>CM044014.1:22886126-24086126 GCA_024085815.1 Flaveria linearis
TCGTAAGCCATGTGGGGTGGATTATCCCAAACCAGTAGATCTACCATTGATACCAGGATTGATTGATTGATTGAATTAGGGTTTTACTGTCGTCCAGTTTATCATAGTATGTTCACATAATTGCAAGTAATAACATAACCTGTCTTGAATTGAATTTAGAATGAAATATTAATAGAATATCATGATTGAATATATTGTATCACATGATTTCCCCCAAATAGGAAATGATATAAAAAGGGGATATGAATACTCACTTGATTGATGAGATTGGATTTTGAACGTGATAGATTAGACACCTATGATTTCCTTATGATTAACCTAAGGAACGGTGCCTCGAATTAGAATAATAATGATTTGAGAATTGGAAATGTATTTGGGTTTCCATTAGGGTTTTGAATGGTAGTTTAAATAAACTAATTTTATTTAGCTTGATTGTCTTGAAATAAATAAATGAATTTGAAAGTCATTGTGTTTAGAATTTGTGTATGTATCAGTATAGTAACTGTTTGATTTATTGTTAATGTGTGGGAAAAATAATTAATTTTATTAATCAATTACACGATAATTAAATATATTTAATTATTTAATTAACACAAAACGACTTTTGTAAATAATCTGTAAAATTATAAAGTACATATATTTGCAATTATTTTGAATAATTAACAATAATATAGTGTCGAATAATAATTTAATAAATTAAATTATTCCAAAAGTTCACTTTTATGGAACAAATTTTGTAATATTTGTAACTTTATTTATTTAAAACAATTTATAAATAGATAAAATATTAAAATAAATTTCAGAAAAATAATTAAGTTGTTTTAAAAATTTTAATGTTTGAAAAATCATTTTTATAATTTTTAGGAATTTTTTATAATTTTTAGAGGCTTAAAACAGCCTAAAAAAATAGTGAGGTTGCCCGGGGTCGAACCCGGGACCTCTCGGACAACATGGGGCACAGGAACCAGTTGGACAAGGCATACAGCCGCGGTGAAAATTGGTTCCAAATTATTATAACCTGTTTTAACCCAATCCCTCAATACTCTATGAACCCTAGATCGAATCCACCCAATTTTAACACGAATTCGATCTCGGTAGCTTCTGCAATCATAGGGCTTTTAACCCTCATGAAAAATCGAGTGTGTGTGAATGTGTAATTACCTCTTATAAGATCGGATTAATGGTGATTCAAGCGAAGAACAGTCGCGGTCAAGGTGGTGATCGAGTGATGCTCTAACAACGGTTATAATCAAATTAAACTTGATGGAAGCTTCGTGTGATGATAAAGACCAAAAGCCCTTTGTTAATTTTGACGATTGAAACCCAGAGATAGGTGTTCGGGTGTGTGTGTGCCGCGACCGAGAGGGGGGAGTCGAGAGGGGTGTTTGGGTTTGTTTAGAATGAAATTGAAAGATGCATTCGATTGATAGTAGATATAGGATCGTTCATGGAAGATTAATTCGATTATTTTTATGATTTGGTGGTCGACAATGGTGAGGATAGTGGCCGATCGTGGGGAAAAAAGAAACGGGTAGTTAGGTCGATTGGGTAGTGGGTTGGCCAAGATTTTTCTTTGATAATTACACAACAGGTCCCTGAGATTTGATTGTATTGTTATTTCATGTTAAAACAGTCTTCTAGAGTTTCAAAATGACAAAACATCCCCTGAACTTTATTATTAATATTATTATTATTATCAATATTATTATATTATTATTATTATTATTATTATTATTATTATTAACCATTATTATTATTATTTTGGGTATTGTAATTATTAATTTATTTGTTTACAACGATTAAAAAAAAAAACGCGATGTTACAGTCTCCCCTGCTTTAGGAAATTTCGTCCCGAAATTTGTTCACGAGGAGGCTGAAACGAAAGATGCGGATACTGGGATCTCATTTGGTCCTCACGTTCCCAGATGAACTCTGGGCCACGTTTAGATTCCCAGCGGACTTTGACAATCGGTATTCGACTACGTTTGAATTGTTTGACTTCCCGATCCATAATTTCCACAGGTTTCTCAATAAAGTGCATAGATTCATCAATCTGGACTTCGTCGAGTGGAATGTGGAGATTTTCATCGGCAAGACATTTCTTGAGGTTTGAAATATGAAACGTTGGTTGTATATTGCTGAGCTTTGGGGTAGTTCAAGCTTGTAAGCTACTTTCCCAATTCGCTCAAGCACTTTGAATGAAATCACATAACGAGGTGCTAGTTTCCCTTTCTTTCCAAAGCGAATCACTCCCTTCTAAGGTGATACCTTAAGAAGTACGAGATCACCGACATTGTATTCCATGGGCTTACGTCTTTTATCAGCATAATGCTTTTGACGATTTCTAGCAGTGAGCAGATTATCACGGATCTTATGAATTTTGTCGGTTGCTTCTTGTATCAATTCCGGACCAGTAATCTGTGATTCACCAACTTCAGACCATACAAGGCCTCAAATGGTGCCATCTGTTGGTCTGGTAACTGTTATTGTAAGAGAATTCAATCAACGGAAAATGAGAATTCCACGATCCACTGAAATCAATGACACAAGCCCGGAGCATATTCTCGAGGGTTGGTATCGTTCTTTCAGTCTGACCGTCGGTTTGTGGGTGATAAGCTGTGTTAAGATTCGGTTGAGTTTCGAGAGCTGATTGGAGACTTTTCCAGAAAACGAGAGATGAAGCGACCATCACGATTAGTGATAATATCTTTATTTGACAAAAGATTGTTTAGGAAGACTACCATCATGTAATCAGGTTTTGATGATGACTCGCAATGAAAGTCGAAAGATAAGGAATAAATGGCTTGATGTAGCTAGATCGAGTTAAAACATGAGAATAAAGGAAAAGAAATCGATTTAAGAATTTAAATGTTCCAAGCTTGGAATCAAAATCAACTAAAACGATCAGGTCTCTGTTCAAGTTCAGAGATCATGCTTTGGCTTGATAGGTCGAAACACTAACATTATTTCACCCTTCAAGTTAATACATGCGTCTCGTCACTTGATTACAACCATGGTAAGTTGAAGATCAAGAAATGAGAATAGTCAAAGGTATGGTTTTCACCCCTAACTTGATGGTGTACTCTCAAGGTATGGTCACTAACTTACCAATCAAAAGTTCGATCTGAGGATCTATAGAAATAAGACGAGATAACTCACCGTTAAGGTAAGGGAAATCACTCCTATCTTAACGATGAATTTTAACAAAAACAAAATACAATAAGATAAACTTCTTCATCAAAATCCAGAATTCACTCCTACTTTGATGAGGTCGTTTCATTTGAGAAAATACAATCCATAAAAATGAAATTATCATCAAGGTATGAAATTCACGCGTATCTTGATGATTGAGCTTGATAATAACAAGAAAACAATCGAAGATTGACATTTGTCACCAAAGTACGGGTTTCAATCCTATTTTGGTGAGATCATGTCATTGTGAAATGCAAGTTCCAAAGTGAATAATTGAAGTTAGTTCTCGAGATAAAGAAATCACCTAATCCAGAGGATAAAATTTCATAAAACACATCATTGAACAAATTTTTTTTATTGAAATGAATAAAGATTCATCACCAAAGTAAGGGAATCACCCCTGTTTTGATGAGTTAGAATCATTTAGGAGATATGAGTGTCCTTAGTCATAGGTTGACTTGCAAACTCTTGCATCTCCACGGTGCAAACGGTTCAAAGTTAGACTTAACAACGAAAGGAAAAATATCTCAATTAGAAATTTAGAAATTTTCAAATTACATCAATGTAACAAAAGGAAATCATGATTACAAATCTTGAATTAAATCAGAAAGACGAAATCAAGGACAAGAATTATTCAACACCATATCATTGGTGGCTTGAGCTTGTTGGGTATTGATATTGAAAGCACGTCCTTAAGCCGTAGGAACCGGGATGACAAGTTGAGGGCATCGATTGTGAAAATGGTTCGGATCACCACATTGATAGCATGCACGTCCCTGGGTAATCGCAGGAGGATGTTGGTGGACTGGTGCATGGTCGGAGCTTTAGCAGCACTCCTGCACACGTTGAATGTATGACCCAAACGACCACAGTTTGTGCATTGACGACACTGAGTGTTAGCGGGATGATGGTAATTGCAGATGTTACACAGTGGATGGGGTCCAACGTATGACTTTTTCATTAGCGATTGGTTGTTTACTGCTGGTTGACGAGTTGGAGGGACTTGATTAATTGGCACAGCAGGGGTAATTACAGCAAAGTTTTGAGAATTAGCCTTCCTCTTTTGGTTCTTGGAAAGCTCGGGTTGGTCGGTTTTGACGATTTCGTTAGGAAGTTTATCGGTATTTTTCTTCGATCCTTTCCTGGTTAAAGAACCAGCTTTCACATGATTATCGGTTAACTGTGCAGCCAGCCTGATGGCATCTTCTAGGGTTGAAGGATTCCTTCCTAGCACCGTATCCTGAATCTGCATGGGTAGACCACCAATGTATTTCTCGATGGCTCGGGAGGTAGGGGTAGCAAGGTGCGGTACCAAAAGGCTCAGTTCGTGGAATCGGTTAGTGTATGCGAGGTTCTCGCCACTGTCTTGGGTTAATTCCCAGAACTCAGCTTCCAGTTTCCGGACTTCGTTTCTTGGGCAGAACTCTTTAGTCATGAGCTCCTTAACTTCAGTCCATGTTAAGGCTAAAGCAGTTTCAGTTCCACGGGTTCGTTTCTCTCCGTTCCACCAAGTAAGTGCGCGTTTCTGAAGAACACTTGTGGCATACCAGACTTTTAGATTTTCAGGGCATTCGCTGTTTAGGAAAGTGTTCTCGATGCTTTCGAACCATTGTAGTAATCCGGTAGCTCCTTCAGTTCCACTGAACTTAGTGGGGTTGCAAGAACTAAAATGTTTGTAAGTACAAGTTCGGGGAGGGTTTGGTGCAATTGGGTTTTGGACAGTATTGTTGCTTTGGTTCAAATGGGTAAGTAGAGTTGGGATGACCACAGTAACTTCACGTGCTACAATAGCAGAAATCTTACGGCCAGAGTTTCTAGACCGTGAACGGATTTGACGAGAAGACATTCTGGAATATCATTAAGATAGTTTATGAGAATTGGATTAATATGAGCTATGAAAACGACAATCGAGAATTTGGCATAATAACGATGATATGTTCCGAGTGTAATCGTTTGATTCGTAAATCAAAACGAATACGTTGACTTATCAAAGTATTTGTGTCCACCACAACCTTAATGAGGACATGCGTACCTATAAGCGAATACTCATCTCGAGGGTTCCCAGGCAAGGTAATCAAGTTGTATGAATACCTTGCCTAGACAGAACACCTTAAGATACAGGTATCCCACTCTTCCAGCATTGCATGTTCTCGGTCATGTGACACGGACTTTGACGAGATTTGAAAACCATGAATAACAATCGAGTTTTGGAGTTTGAAATCACTTGAATTAGGCACACAATGCCTTAGAATATGAGTTAAGATTCGTGTGTATATTGATATATTCAAAGTATAAGAAGAATCACATAAAGCAGATAATCACATAAACAAATATAAACATATAAGGCACATAAAATCCTATCTAAGCATGTAAAATACATGAGAGGACTCATGTGTAAGGGTACTTAGTTATAGTCTAGGTCATTCCATTTCTAATAACCTAATTCCCTATAACCATGGCTCTGATACCAATCTGTCACACCCCGACCGACGGCGGAATCATCGGAGCGGACGAGGAATGATTGATTGTTCATAACTCATGATTGTCTAATAGTGAAAATAATATTAAAATCAGATACAGGATAGCATGAATTTAGCAGATACAAATACAACAGTTAAAGTCACAAATAATAATTGTCTTTTTTTTTGACTAAGTCCAGGTCTTATATGATCAAGTAGAAGTCCACTAGCTTGCTTAACCTGAAATCATGTGAGAAAATAAAGTCAGCTAACGAATTAGCTGGTGAGTAATCATAGTTTTGAGTATACATATAGATTGATTGATTGATTGAGAATAATTCAATTCACCAGGTAACATTAAGACTTATATTGCAATAGTAAAGCATATAGATAACCGACACAATAAAAACCCCTTGACTTTACACTTGCATATAATAGACTCCACACATACACCATAGATTGACTCTTGCCTCTGGCACAATCACCACTCGACTATTCATATGGGGTGGGTTGTATAGTCACCACTCGTAAGCCATGGGGTGGATTATCCCAAACCAGTAGATCTACCATTGATACCAGGATTGATTGATTGATTGAATTAGGGTTTTACTGTCGTCCAGTTTATCATAGTATGTTCACATAATTGCAAGTAATAACATAACCTGTCTGAATTGAATTTAGAATGAAATATTAATAGAATATCATGATTGAAATATTGTATCACATGATTTCCCCCAAATAGGAAATGATATAAAAAGGGGATATGAATACTCACTTGATTGATGAGATTGGATTTTGAACGTGATAGGTTAGACACCTATGATTTCCTTATGATTAACCTAAGGAACGGTGCCTCGAATTAGAATAATAATGATTTGAGAATTGGAAATGTATTTGGGTTCCATTAGGGTTTTGAATGGTAGTTTAAATAAACTAATTTTATTTAGCTTGATTGTCTTGAAATAAATAAATGAATTTGAAAGTCATTGTGTTTAGAATTTGTGTATGTATCAGTATAGTAACTGTTTGATTTATTGTTAATGTGTGGGAAAAATAATTAATTTTATTAATCAATTACACGATAATTAATTAATATATTTAATTATTTAATTAACACAAAACGACTTTTGTAAATAATCTGTAAAATTATAAAGTACATATATTTGCAATTATTTTGAATAATTAACAATAATATAGTGTCGAATAATAATTTAATAAATTAAATTATTCCAAAAGTTCACTTTTATGGAACAAATTTTGTAATATTTGTAACTTTATTTATTTAAAACAATTTATAAATAGATAAAATATTAAAATAAATTTCAGAAAAATAATTAAGTTGTTTTAAAAATTTTAATGTTTGAAAAATCATTTTTATAATTTTTAGGAATTTTTTTATAATTTTTAAAGGCTTAAAACAGCCTAAAAAAAATAATGAGGTTGCCCGGGGTCGAACCCGGGACCTCTCGGACAACATGGGGCACAGGAACCAGTTGGACAAGGCATACAACCGCGGTGAAAATTGGTTCCAAATTATTATAACCTGTTTTAACCCAATCCCTCAAATACTCTATGAACCCTAGATCGAATCCACCCAATTTGAACACGAATTCGATCTCGGTAGCTTCTGCAATCATAGGGCTTTTAACCCTCATGAAAAATCGAGTGTGTTGTATGTGTAATTACCTCTTATAAGATCGGATTAATGGTGATTCAAGCGAAGAACAGTCGCGGTCAAGGTGGTGATCGAGTGATGCTCTAACAACGGTTATAATCAAATTAAACTTGATGGAAGCTTCGTGTGATGATAAAGACCAAAAGCCCTTTGTTAATTTTGACGATTGAAACCCAGAGATAGGTGTTCGGTGTGTGTGTGTGCCGCGACCGAGAGGGGGGGAGTCGAGAGGGGTGTTTGGGTTTGTTTAGAATGAAATTGAAAGATGCATTCGATTGATAATAGATATAGGATCGTTCATGGAAGATTAATTCGATTATTTTATGATTTGGTGGTCGACAATGGTGAGGATAGTGGCCGATCGTGGGGAAAAAAGAAACGGGTAGTTAGGTCGATTGGGTAGTGGGTTGGCCAAGATTTTTTCTTTGATAATTACACAACAGGTCCCTGAGATTTGATTGTATTGCTATTTCATGTTAAAACAGTCTTCTAGAGTTTCAAAATTGACAAAAATCCCCTGAACTTTATTATTAATATTATTATTATCAATATTATTATTATATTATTATTATTATTATTATTATTATTAACTTTATTATTATTATTAACATTATTATTATTATTTTGGGTATTGTAATTATTAAATTTATTTGTTTACAACGATTAACATTTTCCTTTTAAAAAAAAACGCGATGTTACATGTATGTATGTACGTATGTATGTATGTATGTATTTATGTAGGTATCTATGTAGGTACGTACGTACGTACGTACATGCGTACCTAGGTAAGTAGGTGCGTAGGTACGTCGGTACGTAGGTGCGTAGGTACGTACGTACGTAGGTACGTAGGTACGTACGTCGGTAGGTACGTAGGTACGTACGTCGGTAGGTACGTAGGTACGTACGTAGGTACGTACGTACGTGCGTAGGTACGTACGTACATCTGTAAGTAGGTACGTACGTGCGTGCGTGCGTACGTACGTACGTATGTACGTACGTACGTATGTATGTATGTATGTATGCATGTATGTATGTATATATGTATGTAGGTGTGTAGGTACGTACGTAGGTAAGTATCTATGTAGGTACGTACGTACGTAGGTACGCAGGTAGGTATGGACGCAGGTACGTACGCACGCAGGTAGGTACGGACGCAGGTACGTACGCACGCAGGTAGGTACGGACCCAGGTACGTACGCACGCAGGTAGGTACGCACGCAGGTAGGTACGCACGCAGGTAGGTACGCACGCAGGTAGGTACGCACGCAGGTAGGATCGCACGCAGGTAGGTACGCACGCAGGTAGGTACGCACGCAGGTACGTACGCACGCAGGTACGTACGCACGCAGGTACGTACGCACGCAGGTACGTACGCACGCAGGTACGTACGCACGCAGGTACGTACGCACGCAGGTACGTACGCACGCAGGTACGTACGCACGCAGGTACGTACGCACGCAGGTACGTACGCACGCAGGTACGTACTTACGGAGGGACGTACTTACGGAGGGACGTACTTACGGACGCAGGTGCGTACGTACGGACGCAGTGGCGTACGTACGGACGCAGTGGCGTACGTACGGACGCAGTGGCGTACGTACGGACGCAGTGGCGTACGTACGGACGCAGGGGCGTACGTACGGACGCAGGGGCGGACGTACGGACGCAGGGGCGGACGTACGCACGCAGGGGCGTACGTACGCACGCAGTACGTACGCAGGCACGTACGGACGCACGCAGGTACGTACGCACGCAGGTACGTATGTACGCACGCAGATACGTACGAACGCAGGTACGTACGTACGCAGGTACGTACGTACGCAGGTACGCTGGTAAGCAGGTACGCAGGTACGCAGGTATGTAGGTACGTACGTACGTACGTACGTACGTATGTATGTACGTATGTATGTATGTACGTACGTATGTATGTACGTATGTATGTATGTATGTATGTATGTATGTATGTATGTATGTATGTATGTATGTATGTATGTATGTATGTATGTATGTATGTATGTATGTATGTATGTACGTATGTATCTATATATATATTTATATATATGTGTGTATATATATATATATATATATATATATATATATGTATATATATATATATTTATATATATGTGTGTATATATTATATATATATATATATGTATATATTTATTATATATGTATATATATGTATATATATATAAATGTGTGTGTTTGTGTATATATATATATATATAAAACCTAGGCACTTTATTAAACAGATAAGTACATTAGCCTATTAACATAGAGACGAACGTTCTAATAATTTTAAGCCTAATAAATAATAGAGCCCGTTACAAATTTAATTATTTTAGTCCACTTCAATCTATATATTACTAGAATTTAAAATCATTTTAAAACTCATACAAAATAACTTGCGATTTGAGGTGGAGACGGTAAAAGAACGATTTGAGCACAAGAGGTCAGAGTGATCATTGATTAAACTAGGGTCTCGTTTTTTCTACTTGCACGTAGCCTAAAATTTTATGTGAGTTATTTACTTTATATGACAAGAGGTATGTTTTTTTTATTTACTCAGGACTCAAAACTTTTTAACAATTTTTGAGGACGGCCCTGAAAGATACGTTGAAATCAAATATTAATCGAAGAAAATTATTTTGTTGGTCGCAATAAACTCATTAAATGATTTGACATATCACAATAGAAGTAGCATATTGTCAATCTCTTGGATGCTTTTTACTTGCAATATAATTCTACTTCACTTTTTAGATTTTTCTATTCACCATGATTTTGCTCCCCACATGGTCACAACTTCCCTTATAGTTGATATTATTAATGGTTGTTAAAATTTAGATTTTAGTTTTGGTATCTTATGATTTTATTGAATGAAAGTATTATAATTCACAGTTTTTTTTTTCAAGTATGAAATCTTGATGTAAATTATATGATCATAATATTTGACCTTAACTAATCTTTGCATTATTTGAAAACTAAGTTTGTTAAAGTGAAATAAATATAAAACAATTTAACTGACCTAAGTGACCTAAAAGAAAATTTCATGAAAATTTTCACTTTGGTAACGGTTATATTTATGAGATATGTTGCATAGTTGCTATCAATATGAATTTCTTATTAACTTATTATACAATCGGTATCCGATGTTATTTTATTTTTAAATAATTTTCAACAGGATGAACAATATAAATTTATGATTGGTTGTACTTATACGATCTGGTATTGATCCACATGTCACTCAACTGTTGGTTTATTTTTTTCGAGAAAAACGACATAAAAACATAATTAAGTTTTAAAAATATTCCAACTATGTCATTTTTAAATATCTTGCCCAAATTGAATCATTAAACTATAAATTAAGTTATCATCAAACTTTTTTATGTCAAGAAAGAAATAAAGGAAAAATTAAAGTACTAAAAAATATTAATTATATTAAGACAAAAAATTACATAAAATCCACATCATCACTCCAATTAGCGTAAAAAAAAATCTTAATTTAAACAAAAAGAAAAACATGTGAAAAAGTCATGTTAAAACCTAGAATTAAAATAAAACATGAAGTTGAGTGACTTAATAAAAATACTTTTAAACTTGGTTACTATTTCTATAAAATTATTTTTTTTCTCTTGTTTAGTACATATATGAAAAGGACTAAGCCATAGTAGTAGGATCTTCCGATCCTCATTTGTTCTCGTGATCAATCCTGAGTAAGATCTAAATCTTAACAAGTATGAATTATTATCCACCTTCAAAAGCTTTTATGAACTTATGATATAGTCTTTTTATAATTTAATTGTGTAGCCATATATTTTTTAAATTATCGATTTTGTTTTCACAACATTAGTTATGATCCAACGTTCTTTAACAACAAACTCGCTCATTTAGATTTACACTTTGTCTTGAACCAGATAAATATGAATCGAGATATTTGTTACAAATAGTTACATCATGTGTTTTTGTTTTGATAAACTTTTATGTTTCCTTAAAGAAAAAGGAAACTACAAAGGTGTATAATTACAAAACCATGTAACTTACATGGTTTTGTAATTATACACCTTTGTAGTTTTCTTTTCTTTAGGGAAATATAAAAGTTTATCAAAACAAAAACACATAGAACAATACATTAGCTTGGAGCTGAACCTTAAAAAACAAACAGATACTGAGTGAATAGAATATAAATGAATTAGTCTCCTATAAACTAGTCTTGCACTAATCCATCCATTTCAATGACTTGAACTTGGATGTACTTTGGACCAAAATTACCCGATGATCTTAATTTTCTGTTGGAATTTTAGTAATATTGGGTTATATATATATATATATATATATATATATATATATTATATATATATGTATTCATATATATTATTTATAAATTAAACCTATTAGTTAAAGTTTAGGCTAATTATGAAACCTGAAATAAACTCAAGGGTATAAAATGAATATGTATATTTGTTAATTTTTTTGATTGACAGTTTTATGGGATTCATTAGAATTCAATTGTTTACATACAATCTACAGAGAAAAAGAAAGGGCACTCTCAAGGCACAAAACTTCATCAATTCTATTCGGGTTATTGTTTCTACTTCTTGATCTTTATCCAAATAAATCAATTGTAAGTGCACAAATGGTTTAATCTGAAAAAGTAATCGATTTCAAGAACATCCTAGTGATTTAACTTTAATTTCAAATTATTTATCAAATTAGGGTTTAATGAATTTGTAGAAATTTTCCCTTCATAATTCGACAAAGATTAAACCATATTTTTCAACCAAGTTAATCGAGTTTTGACCCGTTTTCAATTTTCCTTTACAATTCCCAGATTCTTGAATCCTAAGAGATTCTCCATCCTAATATGGCTATCCAATTGAATCAAACTTAACTCCTCTTTTAGTATTTCAAGGTATGCTTAAAGTCCTTCCATAATGGAGGCAATTTGTCAATGATGTTAGAGATTTCAATTGCACATCCATGTGCATCTTATGTTGCTCAAATTGACCAATAATATGTTGCAACTCGTTAAATTATCCATAGTTGGCCTATTATCAATTCATGTTATACGAAGTTACTTACAGGAAACTTTTACTAGATGCATCTTTTGTCATATATTTGGTTTTCAAAGAATCCTACAAATCCTTGGCAGACTAGACATTTTGATATACATCAAAGAGTGCAGCACACATTCTATTTAAAATATGCCCACGACATATGTAGTCATCATTTTCCCACTTCAATCGCCTTCTATGTTGATTAAGAGTTTCCTCTTCATTTACCTCAAGCATTACAGTGGTCAAGACATACACAACTTTTAAAGTTTTTAAGAGAAAATGCATTTTTTTTCTTCCATATTCTAAAGTCTTGCCCCTCAACTTTTTCAAGTTTTAAGAACTTGCTAGACATATCCTTAATCAATTCCCCCGTAGCCATCTAAATTGAATTGATTTAAATTAAAGAAATCATTCAGATTTAAAGTTTAACTCACTGTTAAAGTATTCAATCTAAGTTGAATATTTGTTTCAACAAGTGATATTAAAACAATCAAAATTCAATATTTAGATCAATTATAGCCCACTGTTGAAATCATTTTAATATTCCGATTATACGTTTTTAAAACATAAATGTCAAGTAATTCAATCGAATCTTGGATTAATGATTTAGAAGTTTATTGTACCAAATTTTAACCAATTAATAACTTCCAATCCATTACCCACAAAGTTGTTTTAATAATAACCAAATTCAACCAAATGTCAATAGAAGTTACTAATTGAATTGAATTTCGATCCAATCAAAATCAATTTAGATTCATCTGCAAAATTGATATCAATAACAAATAATCACAATAATTAATACCAAAACAAATGGTTAATCTTATAGAGTAATTGATTTAAAATAGTGATTTAATTTCAATTCCAAGTTATTTATCAAATTAGGGACTGATGAATTTATAGAAATTTTCCCTTCATAATTTCAACATTTCCTCCACTAGATTACCGATAAGAAACTTTTCCCTTATTACCAATTTATTTCGGGCTCTTCATAACGACTAGCATGTTATAAGGATCACAGTTTGCACCATATATCCTAATTTCCTTATCAATATATTAATCTATATATTAAAGTTTAATATTTTCAAAAAAAATCAAATATACCATTTTAATCACTTGATCAAGGAACACTTGAATTACAAAATACTACAATTATTTAAAATATTAACTAGTTTTCTTTCTATTTGATAACATCCATGTTTTTTATTAATTTTTTTAATCGGCTTAACATGACAAATGAAAAATGAGAGAATCGTAATATAAAATCACAAGATACAAATACTCCCTTGTCACATATCATATATGCTATAATTCATCAAAGTTACATACAAACTAACCTTAATCTTGAAAATATTTTACACTCACATAATGACTCAATAGCTAGAGAACCTGAGCTTTCTAACTATTATATTTGTCTTTTCATCACAAACTAACCATTATCATAATTAAAGATCACCACACTTCGCAATTTGGTGTCTAAGATTGACAATTTTTGCAAGAGGTTCACTATATTACAACAAACAATGATTTGAACCATTGCGTCGGTTCAAAAAGTCAATCGCTCATAAAAAATTCGAATATAGAATATATTAGCTAGCACAAATCACTTCAATTCCTCACACCCGAAAGTTTTTCCCGGTGAAGGTTTGACCGAACTGCCAATTTGATGGTACAATGTTCCAGGAGGTGGAGGTGCGCCTGTCACTCCCTTTAACCCTAAAGGATAGTGACTGACCAGTGAGAACAGCATTAGATTGCCAGTTTTGACCCCAGTTACGACTCATGCTCATCCAGTTCGTCTTTGCGCCTTTGACCCAAACCTTTTGAATGTCACCCGCACCCGCGACATTGCTAATCAAAACCAAGTTGAAGTAACGGAAACCGTTAATTGTAAACCTGATCCCTCCTGCTTTCCTGCAAGGGACTCTGCGGTAATAAATCATAAACACAAAGGTCAGATTCATCAAATAGGAATTGTGTCATGTACATACATTCTCTACCGCAACTAACGGAGTTGATTTTATATTTTTGTACATCAACGAGCATTAAGTTGTGACATTGTACAACAAAAGGTGCTATGGGACCACAGAGTTTACTCTTATCACGTGACATTGTCGAGCAAGATGTGATGAAATTTGGTACACCCACTAAACTTGTGGAATTTTCTAATATGTTTAAAAAAATCACGGTGATAACTTTTTAGGTACTTATTAAACAAGAATTTACGGTTATATATAGCTCTAATATAATCAAAATGAAGAATCTACTCTAATAAAAAAGTATCTTAGATGACACGTGGCAGGACCACAATCATTTTCATCAAAATTTTTCCGCCTCTCTCTCCTATTAAACAATTATCTTGATTACTAATAATATTTTTTAACACCTTTTAGGTTTAATAAATTAAGAAAGAAATCTATTTATTAATGTCAATTCTAAATAAATAGTTTTTTTATAAAATAATATACTTTTCTAAAGCATAAAACTTTTTTAAAAATACGAAATATTTTAAAATTTGTATTTTAAAAAGTCATTTTTTAAAAACAAAAATAATCAAATTTGAGATTTACAATAGAAAAATTTTTAAAAATGACATTTTTATAGGGTTTGTTTTAACACAAAATGTTTATTTTTTTGAAAAAAGTTTAAATTTTTTTAAAAAGTTTATATTATTATTTTATTTATTCAACTCGTGTAATACACGGGTTTACTAAAGCTAGTATTTAATACAAAAGAATTATGTACGAGTGATATATTATTATCTTCTTAATAAAGTGTGTGATAACAACACCCTTTAATAAATGGAAGTCAATATAAAGTTGCAACATCTTTTATATATAATATAAAAATGTAATACATGTTTATCCATGTGTGTTTCTTTTAAAATATTTCAGGGGCATAAAAGTCCAATATCCGTTATAAGAAATACATTATATGAGCCTTTTTGTCATTTCGGTGGAAAACTAACAATTTATTTTATTTAAGAAAGCATTTTGGTCTCATCAGTGTAAAAGATGATAATATTCTTATGTTTACATAAGACCGTATGTAATTGTAAACGTTTTTGAGGGCCATTTTACGTTATATCAGTGTCAATCAACTCAGTATCACTTTTTGTTAAAAATTTTGTAATGGTTAACGTGCACCCTTCAATCATTATCAAATTATAAAATTTATGACAAATTATGACTTTACTGTAAAAACATCCCCATCTACAACGCGTTGTGCAAGAATGTTTTAAAATGCTAAAATGTCTTTTAATGCCCCATAGTGCCCTCATTATGTTTGGTCTAATATATCAATGTATACTTTAGTGACGACATTAGTGATCGTCTCTATAAAAATTATTTATTACTACCTGTACTATTATAAGTTGAAGTTAATGAATGATGAGTGGTTTTACGCTTAAAAGAATTGACGTTAGTAATACAGTTACTTATCTAAACTCTTGTTCCAGAGCTAAGATCCTTAACTCCAAGGTAATACTACCATCATAACCTAAACATCATGCATAAAACATTGTACAATTCTCTGAAACTACGAATTTCAGCTCTGGAAAACTTCCAACCAAAAAAAACAACAAAAAAAGGCGGGAGATAGAACTAACCGGCGATAAGCCACCGGAACAATTCCGGCACGATACTCAGCAATCTTAAGAAACATCGGCATTGCGAGATCGAAATGCGTACGAGGCGGGTTACACCACCCGCCATTATCGTTCGGTAGCGCGTAATTCGGAGGGCAAAAATTGGTGGCAGTGATGAAGATTGAGGGACTTCCGGCGTGACACCACTGCGGGTTGTTGGCACACTTGATCTCGAAGCACGCACCGCAGCTGAACCCGTTGTTGAACAACGCGGTGCTCAGGGCCGCGGTGTTGACACCGTAGCCCTGGCTGTATAGGTTTCCGTATCCACAAGCACCACCTGTTGTTGTATAAGATGTTATGATCATGAAGATATTATAATTATAAGATATTATGATTGAGGTGATTTTATGTTATAAATATGGTGTACCCATTGTGCCGGAGGCGTCGCTGCCGCCATAGAATGTCGCGTGGGCGCTTTGCCAGGCGCTGCCCGCGTAGTTGCCCGGGATTCTGGCTCGGGCAACTGAAAATATGGAGATGATGAGGAAGACGAGCGCGTTGGCGGTCGTCATCAGGTTGTGTGAAGAGAGGAGTGAAGAGGAAGAGGAGGGGTGTGGGGTACTTATGCTAGGAACTCATGGATGTCATGAGGGTAGTTATGTAAATTTGATTTTAGTAAGACATTCTGATGGTAAAATATACTGGGTTTGTTTGGTTGTTTGTTTATTCTGATGGTAAAATATGCGATCGATATGTCATTTTTACTTGATATTTGTATAAGAGATTGAAAGTTTAAATTCTGAAATGTGTAAGCACCGATGGTTAGTAAGAGTAAATAAATGAAAAGTTTTAAAAGAATTATGTAAATTCTGTTTATCAAATAATTGCGTTGCAGTTTACGGCGTTTTGGTCTAGTGGTATTGGTTTACTTTCCTTCTTATATCTGTATAATTAATTGTTGATTGAGTGGTATCTGGGTGTAAAAAGTTTGCTTTAAGAAACTGTTTTCACGTAAAATTAGTGAATTAAACTCGTATGGATGATTAAGAAGAGATTGTGTGGGGCCGTTAAAAAAGTTGATTGTTTACATTGTGAATTTGTGATTTGATTTTTTATTTGTATATATAGACATGGTGTTCGATTCCAATTCCATGTATTAATAATAACTTCATCTCGTGATGTTAATAGCTTTGCAATTTGCATCACACTGGACATATTTTTTTATTTATTATTATTTATAAGATCGTACAAAGTACAAACAAAAAGACGGGAAACTTTCACATTCTAGCAATAAATATGCCCTAGTAACGATACCAGACCTAAAGCCTGAAATGGTACTGGTAAGAGGCCGACACAAACTTGTCATATACGGTCTAGGTTACGGTCTTTATTTTAAAATAAAACTATAACTGTTCGTTCGAAATTAGATAAAGAAACCTTATTTGACGTTATTGCCAAATTGGCTCGTATAAATTTAGATATGATAATAACTTGATCTACCAAATTTCAATTTTAGTTGAGCTGTCAATAGATGATTTTGAGTCTAAGTCTAGCTTATTCATATACTTTTGAGCTCAAATCCGAGTTATACCCGGCTCATAAGTCATAATCATGCCTGCGTAAAACCATTATCTGGTCCAGTCTAATGCTAACCCGGAAAATCAGGTGGAACCGTCTTACTTTGTTTTTGTTTTTTTTTTAATAATTTCATGCAAATAAATTAAGCTGTTGAATGTTATGTGTTACATGTATTGTTTTGATGTTATGCTGAAAGTAAACAAGAAACATAAATGACATTAGGGAATTGTATTATTACAATTTAGGACACATAAAATACCTTTTATACTTGTAAAACGTTTGACGAAATTTGACTGTGCCTTATTTGCCATCAAAGGTACACAATATGGTTGTCGGTTTAAAAGTAGACATTTATTAGGGATGTTTAGTTAGGAGAAATGTACGTTTGCTTTGAATGTTCGTAATGGAACTTTATGGGGCATAATTATAAAGGTGAGTGAATAATAAAAGCATTAAATTCAAATAAGAATTATAAAAGTAAAAGATGTTTCTTCTTAAATCTCAAGTGATTAAGGTTTTAAGTATTAAAGTGAACAAATGTGTAAATTTACAAGAAAAAATAAAGGTGTATATGAGTTAGCCATTTTGAAAAACATACTTATCTTATAATATACTTTAAATATAAGACTATAGTCAAATACGAATCTAATCCAAAAATTGAGAACAAGAAACGGCGTAGTATTAACGACAAGCAAGATTGTGTAAGAAACCGTGCGTGCAATACTTATTAATAAATAATAGGTTTGGATCACATAACTTATATAGACCGTCTGGCTAGAGTTATAAAATCTATTCGCTGTTAGAAAAAATACTAGTTTAATCATGCTATTTTCTTGCAATTATGACACTTCTAAGCATCTAGAATGTGCATTTCACGTATTAAATGTGGTGCAACTTACTAATCTTCCGTATGTTTTGAGTCAAAATTAGAAGACGAGAATTATAGTCAAAATGAAAAGTCATTACGTGATCACCGGCCGTGATTAAAGGGTTGTGGGATGTGAGATGGATACAACAATAATACAATTATTACTCCACTTTTGAGAAAGTCATATATAAATGTTCCTCGCTAAATTAAAATAGAAAAAAAATAAAATTATATTCAAATATTAGATTCGTCATACTAAACCAAAAAATGATTTAAATACTATTTTTGTCCAATAAAATTTATATTTTTTGTCATTTTTAATGAATCCATTTATCTTTAATTAGTAACTAGAGTTTTTATTATGAAAATTAACACGTACCTTAAATTCTATAGATAACCCTACATGTAACATCATCCCTACTTTTGGATAATTCAAAACTCATATTTCAAAACATGTTGACAAATTTTACTTTCTTTATTTAATGTTCTAACTAACGCTATCAGCGATAAAATTTGATGAGTTAGATTGCCAACGACCTTTTAATCTTGTAGTTTAGTCGATGTTTCATGACAAAACAACTCTTGGTATATTCGTTAGTTTTGACACATTTATTTCATGATGAGGCATGCACACGAAGGTTTTCTAATCATGCTAAAAAGTCGGACCACCCGCATGCTGCTTGTATTTTTATTTCACCCTTCTTATGATGAATTTTGATAATGCAATAGGTAAACAGTCACCGTAAAAAGAGTAAACAAGATATTGTGGTTATTTTGTCACATCGCATCAATGTGTAACATTGATATGTTGTTTAATACTCTCCCCATGTGCACTTGGACAAAACCTATAGCTAGAAAAGACCCCCACCCTTGCTTCAATTTAAAGTCATAGCCCCACATGAAGAAGTGCATGGGTAAACTAGGTAACTTGCAATGATAACTAGTTAATTTTAAGAAAGCAAATCTCAACTCTCAACTTTTTTTTCAACACTATGCTTAATATTTTGCATTAATAGATAGTCTTATACAAATAATAATATTGTAAAAGATCAGATTCTTTTGGCTTTTTAAAAAGAGTGTGATATCTGGTAAATTTTATTAATAAAAAGATAAAAGGATACAAAGTTAGAGTGTATTAGGGCTTTTCTTGAGACAACCCTCGAGACGAGACCGAATCCCAAATGAGAACTGTTTTGTTCACCTAACATTATACTCGCAAGAATCTAAACCATGCTACCGCAAAACATTTTTTTATATACAATCACCATTTACCGACGCCACTATAGTCTATACTACACATCAATAAGCAAATGAAACAATCTTTTAAGTCAAAATTTTGATATATGTTAGATGGGCCCCATAGATGAGCTGGCCCATACACCATTTTGCAATGCTAAACTTGAGCCCAAATTCAAATCCACCCAAGTTCAACGTACGTTGCCATGGCCTATATTAAACTTAAGCCCATATACAACCCATCCAGAAAAACAAATCCAAATCATCGAATTACATCACTTAACACAGTTAACAATACAAGTAATAAAACTCGTCAAGAGGGTCAGCACATGAGAGATGGGCTGCCAGAATGCATATTTGCTTCAAAATTGTTACCGTTGGCTTTGACCCTTCAGTCAAAACAAACGTTGCTTCAAAATATGTTTTCTTTTAGATCTTCTCGGAACCGAAATGGGGGATGATGAGTGATCTTTTATATACAGTTGTGTGTGTTTATATACATTAAAAATGTAAAAACCATCAAAGTAACATAAGAAATCATCAAAGTAAACTTTTCACATGTTTTGAAATTCTTATTTGTTTAGCTACACATGTGTAGATAGTATAACCTAGATATGATCTACACATGTAGATTAGAAATCCGTTTTACTATTTTCTTTTGTGATTTTCAAAAGAGATGATTAAATATTATACTTTAATCATATTTTATATAAAACATAAAAAAGTTATGTGTTGATATGAGTTCTTATAGTTTTTAAGTTATTTATGAATTCTCAAATTATCCAACCTTACTAACATATTACATATCTTTATTATTATTTTAAGTTTATATTATACTAAGTTACTAACAACATTTTTTTAACTTAACTTCTCAACTTTGTAAACTTTTAAGTTTTTAACCTACAAAGCTTTCAACTTAATTCCTCATGTTTCTAAAGCTTCAACTTGGCCTTCTGTACTAATATAATATACACTTTTAACCTATTATCTATTTTACTAATTTGTTTTTTCTAATAACTTTTATTTATTAACCTTTTTTAAAATACTAATTTGTTGTGTATACTTTTTTTTCTTGGCAACCCACTATAAATTTGTTAAAACGACGACTTAGTTATTGTTTTTAATGTTTTACGTTTCACATGCGGGGTTCAACGTTTTTATGTTTACTTTCCATTGAGATTTATTTTCCCTTTTTTAATACAAGTTTCCTTCATGCTACTTATCATGGTCTTACGCCCCGTTGCAAAGCGAGGGGTGTAATACTAGTATATATATTTCCCTTGGTCGGTGTGAACAGTGATTTATTATTATTTTTTTTTTTTAAGTTTGTATATTATTATACTAATTAATTATACTACCAATTTATATAACTACCAATTTATATTATACTAATTAATTATTAAGTTTGTATATGTATTAGAGTGGTACATTGTAATTAAATAGATGTATTTATAATTGATCTAGACTTTGTAATGGTACATTGGGTTTAAATAGTTATACTCATAATTGTTCTCGGCTTTATTTATTATATATATTACTAATTATCGACTTATTTACGCATTATGATTTGTATATAAACATTAATGGGTTGTGCCCGCTTTTATTTTTTCTTTTCTTTAATAATTTTTTAACTTTTAAGTTTTACTCAATATTATTACATATTTTATAATTTAACCATATATTTTTACTTACCATTTTGGTTCCATATACCTTTTTATCTTTTAGAAAATTTTCATTTTACGTTGCGGTTCAAATTTTACGAGTTAACACGCCACATCGTGCGTGTGTGTTTCAACGTGTTTACGACTACCTTTTTCTCATTTAATGACCCCTTTACAATGCGTGAGTCTTAGATCGACTTAGTTATTGTTTTTATGTTTTACATTTCACATGCGGGGTTCAACGTTTTTAAGTTTACTTTCCATTGAGATTTTTTTTTAATACAAGTTTTTCTAGTGTTGGTGATCGCTGTTGATGACGTTAAATTGGTGCTACTTATCATGGTTTTACGCCCCCGCTGCAACGCAAGGGTGTAATACTAGTTTGCTTCAAAATTGTTACCGTTGGCTTTGACCCTTCAGTCAAAACAAACGTTGCTTCAAAATATGTTTTCTTTTAGATCTTCTCGGAACCGAAATGGGGGATGATGAGTGATCTTTTATATACAGTTGTGTGTGTTTATATACATTAAAAATGTAAAAACCATCAAAGTAACATAAGAAATCATCAAAGTAAACTTTTCACATGTTTTGAAAATTCTTATTTGTTTAGCTACACATGTGTAGATAGTATAACCTAGATATGATCTACACATGTAGATTAGAAATCCGTTTTACTATTTTCTTTTGTGATTTTCAAAAGAGATGATTAAATATTATACTTTAATCATATTTTATATAAAACATAAAAAAGTTATGTGTTGATATGAGTTCTTATAGTTTTTAAGTTATTTATGAATTCTCAAATTATCCAACCTTACTAACATATTACATATCTTTATTATTATTTTAAGTTTATATTATACTAAGTTACTAACAACATTTTTTTAACTTAACTTCTCAACTTTGTAAACTTTTAAGTTTTTAACCTACAAAGCTTTCAACTTAATTCCTCATGTTTCTAAAGCTTCAACTTGGCCTTCTGTACTAATATAATATACACTTTTAACCTATTATCTATTTACTAATTTGTTTTTTCTAATAACTTTTATTTATTAACCTTTTTTAAAATACTAATTTGTTGTGTATACTTTTTTTTCTTGGCAACCCACTATAAATTTGTTAAAAACGATGTATAAAAATTGGTTATTTTTTGGGTATCATAAGTTATAGCAACTTTCTTTTTTATTTATTTTCGATCTATTGGACTGAATCGCTACAATCATACATTTCTTTTACGTATTTAACTATAATAATGTCGCCGTCGCAATACAAGCACTTAATTTCTAGTTATATATAAAAAAAATAACATATGTCAAAGTAGGGATGGAATTCCGCAACCTAACTCTACAAACATGGGGAGTACCACTAAAGCCGAAGATAAAACTCGAAATCACACCATCCCATAAACATATCGAAGAACCTAAATACGGAAAACAAGAAAAAGGAAAGGAAATAAAAATCAACAAATTATCACAAATGAACCACCAAGAAGCAAGTATATAACTATTCTTAAGCTAAACCATATATTCATAACGAGTTATAAACTCTCATCACTTATAAAGAATATTACAATATCTTGTCATTTTGATATCACTAGATTAAATGTCATATTTGATAAACATCTTCTACTAACGTTTTAGTGTTTTTTAATTGCTGTATCGTTTTCCAAATAGTTAAACCAAAAATTATAGTATAAAAGACTTAATAAAAATAAATAATTTTAAAATTTGATTACTTTTATAATTGAAAAAAAAATCAAATGACTGTGATACTGAATAAACACAGAAGCAAAGATACGTGTTTTTCTAATCGTGGTATTCCAGTGTTTGTTCAGTATATGTATACACAATAGTAGTGTTGCAACAAGTGGCGTTTGTAGTCCAACGGTTAGGATAATTGCCTTCCAAGCAATAGACCCGGGTTCGACTCCCGGCAAACGCATCTGTATTTTTCTTAAAATTTTAATATCACTTTTTTAAATGAAACGACATATCACTTGCAATTCAAAGCCTGATTATAGAAAGTAACAGACTAAAATAATATAAATTTTTCTTTAAAAATCAATGTTTTGGGGAAAATAAGTCATTGACTCTTTCGTTAAAAATGGCATCGTAACAACATTTTTTTTACTTCCCCTCGTTTAGCACATTTTAGTCTACAGTATATATAAATTTTTTTACTGATATTTTTAACCGGGTAAGAAGCAAGTTTTATAACAAAAAGCCTTTTAAAAGGACCTTAAAATATGATTCATTTTAAGCCTCATAAAATGTTGAAATGTCATGCTTTATGTTGTTTATATAAAAGCGAATAAAGTTACGATGGTGTGAATTGAAGTATGTTAACAGGTGTCCTAGTTGCAGTTTTCAACTTAAGCATATGTTGAAGTAATTTTGATTTCCAATCCTCTCTCTTCACTATAATCCACCAAATAACATTTAATTTATTCTCATGTCGAAGTGTGATTGCAAGTGGTCATCTACTCATCTCCTTTTGTGAAACTACCAATTCTTTCATTTTAACAGTCATGATCTTTTTAAGCAGTCGAAGAATAACCTTTATTTGTTGTATCAACAACCGGGGTGTAGGTTTTATGCTCCATAAACCGGATACAAACCGAAACGGGTCATGCCCATACCTAGTATTGATCAAAGTTGACCAAGCACCTAGTTCTGTAGCGCAACCGGTTATGTGTATGCATCTGGGGCCAACCCAAGTGGTCCGATTCGGGGGCGTCCGCACTTGATGAAATTTCTTTTGTGTTAGTATGTATATGTTCTATTCCCAATTGATTTTCAAGAAATTTTAACACCGGCTCCTATGGAATTTTGAGTTCGACCCCAATAAATTCTAAGAACTCGTTTTGACACCGACAACCTATTAAAACAATTTGAAATTTTAATTATTTTTGCAAATATAACCGTATCATAACCTAATTAACACATACTAGGTAGTTTCTACCCGTGCTTCGCTGTAGGTTTAGTAACGATATGTTTCCATATTAGAGGGCACGGAAGCGTAGAGTCCTCATGGCTGAAAACACTCGTATATCACGTTAAAACAACTGTTAGTGGCTGCAGATAGTTGTTTTCACGTTGTTAAACATGTCATATTTATTCATTGTCATTGCCTATCGGTCGTTGATGCCAACCGTTACTAGTAACACAACTTGCATAATCAAAAGGTGACTGCCTACATTTAGCAGAACTCTTACAACCCTTGTTTCTCTGAGACTCCTTTCTTCTAAACCTAAGCAAGGGTGAAAACGAAAAAAATACAAAAGCTTTGTGGCAGAAATAAGACTATGACAAACCCACTATTCATTTCACTTGCAAAATTAATATTATGTAAGTAATTGACTGATTAATCATTTATACAAAGTTTTAAAACTAATAAAATATTGAAATTGGCTTAACAACTTGCCTAAACTTCGTAGTATGAGGGTCCTTAATAAAAAAATAACTTGCATTTGTTTTTTTCCACCAGTTAGTTACTTTTACCTATCAATAATCATTAATTGGCAAATGCAAGTTGGATCACCAACAAATGCAATTAAATATTGTTATTTTTATTGCTATTTAATAGGGTTAACGAAGGTTCAATGTTTGGTTTACTTTTTGTATCAAAGAAACATCTCTACATGATGTAAATATTCTTTAGTTATTAATAATTTAGAAAATGATAAGAACATTTATGCAAAGTAATAACCTAAGTTAAAAAATATATTCTAAAATAAAGTAATAATAACACCACTAAAAAATCTTATGAAATACATAAGGTTTATTTCATTGTAATGTTAAAGTAATAAAAACTAATATTTAATTCTAAAATAAAACAAAAAGAAAAGTTAAGCCTTGTAGGAATGCAACCTAGTCAGTAGCCGTGCATTGTTTCTTTCTAACATCTTTTAGCCATTTATTTATTTTAAACATCATCTTTTTTTCTCTCCAAGATCACTCCATTTTCACAAAACTAGCTGTTGATTACGCGAAGCCAACCCTGGAAGAAGTAGTTGTTGATGCCGAAGACAAGACGGCTGTACAACCACCCCTAATTAAGTTAACCTTTGTTGATTACATGAAGTCGACCATGGCTAGCTTGAGATCCAACATTGCCTAACCCTTGTGTCGAAGCAAATAACTTGCAAATTCTACATCAAATCATTTCCATGATAAAAATACTATGTCTAGTTTCATGGTTTACGCCGACCCAAATGCTAATATCTCTATGTGCTTTAAGATCTGTGACACCTGCAAGATAAATGATGTTTCTAAGGATGTAATCAAAATGAGTATGCTTTCTTTCATTCTCTCTCGTTGATAGAGCCCATAGTTGCCTGGAATCTTTCTCCGTGGGATTCATCGCTAGTCGTCACATGGAATGACCTAGCTAAAAAATTTCTCTTGAAGTACTTTCCTTACTCTAAGACCGTACGATTGAGGGGCTTGATCCCCGCTTCATTAGAAGGAGGGACAGTCATTCTAAGAGACTTGTGAGAAGTTAACAAGCTGTTGAGGAAGCTAAGTGCCTGCATCATAGGCTTGAAGACTGGGTGTTAATAGAGGAATTCTGTAATGAAGTAACTTATTCCACATGAAACATGCTAGACATAGGAAACTTGATTAACAGTTAGCCACCAGAACAATGCATGAAATTGTTTGAGTAATTAGTTATGAGAACCAGTATCTAGCTGGTAGAGGCAAACCCTACACTCAGATTATGGAATTTGTCAACTCTATTTAGTAAGTGCTTTAGTTGCCCAAATTGAAGAGTGTACATGCATCTAACTTATGATCGTGGCCATTTCGGAGTTTTGAGTGCCAACAGAGAAACAAGGAGTAGGTTTGACTATGTGGGATGTCAAACCCAATCTCAAAATAGTGCAATTGGCAATACATATTATCTGCGTTAGAAGAGCCACCCTAATATTAGTAGAATGGTGAAAACAATAATCCATTGGGTAGTTTATTTCGTCTGATGATATTCAAGTTCCGCAAAATACTTTTTGTGATAATAAAATCACCCAACTTTCACATGATATTTGAATCTTATGAAATTGTTTGATACATGTTAAACACTTTTAGTACTATGTGAATTAGATGAGTTGTTTGAAATTTGAATTAATGTAAAATAATTAGTAGATTAAGAGTCGATCATATTAATGTAATTTGTCGTTTAAAAATATATTTCATTAAAAATCCAAATAATAAACTGAAAGAAACAATTTTAATACTAAATTTTTATTCCTAAATTTAAAATAATAAAATATTATACTTGAAAGAATTTAAACCCATACATTTAATTTTGAGTTAATTACATAAATGGTTTCTGTGGTTAGGTATGTTTTCACTTTCGATCCATAGATTTAAAAAACTAAAAGGTCGGTCCAAGGATTTGTCGAAACGTATGACAAAATATCCCTACGGTTGACGTTACATATTCCGTTAGTTTTTTTTTAAATGACAAAAATACCATTATTTGTTTGTTTGTATATTCTTAAAGATTAAAGAGAATATATTTAAAAGTGGTGGGTCCCACTCTCAAGTCTTACCGCTCTCTTACCCATCTTCTTCAATCTTCAATCATCCCCCATTTCTATTACAGTTGACTGTAATTTCGTCACCGGCACCCACCGCCACCGATGACCACCAGTCCGAGGCTATGCCCCATCGCCTCTAAGTCCAACACCACCATCCCCCTTTCAATCTCTTTCTTTCTCACCGGCCCACTCCCTCATTCCCCTCCCCCTCACCCGTCGTCTTCCTAGCCCCCATCTCCGGCAACGCAACCGGCAACAACACCAACGACAACCTCGAGAAACACTACCACCAACAACCACCTTTCACCACCACCTGGAACCAAACGCCAACCACCACCATCACCCGAACCCACCCGTCGACCTCCGCACAACACCAACAACAGAACCCCTAACCACATTTCTTCCCACCACCCGTACACCACCTCGATGGTTGTGCCAGTGCAGGAGTCGGCCGGCGGTGCGAGTGCCGGCGTTGCGAGTGCCGGATGTGGGAGTCCGGTGAGAAACTTGGAAGTTGGAAAGGAAATGATTCATATGCATGTGGGTCCCACTTTGTTTTGTTAAGTAAATTATTTTGAGTTTTTTAATAAAAGGTATTTTCATCATTTTAAAAAAGTTAAAGGTAAAAGATAACGTAACAAACCTTATTTTATAGTTTACAAATATGAAAATTAAAAGTAAAAACAGACCTAATCATAAGGATATTTTATGTAATTAATTCTAATTTTTAAAGAAGGATGTCACGGCTAGGCATGTCACCATGCATCCTTCTTTCAAAAAGTTAAAAAGGTTTAGATTTTATCATAAACAAATAATATAGATTTAAGAGTTAATAAAAGGTAGAGTAAATTACCATTTGCATACATGAGGTTTGGTGATTTTAACCATTTGCATCCCTACAGTTTAAAAATCCTCATATACCCCCTAACGTTTTATTTTTTCTCATTTGCATTCAAATTACTAACGACGTTAAATAATTCAGTTAACTTTTTATAAAATGACGAAATTACCCTTTCTTATCTCTTTCTCTCTCTATCTCTTAACCCACAACCCCCACCCACTCCCTACTCTTTCTCTCTCTATCTCTTAACCCACAACCCCCACCCACTCCCTACTCTTTCTCTCTCTATCTCTTAAAATATGTAACCTATATCCCACCATTCGTAGTGCAGGTTGTTGTGGGGGCGGTCGTGGGTGCGGTGTGAGTTGTGGTGGGGGCGGCGGTGGAGGCAGTGCGGGTTGTGGTGGGGGCGGTGGTGGAGGCAGTGCGGGTTGTGGTGGGGGCGGCGGTGGAGGCGGTGTTGGTTGTGGTGGAGGCGGCGGTGCGAGTTGTGGTGGGGCGGCAGTGGAGGCGTTGTGAGTTGTGGTCATAAAACCACCTCCCAATCGAACTTTCCTCGATCGCGAGAAACACCCTCTTAATCCTAGCATTAACCAACCAAAACCACACCCCACCAAGAACAATCCCAAGGCTAGCACCAGCAAACACCTGACCAACAGTATGGTATCCCAAATAAACCCTAGAATACATCGTCAGCAACGCCAATGGCCACACAACAACACACCCAACCCACATTTGCCTCCTCAATATTATCCCCAACTTCTTGTACGTCAAAAGGTTAAATACGTAGCGAAAAAGAACATGTTTTGCGAATGACTCGAAGACCATCCGTGTGAATCGCACATTTCGAGCATGATGCAGGTTTCGGGTCGGGCTTCTTGCACGGCTAATTTGATCGAATCGCTGATGAATTGGGAGATTAACAGTCCTAATGCGAAGAACATACCTTGGAGTTCAAGACGGAAGATGAAATGGGAGACGAAACCTTCTGTTCAGATCCACAATCTCTTCTAAAAATCTAAACCTCTGTTTAGATTGGGTGTTGATGGTGTTGATGGTGGTGGTGATGGAGTGATGAGAGAGAGATAAAGAGAATGTGTGTGTGTTTATGTTTGAGAAAGAAAGAGAGAGAGAGAAAGAGAGTTTGTGGTGGTCAAAGGAGAAGAAGAAGATGACGTGGATGGTCCCATTAAATTGTAGCAAGGGTAATTTCGTCATTTTATAAAAAAGTTAACTGAATTATTTAACGTCGTTAGTAATTTGGATGCAAATGAGAAAAAAAATAAAACGTTAGGGGGTATATGGGGATTTTTAAACTGTAAAAATGTAAATGGTTAAAATCACCAAACCTCAGGTATGTAAACGGTAATTTACTCTAAAAGGTATTTATAACTCGTGCAATCCAACATTCAACGCACCAAACTGGTGAGTGGCCACATGGAGAAATGAGATTTTTGTCGCTGCAAAAAGACCGCGTGTTATCCCTTCCACCGCTTACAAAACAAACTATACACCGTACATCTGAGTCAACTGACTCAATTCCAGAAACTTCATATCATCGACTCGTAAGATTCAGATAAGAAAAAACCCCCTTCTCACCACTTCCACAAGTTCCCCTTTACCTTTCGTCTCCTCAACGCTACAGGTAAACCCTAATTTCACCTCTTGATTTGCTGTTTCTATCATCTTTTTGTTCTTATGATTCATGCTGTTGTTTCACCACCTCAAACAGATCGAAGCTTTGATGATTTGAAATTTTGGATCTGTTCTTGCAATTAGGGTTTATTCGAGTGTGGAATCTGTGATTCTATAGCTCTTGTTTGTTTTATATGCTTTTTTTTGTGTTGTTCTTATGATTGATCTGTGTGAAATTCGTGTTTCGTGTGACGGAGAATATCTAGATTTGTAAATTTCTTCTTTATCTGACACGCCGTTATTTTATTCAATACTTTAATCGGTTAACTTGAGAGAGGATTTGACGATTTGTTCTTGCAGGCCGCTTTTTTTTTTTGTCTTTTTTTTTTTTTGACTTATCTGCTTCTATTTTCCTAGGGTTTTATATTCTTGATGTTGGAGCCTCTGTGTGATACAACCTATGGTGCTCTTTTGGGGCTATTGTCTCGAGGTTACAGTTGAATACTTTTCACCTAATCACTTGTGTTTTATTGATTTCGGTGTAGTTGGTGAGGAAATTTGGGATTCTCTGCTCACGGATAGTTCAAAGTGCCTTTCAGGGTTATTGAGCTTCGCGTCGAATTAAGTGGTTTGTGTAGGTTTTGGTGAAGGGTAGATGGTTATGGAGTCAAGTTTTCATGAGTACACTGATTACCTCAATGGGTTCTCATTGGATGATGAGAATACGATGCCTGTGTTTGATCAGTTTGCGGGTCATGCCAGTGGGTACAGATTCAGAGATGAGCCTTTGGATCTTAGCTTCTTAGATGTTCCTTCTTCTGCACCCACCATTGACCCTGCGAGCGCGAGTTCGTTCCCTGTTGCTGCGGCTCAATTGGATTCTCCTGATGAGTATACAGATTATGTTTCTAAATATCTTAGTCAGATTCTTGTTGAAGAGAACATGGAGAGTAAGCAGAGTATGTTCCATGACCCTTTTGCTTTACAAGCCACTGAGAAATTGTTCTATGAGGCTCTTGGTAACGATCACCCACCTTTGCAGCAGCCTCTTAGTTTTCCTCTGGGTGTTGAAAGCCCGGAAGAGATCCCTAATGGAAGTTTTAGCGAGTACAGTACATACAGCAGCACGAGTGGTAGCATCTCAGTTGAACCTCGATGTGTTCGTAGTGATTCATTTGAGACAAAATCTTCTGTTACACAAACTCAGTCACTCGACTACCCTCCTTTTGGGTCCACCACTAGTGTCACTAATGATGTTAATGACACAATGGATTCCATGATAAACACTCACGTTCTCCAAAATATATTCACTGATAATGAGTCTATCTTGCAGTTCAAGCGAGGAATGGAGGAAGCTAAAAAATTCCTTCCTCCTAGTAAACCTCTTGTCATTGATTTGGATAAATATAACTTGCCATCAGAGCCAACAAATTCTCCTCCAGAGGTGGTTGTGAAAGAGGAGAAAGTTGAAATTGATAACTCACTAAACGGGGTCAGAGGAAGAAAACATTTTCAGTTGGAGGATAATAGTTCTGAAGATGAAAGAATTAGCAAGCAGTCTGCAGTTTATGAGGAGGAAGACATTGAGTTGTCTGAGATGTTTGATAAAATTCTTCTCTGTACGAATGCTAAAGGCGAGCCGATGCCTGGTTGTGGACTAATTCCAATTCACACAAATTTACAATATGTGTATAGCGGCTGGAATGCTCCTGTTTGGGGACCAGGAAATACGGACCACATCGATGTTAGAACTTTATTAATCAACTGTGCACAATCTGTTGCTGCTGATGATTATAAGGTTGCAAGGGAACAATTGAAGCAGATAAGACATCACGCTTCTCCAACTGGCAATGCTTCACAAAGATTAGCGAATATCTTTGCACTTGGTCTAGAAGCACGCATATCTGGCACCGGTTCACAGATCTATGAATCTCAAAAGGCCACAAGAATCTCATCTGCTGATAAGTTGAAAGCATTTCAGTCTTACTTGGTACATTGCCCTTTTAAAAAGAATGAGATTTACTTTGCAAACAGAACGATTTATGAAGCATCTTTATCTTCTTCAACGCTTCATGTTGTCGACTTTGGTATTGCTTATGGTTTTCAGTGGCCAATTCTTATCAAGCACCTTGGAGACAGACCTGGTGGGCCACCTAAGTTAAGGATTACAGGAATAGAGCTTCCACAACCTGGTTTTAGGCCAGCTGAGAGGGTAGAGGAGACAGGGCGGCGGTTGGCTGTTTATTGTGAGCGGTTTAAGTTCCGTTTGAGTACAATGCTATAGCGATTCAAAATTGGGAAATGATTAATATTGATGATCTTAAGCTTCAGAGAAACGAGTTTCTTGCTGTGAATGCTCTCGCTCGATTTGAAAACTTGCTTGATGAAACGATTCTTACAGATAGTAGTCCGAGGATGCTGTTCTCAAGCTGATTAGGGATATGAAGCCTGATATTTTCGTTCATTCGGTTGTTAATGGATCTTATAGTGCACCATTCTTTGTTACTCGTTTCAGGGAGGCACTTTTTCACTACTCTGCTCTGTTTGATATGCTTGATGCAACAATAGAGCGTGAGAATGAGCAAAGACAGAATTTTGAGAAAGAATTTTATGGGCGTCAAGTTATGAATGTGATTGCGTGTGAAGGTCCACACAGGGTGGAGCGGCCTGAGACCTACAAGCAGTGGCAAGTCCGAACCACAAGGGTTGGGTTCAAACTTAGAAGCATTGACAGAGAGCTTATTTCACAAGTGAAAAGTAAGGTGAAGGTTGGGTACCATAAAGATTTTGTGTTTGATGTAGATGGGAATTGGATGCTACAGGGATGGAAAGGCAGGATTCTATACGCTGTTACATGTTGGGTGCCAGCATAGGAGTCCTCTTTTGTTTGTTTATTCTTGTTAATATCCCTAGCCAGGGCTCTCCGACAATTGTTCTGGCGTGGAAGTCCTTATAACTTGATCTAAGGTATGGCTTCTTGAAGTTATCTTTCTCCCACAATCACTAATCGTAAATGATTATTTGTTTTACATCTTTAATGTAATAACTTTGCTTTTAAACTTCAAAATTGATGTCATTGCTGCTCAAGAAGTTGACAATCTTAATCTTGTTCTGTATTCACCATGATCCTGAGTGTTATTTTCTTATAAAGTTGTTGCAGATAACGAATGGTTTAATGAAGAAACTTACTCCTCTAGATGGATATGGTAGAGACTATTATTGCATGTTGGGATGTCTCTTGAATTAGAAGTAGAAGGATTATACATGGTTTGCAAGTTACAATCGCTTTTGTTCAGGTGAAGCTATGTTAACATGTTTTAGAAGAGAGTATAATCATTAGTTTTATAAAATAGATGTATCACAGTAGTATATGACATATGTGTTGGATTGATTTGTTGATGCATAATAGATACCTATTTGTCTAACCTTTTCCTTGATGTTGGTCTTGTTTGGTTTGATTTCGATTAACTGGATCTTGGTTTTGCTACCAAGATGGTAACGAGTCGTAATTGTAGATATACTTTAATGTGTCCCTTTTTTGCTGTAAATTCTCATAAGGTGTAGAACATAATGAACCCTTCTTAATTTTCATGAAAGATTAGTTGAGATTGGTGGAAATAGTTATGTAGAAGCATTTAATGGATGGATGATGGTGGTGGGTGTTTGTGTTTGGGTAGGTGGAGTATTGTGGAAAATTAAATGATGAGATAGGGGTTGGTAAGAGGAAGCAAGTGGGTAACCTAATGAATGAGGCACATTTAAGAATACGATGGTAGATAGTTGATACTCTAAGACAGTTGCAATCAAATTATCATCAAACATGTTTTATACTAAATATCAAACATGTTTTTACTAAAATATCAAACATGTTTTATACTAAAATATCAAACATGTTTTATACTTAATATCAAACATGTCTTATACTAAAAGTACATGTCCAAAACCATTTCACTCCAGATCTATCATGACTTATGATGGTCTAGAATTTAATAAGTCATTTGTGGCACCACACAAACTCTTATTACCATCAAACCCATACTCTATTTATCTGTAGACATTGTCTTTAATGGGGCCCTTTGCCTACTCCTCCCTTTTGAGTTTTACAATATTTACTGAGTTCCAACAAACCTTCTCGGTTCATCCTCCATCAGCCATGACATCGACGTCAAACAATGTAGTTCGGTCATTGGCAAACTTCTACTTAGTCGAACACATCATCTTGGTTCATTCTCCATCGGCTATGACATTGCCATCAAACAATGTTGGTCTGCCATGGGCAGTGTCCAGCCAACATAGAAGATTGACTTTTTGCAGGGGCTACAATATTTTCTTTAAAATTATCATGTATCTATTTTTAGCCCAATGTAGCATAAATCCATCAAACATGTTTGAATTGATTTATATAGGAAATAGTTGTTAATACATATGAGACCATAAGGCTGTGTTTGGTTAGAAGAATGGAATGGAATGGAATGTAATTAAAAAACTAGTATAATTTTCAAGTAAAATTTAGTTTGAGTGAGTAATGAATGTAAAACCAAGGAAATGTTTCACCTCAATTCCCTTGGTTTGGGATTTCAAATTCCCTCTCTAGGTGGAAGGATTTTGAAATTCCACAACCAAGGGAATTTGAGGTGAAACATTCCCTTGGGTTTACATTTCATTACCCACTCAAACATAATTTTACTTGAAAAGTATACTAATTTCTTAATTTCATTCCATTCAATTCCTTCTTCCAACCAAACGCAGCCTAAGAGTTCTGGCCGCATCAATTTATTGACAAAATCTATAGGTTAATTAACCATCATAAATGGTTTAGTGGTAAACCAGCAGGATCAATTATCTAAAAGTTCATTAACCATCACAAAATGACACATCATCAATTAGATAATAATATAAAAAAGGAAGGCGAGGAATAGTAAGGTTTTCCTTTTTCGATTTTGGGCACAAGGGGTTTTTTTGTTTGTTGTTTGGCCACATATGTTTGTGTTGTGCATTTTGGTCCTCATTTGAGTTTAAAGGGGAGAAACTTCTTTTATCACTGGATCTTCTGTAGAGAGAGGGGTGCTCTCTGTTTTCCCACACCATCATCGCTTTCACCTGCAGCGTCACCGTCTTCCGCCTGCACCGTTGTAACGCCCGGATATTTTCTTTGAAGCCGACGAAAAAAGAAAAAGAAATAAAGTCTAAAGTCTGGAGACCAAACTCGCCAACGTGAGAAAGTTGGGTAAGTGGAGATATTTGAAGGGAGAGGGCAGCCCTTACCCTCTCCCCACACCCATATTTCAGCAAAGAAAATAGAGAGAAGAAGAAAGGGAGAAAAGAGAGAAAAAGGTTTGGTTCGAGTGGGTTCGGGCTGGAAATCGTCGTGTAGCGGGTCTAAACGAAGCTCTTCTTCTTGGTGTAGTTTGTGTGAGTTCTAGGACCCTTCTTTTACATGTTTTCAACTGGTTTGGGGCTGGAACACATCTGAAACCCTTTTATGTGTGTGGTGTTTGACCTATTTGTGTGTGTTTGCGGGTGATGCGTTTGGAGTTTGTTTTCCGAGCTTGTGTGTGCTTGAATGGTGTTGTGGTATTCATTCCTAAGGTTTAAGATGGTTTATTTGGGCTTAGAATGGTTTGGATGAGCTTGGAGGTCGAAAATGGCAGATTGGGTTCGGGATGAACTGCATTCTGCATCAGTTAGGGCTAGGCGACCGACTGGTGGCCATGCGGCCGAATGGGTGCGATTGAGGTTCAGTCGCACGATTGAGGTTCATTCGCACGATTGGGGGTTCATTCGCATGATTGGGGGCCCAGTCGCATGGGGAGTCATGCGATTGAGAGCCCATTCACATAAGTGCTCATCCGCATTGGTGTTCAACCACATGAGGTCCATCGCACGATTGGGGTGTTCATCCGCATTGGTGTTCATCCGCATGAGGTCCATTCGCATGATGTTCAGTTGCCTGGAGCCATGCGACTGAAGGGTGCCCATACGCCCAAATAGGGCTGGTGTACCCGAGGAATGCGTAGTTTAATTTCTGACTTTCGGGGAAAGTGCAGATGTAAGTTTTGACGTGGAAGTTTCCGTAAGTTCATGTAAGATGACTATTGAGGTCTCAAGGGTATGTTAGGCATGGTTACGTTGCATGTTTATGCATATGTATGGTTATGTATGTATGATGATGCCCTGTATGATATGCTACTATGTATGTTGATGTTCCTTATTATGATGTATGTTTATCTTTCCCGTGGCTTTACGTGTTATGTTAATGATGAAACGAAAGTATTATGTAACGTAAAGTGGAAGATAATGAAGAGGACATGATGAATGAATGCATGCATTAATGAATGAACGGATGAAAGTAAGAAAGGCTTGTAAGCAAATGTATGGAGGTTCACACCCAATGAAGGGTGTTAGCTCAACTGTGTGCGGGTTAGCTACCCTAGAAGGATGCACATTGGGGTCCAATCTTTGTGATTGACCATATGTATGAGATGCTTGCCGCTCGCCCTAGGTGACTGGATCAGCTTCGTGCACAATGTTCGCAGTTTAATTACCACAGGTCCACATCAGCTTCGTGCACAATGTTCGGGGTGTAGCATATGGCATTGATCCATAATGAAAGAGAAAAGATAAGTGGTGAATGTACTTGCCCTAGGTACTGGAGTCAGCTTCGTGCACAATGTTCGAGGTCTATGAAAGACCTCAGGCCCAGTAACCAGCTTCTTGCACAATGTTCGGGGTAATGTACATGTCATCGAACGAAGTGAACGTACGAATGAAAGAATGTATGAATTGAACGTTTAACGGAATATCATAATAAAGAATGAAACGAGATCCTTGTCATTCGACCTCAGTAATCGTGGCTGTGTGCCAGGAGGAGGGTAAAGCCTGACGGATCTAGATGAGAAATAATGATATTAATGTACGTTGAATGAACGAAAGTTAACGAACGTAAAGAAAGATAATAATGATATTATCTATGTGTATGTATGATGTGTGATCATGTGCGAGAGTATAGTATGTTTTAAAAGAAAGTAAAGTATTTTATTTATAAAACTAGAACTCCTTCAGCAACGCTGACTTTGATGTGTTTCCAGTTGGCAGGTAATGGTTGCTGAGGATTGAACGGGGCGGCTACTCAGCTCTTTTTGGATGACATTCTTTAGTTTAATGTTTTTTGCATTGTAATGCGGACAAACGATGTTTTGTAACGAATGTTGTATTAACTTGCAAAAGCATTTATATAGAATTGAAAGTTATTTAAATGTTCCGCTACGATGTTTCATAAAATACAAATGTAATTATATCTTTTATGTGCGATGATTGACCAGCTGTAAGCGTCCCGGGAACGGGGTCTTACAATCGTCGTTCTTTGCCGGCGGTGTTGGGTTTCCAACCCCCCCTAGAAAAGTTGGTAGCGGCGGAGGAAACCGCATACATCGGTGGTGTCGGCGCCTTCGGTGGAGGTTTTCGATTTCTAAGGGTTGCGATGGTGGTGTGGCGGCTGGTATAGCCTAAAACGACAACAGCTCATGACATCTCTTTGCATCTGTTCTTCCTCAACAAAACCCTAGCGCGACCTTCTTGCGCAGATCTGCAATTTTAGCAAAGAGTTTGTGGTTTTTCGGTCATAGCTATGTGGTTTTGCTTGGTTGTCGGTGGCCGGCGGCGATGCTCTCGGTGGTGATGTCAGCGCGTTCACCTGTATGTCGTCAATGCTTTCGGTGATGATGTCGGTTCGATCACTTACATGTAGGCCTTGCATCTTTGTCCGAGGTAGGGCCCGATCTTAGATTCGACATGTTTTTTCATGGTTACGGTGGGTCTGTTGGCCTTTCGCATCCCTATTATGGCGTTGGCTGTCTTTGTCCCTTCAAGATGATCTCCTATTTTGGATAGTTGATGTGTTGGCGTCGATGATGCTAAGCGTATGCTTACCTGAGACTGTTGTTCGTTGATGTCGATGATGATTGACATGTCTTCATCTGATACCATTGCCTTTGGTTTATCTGTGATTTTATATGAAAATCGATGTCGGTTGCCTTGGCTTGGCATCCATTTTCGTTATGCAGTCGCAACCGGGTACCTGTTCATTGTTGCTATACATGTACTAGAAAGTATTATCGGTTGCTTATCTTATTATGTTATGAAGTTGTTATTCATTGATGTCGATGATGATGAACGAGTCTTTGTCTGAGACCATTGCTTTCGGTTCAGTTGTGAGTTTATATGAAAACCGGTGCCGGTTGCCTTGGCTTGGCATCCATCTTCGGTGTGCAACCGCAACCGGTATCGGTTTAATGATTACCTTGGCTCCGAAGAAAACTGTTAAGTTGTGGCTATGATGATGGAAACGTAAACTGAGCCTCGATTTACCCAGTTTTTAAGACGCGCAACTCGCGCCCGGGTTAAAACACTAGTTACAAAAATATTGTAGCGTTCATGTGAAGTTGTAACACCCCGATCCGAATATGGCTGACGTGTCACTATCATAGTAATCAAAACATAAGACATGATTTCAATTTAAAAGTTACGAGTACATCATCAAAAGAGAGTTCAAGAGCCCTAGGGTTAAACGTTTATTACATGTTCTAAATCTGCCAAAGTCAGATAACTAGCATGTGCTACAAAAAGACTAACATTGTTCCCCTAAAAGTCCTAGAGTTTAATTCTTCTCTCTTCAAGTCCTGCCCCAAGTACCCTGTGAACCTGCCACGAATAAAGATTACGGTTGAGCCAAATGCCCGGTGAACGGATAAAGGCGCAAGTACTAACAATAACAAATATAACATGATAATAAGAATAAAATGATACGACACAAAGTATAACAAGTCACTAAAGTAAGTCGTCTCAGACAGATAATACCAATGAGCCGAAACATAAAACCATATCAGTGGGGCTACATAGGCTGCAGACCTATGTACCCAATATTGTGCGATGGGGTGTTGGCATACACACAACCATCCACAAACATAACATAAATATCATAGAATCGATCCATACGCCTCCTATCATATGGCCAAGTTACCTCACAAGTACTATATAAAGACGTCGTGGTCTGATCTCACCGCCACGGGTGGTGCACACGCCATTGATGCCACAATGTCGTACTTGTGGGAAGCTCCACAAGAAGCTAGACTCGGGTATCAGAGTACAACAAATCTATATAATGTGTCAATAATGGTAACAATGAACATCATAATGGTGTTAAAAATCTCAGAACATACGATAATGAGTACAACAATAAATTTCTATCGCACGCTAAATAATACTAACAATAGCAAATCATATATAAATGAACATGCAACCAATAAATTAGATCGATATCTCAATAGCGCATATGAATTCCAAAGATCAGTGAAGTCAAAGAGTTTTCACGGTCAATTCAAATTACTATAACAATAGGTGGTGGGGTAAGATATCCGTACCTTAACTGATGATTTACAGTGATGTCGAACTTGTTTATTTAGACGGGTTGTGATCACCTACAAATAATTTTATATTTCATGAATTTCATGCTTTTATATTTTAAAATTTGTTTGTTTATTTCATAGACATAATTCTTGAACTTTTAACAACTTCACTGTTATGGTTTTATTCAAATCAAGTAATCATATATACATACATACATACTACATACATACATACATACATACATACGTACGTACGTACGTACGTACGTATGTACACCTACGTACCTACACCTACGTACGTACACACACGTACGCACACACACGTACGTACGCACACGTACGTACACACACGTACGTACACACACGTACGTACACACGTACGTACACACACATACGTACACACACGTACGTACAGCCGTACGTACACCCACGTACGTACCCCCACGCGTACCCCCACACGTACCCCCACGTACCCCCACACGTACACCCACAAGTACCCACCCACGTACGTACGTACGTACGTACGTAACGTAATACCTACATACATACATACATACCTACATACATACATCATATAACATACCTACCTACCTACATACCTACATACCTACATACATACATACATACATACATACATACATACATACTACATACCATACATACATACATACATACATACATACATATACATACATACATACATACATACATACATACATACATACCTACATACCTACATACATACATACATACATACATACATACTACATACATACATACATACCTACATACCTACCTACCTACATACCTACATACGTACCTACATACGTACCTACATACGTACCTACATACGTACCTACATACCTACGTACCTACGTACCTACGTACCTACGTACCTACGTACCTACGTACCTACGTACCTACGTACCTACGTACCTACGTACCTACGTACCTACGTACGTACCCACGTACATACGTACCAACATACGTACCCACATACGTACCCACATACGTGCCCACCTACGTGCCCACCTACGTGCCCCCTACGTGCCCACCTACGTGCCCACCTACGTGCCCACCTACGTGCCCACCTACGTGCCCACCTACGTGCCCACCTACGTGCCCACCTACGTGCCCACCTACGTGCCCACCTACGTGCCCACCTACGTGCCCACCTACGTGCCCACCTACGTGCCCACCTACGTGCCCACCTACGTGCCCACCTACGTGCCCACCTACGTGCCCACCTACGTGCCCACCTACGTGCCCACCTACGTGCCCACCTACGTGCCCACCTACGTGCCCACCTACGTCCCCACCTACGTACCCACCTACGTACCCACCTACGTACCCACCTACGTACCCACCTACGTACCCACCTACGTACCCACCTACGTACCCACCTACGTACCCACCTACGTACCCACCTACGTACCCACCTACGTACCCACCTACGTACCCACCTACGTACCCACCTACGTACCCACCTACGTACCCACCTACGTACCCACCTACGTACCCACCTACGTACCCACCTACGTACCCACCTACGTACCCACCTACGTACCCACCTACGTACCCACCTACGTACCCACCTACGTACCCACCTACGTACCCACCTACGTACCCACCTACGTACCCACCTACGTACCCACCTACGTACCCACTACGTACCCACCTACGTACCCACCTACGTACCCACCTACGTACCCACCTACGTACCCACCTACGTACCCACCTACGTACCCACCTACGTACCCACCTACGTACCCACCTACGTACCCACCTACGTACCCACCTACGTACCCACCTACGTACCCACCTACGTACCCACCTACGTACCCACCTACGTACCCACCTACGTACCCACCTACGTACCCACCTACGTACCCACCTACGTACCCACCTACGTACCCACCTACGTACCCACCTACGTACCCACCTACGTACCCACCTACGTACCCACCTACGTACCCACCTACGTACCCACCTACCTACCCACCTACGTACCCACCTACCTACCCACCTACGTACCCACGTACCTACCCACCTACCTACCTACGTACCTACCTACCTACCTACCTACCTACCTACCTACCTACATACCTACATACCTACATACCTACATACCTACATACTACTACATACCTACATACTACATACTACTACCTACCTACATACATACATACATACATACCTACCTACATGCATACATACATACATACTACATACATACATACATACATACCTACCTACATACCTACATACCTACATACGTACCTACAAACATACCTACCTACATACCTACATACATACCTACGTACCTACAAACATACCTACATACGTACCTACGTACCTACGTACCTACGTACCTACGTACATACGTACCTACATACGTACCTACATACCTACCTACATACGTACCTACATACGTACCTACATACCTACCTACATACGTACCTACATACGTACCTACATACGTACCTACATACGTACCTACATACGTACCTACATACGTGCCTACCTACGTGCCTACCTACGTACGTACCTACATACGTGCCTACCTACGTGCCTACCTACGTACGTACCTACCTACGTACCTACGTACGTACCTACCTACGTACCTACCTACGTACCTACCTACGTACCTACCTACGTACCTACCTACGTACCTACCTACGTACCTACCTACGTACCTACCTACGTACCTACCTACGTACCTACCTACGTACCTACCTACGTACCTATCTACGTACCTACCTGCCTACATACCTGCCTACATACCTACCTACCTACCTACCTACATACATACCTACTACCTACCTACTACATACCTACATACATACATACATACATACATACATACATACATACATACATACATACATACATACATACATACATACATACATACATACATACATACATACATACATACATACATACATACCTACCTACCTACCTACTACATACTACATACATACATACATACATACATACATACATACATACATACATACATACATACATACATACATACATACATACATACATACATACATACATACATACATACATACATACATACATACATACATACATACATACATACTACATACATGTATGCATACATACATACTACATACATACATACATACATACATACATACATACATACATACATACATACATACATACATACTAATACATACATGCATACATGCATGCATGCATGCATGCATGCATGCATGCATGCATGCATACATACATACATACTGATGTGTTGCAAAACACATCTCTTATTTTTCCCATTTTAGAGTCGGTTTTGTTTAATTTAGTAGTTAAAAGTGTCGTTTTTACTTAGTTTTGGTTGTTTTATGGTTTTACAGGTGTTTGAGGACCAAAAAGTGGTTTAGAAGCCTCGGAAACGAAGAAACGGAGTCAAAAGATGAAGAGTTGAGACTTGGAGGATTTTTCAAGTCACAAAACGAAGGAAGCTCTCTGGAAATTGAGTTCTTCGAGTGGCTTGAGAGGGTTTTGTACCCTTCAAGCCACGCGAAGAAGACCAGTTCAGCACCCCGACTATTTTGTCTCTTCGAGTGGCTCGAGAGGTGAAGTTTTGACCCTTCGAGCCACGCGAAGAGGGGATTTTCATGAAAAATTAGGTTTTCGTATAAAAACCACTTTTACACCCCTATTCGAGAGAACTTAACTTGGTGCAGCTGGAGACGAACCATAAGGGTGATTTGGAGCATCTTGGAGCAATTGGAGCATAGTATTGAAGCTTGGATCATTCGTGTGTTTGATTTCAGGTTCTAATCACTTTCGTTATTGTTTTCTTAATCGAACATGATGAATAACTTGATCGAATCTGAGTTTTGTTACTGTTTTGATCTGATTATGAGTAGTTAAGTCTTTTTACACTATCTAGTTGATGATTAGTTGATGATTATGAATGTTTAGAATGGTTGAATTGATGAATGTTTGATATTATTGTAAAAGACTTGATTTTGATTGAATTGAATGAGTATTATGTATTGATTTCTGTTCTTGGATGCATGTTTATCCAATATGATTAGCCTATGAATGTCTTTCAATTGTGGTTATCATATCTAGCACGTGACTTGGTGTTTGTGGTTTACTAGGGATTTTGCTAGACGTAGTAGAGTCTTAGGATTGCATGTGTAATTGGATAAGAAATCAGTGTGTATCTTAACTAGAAATTGAAAGATAAAGGTTAGTTGATTGATCTTGGTTATTAGATTCTAGGTTAATTGATAACTGGTAAACGGTTCAAATCTGGTAATTTGATAATCTTGTTAATCATGTTTAATTGAACCATAATCAAGTCACCTCTTGCATGTTAAATGTTTGTGGTATGTTAGACTAGTTTGTCCAACACCTATCTGGTACTTTAATATCACTAGGTTAACTGAAAGGAAAACTTAGCCGTTGGTAAGCATAACACATGTCTTTAGGGGTCATTTTGGTCACACCCGGTGAATGGTCTGGGATCCACTAAGTCTTCCTTAGGATATGTATCTTTAGAAAACCAACCCATTCATAATTCTAAACCATTCTTACATTCATGCATCTCAACTAGGATTCTATCTAGATAGTGTTATCTTCAATTAATCAGTACCTTTAAATCAGTCATCTTTGTGTTCATTTCTGCACTTCTTAGTTCATTTCTTTTAATTATTAATTTTAGTCTTTAGTTGCTAATTAAACCCCCCCAATCTTATAGTTAATTGTTATTCCTTTAGTTGAGTCTAGGTCTTTCTATTCTAGTGTCTCGTGGGTTCGATATCCGTACTTCCTTAGCTATTCTACAGTCGATAGGTACACTTGCCTGTCAGCTAGGTCTAGTTTAGGTTATTTGGTTTTTAACTCGAGTGTCTAGGTCGAGTCTAGGTTAGCCTGTCAGCTAGGTCTAGTTCACGCACATCAAGTTTTTGGCGCCGTTGCCGGGGACACTTGGCAATAGCAAGTCTAGTTTCCTTTAGGATAAACAATAGTTTTAGTTTTTTTTTTTTTTTTTCTTTTTAGAGTCCTGAGTTCATTTCTTTTAGTTCATCTTTCTAAATCTGTCCATTCTTTCTTTCAGTGCATGCCACACACTAGGTCAAAAGGACCACCTGAGTTTTCTGGATTTTCTGAACCTGAGAGGGAGTATCATGAGAGGTACACCGCACTTCGTGAGCGTTTGGTAGCCATTCTAGACAGTAAGGTACGTCCGATTCCTTTTTCTGATTTAACTACAAGTATTCCTTTTTCTGATTTAACTACAATGGGTGACAATCCCCTTCCTCCGAGGCGCACTGTCCATCAGCGAGCTAGTGATGGCATCACAGGGGGTAGGTCTGCTATCACCTGTCTTAATGTCAATGCTGCCAACAATTGGCAAATTCCTTCTTATGTGATGTCCACCATCACTAACGCCACCCAGTTCCACGGACTGGCTGATGAGGATGCACCAGGACACGTGTCACGCTTTATTCATATCTGCGATACGTTTAATATCCATGGTGCAACGAAAGAGGCGATCTACCTTCGTCTCTTTCCTTTTACTCTGCAGGCTCGAGCTAACACTTGGCTCGAGACTCAACCCCAGGATTCCATCACTACATGGGAGGATCTGAAGGATAAGTTTCTCAAGAAATACTATCCTCCTTTCAGAGCTGCCAGACTTAGGGAACAAATTCACTCTTTCAAAATGGATCCTGATGAGCCCTATCACATGGCGTGGGAGAGATTCAGCAACCTACGCAGCCGTTGCCCCTAGCACGGTTTGACCGATTGGGCACTCATTGAGAAGTTCTATAATGGTCTCACTTATTCCACTCAATAAATGTTCAACACTGCAGCAGTCAGTCATATCATGGAGAAAAAGACTGCAGAAGAGTGTGAGGAGATGTTTGAGAGCTTTGCACTTGCTGGGCAGCAAAGTCCACATTCCAGGAATTCCATTCCTGAGGCTAGAGCCCCCGCGACCTCGAGGGGTGTTCATCAGGTCACTACTGATACTAGCATGGCAGCTGCTCTTGAGGCTCTCAGAAAAGATATCAAAAATCTGCAGATGAGTATGAACAAATGTGAGATGTGCAGAGGAGGACATGACACCATAGACTGCCCGTTGGTGGCACAGGAGCAGGTAGATTTTATTAATAGTCAGGGAAGAGGAGCTGGTGGTGCATACGGGTGGAGAGGACACCCTAACTTCGGTTGGAGATCAGGAGGAAATCCACCGGGTTTCAGCAGAGGCAGCCCATTCAGCCTGCTGGAGGTGATGTAGGGAGTAGTTCAGGTGGTAGTGGGGATGGAATGAAGAAGATAGAGGATTTGCTGATGAACCAGTCACAGATGCTGAACCAGTTGGTTACACGAGATCAGGTTACACAGAAGCGTCTAGATGAGCATGATATTCTTCTTAAGAATCAGCAGTCCGCATTCTTAGATTTACAGCGTGTCGTAAGTGAGGTTTCTAAGAAGTTAGATCAGAACCCGATAGGTCCACTCCCCGCTAACACTTACACACACCCGAATGCACATGCGAAGGCCGTAACTACTCGTAGTGGCAGAGGAGGAGCGAAGGAAGTGACACCACCTGAGGATGAAGAGGTGATGGATGAGGAAATAGAGATGGAGACTCCCGGGGGGACGCAAAAGAGGGTAATCCCAGCAAGTACCGCGTCGAACGGAGAGTCTGTTGAGAAAAAGAAAGAGGTAGAGAAGAAGATTCCCAGGTAGATTTGACTCGAGTTCCGTATCCTGAGCGTCTGAAGCATCAAAAATATGCTAAGGATTATGGGCATTTCTTAGAGCTGTTTAAGCAACTTAAGGTCAATCTTCCATTTATCAAGGCCCTCCAGTATATGCCTAAATATGCTAAATTTCTTAAGGATCTTCTTACCAATAAGAAGAAACTGGAGGACCTATCTTCTGTCTCTCTTAGCGCGCATTGCTCTGCGGTGGTTCAAAGTAAGCTACCGGAAAAATTAGCAGATCCGGGTATATTCACTATCCCATGTTTGTTTGGTAGTTCTACTGTGAACCACGCGTTGGGTGATCTTGGGGCTAGCATCAACTTGATGCCATATTCTCTCTATCAGAAGCTAGACCTTAGAGATCCGACTCTAACGCGCATGAGCATCTTTTTGGCAGATAGATCTGTCAAGTATCCACGGGGCATTGTGGAGAATCTGTTGGTGAAGGTTGATAAGTTCGTGTTCCCCGTGGATTTCATTATTCTTGACATGGAGGCTGACGATCAGGTCCCACTTATTTTAGGGCGCCCCTTTATGAGAACCGCTAAGGCATTGATCGATGTCTATGACGGCCAGATTACACTTCGTGTAGGGGATGAGGCAGTGACCTTTGATGTCATAAAGGCGATGTAGAACTCGGGTGCTCAAGACGATTCTGTTTACTTCATTGATTCATTTTTCACTCAAATGGATCGATGTCTTGAGTACATTTATGGAGCAGACCTGCTGCCTTCACACGAGTCAGATGAGGAGGACCTGGTAGTTGAGGATGAGGTCTTCCTAGAGAGCAAGCCAGTTGAGCATTCGGAGTTGCTCGCTGCTGTTGATGTTCCCGAGGAGGAAAGAGAAGCCCTCGGTTGAAGAACCACCACCCCTTGAGCTCAAGGAGCTTCCCTCTCACTTGGAGTATGCTTTCTTGGGTGGTGAGAACACTTTTCCCGTCATTATTTCTTCCCATTTGATGGATGTTGAGAAGGAGAGGTTGATAGATGTGCTCAAGACACATAGAGAGGCCATTGCGTGGCGACTTAGCGATATTAAGGGTATCCACCCTTCATTTTGCATGCATAAGATACTCATGGAAGATGAGTACAAGCCTGTAGTCCAGCCTCAGAGATGGCCAAACCCGAAGATGCAGGAGGTTGTTAAGAAGGAGGTGGAGAAGCTCCTTGAAGCTGCAGTTATCTATCCGATTCCATATTCCGATTGGGTTAGCCCGGTGCAGGTAGTCCCTAAGAAGGGATGGATGACAGTGGTGGTGAATGAGAAGAATGAGTTAATCCCTTCCCGTACGGTGACTGGTTGGAGAGTCCGCATCGATTACAGGAGGCTGAATGATGCTACCAAGAAAGACCATTTCCCTCTTCCTTTCATTGATCAGATGTTGGAGCGTTTATCAGGTCAGCAGTTCTACTGTTTTCTCGATGGTTTCTCTGGTTACTTCCAGATTCCTATCGCACCCGAGGACCAGCAGAAAACCACCTTTACATGCCCCGATGGGACTTTTGCATACCGCCGTATGCCATTTGGGTTATGTAACGCTCCAGCTACTTTTCAGAGCTGCATGGTAGCCATCTTTCAGGACATGCTTCAGAAGTCCATGGAGGTGTTTATGGACGACTTCTCTGTTTATGGTGCTTTATTTGATTCGTGTCTCGAGAACCTCAGGAGGATGTTACAGAGATGTATTGAGACAAATCTCATGCTTAATTGGGAGAAGTGTCACTTCACGGTGACAGAAGGCATCGTTCTGGGTCACAAGATTTCGCGTGTGGGTATAGAGGTTGATCGAGCTAAGATAGATACTATTTCTAGGCTTCCTCCATCGACTAACGTGAAATCCGTTCGTAGTTTCTTAGGTCATGCGGGTTTCTATCGTAGGTTCATTAGAGACTTTTCTAAGATCACCCGTCCTATGACCCATCTTCTTGAGAAAGATGTTCCTTTTGTCTTTGACAAGGAATGTCTTAAGGCTTTTGAGTTTTTGAAGGAGCAACTGACCAATGCTCCTATCCTAGTGGCCCCCGACTGGAGCTTACCCTTCGAGCTCATGTGTGATGCGAGTGATTATGCAGTCGGGGCGGTCTTAGGACAGAGGAAGGACAAGCACTTCCATCCGATCTATTATGCGAGCAAGACACTCAATGAAGCTCAGGAGAACTACACCACCACTGAGAAGGAGCTTCTAGCAGTTGTCTTTGCATTTGATAAATTCCGTTCCTATCTCGTGCTTTCGAAGACCATCGTTTATACAGATCATGCGGCATTGCGATTCCTTTTCGCGAAGAAAGATGCCAAACCTCGTCTGATACGGTGGGTCCTTTTGCTATCTGAGTTCGACATCGAGGTCAAGGATAAGAAGGGGGCAGAGAATGTTACAGCGGATCACCTATCTAGGTTGGAGGATCCGAATAGAGAGGAGTTGCGTGAGGAGGTGATAGGAGATAGATTCCCTCACGAGTCTTTGAGTTTTGTGAAAGCCGAGCGGCAAGGCTTCCCATGGTTTACTGATTTGGCAAACTTCCTGGCAGATGGAACTGTGATTAAGGGCATGACACGCCAACAGAAGAGGAAGTTCTTTACAGATGCCAAATGGTATATTTGGGATGAGCCATTCCTTTTTCGTATAGGAGTTGATAATGTGATTAGGAGATTTGTCAGTCGAGAGGAAGGAATAGAGATCCTTAAGCACTATCATCAGGGTTTAGCAGGTGGTCATCTAGGTTCTGCTTACACTGCTAGGAAAGTTTTAGATTCTGGTTTCTATTGGCTGACTGTGTTTAGGGATGCTCTCGAATTTGTGAGTAGTTGTGATGCGTGTCAGAGGTCCGGTATTATTTCATCTCAAAATGAGATGCCCCAGAACCCGATTTAGGTAGTAGAAGTGTTTGATGTCTGGGGTATCGACTTCATGGGACCTTTTCCTGTGTCTCAGAAGAACCGTTACATTCTTGTGGCCATTGATTATGTTTCCAAGTAGGTGGAGGCTCAAGCTCTACCCACTAATGACGGTCGTGTAGTGGTTCAGTTCCTTAGGAAGTTGTTTGTTAGGTTTGGTACTCCTAAGGCGTTGATTAGTGATAGGGGACATATTTCTATAATGCCCAAATGGAGAAGACACTTGCATGGTATGGGGTCACACATAGGTTATCCACTGCTTATCATCCCCAAACTAGTGGTCAAGTATAGAATACAAATAGGGGCATTAAGAGGATACTAGAGAAAACTGTAGGAGCAAACCGTAAGGATTGGTCCGATAAGTTAGATGACGCGCTTTGGGCTTTTAGAACCGCATTTAAGACACCTATAGGAACCACTCCCTTTAGGATGATCTATGGAAAAGCATGTCATTTACCGGTTGAGTTAGAGCATAGAGCTTATAGGGCGTTAAAGACAGTCAATCTTGATTTGTCTAAGGCGGGTAGGAACCGGTTTCTCCAGTTACATGAGTTAGATAAGCTTAAGGAAGAGGCCTATGATAGATCATTGAGTTATAAGGAGCGTACTAAGGCCTTGCATGATAGGAAGTTGAAGGGTGGTAAGGATTTTGAGTGTGGGGATAGAGTTTTACTTTATAATTCTCGTTTGAAACTATTCCCGGGTAAGCTTAAGTCTAGGTGGAGTGGACCGTTTACTGTGAAAGAGGTTTTTCCTTATGGTACTATTGAGATACAGAATGATGTAGGTTTTTCTTGGAAAGTAAATGGTCACAGGTTGAAGTATTACATTAGAGAGTCGATGGAAAAGAACACCGAGGATGATGTGGAACTCCTCGGTGTTCCAAAGGAGTAATTGCTTGAAGGAAGGTACTCGGGATAACACCCGAGTGTAGAGTTTGTATTTCCTGTTCCTTACTATCCTTTTCATTTTGTTTTGTTTTCATTTTTTATGCGTGTTTTGCTGTTTCTGTAGGGTTCGTACTCGTTTTAATGGAAAAAGCATGCACAAATGACGTTTCAGGTGGTTTTAAGCTTAGATATTCAATTGGAATGATGTTATGGACATTTTGAGGTATGTCTAGGCTTAATTTCTAAAAATTTGGTTAAGTAAAAGAGCAAAAACTTTCTGGAATTTGGCTTCTTCGCGTGGACTGAGGGGTTATAAACTCCTTTCGAGCCACGCGAAGGCCAAAAAGTCAAACTGGTCAACAGGTTAGCTTCGAGTGGCTCGGAAGGTACAAAACCCTCCTTCGAGCCACGCGAGAGAGTGCAGATCGGGCAAAAAGGGGTTTTTGACCCCAACTTATTTCTTTCACCACACAAACCACATCCACAGCCGATCCCCTCTCCAAAACCACCCCAAACTTCATCTTCTTCGCCTTCTAACCCTAATTCTATCAATTTCTTCCAAAACCCATCATCTAATCCATCAAAATCATCACCCCACCACCCAACCCGACGGAAAGAGCCGCCCAACCACCACCATCTTCACCCAAGTTCAATTTTTCGTTTTGTTCTTGCTTAATTCTTCCAAAACAGGTACGAATTCTTGTGTTCTTCTTGTTTTTCTTTCAATTTTTAAGTTAGGGTTTGTTAGCTTTTGCTTAGATTGTCATGTTTTGGTGCAATTACTTGAACCCAGTTACTTTATGATGCTATTGGAGACTGATTTGTGAGGATAATTGCGTGTTAGTTGATGAAATTTGATAGTTGTTGAAATTTCAAGCATTTGGTCATAATTTGTGAATTTTGGTTTGGGTATTTGCTTTGAAATTAAGTGTGGGTAGGCAATGAGGATGGTTTGGGTAGAATTGTGACATCGAATGTGTGTTTGAGCAAGTATGTATTGATATGTGGTTTATGGGAAAGCTTTAGGGTGGTGCATGTAATTTGTGAAGTGGGTGATAGTTGAATTGGTGTATATGGATCATTTGGTAGAACATTGAAATTGTAATTGGGTATGGTTATGGGAGGATGGATTTGGTTTTGGTAAATCACACATGAGATCAATGTTGCACTTAGTTACTTGACTTAGGTTTTTGAAACTAAGTGTGGGTATATTGTCTTGGTTTTGGTCATGATGATAATGTCCGGGTTGCATTGTATATGTTCACTAGGATGTGTCATATGTTTGCTTGGTTCATTGAGGTGATTGTTGGGGTTTAGATTATGAAAGTAGCCGGGTTCTAGGTAATTTGCAACTTTTAGTAGTTCTTACGTTTTGTTTGATTTTGTTTTCTTTAAAACAAAAAATTTGGGATTACTTGTGGTAAATACTTACATATTTGGTTATCCCGCTTGTACTCAATCTCCATTCAAGCGGGATTAGCCTAATGTGTATTTATTGTCACCTATGACAACCCTCCTCAGTGGGCTCCTATCCAACAGGGTCATCAGGTTCCTCCACCATTGGGGACTGCTGCTGCTGAGGTCATTCAGCAGGACATCCCGACCAGGCGTTAGCGGCCTATTTTCCACCACGAGATATACCGAGAGCCTTACCCGCTAAGACAGCCGCCACCTTTCCAGCAGCCACCACCTGTTCAGCAACCGATGTCTGATGTTTTTACTTTTAGTGATATGCGTGATCAGTTATTTGCAGGTTGGATTCCATGCAGTCGGGGTTTCGCCAGGATATGCAGGATTTTCGTGCATATACACAGCAGGGGTTTGACCGCAACGAGGAGGTGATGAGGTACATGTTTCATTAGCAGGATATACCTATTCCTCCTTGGTTTCAGCCTCCAGGCTATGATCCGACTGGCGGTGAAGGTGGCAGTGGTACTCATCAGGATGACTAGTTGTGATGTTTTCTATCTTTTTATTGTTTTCTTTTTAGTTAGTTTATTTCTCTTTATTTGTTTGGTTTGTAGACAATTTAAACTTCTGTCATTTGTTTTGGTTTATCAAGTTATGTAGTGATTATAATTTGATTCCACTAATGCTCTGATATGCTTGAACTTGTTTGTTGGTTTGTGTTTGAATGAAGAATGTTGGGTGTTGAGAGCCAGATTTTGCATTTTGGTGATTATCAATTTAAGAGCTGGCAGGAACTAAGACTTAATAGGATTTTTGCTCTATCTATCAGGGGAGTCTGTTCCATTTTCTTTTTTTTCTTTTATTCTTCTTCTTCTTTCTTTTAGTTAGTTTTCCTGGTTCACATTAGGGACAATGTGAAGTTTAAGTGTGGGTATGGGAGACTAGCATCTTTTTGGAGTGTTAGCTTATTAGTTGAGTCTTTTGAGTCAATACATGAGAAAAATACAAAAAAAAATTGAAAATTTTGAAAAAAAATGTGTTTTGAAATTGCTATGCAAAAATGGAAAATGATAGTACAATTGGGGAATTCTGTGTTGAACTTGATTTTTCAAGGAAAAAGATTAAAAACATCCGGTTTTTCAAGTTACATTTAAATCAAACTGGGGGGGTCTTGTGGGTATTCATCTTAGGAGAAACGAGAAACCAACTTGAAAATTTAAGGCACCTCTATAGGTTATAGAACTAACTGTTTAATAGAAACTTATTCCTCATAGTTTTAGCACACTACTGTCCTTTTTATGTAAATAAATTAGATAGTTAGTGGCGCTCCATAAATCCCATAAAATGAACATACAATTTTAGGGTAACTAAGGGATAATAGACTTATAAACGTTCCACAATTTAAACCCATTTTCCCTTCAGTTTCATTTGGTGAGGTTAGCCTGTTTGTCTCTCATTGTTTATATGCATTCATTATGCATCTGCTTGACTGAGTGAATACCACATAACTTGTATATTTAGAACTTGTCTAGGATATGCTAGTTGAGACTTTGAATATGAACTTGCTCAGAAGTGATAGAGGCATTTAGGATTTAAGCCTTGTTTAAAGCCTGTCTTTTTCTTACCCTTTATGTTTTTTCCCCTAGTTCACCCGTCTGAGCCTTTGTGTTATCCTTTTTCTTTGTTTGTTAACCCGTAAGCCTTAGCCTTTCGTTTGTTTAAACCTACCTGTTTTGGCCTGTGTGTTTAGATAAACCGGTTGAGCTAGTGTCTAGTTATAGTTGCAGTTATGTTTATTTTATTGTATTTCGTTTATGAAATGAAAAAAAAGAGAAAAAATAATAATAATAATAAATACAAAAAAAAAATAAAAAAGAAAAAAGAAAAAAAAAGATGCAAGTGTTGATGTTTAGTGGTGTTTAGTGAATATGGATCCATAGTATGATCCGGTTTTGTTTCGTTTAGCATTTGTTTATTGTGTTGGCCTAGTAAGACCGTGTTCATCTAATCACCTTTCGTTTGTTTTCCTTTGTGTTTCCTACCCTAAACCTTAGCCTCGTTACAACCCAGTTTAAGTCCTACTTGATTTGTGCAAGTTTCATTCGTAAAAGTGGAAACTGGATTCCTTTACAAGCTTATGATAATATCCTGTTATGTTTGGTTTTGAGTGTACACAGAAAATGCTAGTGCCTTTACACTAGTTCCAGAAATTAGCCGAGTGTGAGTGACAAATTGTGAGCAATTGTGGGACATTGTGGGTCTAGAGTCGGTAGGTTAACCCGAAGATTTGTATATGTTTATTTCATTCACTCCATTCACTTTCACATGTGACTATGAATTTATATTAGATGTGTTAGTTCTACAAATTATAGTGGTTAGAGAACCTAATTGGTTTTTCTTATGCCTTTTAAGTGAAAGAAAAATGAAATGAGTGACTTGTTGCTTCCTCAGTGTGGGATCCTTTAGATGTACCCAAGTTGATATAAATATGTGAATTGTTAAATTTGGGTGTTTGTTTTTATAAATGAATTGATATTGAGTTTGATTTGAATTCCCTGATTATGATTCCATTGCGTACTTTTTCAAGGACGAAAAACATTTAAGTGTGGGTATATTTGATGTGTTGCAAAACACATCTCTTATTTATCCCATTTTAGAGTCGGTTTTGTTTAATTTAGTAGTTAAAAGTGTCGTTTTTACTTAGTTTTGGTTGTTTTATGGTTTTACAGGTGTTTGAGGACCCAAAGTGGTTTAGAAGCCTCGGAAACGAAGAAACGGAGTCAAAAGATGAAGAGTTGAGACTTGGAGGATTTTTCAAGTCACAAAACGAAGGAAGATCTCTGGAAATTGAGTTCTTCGAGTGGCTCGAGAGGGTTTTGTACCCTTCGAGCCACGCGAAGAAGACCAGTTCAGCACCACGATTATTTTGTCTCTTCGAGTGGCTCGAGAGGTGAAGTTTTGACCCTTCGAGCCACGCGAAGAGGGGATTTTCATGGAAAAATTAGGTTTTCGTATAAAAACCACTTTTACACCCCTATTCGAGAGAACTTGACTTGGAGCGGCTGGAGACGAACCATAAGGGCGATTTGGAGCATCTTGGAGCAATTGGAGCATAGGATTGAAGCTTGGATCATTCGTGTGTTTGATTTTGGGTTCTAATCACTTTCGTTATTGTTTTCTTAATCGAACATGATGAATAACTTGATTGAATCTGAGTTTTGTTACTGTTTTGATCTGATTATGAGTAGTTAAGTCTTTTTACACTATCTAGATGATGATTAGTTGATGATTATGAATGTTTAGAATGGTTGAATTGATGAATGTTTGATATTATTGTAAAAGACTTGATTTTGGTTGAATTGAATGAGTATTATGTATTGATTTCTGTTCTTGGATGCATGTTTATTCTATATGATTAGCCTATGAATGTCTTTCAATTGTGGTTATCATATCTAGCACGTGACTTGGTGTTTGTGGTTTACTAGGGATTTTGCTAGATGTAGTAGAGTCTTAGGATTGCATGTGTAATTGGATAAGAAATCAGTGTGTATCTTAACTGGAAATTGAAAGATAAAGGTTAGTTGATTGATCTTGGTTATTAGATTCTAGGTTAATTGATAACTGGTAAAAGGTTCAAATCTAGTAATTTGATAATCTTGTTAATCATGTTTAATTGAACCATAATCAAGTCACCTCTTGCATGTTAAATGTTTGTGGTATGTTAGACTAGTTTTTCCAACACCTATCTGGTACTTTAATATCACTAGGTTAACTGAAAGGAAAACTTAGCCGTTGGTAAGCATAACACATGTCTTTAGGGGTCATTTTGGTCACACCCGGTGAATGGTCTGGGATCCACTAAGTCTTCCTTAGGATATGTATCTTTAGAAAACCAACCCGTTCATAATTTTGAACCATTCTTACATTCATGCATCTCAACTAGGATTCTATCTAGATAGTGTTATCTTCAATTAATCAGTACCTTTAAATCAGTCATCTTTGTGTTCATTTCTGCACTTCTTCGTTCATTTCTTTTAATTATTAATTTTACTCTTTAGTTGCTATTAAACCCCCCCCAATCTTATAATTAATTGTTATTTCTTTAGTTGAGTCTAGGTCTTTCTATTCTAGTGTCTCGTGGGTTCGATATCCGTACTTCCCTTAGCTATTCTACAGTCGATAGGTACACTTGTCTGTCAGCTAGGTCTAGTTTAGGTTGTTTGGTTTTTAACTCGAGTGTCTAGGTTGAGTCTAGGTTAGCCTGTCAGCTAGGTCTAGTTCACGCACATCACCCACCCGCCCACCCGCCCACCCGCGAACGCGCGCCCGCCCGCCCGTTCGTGTAACACCCGTATTTTTTTAGCAAGAAATAAAAGAAAAAGGAAGAAAAGAAAAGAAAATAAAAAGCAACTAAAAGGAGGGACCAAAAGTGCCAAATGGGCAAAGTTGTTATTTATTTTGTACAAAAGGGAGGCATGGTCGCCCACAACCCCTGCACAATTCTTTGCATTCGGTTTTTAGAGAGAGAAACAGCAGGGACTTCGATTCTTAGAGAGAGAAAGAAGAAGAAATCGGATTCAAGGTAAGAATTGATGTTTTTAAGTTGAGTTTTGGCTAAGAAACCGAGAATGCATGTTCTTATGTGTGTGTGTTTGTGTTCGGGTTGCACTGTGTGTGTGTTTTAGGTGTAGAAACGACTGGGAAGTTAAGAAAGGGTATCCAAAACACGAAGACAAACTAAGGTGAGTTTCTAGACCCCTTTTTACCTGTTTTAAATGTTTTGGGGCTGGAAAATGCATGTAAGTATGTTTTTATAAGTTTGGGTATAATACCCGTATGATATGAATGTATGTATGTTTATGTTTATGTTAGATTTTTGCCTAGAATCATGTGAGCATGTTTAGAACTAGGCATTATGATGTTTGGGACTTGGACTATGAATTAGACACATGAACAGGTTACTAATACGTCTGAAATTTTGCCTTAGAAATATGTCTGAAATTTGGACTTAGAATAAATAAGTATAAGTTGATGAGTCCAATAGTGTTTATACGTCCAACAGGACTCATGAGTCCCACAGTACCCATGAGTCTGAAAACTAAGTAAAAAGGTGAAAAGTCTGAATTCTGGTCGTATGACCAGAAAATATTTCTAAGTATGGGATGGTACGACCAATAGTGCTCATACGCCCAACAGGGTGGTCGTATGACCAGATGATTATTCTAAGTATAGGATGAAAAGTCCAATAGAGCTCATACGACCAGCAGTGCTCTTACGCCTAACAGGGCTCATACGCCCAGGGGGCTTATACGCCCAACAGGGCTCAAACGTCCAGAACACTTAGGATTTTTTTTACAGAAATTTCCTGCAAATCCGAAGTTCGAGGTTTTGACCAGGGTTGACTAGGGTTAATAAATGATGATGTTTTATGCATGTAATGATGATTATGATTAACCCTTGTTATTACTGATATTATTATCAGTGTATTATTATTGTTAACAATATTATAAATAAATATTGTTAAGTATGGTATGATGCTATGTATGATGATGAATGTATGATGATGAATGTATGATGATGAATGTATGATGAGTGTGTATGTTCCTTGTAATTGTGTATGCTTATCTTTCTGAAACTTTACGAATAACGAGAATGAACTAATGAAGTATTATGTAACGTAAAGTGAAAGATAATGAAAGAGGAACATGATGATGAATGCATGTATTAACGAATGAACGAAAAGAAGAATGATGATGAATACATGCATTAACGAACGAACGAATTATGTCTTGCAAGCATTGAATAACGTGATTGGTCCTTCTTTGTGATTGACCATGGTCATGGTACCTCTACCGCTTACCTCTAGTACCGTGGCATACGTTTTGTTGTTCATATGTTGACTTCGGCCCGGTAGCTAATAACGATCGGGGTGTAGCATATGGTATTGGTACAATTCACCTTTCAATGCGCAAGTAAGTATGAACGGGATTCTTGTCATTCGACCACAGTAATCATAGCCAAGTGCTATGAAGTGGGTAAAGCCTGACAAGAATCCATACGAGAAGTTAAAGATAACGATGAATAACGAATGATGAAGATAATAACGAATATTATCTCTGTGTACGTATGATGTATGAACGCATGTACGAAAGGATACTTTTAAATAAGTAAAAGTATGTTTTATTACAAAACTAGAACTCACTCAGCAACGCTGACTTTTATGTGTTTTCTAGTTGGCAGGTAGTGTTGCTGAGGATGGCACGAGGCGGCTACTCAGCTCTTTTGGGATGGCATTCTTTTGTTAATGTTTTTGTATTGTAATGCAAACAAACGATATTTTGTAATGGGTGTTGTATTACTTTGCAAAAGCATTTATAGTAAATTCAAAGTTTCCGCTGCATGGTTTTTATTAAGTTATATTAAATGTATGTTTTATGGGTAATGAAGACCAACTGTGAGGTGCCCGGGAACGGGGCCTTACAGTTCGCCCGCCCGCCCGCCCACCCGCCCGCGCGCGCGCGCGCGCGCACTCACCCACGCACGTACAAGAGTACTTCGCGCCACAAACATCTCTTTTTATTGCTAATACCCGAGCTGTAGCTAATACCCGAGGCATAAAAGAAGCATTTTCCACGGGATCCCAAAACCACCAGCCACCCCGACCTAATTCATGATGAGCCCACCAACTTCCTGGCAAAATGCCTACGGTTAAAAACCACCGACATGTCAAGATCAAAATTCGAATTGGTTCCTGGTCCTGGTCAGAGACCACTGTGTTCGCGCCGGCGATCCAACAAAGCGCGCGCGCCCGCCCACCTGCCCGCCCGCCCGCGAGCCCGCGCGCCCGCCCTCCCGCCCGCGCGCCCGCCCGCGCGCGCGCCCGCTCGCCCGCCCGCGTGCGCGCGCGCCCGTACGCACAGACACACACACACAGACACACAGACACACACAGAGACACACACACACAGAGACACACACACACAGACACACACAGAGACGCACAGACACAGTCTTGAACACCCGATTATGGTCATGATAGTGGAAACCGAGATTTGAGACTAAATTTCAGTAAGTTAGGACTAGGAATACTTAGAAAATGAGCTTGGGTGATTAGAAAGCTTGGTAAGATATGCTAAGGCTAGTATACCCTAGTTGGTGACCCGAATATGGAAGAAATATCCCATAAAACGAGCCAAAACATGTACAACTTAGGACCTAAGAATTTTCAGGCCTTAGAATAATTTTGTAGTGACAAGAATCGGATTTGGTGAATTTTTGGGCTAATAGGTAATTTTTATGAATTTATTAACAAAAGAAAAAATAACCGTTAACTAGAAACTTATGTTTTAAATATCACCAAGTAGGATCTGATATTTTGGGGTTAAAACATATTCGAATAGACATTAAAAAGCTTAAGAAAATAATAGGGGTCAAAAATGGTAAAGGGACAAACTTTGGGGTAGAAAATGTTAATTTTCAAACTTGAGGGGCCAAAAGTGTAAATTCTGCGCTTTTGCAGAATTTCAGCAACCTTATGACCAGAAACTAATATTAGGATCATTCATATGATAATAAATTTATAAGAACCATGTAACTTGATGGAAAACACACCAAAACCCTAACTTTCCTAAAAAGGAAACTTTTGACGCAAAACCTCTAAGAAACAAAATGACGCATCCTCACTATAAAATGACACTAAATTATGTTAGGAATCTATGGCTTATTACTTGAATTATCATTATAGGGTGCTAGGACTTGAAACTATCTGTTTGTGCAACCTGTCTGATATCAAGGTGAGTTCTCGTGTCCCCCTTTTTACTTACTGTTTTTGGGGATGAAGCATGCTCTATTTTAAATTGAGACTATTATCTGTGATACAAATTATGTTGTGGATTTCCTTTTTGTGATACCTGCTGATACATGAATCACAATCATTAATTCTATCGTGAACCGCTTGCTTTATATGGATAGATCTATTTGGGGAATCCCCCATACACAGTGGCTCCCGTTACCGGGAGGTACCCCACTGAGATCCTGCGGGGTCGTATGTGGCATGTGAACAAGTTATAAAGGATACAAAGGCGGACCATCCGGCAGGTGGGTCCACTGCTATGAGGCTCAGTTCTCCCCTTTGGGGTTAACCGGTTCAACACAACTTTAGAAGAGGCAAGCCTGGACTGAGTGCAGGGTTGATTGTGACCCGCAACAGCTATATTAGATACAAAAACTTCAACATACGGACTTTAAGGGTCCCGTTTATTTTTATTTTTGAAACAAAATCACTTGAACTCACCAACTTTTTAGTTGACTTATTTTCTTTTTGAGCATGTTTCAGGTAACATTTGATGGAAGCCTAGCTTGTTTTAGAAGATGCTTGGATGACCTAGTACCCTGACCTCATGGCATTATAAGCTCTGCTTAGAACATTTGAATAATTTGTAACGAATGATATTCTAATTTTGTACTTTTAACTTGAAACAATGGATGTAACCGGGCTAAGCCATTTAGTCTCGGATTTCATTTTAGTTATTATAATGCCATGTGATTTTCTCTACTTGTGTGCTCTTATGATGGTCTGTTTCCGCTGCCACATTGTTGCTAGTCTGTGACGTCCCACCCTCCTTGGGCCCGGGGTGTGACAGATTAGTATCAGAGCCACAGGTTGTAGAGAAATCGGGAATACCTTAGTAGACCCTAGGCTACAACCCTGAGACTGTAGGATTGTCCTTGCTTGGGTAAATGTTGGGGTAAGCGGGTTGGATAAATTGATGATTACACTTGATCAACGTAATCATGAATTTATCGGACGCGTAAATCCCAGCACAAAGCCTAAGTGTGACCTTTGGATTAGATTGACTTGAGGAATACTTTTAACATAGTCAAGGTTAAATTTTAATTGAACTCCTATGAGATACTACTGCTTACTGATACTAATTTAATGGATACAACTTCTATGAGATACTACTGCTTACTGATGCAAATACTAATAGATACTAACTTTATGAGAAACAACTACTATCACTACTATTACTAGTACTATTACTATGATCATGAGCTATGAGAAACAAAATTACTCATGACTATTTTTACAGGATAACCGTATCATGGCTGAAAGAGGTAAGGCACCCGCACATCCAGTTGATGAGACAGCCCCTGTTGGGACACTGAGGAGGAAGCCACAAACCGAGTACGAGGTATACTTGCCGAGATGTGGACACCTTGGCTGGTTATCCGCGACCTCTGACGACACTAAGCCATCTGAGGAGTCGTCACCTACATCACCTGCTAGGAGCCGGACGCGCTCCAACTCGCCACATGTAGTAGCTCCCACTCTCTCACCGATTCCACCTATTAGGACTATGGGCGCACGAATAGTCACTCGGCCTAGGAAGAGTGCTAGGCCAGGACCTTCTGTTTCTTTTAGGATGCCTCCTCCTCCACCTCCTCATACCAAAACCCCTACACCAGCACCTGCTGTGCTCGCACCACCTAGACGTCTGTCTCATGACGAGTACTGGATGCCACCCAGGCATAGCATGCATGATGGCCCTAGCGTGTTCGCTGGAGACCGCACTCCCAGTCTAGTCGGCGGGCTAGTGACTTTGGCCCATCAGACCCCACCTTGAGTGAGATACTGAGGACTATCCAGCGTCATGAGCTGACTTTATAGCACGCCACGCGGACCTCCCAATCTGCCCAATTCCAAGCAATGATGGCAACTCACAACGTCCAGCGCCTGGAGCAAGAGCAGAAGAAGAAAAGCTCGGGATGGTTCGGCTGGTTGAAGAAGAAATGGCAGGGGTGATGTAGCTGGTATTTAGGATGCATGGCAGTAGGCTGCCAAAACTATCTGAGAAACAATCTATCTATTTAAGAAACTATTATTATTTATGGGGGTGATGGAACCTTCCAATTTGTGAAACAATGACGCTATCTATTATGTATGATTGACTTATTTTGGGATTATCTATGAAGCAATTAATTGATGATGCTAACTTTTGCAGGGCAATGCTATTAGAAAATATGAGAATCCTTGTGTTGCATGATTGATATATATATACTTATTGGTAGTTATCTTTGTATACATTAAATGAAACATAAGTGCTTGATTAAAGTGTGTAGTAGGAACTATGAGATACAATGTGATGCTAGAAACAAAAACTTATGAGATACTAAACAAACTTATCTATGATACTATCAGAATGCCGCCACGACGAGGAATTCGTACGGGAAGGAGAGGTGCTACCCGAGGTAGGAACCAATCACCTACTCCACCAGGAACACCACATGGGGATAACGCCCACCAGGAGAATGATGAGAAGATCGCCAACCTGGTGGCATAGCAGATCGCCAATGCAATCCCGACGATCATCGCCCAGATCAACGCCGATCGGGGAAGTACCAATGAGACTAACGGAACCAACAACGATGAAGGCAACCTTGAGGAAGCCGAAGCTATCAGAAATGGGTGCTCTTACAAAACCTTCATGGCTTGCAAGCCAAAGGACTTCTATGGCACCGAGGGTGCAATTGAAACGTATAGGTGGTTGGACGAAATTGAAGCTGTGTTGGATATAAGCGAATGCAAGCTGGAGCACATGGTGAGATTTGCTTCTCAATCTCTCAAGGGACTAGCACTTGAATGGTGGAAAACCATCATTCAGCCTCGAGGTCGAAATGCTATTGGTAGGATGAACTGGTCTGAATTTAGGGAGCTAATCACCGGCAAGTACTGCCCGATTAACCAGCTGGAGAGACTAGAGACTGAATTTCTGAACCTAGAGATGAAAGGCCCGAACTACACTGAGTATATCAACCGATTCCTTGCACTGTCCCGACTGGTACCGCACTTAGTGATGCCAGAATCCAAGGGCGTAGCCCGTTTCATTTGGGGGTTACACCCAAGGGTGAGGGGCATGGTTAGGTCTTCCAGGCCTAATACTCTACAGGCGGCAGTAGACGTTACCAGTAGTCTGATTGACGACCTAGTGAGAGCTGGATGGATTGAGCTCGAGGAAACTGAGGATAAGAAGAAGGCAGTAGAAGAGAGGAGTAAGTGGTTTGATACCAGGAAAGAGGTCAGCAGCAGTAGTGGGTCAAACAAGCGACCAAGAGAAGAGGCTAGACGAAATGACCATGGCAGGAAGGCTAGGAGATTGTACCTAGGCACAAGCCCTTTCTGCACTAAATGCAAGGTTCATCACCAGGGGGAGTGTAATCCCATGCCTTGTTTCCGGTGCAAAAGATATGGTCACCTGATTAAGGATTGCACCTTTAAGCCTGGAAAGCAATGCTATGAGTGCGGAGACCCAGGGCATATGAGGAACAAATGCCCCAAGCTAGCAAAGGACAAAGACACTCGACCCAACAAGCCCACGGGAAGAGCGTTTGTGATGGATCCAAAGGATGCCCGTAAGGAACCCGACATGGTGAACGGTACGTTTCTCGTAAATAATCATCCTGCTACTGTGTTATTTGATACTGGAGCGACCGCCAGTTTTGTTTCTACTACTTTTAGGTCTTTGATTGATTTGACTGCTTGCACCTTGACTGAAACATACACCGTAGAACTAGCTGACGGTAATATAATAGAAACTAACGAAATCATCAAAGATTGTAAGTTGACTCTAGAAGGTAATTCCTTTGATATAGATTTGATGCCTATTAAGTTAGGAGGGTTCGATGTGGTTATAGGAATGGATTGGCTGGCTAAAAATAGGGCTGAAATTATATGTGATGAGCGCTTGCTTAAGATACCCATAGCCAGCGGAGAGATGCTAGTAGTCCATGGGGAAAGAAACCACCCACTGTGTCCTATGATATCCCACCTGAAGGCTACCCAAAGCCTTAAGAAAGGACACGAAGCCTTTATATTATATGTGATGAAGGCCAAAGAGGAAAAGAAGATTAAAGACATACCTGTGGTGTCTGAATACTTGGAAGTATTTCCAGAAGACTTACCAGGACTTCCTCCAGCCCGACAAGTCGAATTTCAGATTGACCTATTACCTGGCGCCGCACCAGTGGCCAAAGCTCCTTACCGACTCGCTCCACCCGAAATGAAAGAGCTGATTTGCAAATCCAAGAGTTGCTTGACAAAGGGTTCATACGACCCAGCATCTCGCCTTGGGGTGCTCCGATGTTATTCGTTAAAAAAAGGACGGAACACTACGAATGTGTATCGACTATAGAGAACTGAACAAGCTTATCATAAAGAACCGGTACCCCCTTCCCAGAATTGACGACCTATTCGATCAATTGCAGGGAGCAAGTTACTTCTCAAAAATCGACCTGCGATCGGGGTATCACCAACTAAAGATAAAGGAAGAGGACGTTCCGAAAACAGCTTTCAGAACCCGATATGGTCACTATGAATACTTAGTCATGCCTTTTGGGTTGACTAACGCACCCGCAGCATTCATGGACCTCATGAACCGTGTGTGCCGCCCGTACTTGGACAAGTTCGTGATCGTCTTCATTGACGTCATCTTGATCTACTCTCGGAGTAAAGAAGAACATGAGAAACATCTCCGGATAATCCTTGATCTACTCAAGAAGGAGCAATTATACGCAAAGTTTTCCAAATGCGAGTTTTGGATGCGTGAAATTCAGTTTCTTGGTCACATGGTGAATAAGGATGGAATCCAGGTGGATCCAACGAAAATAGAGGCTATTAAAAACTGGAAAGTCCCCGAAACTTCTACCGAGATCAAACAATTTCTTGGTTTGGCTGGCTACTATAGGAGGTTCATCAAGGATTTCTCCCGAACGGTGCAGCCTCTAACCACGTTAACCAAGAAGGATGTAACCTATGAATGGGGACAGGAACAGGATGAAGCCTTTAATCTATTAAAGGAAAAACTATGTAGCATGCCTATCCTTACCCTACCCGAGGGAACCGAGGACTTCGTAGTCTATTGTGACGCCTCGCGTCAAGGGTTTGGCTACGTGTTAATGCAGTGGGAGAAAGTGATCGCGTATGCCTCTAGATTGCTGAACGAGCACGAAAGGAATTACACGACACATGATTTGGAACTGGGTGCCATGGTATTTGCGCTCAAAATATGGAGACACTACCTTTATGGTACTAAGTGTGTCATCTACACCGATCACAAAAGCCTGCAGCACATTCTCAACCAGAAAATGTTGAACATGCGCCAAACAAGATGGGTAGAGTTACTAAGCGATTGCGAATGTGAGATCCGCTACCATCCTGGAAAAGCAAATGTGGTAGCTGATGCCTTGAGTAGAAAGGAACGGGAGAAACCTCTTCGCGTTCGTGCTCTAAGGATGAGTGTGTACACTAGCCTCGTTGCTAGGATTAAGGAAGCACAAAGGCAAGCCTTCAATGAGAATAACCTGACGGGAGAAATGTTAACAGGATGGAGAAGCTTTTGGAAATGGACAATGACGGGCTATACAAATGCGAAAGAAGGACGTGGATACCTAATCATGGCGGGGTTAGGGCTATAGTCTGGGACGAAGCTCACAAGTCTAGATATTCGATTCACCCGGGGAGCGATAAGATGTACCAGGACTTAAAGGCACTTTTTGGTGGCCTGGACTAAAGAAATCTATCGCCGTCTATGTGAGCAAATGCTTAACCTGCGCAATGGTAAAGGCTGAAAACCAGAAACCATCAGGAGCCCTACAGCAGCCAGAAATCCTGGAATGGAAATGGGATAACATCACCATGCATTTTGTCACGAAACTACCAAGAACGTCTCGCGGTCATGATACAATTTGGGTAGTTATAGACAGGCTTACCAAATCCGCCCATTTCTTACCAATTCGAGAAGATTATGAAATGTCAAAGTTAGCCCAAATATACATTGACGAAATAGTGACTCGACATGGAGTGCCGCTCTCGATCATCTCTGATCGCGATAGTCGTTTAATCACGATTCTGGAAAACTCTCCAACAAGCTTTAGGGACTCGTCTTGACATAAGCACAGCATATCACCCTCAAACCGACGGGCAGAGTGAAAGAACTATACAGACCTTGGAAGACATGCTGAGAGCGTGCGTGATCGACTTTGGTGGAAGCTGGATCGCCACCTTCCACTAGTGGAATTCTCCTATAATAATAGTTACCACGCCAGCATAAAAGCTGCCCCGTATGAAGCCTTGTACGGCAGGAAATGTCGGTCGCCATTGAGTTGGAATGAGATAGGTGATAGCCAAGTGATGGGACCCGATATTGTGATGGAGACCACTGAGAAAATAGCAAAGATCAAGGAACGACTGAAAACAGCCAGAGATCGTCAAAAGAAGTATGCTGACAGGAGACGAAAACCTCTTGAATTTCAAGTAGGTGATAAGGTAATGTTGAAGGTCGCGCCATGGAAAGGAGCTGTGAGATTTGGTAAGAAGGGCAAGATAAGCCCAAGGTATATTGGACCATTTGAAATACTAGCAAGAGTTGGTCCGGTAGCATACCAGCTCAGTCTACCTGAGGAGCTGAGCTACATACATAACACTTTCCACGTGTCAAATTTGAAGAAGTGTGTGGTGGACAAAACCTTGGAGTTGCCATTGAAAGAAGCAAAAATAAATGACAGATTGAATTTTGTTGAGGAACCCATAGAGATTACTGACCGATTGGTTCAGAAACTTAGGCGAAGTCGCATACCCAAGGTGAAGGTACGATGGAACTCTAAACGAGGACCTGAGTTTACATGGGAGCGGGAAGATGAGATAAGAAGCCAATATCCATACCTCTTCAAACCCAACCGTTCGGAGGCTTAACAGAAACAAAATTTCGGGACAAAATTTTCTAAACGGTGGGAGAATGTAACAACCCCTCCTCGACCCCTACAAAAGATGTGGAAATTTTTCTAAGTCATACGCATGAACAGTGCTCATGAGCCTGAACAGTGCTCATGAGCCTGAACAGTGCTCATGTGCCTGAACAGTGCTCATGTGTCTGGGAGTTTGCTGGAAAATGGCTAAGTGCTAATATGCCTGAATAGGACTCATTAGCCCGAACAGTACTTATAAGCCTGGAAAAATGCCCCGCGACTAAGTCCTGGTCGTTTCAGCAGCTCTAATACGCCCGTACAGTTGTCTTACGCCCGCACAGTGTCTTACGCCCAAACAGTCGTTATACGCCCAAACAGTGGTAATACGCCTAGAATTTTTCCTGTGTTTTCATGTATATATTTAACTTTTGATTACTTTTCCACACTTATTTTACATCCATTATGGATGTTTTACATTGTGGAAACTTATTCTTGTATAAGAAACTATTATTCGAATAAATATTAGAAACAATTATGTTCCAACACTTAGACGAATTCGGGTAGAGTATACCCATGCAACCCGTGGCTTAACAAAAATAATAATAATAATAATAATAAAAGTAGAATACTAATAAAACAAATAAAACAAATCTCTGCATGGCCGCCCACAATCCACCAACCAAGTTTAGTCTGTGAAAACCACTCCAACACTCCACTTTTCCCATTTTCTATACATGCAAACCCACTCTAAATAATTCCCTTTCACTATTCTCCCTACTCACTCTCTACTCTCTCTTTCTTTCTCTCGACTGAAAACACCAACACACACTTCATCTTTTCAATCTTCTAGCAACAGCTATCGAAGAAACAAGAGTTCCAGCTGAGTTCGAAGAAGTTTTGCTCATTCTAACCTTCTAAACCCCCTCATACATAAGTAATGTTATTTCTACTAGTTAAACTTTAATAAAACTCATCCTTATCGTGCTAAAAACACCATTCTCACCGATCCAGCAGAGAGATCTTTGCTCGAACCTCATCTTCATGGGACTCACACTCCACACAAGGTATTATTCTATGACCCGTGAGCTTAGAATATAGTTATACAAGGATTTGACCTTGTAAACCTTCGTTTATGCATTCTAGCCACACTTAACTTGCACAAATCTATAACCAAAGCTATTAATCTATTTGGAACAATGAAACAAAACACCCAAATACATATATATATTTTCTGGATTTAAGGTTATAAGTGTTGTAGTTGTAATTTGAAATGTAGACATAATAGTTACACTAATGCAAATAGTCTTGAACACCCGATTATGGTCATGATAGTGGAAACCGAGACTTGAGACTAAATTTCAGTAAGTTAGGACCAGGAACACTTAGAAAATGAGCTTGGGTGATTGGAAAGCTTGGTAAGATATGCTAAGGCTAGTATACCCTAGTTGGTGACCCGAAATATGGAAGAAATATCCCATAAAACGAGCCAAAACATGTACAACTTAGGACCTAAGAATTTTCAAGCCTTAGAATAATTTTGTAGTGACAAGAATCGGATTTGGTGAATTTTTGGGCTAATAGGTAATTTTTATGAATTTATTAACAAAAGAAAAATTAACCGTTAACTAGAAACTTGTGTTTTAAATATCACCAAGTAGGATCTGATATTTTAGGGCTAAAACAGATTCAAATAGACATTAAAAAGATTAAGAAATAATAGGGGTCAAAAATGGTAAAGGGACAAACTTTGGGGTAGAAAATGTTAATTTTCAAACTTGAGGGGCCAAAAGTGTAAATTATGCGCTTTTGCAGAATTTCAGCAACCTTATGACCAGAAACTAATATTAGGATCATTCATATGATAATAAATTTATAAGAGATGTAACTTGATGGAAAACACACCAAAACCCTAACTTTCCTAAAAAGGAAACTTTTGACGCAAAACCTCTAAGAAACAAAGTCACGCATCCTCACTATAAAATGACACTAAATTATGTTAGGAATCTATGGCTTATTACTTGAATTATGATTATAGGGTGCTAGGACTTGAAACTATCTGTTTGTGCAACCTGTCTGATATCAAGGTGAGTTCTCGTGTCCCCCTTTTTACTTACTGTTTTTAGGGATGAAGCTTGCTCTATTTTAAATTGAGACTATTATCTGTGATACAAATTATGTTGTGGATTTCCTTTTTGTGATACCTGCTGATACATGAATCACAATCATTAATTCTATCGTGAACCGCTTGCTTTATATGGATAGATCTATTTTGGGAATCCCCCACACACAGTGGCTCCTGTTACCGGGAGGTACCCCACTGAGATCATGCGGGGTCGTATGTGGCATGTGAAAAGTTATAAAGGATACAAAGGCGAACCATCCGGCAGGTGGGTCCACTGCTATGAGGCTCAGTTCTCCCCTTTGGGGTTAACCGGTTCAACACAACTTTAGAAGAGGCAAGCCGGGGCTGAGTGCAGGGTTGATTGTGACCCACAACAGCTATATTAGATACAAAAACTTCAACATACGGACTTTAAGGGTCCCGTTTATTTTTATTTTTGAAACAAAACCACTTGAACTCACCAACTTTTTAGTTGACACTATTTTCTTTTTAAGCATGTTTCATGTAACATTTGATGGAAGCCTAGCTTGTTTTGGAAGATGCTTGGACGACCTAGTACCCTGACCTCATGGCATTATAAGCTCTGCTTAGAACATTTGAATAATTTGTAACGAATGATATTCTAATTTTGTACTTTTGACTTGAAACAATGGATGTAACCGGGCTAAGCCATTTAGTCTCAGATTTCATTTTAGTTATTATAATGCCATGTGATTTTCTCTACTTGTGTGCTCTTATGATGGTCTGTTTCCGCTGCCACATTGTTGCTAGTCTGTGATGTCCCACCCTCCTTGGGCCCGGGGTGTGACACATACATACATACATACACACGTACGTACGTACGTACGTACGTACTACCTACGTACGTATCTACCTACGTACCTACCTACGTACCTACCACGCGCGCACGCGCGCACGCCCGCACGCGCGCACGCACCCAGCCATGCATCCATGCATGCATGCATCAAACTTTTTCTATTTCTCTCTTATATTAAATAACCACATTAAATACTAATAATATTATCTATTTATTTTTACATTATAATTAGTTTTCTAATAGATTAAGAAAGAGAATTTTATTAGTTTTCTTATTTCTATAGAGAGTTTTTTATAAAAATATTTAAAAAAAAATAAAACTATTTTATTTAATATTTTAAAATATGTTTTTTAAAGTAATTTTTTATAAAATAAAAATAATTAAATTAAGGAGTTATAGTAAGGAAACTTTTAAAAATGAAAAATTTTTAAAACGTTATTTTAAGACAAAATGTTTAATTTATCTTTGAAAAAATTTAAAAAACAAAAAAATTCATATTATTTTTTTATTACTTATAGTTATTACTCATACATAATCTCAATCATATCATGTTTTAGTCTATCGTTTATAATTAATAATTTTTATTTTATTTAATATTTTATTTATTCAACCCGTATAATATACGGATTTACTAAAGCTAATTTATAATATATGTGATACGGATTCGTATACAAGCGAACGCTAGAAAACCCTAGCGTGATAACCTGCCGTCGAATACCCGAACGACAAAGAACAAAACAATTGTTCAAAAGAAATTCTTATTATTAAAACTTAACCATCCAACCTTACGATGCAATTGTTTAAATAGAAAACTAAAGAGATAAATATGGAATGAGATCCCAACATTAAAGGAAAGATAAATACTTAATTTAAAAAGATAATTTAAATAAAAGGGTTGGATGGGTGATGACAAACTGGCGATTCCTCTTAGCCACGGGCTGACAGGTCATTTCCAAACTAGTATTTCCGGGTGGCTCTTCAAGTGGGTCCGGATCCGTATCATTCTCCCCCTCTAAAAAAGGACTCGACCCCGAGTCATCTTCAGTGCTTGGAACATACGGGGACAAATCTGCAACGTTGAATGTGGCGGAGACCTTGTAATGCCCCGGAAGGTCGATCTTGTAGGCATTATCATTGATGCGTTTAAGAACACGGAATGGACCATCGGCCCTCGGATGAAGCTTCCCGAAACGCCCCTGCGGAAATCGTTCACGCTGCAAATAAACCCAAACGAGATCCCCTTCATTAAAAACCACTTTTCGCCTATGTTTATTAACCCTTGTTTGATACTGCAAATTATGTTTAACGATTTGATCCCGGACTTGTTCATGCAAAACTTTAATCTAGGTTGCCTGATCATCTCCCTCGGCACTAAAATGTTCAAGCTCAGGAAAAGGAGCTAGATCGAGCGGGGTAAAAAGGGTTGCGCCCATAGATAACAAAGAATGGACTTGTTCATGCAAAACTTTTCTAACATTATTTGCATAATGTGTGCTTGCTGGATTGTAGTAACAATCTTTAGCCATGTGGTTGTGCAGACCACACATTATGCAGGCAATGTTAGTCTTCTGGGAACTTGCAGGTTGCTGTTTCATGGGTTTCTTCTCTTCATCAGCAACTTTCCCTTTCAACTTCTGATCCTTCAGTAGGACAGGAGTGCTGGTACTACACCCCTTTTCTGAATCAGGAGTACCTACCACTTGAAACCCGGCAGAAATGAAGACACCCTTTTGCTTAGGGTCAAACTTAAGCTTGGACTCTGCAACCTTCTTGGCAGTCCTTCTAGCAGCTTTAGCTCTGCTTCTTCTTGCCTTGGTGGTCAGGATTTGATCATCACAGGTGGAGATGGGTGTATCCTCCTGTTTCTCCCCTGTGGAGGCCACTATTTTCACTTCATCCTCTAGTTCCAATGGAGAAGGGTCAGCAGTTGGAACCTCTTGCTCTTCAGTACCATATCTAGGTAGTCTAATAGACTCATAAGAGTGTGGTGGAGCTATTTCACTGGTTCCCAACCCTTCTTTGTTTTGATAAAACATTTTGGAATGAGAGGTTGATGCAAGAATAGTTTGGAAGCTTTGCTCAGCAATAGCTTGCTTCCTGGCCTGAGCCTCAGCTGTGACTAACTGGGCTTGCACTTCAGAAAGTTTGGAGATCAGATCTTTGATTTGAGTCTTATAGTTAGTCTTTTCATGTTTTAAAAGAGACACAGTTTTCTCTAACTCATCAATTTTCCTTTGATAGTCAGATTCAGCTCTCTTAAAGTCAGATTTTAGCACATTTAAAGACTCAACCTCAGATCTGATTTCCGAAATGTAATCCTTATACAATTTAACTTTAGAAATACAGGCAGCAGTACAAAGATGTTCATATACCTGATCATCATCTGTTCCGGCCATGAGTGCTTGAGCGGGAGTCACATCCTGTACCATGAAGCTCCAGTCAACTTCCTGAGCAACAGCAGCTGTTTCAGTTGACTTTTCTTCATGCTTGGGAGCAGTGGGATGTGTGGAGGCCTGTGGGGTTCCCGGGTTGTTCTTGGGAGCCTTGCATTCCCTAGCAAAGTGACCAAGTTGGTCGCAGTTGTAACACCTTGCTTTGCTCTTATCAAACACAAACTTGCTGTTGACTGGGTTTTGAGAGAATTGCCTTCCAGTTCTCTTGAAGAACTTCTTCGCTCTGTAAGTTAAAAGAGCCATCTGCTGGACAATGTCCATATACTCCACATCATCTGGACTGAAGCACTCAAGATCATCAAAGCAGTATTGAAAATCACCAGAGTGTCCACTTCCAGAGACAAAGGCACAACCGTCCTGATAGGAGTTGTGTTGAACCTTTTGAGACTTTGGAGTCTCAGGTAGAGTAATGAAGGGTCCAGTATGTGAGTTGTCAGGGTAGCATAACAACTGATGCTGTGGTTCTATGCTTTCCCTTTCAACCACTGAAGGGCTGAACTCAGTTGGTTATTGGAGTGGTCAGAGGAGTTCTGCATGTTCATCTCCATCTGAAATGCACTTAGGATACCATACAACTCTGTGAGAGAAAGAGTCTTAAGGTCCGAAGTTCTCTTGATGACAACACAGTAGTGAGTCCATAGTTTAGGAAGAGAAGACATGAACTTCCTAACTATGTCTCTGTTCTCAAGAGCTACTCCAATATCCGCCAGAGTATCTACTAGCTCAACATATCTGAAGTATTGTTGAGTCAAGGTCTCACCAGCCTTGAAAGTAAAGTTCTCAAACTGCTGCTTCAAGAGATCTTTCTTGTTCACTTGGGTTTCCTTGGATCCCTCATACATCAGCTTCAATGCTTCCCATAAATCTTTAGCAGTCTTGCACTTCTTGAAGCGTCTGTAGACGGAGTTGGGGAGAGCAGTTTGGAGACAAGTCATAGCCCTTTGATCTAGCTCTATTCTCTTCCTGTCTTCCTCTGAGTAATCATCAACATCTTTTGGAATGATGCGATTACCAGTGGCAGATGTAGTGCTTGGTATGAAAGGACCATTGACAATGGGGTCCCACATCCTTGAATCTTGACACTTGATAAAGCCTTCCATCCTGATACACCATGTGTCAAAGTCTTCAGGGGTGATCATTGGGGACTTGGTCAAGGTACCAGTTTCCATATCAGCCTTGGAGAGAGCGGCCATTTGAGTGAGTGGATTGTAGTGAGGAGTGAAAAACAGGTTGATTTGGATGGTAAGATCTCACAATCAAGAGCCTGGAGCTCTGATACCAATTGCAGGATCGAATATGTGGGTGGTTTTTCTCTCAACTCACTGTGAATCAACACTCGGCAAGCAGTCTATGAAGAGTTAATCACAATATAACAAGTAACAAGCAGTAAGAAAATTACACAGTTGGTAAATTTTCAAGGTACTTTTATATATTGCTTCTCAACTCAAAGGATTACAAGACACTTGGACTCAAATCGCTTATGTGAAGAGTTACAGGGAGAAGATATATATAATACTACCTACAGCCGGATATACTTTGATACCAGCTGGACACCTCTAACCTTACATCTATACTACAAGACTCTAGGTGAGGTCTTTCAGACATTTTGCCTGAGAGTTGGTAGTCAGGACATGTCCCTGACTTACCTTTTGTCACCAACTAAAGTTGGTAACATGTACTATCATAAAAAGGTGAACAGTAGAATAAAGTATGGTCAACAACATGGCTCTTTAGGAAGATGCCATACTGTATCAGAGGTCTGCAGCGGACTGTCAGGGACCATACTTTTATCTGCTGGACATAGCAATGTCTTCCGAAGGATAAAGTACTTCGGAAGAATAACTTCTTCCGAAGCCACTTATACTTCGGAAGACTGCTTCTTCCGAGGCTTGGAGTCTTCTTTGTCTTCGGAAGCAGACTTTGTCTTCAGCTCTTTCATCAGACTTTGTCTTCGGAAGCTCAGACTTTGTCTTCAGCTCTTTCATCAGACTTTGTCTTCGGAAGCTCTTTCAGACTTTGTCTTCGGAAGCTCTTTCAGACTTTATCTTCGGAAGCTCTTTCAGACTTTGTCTTCGTAAGCTCTTTCAGACTTTGTCTTCGGAAGCTCTTTCAGACTTTGTCTTCGGAAGCTCTTTCAGACTTTGTCTTCTGAAGCTCTTTCAGACTTTCGGAAGATCTCTTGCTTTGCTTCGGAAGCCCTTCAATGTAGTACCAAAAGTGACTATGAAGTGGTTTTGGTTGCACCAGCCTTATCATGATCCAACAAACTCCCCCTAGGCTGATGCTACCAAAACTTCACTTCTCTCTTCTTCTCAAAGCTCTCAGCACCAAGGAAAGTAAGTGTTTATCAGTGTCTTCATTCTTTCCTGCTGTGGTGCTGAGAATCTTGTACAGATCCTTGGTGGACAGAACCTCTACTCTGTCACCTTGGATTATGTGTACCCTCTGTTGTGGCCCTCTGAAAAGAGTTAGTTGATGGGAAGTATAGTCATATTCCCATCGAACTATTGGTTCCAATTCAGGACCTTCCACCATCTGTAGAAAGGCTGTGCCTTTGGTGGTTGGTCTTTCCTTGTCTTCCACTCCTTTCAGCTCAACTCTTCTTCAATCTTGGCTCTTCTACTTCGTTCAGCCAAGTGGAGACCACTGATATGGTTTCTGATGTGTGCAGCAGTCTCAGAGTTGGAGGGATTGGAGAATGGCTTTTCTGTAAGCTCAGCAAGATCAAATCTGCTAAGATGCAGTAGAGAGTGGCACTGAGCCTATTGGTTTCACCATTCTCCCTTTCCACAACAAAGTTGTGAGAAGGTTCATCGAACCTCCACTGGATTATTGCATTTCTAGGTCCAGGAGATTGACCAGAAATCCTGTCCTCTTTCCTGGTATCCAGTAGAGTCACCAGTCTCCTTCTTAGTCTCTTCTCCTCAGCATTGAGGATATCGGAGTTGAGACCAAGAAGTCTTGCAGCCTGGCCCAAGGTGTCTCTAGGCAATTCAAGAAATTTGCCTAGGGTGAGGGAGCTTGAAGAGTTATCAACATAGGTGATGTTGATAAGCTCTCCCTCACAGGAGATGCTGCTCAGGGTAGTGCAGTTGATGAGCCTCGTCTTGAACTCCTTTATTTCCTCGAAGGAGAGATGTTGAGGAGGCTGAGGGGATGGTCTAGGTTGTTGTTGGGTAGGCTTAGGTTTAGTGGTTTTGGGTTGAGTCTTGGGTTTTAAGATGGGTAGTTTGGGTGGTTGAGGTGATGTGGTAGGTTTGGGTAGAGTTGTGGGTTGAGGGGTGAAGGTTTCATCAGTGGGTTCGGTTTTAATGGGAAAAGGGGTTGGTTCTGGTTGAGTGGCTGGGGTGAAGACCATTCCTTTCATCCTCCTATACATCTCCTTCCTTTTCCCCAAACGGATGTCAGCTTTAATTTCACTGACTATCCGCTGGAGTGTCCTTTCGGACATAGGTCCCACCTGCCTACCAGAGAAGCCATGAGCCCGGAGATAGTCCTTCATCCAGGCTTTGTCATCAGACTTCTTGGCGGCAGTGACCTTCTTCTCTTCTTCCCTCTTCCTCTTCACCTTCAACTTCTCCCTAGCAGCCTTCTTCCTTTCCTTCTCCATTTGATCCTGCTCTTTATTGTGGAGCAGCAGGATCATGTCATTGTCATGTGGAGACAGTTCAGGAAGACTGAAGCCTCTTGAGAGTAGGAATTTGATCCTATCCTCTCTCAGCTTCAGGGCTGCCTCCCTCTACTCTTCTTCTTCCTTCTCCAAGGCCAACCTGGCTTCCCTTTCTTGTTGTAGCCTGGTTGACCTCTCCAATGTCACCAACTCCTCTAGTGGTAGCAGGAGTATCTCCTCATTGACAGCTCCTAGACTGATGAGCTGGTCAATGAGTGCTGTTCTTCTCTTCAGGTGATTTCTTCCTGATTGGCTGCAGCTGCCTTAGAACTAGCAGCTAGCAGCTTTCAGTAGGAAACCTACCTTTCTTTTTGGCCTTCTCAATCCTCTCCTCCTCCTGAAGCTCTTCCGCAGTCAATTTCCTCTTTCCTTTGTCTTTAGCAGTGCTTGACTGTGGTGGTTCTTGGATGGAGGGTTGTGATTGAGAGAGAAGTTCAGCTGGTGCTTGGGTTGGAGGAATTTCAGAAGTGTCCTCCCTGCTCACCTCAGATGCTATTTCAGCAATGACATCTGTGATGGTCAGTTCCTCGGACATCTGAAATAAGCCTTCCGCAGCTTCTATTTCGGCTTCGAAAGATTTTCTTGTTCTTCCGAGGCTTCCATAAGCTTCGGAAGCTTCAGCTTGAGCTTCGGAAGATGAGACTGCTGCAAGTTCTGTCCCATCTGTTTCAGTTGCTGGGCCATCAGTCCCCATTTCCCCTTCGAAGCTAATCTCAGGTTCCATGAAGACCTTAGGTTGACCAACTTCCTCCACAGTGGTAGAAGGTGCAGTCAGTCTTTGAAGCTCCTCAGCCCCAAAGTATGCAAGTGTGGTGTCGGGGCTGGGCTGTTCTAGGGATGATCTCAATACAAACTTTGTGAAAAGTCTGTAGAGATCTTGAAGCATCCTTGAGTCAATCTCCAGAAAGGATTGAGATGACTCAGGTAGTGTAATGATTTGGGAAGAAATGAATTTGGTCTGTGGTTCCTGAGGTGTTTGTCTCTGAACTTTCTCCCCCTTTTTGGTAGCATCATCTTGAGAGCTAGATGAGCTAGAGGAAGAAGTCATTGAGACCTGAATTGGTACATGCCTAACAGACCTCTCCGTCTGTTTCTCAGCTAGTTTAGCCTTGAGAGAGTTAATCTCAAGTTGCTGAGTGGCAGTCCTTGATTCTAAGATCCTCACCTGTGATTCCAGGTTGGAGACCTTAGAAAGCAAGTACTGAAGTGTTAGTTGCATACTTCCCTCATCTTCATAAGAAGAACCACGGGAGATGAGATAACATACCTAGTATGCTCACTTCACCACCAGATGTGGCTTCTTGGCACCCTGGTTTTCTTTGCTCAGAGTCATCTCTTTCAAAGATGTCAATGGGCAAAGTTGCCGTAGACTCAGTCCTAATTATGTTACCACTGTCCTGAGAGCTCAATGAGAGACTCTGAGTAGTGGCAGCTGAGCCTACATGAGTCCCCTCCACATCAGTGGGACTCACCTCAGTAGCTGGCTTCTGATGGGGGCTAGAGACAAGGGATCCCTCTTGGCTCTGTTGATCTTTCAGGGGGTTGTAGATCAACTTCATGGCCATGGAGAGATGTAATCTCTTCATCAGTGCGGAGTAAAAGGTCAGTGAAAGAGAGGGTGGTTAGTCCTACTGACCCGGGACCTTGATCAATGTCTACAGGCATTGAGCCTATGGTGGGGCTGTCCCTAAAAGGCTGCACAGGGGAGTGTAGAGACTCACCCTATGGGCTTAAGGCTTGGGGTTCGGGCTCAGGGGTTTGAGACTGAGGAGGCTCAAAACCCACATTGAGGTCAATTGTGAAGGATGGTGTGACCTCGGACTGAGTGGGAGCCCATGATTCCACTCTAGTCCTTTGGGTGTGAACAGAAGGAGCTTATTCAATCAGAGTAGATTGAACAAGGGTTCGTTTGGGGTGTCTCTGATATGTGGCTTTGATGGGTAAAGAAGGTTTTGGTATTGTGGTGGATGTTGCTGGTGTGGGTTCATCACCTGTGGGGATAACAGGGATGTCACCAGGAGCTATGCGCTCAGTCATCTCTGGAGGTAATGGAGTGTACCGTCCAGTGAAGTTGGTGGACATCTTCTTCAGTATCTTGAAGATGGTAGGCCTCATGTGTGGAACAGGAAGAGCAGCTGCGCAGACAAGCTTGCTTGGTTCCATCTCACAGTTGATTATGTGTTGAAGAAATCGGGATACATGAAGAATGTATCCCTGCTCAGATTGGCGATTAGGTTGTTCAATACAAATCGTGAGTAATTGAATCTGAGGCCTCTCACCAACCCATGAACTAGGCATCCTAGTTCATATGGGATTTGATCCCAACCCCCTGATTTGTTGGAGAGGCAATGTAGGACAATGTGCAGCAGGAACTTCCAATGGTAAGAGAAGTTGAACTTGTATACTGTAGACCTGCTGACATCGCCTCCATATCCCATGAGGATATAGGTGCCTTCCAAGTCTTCCTTGGGGAACTCAGTAGGAGCCCCATCATCGTGAAGCTCGAGATGCTCCCTGATGAGCTGTTCATTGATGACCAACTCTTGGCCACAAACTCGGGTTCTCAGGACTCGAACCCCATTCAATACTGCAGTTTCACCGTTGCTCCAAAATTCTGACATATGGTTGGAGTATACGGTGGGGTTAACTGTTAGTGCAGTGAGGTAGGTGGATTCGGTGAGAAAGGTGATGATTTGGGTGAAGTCGGCATCCCTTGACGAGTCAAGTAATGCGACTTGGTTGTGCTGAGGGTTTAGCGCCATTGAAGAAAAGTAAGCTTGAAATTTGGGTGAAATTGAGGGTTTGACAGTGAAGGGAATAGTTAGGGCTGTAAAGTGGTAAAAGAAGATGAAATTGATCAGTCAAGATTATTTAAAAAGGGGTGAATAGTGGTAGTGGTGGTAATAGGGTAACTGTTTTGGGGTTACTGTGGGTGGTATGGTGGTTTACGGTGGAGAAATGATTGGCGGCAAGGATAATTTTAAATAATCTGACCATCATCAACAAAATCTTTACTTTTTACAGAGTGGGGCCCAAAAGATATCCGTTACATATAAAAACCTTTACTTCCGAGGGTAAAACATTTCCGAAGGTAATTTTCTTCCGAAGTCAATTTTCTTCCGAAGCATGATATTGCTTCCGAAGGTAAAATTGTCCTTTGAAGGCACTCTATCTTCCGAAGCAAGGCATTGCTTCCGAAGGTAAAGTTGTCTTTCCGAATGGAGAGTTGTATAAGTTTCGGAAGTAGATCTGATATAAAATCAATCGCTTCTTCCGAGACCAAAAACTCTTCCGAGAAGAAAATTTCCATTGAGGAATTTGGCTTCGGAAGATATTCAGGAATATCTTCCGAGAGTTAATTCCTCTTCGGAAGGAATTTACACTTGGAATAATTTAAAGATCTTTTGTAACTGGGCTTAAATTGTATTGACACAAGACTTTACATATTAAAAAGGTTTTCAAAAGAGGTAGTTATTCAAGTTTATCATCCCAATTGCTGATATGAGATACTTAAATCTTTGTTCATCAAATGCCTTTGTGAACAAATCAGCATATTGTTCATTTGAGTCAACTTTGATTAACTTTATCAGCTGTTTCTCATGAATATCTCTAATGAAATGATACCTGATATCAATGTGCTTTGTCTTGGAGTGCTTCACCGGATTCTCAGTAATGGAGATAGCACTGTTGTTGTCAATATGGATAGGAGTAGTCATGAAGTTGAATCCATAGTCTAACATCTGATTTTGAATCCATAGCAGTTGAGCACAGCAGCTAGCAGCAGCAATGTATTCAGCTCAGCAGTTGATGTAGAGACACAGGATTGTTTCTTGCATTACCATGAGATAATCCTTCCACCAAGAAATTGACATCCTCCTGATGTTGATTTCTTGTTAATGTTGCAGCCACCATAGTCACTGTCAGAGTATCCATAGAGATTGAAATCACTATTTCTTGGATACCAGAGACCTAGTTTAGGTGCTCCTTTGAGGTATCTGAGGATTCTCTTTGCAGCAGCTAGGTGAGACACCTTTGGAGCAGCCTGATATCTTGCACAAATGCATGTGGCAAACATGATATCTGGTCTACTTGCAGTGAGATACATCAGAGAACCAATAATTGCTCTATACTGATGTTGATCAGTATCCTCCCCCTCAAGGTCAGGGCAAAGATTATGGTTTCTGGGTATGGGTGTCTTGGCTGGTTTACAGTCCTTCATTTCAAATCTTTCTAAGATGTCTGAGACATACTTAGATTGACTTATGAAGAACCCTTCCTTCATCTGTTTCACCTGGATTCCAAGGAAAAAGTCCATTTTTCCCATGGAACTCATCTCAAACTTCTGCTTCATAATGCTTTCAAAGTCCTTGCACATTTGGTCGTTTGAAGAACCAAATATGATGTCATCAACATAGACTTGTACTAGCAAATGTCTTCTCCACTCTTTCTGATGAAAAGAGTCTTGTCAATGGTACCTCTAGTGTATCCATTCTTCAGGAGAAACTGAGACAAGGTCTCATACCACAGCCTAGGTGCTTGGTGCAACCCATATAGAGCTTTATCCAGTTTGCACACGTAGTTGGGGTGCTGTGGGTCTTCAAATCCTGGAGGTTGACATACATAGATTTCCCTATCTATATCCCCATATAGAAAAGCACACTTAACATCAAGTTGGTAGACTGTGAAGTTCTTGGATGCAGCATAAGCAAGGAAGATCCTAACTGCCTCAAGTCTTGCAACAGGTGCAAAGACATCAGTATAATCGATTCCTTCCTCCTGGGTGTATCCTTGAACTACTAGCCTTGCCTTGTTCTTGATAATCAAGCCTCTATCATCTTTCTTATTCCTAAACACCCATTTAGTGCCTATGGGTACTTGACCAGATGGTAGTGGGCATAGATTCCAGACCTTTTGTCTTTTGAATTGAAGCAGCTCCTCCTGCATCGATTCAACCCAACTACTATCCTTTAAGGCATCTTCTACCTTCTTTGGTTCCATCTGAGACAAGAAGCATGAGTACAAGCAGACATTCCCATGATGAGTTTGTCCTCTTGTTCTCACACCCTCAGAGACATTCCCTATGATGTTCTCAGTTGGATGAGTGTTGTGAATCCTAAGACGAGGAATCACTTCCAGTTGCAAAGATAAGTCTAGGTTAGACATATTCTGATCAGGAGCTGGATCACTCTGTCCAACTGCTGTTTCAAAGTCATTCAATGAGGACTGATTGAATGATTGAGAAACATCATCAATGGTTGGTTGTGAAGTAGTATTAACAGTTGCCTGTTCCTTCAGAATACCACTTCCCTCAACTGGTGTTGTAGTGGATCACCTAAGGAACTTTGCGGTTGATCAAGTGATTCACTTGTTGAAGCTTCACTATTTCTGGAGATAGTTACACTGTCAGATCTGTGAATAGTTGAAGCTTGTTGCCCTTCAGCTCTTGGAGAATTTGGAATAGGTCTGGGAAGCTCATATAGTTGACCTGCATCAGCATCAACATCACTTTGAGCACCTGTTCCAGCTGAAACATTCTCACAAGATGGTTTAGAATAGTTTGGAAACAATTCTAAATCAAAGATATACTCAGGTCCATTCCCCCTAACACAAGGAGTGTGCTCATTAACAACTATGTTGGATGACTCCTCAAATTGTTGATTCTTGATATTGTATACTCTATAAGCTTTGGAGCTAGAAGAGTATCCAATAAAGATAGCATCATCCGACTTCTCAGCAAACTTTGCCAAGTTGTCCTTTGTGTTAAGTATGGTACACCTGCAGTCAAAGGACCTTAGAAAGCCAATGAACGGTGGCCTCTTGTTCCATAACTCATAAGGGGTTTTTCCATGGGGCTTCACTACAGAACCCTGTTCTGCACATAGCATGCAGTGCTGACTGCCTCTGCCCAGAATGTTAGAGGCAGCTTTGAATCAGCTAACATGGTCCGAGCAGCCTCAATAAGTGTCCTGTTCCTCCTCTCAGCAAACACCGTTTTGTTGAGGAGTTCTGGGAGCACTATATTGTCTGGCAATCCCTTTTGAGTCACAGAATGAGTCAAGAACGAAGTTCTTAAACTCAGTCCCTTGATCACTTCTAATAATCTTAACCTTGTGATCAATTTGATTTTCTATTTTAAGAATAAAAGATTTTAATGTTTCAGCAGTTTCATCTTTACTTCTTAAAAAGAATACCCATGTAAATCTTGTAAAATCATCAACTATCACAAGGCAGTATGATTTCCTTCCAATGCTCATTATACTTGTGGGTCCAAAGAGATCCATGTGCAGTAAGTGTAATGGAGTAGTGATAGAGTTAACACATTTGGATTTATGAGATGATCTGTGTTGTTTCCCTTTCAGGCATGCAACACAGTTATCTTTGCAGAAAAATTCCTTTTTAGGCAAACCATGTACCAAGTTATTTTTAGCCAATTTATTCATTGTTTTAAAATTCACATGACACATGCGTTTATGCCATAGTGTTGACTCATCACTATCAGCTTTGGAAAGAAAGCATGATACTTCACCCATAGGAGAAGCATTGTTCATATCTAGCTTGTATATATCCCCTTTCCTGGGAGATCTAAGAAGCACCAATTCCGGAGGAATTGTCATCCCTGGTTTGAGGATATGCACTCATGTTCTATGAAAAGCATCTGATGCTTCTGGTCACAGAATTGAGAAACACTTAACAGATTGTGTTCAAGCTGTTTGACAAAGTGAACTTTGTCAATGTTTATTCTGCCATTGGATATACTTCCTCTGCCTGAAATATATCCTCCGGCCTCACCTCCAAATTGGACAGGCCCTCCATCAAAGTTCTGGAATTGTTGAAGGAGAGATCTGTTCCCTGTCATGTGCCTGGAGCATCCACTATCTACAATCCAGATATTGTTGTTCTTGTCAAATGGATGTCCCTGCACATAAGATGAGATGGTTAGTTTTGTTTGGAAGCCCAAGCCTTGCAGGTCTTGGGATCTTCCAAAGATAGTGACATAATTGAACCAAAAGATATGCAATGGGGTTCAATAGAGGTCATGTTGAAGAAGAGGTTTGGGCTGCAGCAGCTTTCTTGATCTTCCAATCCATCCTTTGGTTGATCTTTGAGGATGAGCTTGTTGAAGCTTTTAGCATGGTCTTCTTCCGAAGCTTCTCTCTTTTCGGAAAAAGCCTTCACCACCTTTTTTCCGAAGTAGTCTTCTTCTGAGATGGTTTCAAGGGAGCCTTCTTGTTCTTCCGAACCTTAGAAGGTTTGGCTTCCGAAGCCATTTTCTTCGGAAGAAGCAGTTTCTTCCGAAAGCAACTTGGCTTCCGAGACCAACTTTTCTCTTTTCATCATTTGGACCTTTTGAAGTGGTCCAACTGAGAAACCTTCTCTGACTCCTCTTTTCTAACATTATTTGTATAATGTGTGCTTGCTGGATTGTAGTAACAATCTTTAGCCATGTGGTTGTGCAGACCACACATTATGCAGGCAATGTTAGTCTTCTGGGAACTTGCAGGTTGCTGTTTCTTGGGTTTCTTCTCTTCATCAGCAACTTTCCTTTCAACTTCTGATCCTTCAGTAGGACAGGAGTGCTGGTACTACACTCCTTTCCTGAATCAGGAGTACCTACCACTGAAACCCGGTAGAAATGAAGACACCCTTTTGCTTAGGGTCAAACTTAAGCTTGGACTCTGCAACCTTCTTGGCAGTCCTTCTAGCAGCTTTAGCTCTGCTTCTTCTTGCCTTGGTGGTCAGGATTTGATCATCACAGGTGGAGATGGGTGTATCCTCCTGTTTCTCCCCTGTGGAGGCCACTATTTCACTTCATCCTCTAGTTCCAATGGAGAAGGGTCAGCAGTTGGAACCTCTTGCTCTTCAGTACCACATCTAGGTAGTCTAATAGACTTAAGAGTGTGGTGGAGCTATTTCACTGGTTCCCAACCTTCTTTGTTTTGAAAACATTTTGGAATGAGAGGTTGATGCAAGAATAGTTTGGAAGCTTTGCTCAGCAATAGCTTGCTTCCTGGCCGAGCCTCAGCTGTGACTAACTGGGCTTGCACTTCAGAAAGTTTGGAGATCAGATCTTTGATTTGAGTCTTATAGTTAGTCTTTTCATGTTTTAAAGAGACACAGTTTTCTCTAACTCATCAATTTTCCTTTGATAATCAGATTCAGCTCTCTTAAAGTCAGATTTTAGCACATTTAAGACTCAACCTCAGATCTGATTTCCGAAATGTAATCCTTATACATTTAACTTTAGCAATACAGGCAGCAGTACAAAGATGTTCATATACCTGATCATCATCTGTTCCGGCCATGAGTGCTTGAGCGGGAGTCACATCCTGTACCATGAAGCTCCAGTCAACTTCCTGAGCAACAGCAGTTGTTTCAGTGACTTTTCTTCATGCTTGGGAGCAGGGGATGTGTGGAGGCCTGTGGGGTTCCCGGGTTGTTCTTGGGAGCCTTGCATCCCCTAGCAAAGTGACCAAGTGGTTGCAGTTGTAACACCTTGCTTTGCTCTTATCAAACCCAAACTTGCTGTTGACTGGGTTTGAGGGAATTGCCTTCCAGTTCTCTTGAAGAACTTCTTCGCTCTGTAAGTTAAAAGAGCCATCTGCTGGACAATGTCCATATATCCGCATCATCTTGGACTGAAGCACTCAAGATCATCAAAGCAGTATTGAAAATCACCAGAGTGTCCACTTCCAGAGACAAAGGCACAACGTCCTGATAGGAGTTGTGTTGAACCTTTTGAGACTTTGGAGTCTCGGTAGAGTAATGAAGGGTCCAGTATGTGAGTTGTCAGGGTAGCATAACAACTGATGCTGTGGTTCTATGCTTTCCCTTTCAACCACATGAAGGGCTGAACTCAGTTGGGTATTAGAGTGGTCAGAGGAGTTCTGCATGTTCATCTCCATCTGAAATGCACTTAGGATACCATACAACTCTGTGAGAGAAAGAGTCTTAAGGTCCGAAGTTCTCTTGATGACAACACAGTAGTGAGTCCATAGTTTAGGAAGAGAAGACATGAACTTCCTAACTATGTCTCTGTTCTCAAGAGCTACGACTACCAATATCGCCAGAGTATCTACTAGCTCAACATACCTGAAGTATTGTTGAGTCAAGGTCTCACCAGCCTTGAAAGTAAAGTTCTCAAACTGCTGCTTCAAGAGATCTTTCTGTTCTCTTGGGTTTCCTTGGATCCCATACATCAGCTTCAAGTCCCATAAATCTTTAGCAGTCTTGCACTTCTTGAAGCGTCTGTAGACGGAGTGGGGAGAGCAGTTGGAGACAAGTCATAGCCCTTTGATCTAGCTCTATTCTCTTCTGTCTTCCTCTGAGTAATCATCAACATCTTTTGGAATGATGCGATTACCAGTGGCAGATGTAGTGCTTGGTATGAAAGGACCATTGACAATGGAGTCCCACATCCTTGAATCTTGACACTTGATAAAGCCTTCCATCTGATACACCATGTGTCAAAGTCTTCAGGGGTGATCATTGGGGACTTGGTCAAGGTACCAGTTTCCATATCAGCCTTGGATGAGAGCGGCCATTTGAGTGAGGTGGATTGTAGTGAGGAGTGAAAAACAGGTTGATTTGGATGGTAAGATCTCACAATCAAGAGCCTGGAGCTGATACCAATTGCAGGATCGAATATGGGGTGGTTTTTCTCTCAACTCACTGTGAATCAACACTCGGCAAGCAGTCTATGAAGAGTTAATCACAATATAACAAGTAACAAGCAGTAAGAAAATTAACACAGTTGGTAAATTTCAAGGTACTTTTATATATTGCTTCTCAACTCAAAGGATTACAAGACACTTGGACTCAAATCGCTTATGGAAGAGTTACAGGGAGAAGATATATATAATACTACCTACAGCCGGATATACTTTGATACCAGCTGGACACCTCTAACCTTACATCTATACTACAAGACTCTAGGTGAGGTCTTTCAGACATTTTGCCTGAGAGTGGGTAGTCAGGACATGTCCCTGACTTACCTTTTGTCACCAACTAAAGTTGGTAAACTGTACTATCATAAAAGGTGAACAGTAGAATAAAGTATGGTCAACAACATGGCTCTTTAGGAAGATGCCATGTTGTATCAGAGGTCTGCAGCGGACTGTCAGGGACCATACTTTTATCTGCTGGACATAGCAATGTCTTCCGAAGGATAAGTACTTCGGAAGAATAACTCTTCCGAAGCCATTATACTTCGGAAGACTGCTTCTTCCGAGGCTTGGAGTCTTCTTTGTCCGGAAGCAGACTTTGTCTTCAGCTCTTTCATCAGACTTTGTCTTCGGAAGCTCAGACTTTGTCTTCAGCTCTTTCATCAGACTTTGTCTTCGGAAGCTCTTCAGACTTTGTCTTCGGAGCTCTTTCAGACTTGTCTTCGGAAGCTCTTTCAGACTTTGTCTTCGGAAGCTCTTTCAGACTTTGTCTTGGAAGCTCTTTCAGACTTTGTCTTCGGAAAGCTCTTTCAGACTTTGTCTTCGGAAGCTCTTTCAGACTTTCGGAAGATCTCTTGCTTTGCTTCGGAAGCCCTTCAATGTAGCACCAAAAGTGACTATGAGTGGTTTTGGTTGCACCAGCCTTATCATGATCAAACAGTTCGCCAAAAATGACTAATGAACTTCACATCTCGATCGGATGTGATAGACTTGGAACCCCATGCAAACGTACAATTTCTGCAAAATAAAGACGCGCAACTTGCGACGCGTCAAACGTTTTACACACGGAATAAAGTGAGCCATCTTAGAAATCTATCAACAACCACCATAATGAATCTTTCTTCCGTTGTGTCAATGGTAAGCCCAACACAAAATTAATACTAACATCTCCCAAGGTCGGGTGGGCGCGGGTAATGGTGTATATAAACTTGGTTCGTATGATGGCTTTTGCAATGTGACACACACGACACTTCTTCAAGATCATTGAAAAACGTCTTTGAAAGCTTCGGCAAAAAAATCGATCTTGAACCAATGAAACAATTTTAGCTCTCCCAAAATGACCTGCTAAGGCCCTGATGGCACTCGATTATAATCGCTTCACGAAACGAAGATTATGGAACACATAAGCGATTTCCCTTGTAAAGTAACCCATTTTTTGAACAAAATTTGATAAGGTGTGCTGCTACTCTTTTGCCAAATATCATGAAAATCAGGGTCATCTTGGTACAAATTAGAAAATGAGTCAAACCCAGTTACCTTAAAAACAACAGAAGTCGTGAAAGTCGGCCTGCGGCTTAATGCATCGGCGACTGTGCTTGCGGAACCCGCTTTGTGCCGTATAACGAACGTAAAATCTTGGAGAGTTTCCACCCATTTCGCATGACGGGATAAGCTTTGCCTGACCTTGGATGAATTAAGTGCCTGGTGGTCTAATAGAGAATAAAATCACCTGGAAGAAGGTAGTGGCGCCATATTCAAGACTCCTAACAATAGCATAAAATTCTTTATCATATGTGCTATACCGTCGTCTTGTGTCATTCAATTCTCACTAAAGAAAGCAATGGGCCAAGGTGTTGGATCAATACGCCGCCAATTACCAACCCCCGACGCTTCACACTCCACTTGGACAAACATGTTCAAAATTTGGTAAGGCAAGAACGGGTGCTTGAGTGACGGTGGTCTTAAGAGAATCAAAAGATTGTGTGCAGCTGCAGACCAAACAAACTTGCTACTTTTTAAGCACTCAGTAAGAGGAGCCACAATAGTGCTAAAATTGCGAATAAAAACGACGGAAAAAGAAGCGAGCCCATGAAAACTTCGAACATCATGAAGCGACTGGGGTGTGGGCCACGTCGTTATGGCCGAAACTTTGGATTCATCCATGCGAATCCATTGCCTGAGACCAAGTATCCTAAGAAAATAACTTCTGTTGCCAAGAAATGGCATTTTTTGTTATTCGCATATAGCTTTTGTTCTAAGGACTGTGAAAACGTCCCAAAGGTGGCTGAAGTGTTGTGTCACATCTTGTAAATACCAAAATGTCATCGAAATAAAATGACAACACAACGACCAATAAGAGCTTAAAAATATGATTCATTAACCGCACATAAATGTACTTGGTGCATTGGACAATCGAACGCATAACCATCCACTCATATAATCCATCCGTGTTTTGAATGCCGTTTCCACTCATCACCAGGCCGCATGCGAATTTGTGATAGCCACTACGTAAATCAAGTTTAGTAAAGACTTTGCACCATGCAAATGATCAAGCAAGTCATCAAAACGTGGAATAGGGAATCTGTACTTGATAGTGATTTTGTTGACAGCTCTACTATCAATACACATTCGAAAAACACCACCAGGTTTTGGAACAAGGAGAGCTGGTACGGCACACGACTCATACTTTCTTGCAGAAGTTCGGTTACTTGGCGATGCAACTCTGCGTATTCCTTCGGATTCATCCAATAAGCGGGTTTTTTCGGTATGCTTGCACCGGGTAAAAAATCAATACAATGTTGAATTTCCCGTACGAGTGAAGACCGGCGGGAATTTCGTTAGGAAAAATCATGAAATTTGGATAAAAGCGGGTTTACCTCTGGTGGAACGAGTGGTACAATGGATTTTCTTCGGTAATCAGAGGCCGAAGAGAACATGCTCTGGTGTAGTTTTTGTAAGTCCCATGAATTCGGATCTCGTGACTAGCATGGACTTTGGTCCTTTCTTCTGGATCGAATAGTGCTAAGGTGATATTAAGTCCATCTTTCCTGAATGTGTAGGTGTTGCGGAAACCCGTCATGTTTAGCTCGACGGTCGTATTGCCACGGACGTCCTAATAAAATGTGACATGCGTCCATTGGAAGGACTTCACACCATATCTCGTCCGTTATATTACCGATGGAGAACTAAACCAGACATCGATGAGTAACCTTTAGGATATTTCCTTTTTTGAGCCACGTAGTTGTATGGTTCTGGGTGATCTTGGAGTGGCAAATTCAGTTTTTCCCCATTGAAGCTGCTACAATATTTTCACAACTACCCCCATCAATTATAACGTTACAAACCTTACCCTTAGACGTGCACTTTGTTCGGAAAATATGTTACGAAGCCATTGCGTGTCATCAGATGTATTAGCCATGGACGTGTTGAGAATGCGTTGAATAACAAGTGTCTCACCCGATCGGGGTAAGAACATTGGAATCTTCGGGTTCGTCTTCGTCTGTATCATACTTGGGGATAGGTTCGTCAATAAAAACAAGGACTGTTATTGGGGCAATCACGTTAGGTGGCCAAGGCCTTGACATTTGTAACAGCGTGGGGCACTACTACCTGACGCGGATGGATCACGTTAGGAGCGGTGGAGTCGGCTTGATTGGGCCGCACGTGACTGTGATGAAGCCGACAGGGAACTCACGAAGAGGTTGGGACCCGGCTACTGTTTAGTTCGGGCCAAGAATGTTTTTCCACCTGATGGCTAACCTGCAAATGTCCGCGAACGACCAATATATTGTAATTGAAACACGTCGGAAATATACGATCGGAGTGCCCCTAAAAACGAGCAACAACCTGTTCATCATCTTCGTCACGCCGCAACGCATCGCATGCGGTCAAATTCAGCATAAATTCCTCAACGGACAATGATTGTTGTCGTAAATTGTGATAATCCAAAAAGGAGTTTGGCGGTGATTAATGGGTAAAAACTTGGACCGTAACAAACGCTTCATCTTATCCCACGATCTACCTTGTATTTACCATCTTGTATCTTTGTTTCTGTACATGTTCCACCACAATGATGCATATTTTTTAATTTAATAGCAACGAGTTTTACCTTTAGATTGTCAGGAACATCCCGAAGGTCGAAGATCCCATTCCACTGTTTGAAGCCAATCAATGAAATCATCCGGTTGCATGTTTCCTCGAATTCTGGAATCTCTGTACGAATACCTAAAGCCGAATGGGATCCGGTGGTGGAGCTGGCGGTGGTCCATGATGGTGACGGCGGCCGAACACGTGTGAAAATCATCGCCCTCTTATCCCATATAACCGACATCAGTAGCCGAGTCATCGTACTGTGAAACTGATTGAGTTCAAGGTAACGAATCCGTTGTTGGAGGCGTTCAATCTCAGCAATGTCGCAAGGATCACGTTGTTCTTGACCGTTGCCTCCGGCGGCGAATCTACGGTGTTGATGACGACGTTCTCCCATGCGCAGACATCCTGAGCAACCGAGCTGCTGATACCACTGATACGGATTCGTATACAAGCGGAACGCTAGAACCCTAGCGGATAAACTGGCCGTCGAATACCCGAACGACAAAGAACAAACAATTGTTCAAAAAGAAATCTTATTGTATTAAACTTAACCATCCAACCTTACGATGCAATTGTTTAAATAGGAAACTAAAAGATAAACATGGAAGAGATCCAACATTAAAGGAAAAGATAAATACTAATTTAATTTAAAAAGATAACTTAAATAAAAGGGCTGGATGGGTGATGATAAAACTGGCGATTCCTCCTAGCAAGGGCTGAACGGGTCATTTCCAAAACTAGTATTTCGGGTGGTTTTCAAGTGTGTCCCGGATCCGTATCAATATGTTAAGGGTTAAGGAGCATATAGATGTTGGAGCCGTGTGGGTACATGTGGGAAGGAAAATTGTTAGAGTGTTATATTACGGTAATAATTTGCGAGTCTGTTAAAGCTTATACAACACACATTTAACACTCCACGTCATTACGTATCATACCTAGAACAACACCTAATGTTACAAAGCAACTATTCGAACAACCACAGACGAGTAGCATGGTTATCTTATAGGCTCTAGAGTATCATGATGACATTATCATGAAATTAATGTCATTAATTGTGTATAATAAAACGGCAACATATGTCATAGTTCTACTTTTTTCTCTCTTAGCTGTGGTTTTGTCCCGACAGGGATTTCATGCTAAGATTTTAATTGAGACAAATCGTCAAGCATATTAAAAGATAGGTTGATATTCAAAAATGAAAAGAACATTACATAGTTGTGAATAAATACGTTGAGAAACAAGAAATCTGTACAAAAGGTGTTGCATTGTTTATGTGAACTAGGAGCTTTGAAATAGGCATGTCCAATGGTATTTTAGGATTTCATAAAATATTATATATTAGAAGTTGGAAAAAAAAAATATACCCGACACGAGACTCGGTTTAGAATAAATTTTATACGAAAATGAGCAAAAGTTGAAACCAAAGTTAAAACCGACTCAGTTTTAAATAAAATTACGGTAAAATGTATATAAAAATAAGAAAATATAAAAAATTAGCATGTTGCAACGATATCTCGAGAATTGTATCTTAATTATAGGGATTTTTACATATTTTTCATTTCGAAAACCTCAATTACATATTTCTTCAAACCAAAAATTCAATCACATATCTTCCATTCCTAAAACATATATCACATATTAATCTATTTCATTAAAAATATGAAATGACAAATTTACTCTTATTTTACTAAGATATGTTACATATTATCTTTTGGTATTGTAATTATTTAAAACTTGACAATTATGTATTGCCTTTGAGATGTAACTTTGAGTATTGTTGGTGGTTGTGTTGATATGAAGTGTTAAACTTTTGTATTTGGATATGTATTTAATGTTTAATTTATACAGTAAGCTTGAACTTTAGAAAAATGTAACTGATGATATATAAAGAAAAAACTTTTAGTAAAAATAAAAGTAAAATAGTCATTGAATTAATTTTATAAAATAAATATGTAATATACATTAGGAAGTAAAGATATGTAATGATCTTTTATTGGGGTAAATATGTTATTAATGATCACCGTTTTCACGGCTAGATCGGACCGGCCGGTCCGACCGGTCGAAGGGGATCGGCTTGGTGGCCGGTCCGGTCGGTGTAGAATCGTTTTGTGGGGGTCGGAACCGGCCGGTTGTACCCGAGTCGGTGGTCGGACCGGGAAACCGGACCGGTTTGGACCGGTTTTGATTTTTTTTTACTTTTTAAGTAAAAAGGGGGTGTCGAACTGTAAATTAGTGTGCTAGATAAAAAAACGGGCTCGCACGGGGCTGGGTTTTGAAGCTGCATTCGTGTCCGCGACACGTGCGGGCACACACGAGTTCGCTGAAAATCCAAACCTTTTTCCCATTTTTGCACCCCCCTGCGCGCGGGTAGTACTTGTGTCAAAATATATCATAAAGATACACTAGAGTGATTAAAACAGTTACTTATAAACCAAACCTCACTTTGTCCTACACCAATGTGGGACAAGTGTTCACCATAATCTTAAACTTACATTCACACACACCCAAATATACTTAAATTTTATATATAACTATAAATACATATATAATCATATATAAATACTTATATTTAATTACATATATAAATATACTTAAAACATAGTTAAATCCGGTCCAACCGGTCCGACCGGTCCGACCACCAAACCAGTAAGGCGTCCGGTTCGACGTCCGACCGGTTCTGAAAAACATTATTAATGATATTAGTAAGTGAAAAAATATAAATGTTTCATATGAATCTTTTTCTCACATTTTTCTTGAATAAAATCTTGCCAAAACGGCAATGTTTCAGAACCGGATCGGACGTCGAACCGAACGCTCTACTGGTTTGGTGGTCGGACCGGTCGGACCGGTTGGACCGGATTTAACTATATTTTAATTATATTTATATATGTAATTAAATATAAGTAATTTATATATGCTTATATATGTATTTTTAGTTATATATAAAATTTACGTATATTTGGGTGTGTGTGAATGTATGTTTAAGATTATATTGAACACTTTGTCCCACATTGGTGTGGGACAAAGTGATGTTGGTTTATAAGTAATTTTTTATCACTCTAGTGTATCCTTATGACCTATTTTGCCACAAGTACTACCCGCGCGCAGGGGGGGTGCAAAAATGGGGAAAAAGGTTGGATTTCCAGCGAACTTGTGTGTGCCCGCACGTGTCGCGGACACGAATGCAGCTTCAAAAACCCAGGCCCGTGCGAGCCCGTTTTTGAATTCGGTTTTACTTTTGATCTAGCACACTAATTTGTAGTTCAACACCCCGTTTTTACTCAAAAAAAATAAAAAAAAAAATAAAAAATTGCAAAGCCGGTCCGAACCGGTCTGGTTCCCCGGTCCGACCACCGACTCGGGTAGAAACGGGCCGGTTCGACCCCCACAAACGAATCGCACACGACCGGACCGGCCACCTGCCCGATCCCCGGTTCGACCGGTCGGACCGGCCGGTCCGATCGGCCGTGAAAACACTGCAAAACGGTCAAAAGGTTGAGAAGAAAAATCAATTTGACCAGTTTCGGGGTTTTAAATATAATTATATTTATAATAAAACGTAAATAATAGGTATCAACAAATAATGTTATATTTAAAAGTTAAAGAAAAAGAAAAATAAAACATCTTGAAATTGATACTATTATTAAGATAGGGATATGTTATTGGTACATTTACTCTCAATTTCTTCTATACATACATATAGATACATGGAGAGGTAGAGATAACATGGTGTCTCACTAACATAAATGTGTGTTTTTATAACCCAACCCTTAAAAGGGAGGAGAGTACCTAAAGTATCATGAACTATCCTGAAAAATCTACAATCACACACTGTCATATCACAAATACTTGAACTAACGTGAAACACCAAAAAAGCTGAAAATAAAACCCTAGACTACATTAAAACTTTATTTTCACATTTAAAATAATCCAAAAGAAAATTAGCTTTTACTAAAAAATTAAAAATTAATAATTAAAATAAAACATTACAAATTAAAATAAAAGATTCTATAATTAAAAATAAAAATAGTACATAATTAAAACTAAAACATTACAAATATTAAAATTAAACTATCCTCGTCCGAAGCGAGGTACGCTAGATCTAAACTTGAAAGATGTTCGACACAAAATCATATCGAAGTCGGAAATGTGGGTCTTGATCTATATTCCGAAAGAGCGTTACGTCAAAAACGGCTGGACCAGAGGGTCCATTATGTATAGCGGTGATATATCTTCTTCATCCTTCAGGATCATGTTGTGTGCAATAATGCAGCGAACCACGCTCTGAATCTTGTCAACCGTCACAGCCCGCATCGTCGCCTAAGTATGCCCCCATTTCCTTTTAGTGCACCGAAAGCTCTTTCAATATCTTTCTTGGCCGACTCTTGCACTTCTTGAATATCTTTATTCGAATCGGTCGGATATGGAAACGAATTCACAAACGTTGATCAAGTAGGATAGATCCCGTCAGTAAGATAGTATCCCCATTTGTAGAAGATGTCCCATTACATAAGGAACACGATGTGTGTAAAGTGTATATTTAAATTTTTTCACACAATTTGAGTTTTAATTTAAGAAACGATTATCACTCTTAAACCGACTACACACAATAGGCAAGTGCACCTATCGCATAATAGTATAGTTCTAGGTAAGAACCGAGTATCGATCCGTGGACACAATGGCTCCCAATACTAAATCATCATCACTATTTAACCGATCAATTGAGTTTGGATTTGTGAGTATTATAGTTAACTAAAACGATTAACAAATTAAACTAGTAAATTAAGAAAGTAAAGATGAAGATACACAATCAATTAAATATATCACTTGGACTTTGATTCCACTTAGCATAGAATTAACAACTAGCACAAATTCGAGGTGAGACCATTTCTTACACATGAAACATGGAAGTAGCGTAAACCCCCGTCAAGGATATCTAAACATATAACCATTCGGAAAGCTAGAACGATAAACACACAATAGCCACCTAAAGTTATGCCATGAAGAACTAATGATATAATTATGTCGATGTTAAAGATGAATTAGACTCCCGTTAGGGTTACCTAATTCCACAAATCATTGGAAAGTTAACACGATAAACACATGATAACCACCTAAACTTGGAAAAAATAGACAAACTATAATTACTCTTCACTCATAAACTTCATACCACGATTACAAAACAATTCATAACCAATGACAAGAGATATTTATGACATACACTATGGTTTTCTCAAACATAAGCATAAGGATGCACATTTAACCAATTCTACTAAATCTTCAACCTTATTCACCATTCCTAGTCAAATGTCACAAGATTACATACAAATATGCAATTATATGCATAAGTCTTGCAAGAACATGAAGTTTTCCACATAACATGCTTACAACACCCACAAGGTTGAACATTTCATCAAATTAGAACAAACACACACAATCATTGAAGAATAATCAAGTTTCATCATAGCATAAACATAAACATCAACAAGAATCATGAACAAGTTGTTAAATCATGCTAAGTTTCGTCTAATCCAAGTGATAATAAGAGTTTAGCCCATAAGGCTTACAAAAGACACCCCAACTCAAGAACATGGAAGAACTCATAGTAGATCTAGAGAAATTCAAACCAATTTTGAGGGGAAATGGATGATGTTAGATTCTTCTTGAAAGTGTGAAATCTTCAATCTTGACCTTCAAATCTTCCAAAAACTCTTGAGAAATGTTCAAAGACACCTAAAGGGTTTTGAGAGGCTAGGGTTTTGAAAGAGATGAAAGTTTTTTTGGAATGAGGTGTACTAGGGTTATAAACCCTTTTCTGCCCGAATATGGCCATATCTGAAGTGATATGACCATATTCAGCATCAAAAAGGGCTATTTGAGATTTGACAGCTTATATGGCCATATTCAGCTGAATATGGTCATATCAGGAGCATTTTTCCTCTTGAACTTCTTTAAATCTTGGACTTCTTCACAAAAATCACCGAGCTTCATCCGAAACCTACAAGATTCAAATAAACAAAATAAGTGTCTAAATATTGAATTTTGTAACAAAATTGACTTAAAATGCAAAGAAATACATATTAAAAACATGTATATTTATTATCATATCAAACATCCCCACACTTGAACTTTGCTTGTCCTCAAGCAAACTATCATGCAACCATTAACAAAAGAAATCCCATTGACATAAAAGATGGTGAGAGACAAACCATTTGTTACATGAAGATCCAAACTCATAATTGACTATCAAACATGGCACACTCATAAGAAGAAACCGAGTGTTTTAAGCTTGCTCTTTCAAAAATGTTCAAATGAGCATCACATGCCTACGAAGTTTCTTTTATGCATGAGTATAAACCGCTCACAAAAATCACTCAACACTCGGTTATTTGTATGTATAAGTGTATAAGTGAATCACTCAATGCCAACCAATGATACAAACATAGTAATAAGCTTGCAAAGGGGTCAAATCTCCACCATTAACATAAGAGAATGCATAAAGCAAGAGGACTTTTAACGGGTTGTAACGGGGCTTGGGTAAAAAGGGTATGGAATTTTTGGTAAAAGTGGTTAAACGGATAAAAATTCCGGAAGTCTAGATGCTAAGTATGATATATTACGCTAATATGTACACACGATTTAATATAACTAAACTAATACAAATCTACTAAACGTGAGATATGCATGAAAATTGTTCTTTCTTATGCATCAAATAACTCACATTTATTTATTCCTATTCTAGACAACATAATATAACATTTTTTCTCAGTTTTTTTTTTCATTTTTTTTTGTTTTTCTTTTTCTCTCTTTTTTTTCATATTTTTTCTTTTTCTCTTTTTTTTCTTTTTTTTTCTTTCTTTTTTTTTGAACAATGGACATCTAATTAAAACTAGTAAGCATTAAACAAATTCGATGCCAAAATTTAGACAACTAGAAATAACCGGAATTTTATCACAAGGGTTAAAAGATAAAAATGGCTAATTTGGCTAAGTAGCTAATGATGTGGGTAATAACAAAGAAAAAATGGAAAATGGTTCAACATGGTGACTAATGATAACATTGGGTGAAATGTAAGAAAAGAAAAAAAATGGCTTATAAGGTGGGTATTCTAATGCCTCTGTCATTTTCATGCAAAAACTTAGTTTATGGTCTTGAAATGCATATCCTAAGCAAGTTCTCACGTGGATGTACATTTGGCACACTCAAGAATCAACAAACATGTAAGCAAACACTAAATCATATGATTTCATGTGATAGAGGCACAAATAAGCTTACGGAAATGGAGGGATAAAGGTAAAGTTCAAACTCATGCATAAATATCACATTTTCAACTTGCAATGCTCACTGAACATCTGAACATTTTATCATAATGCACTTGTTTCTCTTAGTTCTGTGATGTTAACAATTCAATCATGGTTTAAGATCTAAAAGAAATATAAATGGATGTCATTTATTCAACTTTTTGAAAAATTTTTGTCAAAAATGGAATTGTTTTAAGGTGCAATGAGATATACGTAAAAGACTTGCAAAAGTTCACAAAAACCCAAACATCCCCACACTTGAAACATACATTGTCCTCAATGTATCAATACATGTAATGTAATGTAAGAAACAAATGGGGAGAGGGGGGGGGAAGAAGATGAAACAGAAAACTCCCCTGAAGAAATCCAAGAAAAGAGGCCCAACAAAATCTCAAGCGTCCGCTAAGCAAATCATCACCCTCAAGATTCCACGAAAACTAGCAATAACAACACTTCAAGAACAAAGCAATAAGTTTAGCAAAACAAAGAAAAAAACATAAATAAACAGTACATAAAGTAAACGAACATAAGGAAATGACAACACAAATACGTTATGAGTTTGTACAACCAAAATGCCAAAAAGTACAACTCAAACGCAAAAGGAACCACAAAAGAAGATGTGAGGTCGTCAGACTAGTCCTCCATTACATCTGCATCATCTGATGGACCATGTGCTGCTCTGTTTGCTCGGGCGGTGGAGGTTGGGAAGTGGTATAGGAAAAGGAGGAGGAGGAAGACCAAACTCATTTTCAGCAGCCCACTTTGTTATAACCTGCATTATCCAATGCACCCCGGCACGAATGTGAGCTAAATCAGAAGAGTTATCAACGGGCGGTGGCGGAGATGGTGTTGTGGCTCCGTCACCATCAATAAGTGCTATCGGATGAGCCTCTGCATTCGCAATGCAAGTCGATGTGCCTATCTCCATATTCGGGGGGAACCATCTTTCTCTTCAGAGTCTCCAATACCATCCATCTGCTGAGTCATATGCAGCGAGTCTCATATTGATCAACATTGATTTATTGATGAGCTTCGTTTGATGAGAACAAGAATTCCAACGAGGCTATCAGCGTCCAACAGATGAAGAGATGAAGCCAGTTGAGTGATGAACGCTCCTCCACAGATTGGGCTACTATGCTTTCTACCGGAACATTTTAAGAAAAACATAGCGAGTGCGTAGGCCAAGTTACATGGCTGCTTCCGAATAAGGCAATATAGAAAAAACATGTCATTTTCAGTGACAACGCCCGTGCTTGAGCCTCGTCCAGAAATATTGCCCGAAAGTGCTCGATGAAAGTAGCGATGAAGGGGGTCTCGCATTTGGGTGCTTTTACTTGATGTAGAATTGTATTCTCCCGAACCGATCTCAGCCCATAACGCGACTAGGTTATCAGTTGATGTCGACTTCAAACCTGTTTAAAGATATTCCTACTAGTCTCATTACGGGTGTAAAGACCCATCATCACTCCGAGATCTGCCACAGACATTGTATGTTTTCGACCACCAAGTTGGAATTGAATGCCATTTGCGTCCTTAAGATTTTTGATCTTACGATCAAACTGATAGGTCGAACAAAATTCCAATACAAGCACGCGGTATTGATGATGTTTGATATCAAACAAACGTTTCCAAGGACGGGAAGGAGTGCATTAACGCGGTTGGTTTCACCCAAAGCATCCAAAGCTTTCCAATCGATAGTGTGACCCGCTATTAGTTCCTTGTTTTGAATGGTGAGAAGTTTCTTCGCGCCTGACTGCCACTTTCAAAACGAAGGAATGGATGAAGATTATCATTGGCCATGACCTGCAAAAGAAATACAATATGTCAATTTTGATCTTGTAAAGAATTAAAACAAACATGATAGAAATATGAAAACAAAGTTAACATATTTTGACATGTTAATGCCTAATCATTGCAAGAAACCAATCAACTTATTTCATTAAAGAAGTTTACTAAAAAAAACACAAGTTTGACCAAATCATACCGTTTAAACCAAAGCCAAATGAAGACGGTTATAACATAAAAACATAAAGAAAACGGCACCCAACAACCTAAAGTTTACTAAAATCATGAAGACAACATATAAATCAACAACCATTGACCATGTTCTTTTTTTTTTTACTAAACGTATATTAACGAATAGTGCGCAACAAATTCTCTACACCTACTAACAAAACCAATTACAACTTCTTTTGACCTAAAAATTGCATCTATCATCCACTTGAATATGTCCGTGACATATTCAACACTTCACACTTAATTACCCCACCCCTTACCACCTCAATTGTTTCAATTTCACTTCACCCATTTATCTCCTGCGCCAACCCAATCATTATCTATTTTCACTTATTATATCATCACACCTTACCCTACATTCACTAATTTCCACATGTAATCTATATACCCTTACTCTTTTACTAATTATCACACCCTCCCCCCTCTTAACTTAACCTTATACACCTGCCTTATTATACCACTATCATTCACTTTAATCTTAATTATACCAAACAAACATATTTTCAGCCTAAACTTAAATAAACATCAAAGATAAGCAATTAACAAGAACAAAAATCTAGTTGCAAGTAAAGAAAAATTACCTTGAGAGAAGAAACTAAAAACAATATAACTTTTTTTTTTCAAAGAATAAACAGTGATTTGGGTTGATGGTGAGAAGTGGTGGAGAGGTGCGCAGGGTTTGTGTTGCTCGGGAAGAGGGAAGAAGGGGTGAGGGATCGGAAGGGGGCTGTGGAGATGGGGTTGCGGTGGTTCGGGGCTGTGGTGGTTCGGTGGTGAGGTACGCAGGTGGGTGATGGTGGTTGCGGTTGGTGATGGGGTCGCGAGGTGTGGGTGGTTACGGGGTAGGCTGGTGGGGGTTGGGTGTGGGTTCCGGCGGTCGCGAAGGGAAGAGGGGAGAGGGGTTGAGGGATCGGGAAGGGGTCGCGAGGTGTGGGTGGTTAGGGTAGGCTGGTGGGGGTTGGTGTGGGTTCGGCGGTGGTTGCTCGCGGCAGGGAAGGAGGATGGGGTGGAGGAGTGGTGGCCGGAGGTAGGTAGCGGTGGTCACGGTTTGGTTGTAGGGCGACGGGGAAAAGGGGTCGGGAGGTGGTGTGGCGGTTGTTGGTGGTAGATTGGCTTCGGTGACGGGTGGAGATGAAGGTCGCGGGGGAGGCGGCTGCGATGGTGGTCAAGTGGTGATGAAGGTATGAGAAAATGAAGATGGGAGATGAAGTTGAGATGAAGATGGAAAATGAGAAAATGAAGGTAGGTGGTGATGAAGTTTGTTGTTCTGTAGGGTTTTTAAATTTTTTTTTTTATTCTTTCTTTCAGCCAATATGATCATATTCGTTTAAATATGATCATATCAGTAAGGTTTTCTTGATGTTCATTTTATTTTTAATCAGTTAATATGAGCATATTCATCAAATATGATCATATTAGTGATTAATTTTCAAAAACTCACATTGACTTAAATCCCGTCATATTACATCACAAAAATCAGTTTGTTTGACACAATTTCATTATAAATGACGTAATACACACCCGATGACGTCGACGACTTCGGTTTTTTTTTAGTAAAATAAAATAAGATAAAATAAAACAAAACAAAATAAAGTAAGAACTAATTAAAGTAAACTAATTAAGGAAATATATAAAAATAAAAGGATACGAATGATTTTCAAAATCTCGGGTTGTCTCCCGCAAGTGCTTTGTTTATTTACGAGTCATTAGCTCGACTCGACCCCGCATTCACTTGTCCTTGGGGTGGAGTTCCATGACGTCAAACTCCTTCTCATCTCTCGGCCTTCAATGTAATGCTTTAACGATGACCATTAACCTTGAAAACCCTTCCGTCCGAATGTTCAACTTCAACGGTGCCATACGAGAATACTTGCTTCACGATATAAGGACCCGTCCATCTTGATTTAATTTACCGGGAAACAAGCGAAGTCTTGAATTGTAAAGCAATACACGATCCCCACTTGGAATTGTTTGTTGTTCTTCAAGTGGTTGTCATGTAATTTTTTCGTCCGTTCCTTGTAAATTGTAGAATTCGCGTATGCTTGATTCCTCAACTCTTCAAGTTCATGGACTTGCAAAAACCTATTTTCACCTGCATCTTTTAAATCAAGATTAATGGCCTTCAAGGCCCAATAAGCTTTGTGTTCGAGTTCAACAGGAAGGTGACAAGACTTTCCATAAACCAACTTAAATGGTGTGGTGCAATTGGAGTTTTGTAATGGTTCGGAAAGCCCATAGAGCATCATCTAACTTATCCGCCCAATCCTTTCGGTTTTGCCCAACCGTTCGTTCCAAGATTCGTTTAAGACCTCTATTAGTGACCTCAACTTGACCACTTGTTTGTGGGTGGTAAGATGTTGAAAAACGATGTTTAACCCCATAACGAGTTAACGCTTTTTCAAGTTGATTATTACAAAAATGAGTGCCACGATAACTAATTAGAGCCTTAGGGGCAAAACCGAGAGAAAAGCTTTTTCAGAAATTTCACCACTACCTTAGCATTATTTGTAGGCAAGGCTTGCGCCTCGGCCCACTTAGACACGTAGTCAACGGCTACTAAAATGTATTTGTGACCATGTGATGAAGGGAATGGTCCCATGAAGTCGATGCCCCAAACATCGAATACCTCGCATACTTGTATGCTATTTTGGGGCATCTCATCACGTGAAGAGATGTTACCTGCGCGTTGGCAAGCATCACATGCTTTAACCAACATGTGTGCATCCTTGAATATGGTAGGCCAATAAAAACCAGAATCAAAGACTTTCTTAGCGGTGTAATTTGCTCCATGATGACCACCGGTGGGTCCTTCATGACAATGGCGAAGTATGCTCATTGCCTCGATTCCGTGCACACATCTTCTCACCACTTGATCCGCGCAAACTCGAAAAAGATATGGATCTTCCCAAAGTAGTACTTAACATCAGACATGAATTTTCTTTTTTGTTGATAAGTCATACCTTTCACGAGAACTCCACCTGCAAGATAGTTAGCAAGATCTGCGAACCAAGGGAATTCTTCTTCAATCGCCTGAACTGTAAAAGAAACTCATGAGGGAAATTGTCATTTATGTTGGATTCCCTTAGTTCTTCCATGGATGGGTTCTCAAGCGTGAGAGGTGATCTGCCGCTACATTTCAGCTCCTTTCTTGTCTCGGATCTCTATATCAAATTCTTGTAAAAGCAAAATCCACCTGATCAACCGTGGTTTTGCATCTTGCTTGCCAAATAGATATCTAAGAGCTGCATGATCAGTGTAAACAATGGTTTTAGATAAAACAAGATATGAACGAAACTTATCAAAAGCATATACTACACCAAGTAATTCCTTTTCAGTGGTAGTGTAATTTTCTTATGCATCATTCAATGTTTTGCTTGCGTAGTATATGGGATGAAAATGCTTGTCCTTTCTTTGCCCTAAAACCACACACCGACTGCATAGTCGCTTGCATCACACATCAACTCAAATGGAAGAGTCCAATCAGGAGCTACCATTATAGGGGCGTTTATCAGTTTTTCTTTTTATAAAGTTGAATGCATTTAAGCATTCCTCATTGAAAACAAATGGGACATCTTTTTCAAGAAGTTGTGTCATAGGCCTTGCAATTTTTGAAAAATCTTTAATAAAACGTCTATAAAATCCCGCATGACCTAGAAAACTTCTTATTGCTTTTACAGAAGTAGGTGGTGGTAATTTTGAAATAGTTTCAACTTTTGCTCTATCTACTTCTAAACCAACATTTGAAATTTTATGTCCCAACACAATGCCTTCTTTCACTATAAAATGGCATTTCTCCCAATTTAATACCAAGTTGGACTCTTCACATCTCGCGAGCATTTTCTTCAAATTGCTTAAACAATTATCAAAAGAACATCCAAAAACTGAGAAGTCATCCATGAACACTTCCATGGAGTCTTCGATCATATCATGAAATATGGCCATCATACACCTTTGAAATGTGGCCGGAGCATTACACAATCCAAATGGCATTCGTCGATAAGCAAATGTGCCATAAGGACATGTGAATGTGGTCTTCTCTTGATCATCGGGTGCAATCGGGATTTGGAAGTAACCTGAAAAACCATCAAGAAAGCAATAAAACATATTCCCAGATAACCTTTCTAACATTTGATCAATAAAAGGAAGAGGGAAATGGTCCTTTCTCGTTGCATCGTTAAGTTTGCGATAATCAATGCAAACCCTCCAATCTGTGATGGTCCTTGTGGGTATTAATTCATTCTTTTCATTGGTTACCACTGTCATACCTCCTTTCTTTGGTACCACTTGTACCGGACTCACCCATGCGGAATCTGAGATTGGGTAAATCAAACCTGCATCAAGAAGTTTGATTACTTCCTTTTTAACCACTTCTTGCATATTAGGGTTGAGGCGACGTTGATGTTGAACAACTGGCTTGTAATCATCTTCCATTAAAATTTTATGAGTACAAAAGGATGGATTGATCCCTTTTATATCCATAATCTTCCAAGCCATAGCTTTCTTGTGCATCTTTAAGACATCTAAAAGTTTGACTTTTTCATCACTTGTCAAACCAGAAGCAATAATAACAGGTAATTTGGAGTCATCATCAAGATAAGCATACTCAAGATGAGCGGGTAGCTCCTTGAGTTCCACATCAGAGGATGGTTCATCCGCTGACATACAAGTTAGCTCGCCACAAATCTGGTTAGCTTGATTGGCATCAAGTTTTCATCATCAAACAACTGTGTTTCCAAAACATCTTGTTCAAACATTTCCTGCACACAATCATCCACATGGCAATCAATAGTATCAACAAAATAAAGTGTATCATCATGGATTTGAGAATGTTGCATGGAATCCTTTATCTTAAAAACCACCTCTTCTTCATCTACGCGAAGGGTCAATTTACCTTCAAACACATCTACTAAGGCTCTAGATGTAGCTAAAAAGGGGCGACCAAGAATGAGAGGTACGTTCTTGTCTTCATCCATATCAAGGATTACAAAATCCACAGGAAACACAAACTTACCAATTCTTACCAACATATTCTCAACTATACCTCTCGGTATTTCACCGAGCGATCGGCAAGTTGAATGCTCATACGTGTTGGTTGTGGTTCTCCTAGGTCTAGCCTTTCAAACATGGAATATGGCATCAAGTTGATGCTAGCACCTAGGTCAGCTAGAGCATTATTTACAGTCAAACTACCAATCAAGCAAGGAAGTGTGAAACTTCCCGGGTCTTTCATTTTCTGTGGTAGCTTATTTTGAAGCACGCTGAGCATTCTTCATTTAGAACCACATGTGAAAGTTCCTCAAGCTTCTGTTTATTTGTTAGAAGATCTTTGAGAAATTTGGCATACTTGGGCATCTGTGACAAAGCTTCAACAAACGGTAAGTTTATATGTAATTGTTTAAATAGGTCAAGAAATTTACCGTATTGTTGGTCCATCTTTTCTTTCTTCAAACGCCCCGGGTATGGAATAGTAGGCTTGTACACTTTCAATGGTTCTTTGACTTGTGCTGTACTTTCTGGGCCTCGCCTAGTGTTAGGCACCTCGTCTTGAACCTCGACTTCTACCTCTTCAACCACCGGCTTAGATGTGGAAGTCGTCTCAATCTCTTTAGTGGTTTTACCACTCCTTAAAGTAATTGCTTTACAATCTCCTCGTGGATTTGCTTCGGTGTTACTCGGGAGTTTACCCTTCTCCCTCTCGGCTAGCAAACTAGCCATTTGATTCTCAATACCCCGAATCGCCAAACCTTGACTTCTTAATTCATCCGAAAATTGTTGTTGTCGAACTTCGGTAGTGGACAAGAATTGTGCCATCATCTCTTCCAAATTTGATCTTTTCTCGGGTTGCGAACCACTACTTGAACCTTGATTTTGGTATTGATTTTGTTTTTGAGGTCGAGAGTGATCTTGGTGTTGTGGTTGAAATGATTGTTGGTTTTGTTGGAACGGTGGTCTTTGTTGAAAACCCGGAGGTTGGTTGCTTCCACTTGCCTTCCAACTAAAGTTGGGATGATTCTTCCAACCTGGTTTATAAGTGTTACTGTAAGGACTGTTTTGAGATCGATATTGGTTACTCATGAAATCCACTTGTTCATTCACATTGTAGACAACTCCATGTTGACAATCGGAGCTCATATGCGCACCACCACACAAATGACAACTTGCTTGCACTTGGTTCAATTGCATTTGATTAATTCTTTTAGCCATTGTTTCCATTTGTGCAGCTAGAGACTTGTAGTCGTCTACATGGTGAACCCCTTGTCTTGATGGTCTACTTCGTGAAGATGACCCTTGATAAGTGTTCATTGCCAATTGTTCAAGTATGGCATACCCCTCCGTAGGGGTTTTCATGGCTAAAGATCCTCCAGCTGTAGCATCGACTATTTGGCGATCTTGTGGATACAACCCGTTGTAAAAGGTAGTAACTTGCATCCACTCATCCAACCCGTGATGTGGACATTTCCTCATCATCTCCTTATATCGTTCCCAAGCTTCATAAAGTGATTCTCCTTCATCCTGCATAAAAGAAGTGATATTATTCCTCAATCTTGCAGTTTTAGATGGTGGAAAATATCTAAATAAAAATTTTTGAGCAAGATCCTCCCAATGGTTATAGAACCAGCAGGAAGTGAGTTTAACCAAGCCTTTGCTCGATCACGAAGGGAGAATGGGAAAAGCCTAAGCTTGCTTGCATCATCGGACAATCCGTTCGTCTTGAACGTATCACAAATTTTCAAAAAGTTTGCTATATGAGCATTCGGGTCTTCCTCTGATAAACCATAAAATTGAACATTGTTTTGAATCATTTGAATCATTTGTGGTCGAATTTCAAAGTTATTGGCTTCAACTGCCGGTCTGACAATACTTGATGCCAAACCACCCAACGATGGTCTTGCATAATCATAGATGGTTCTCTGTTCATTGTTTCGATTCCCCATGTCTTCCGAGTTTGTGTCCTCGGAATTGTCTTCTTCTTCGGTGTCGGTTTCCTCGGTAATTTGTGCACGAGTAGCTTCACTATCGATTTCCTTAGCTATTTGTATAGATTTTGCCCCTTAAGTTTCTTCTCTTAAGTAATTTCTCCGGATTTGAATATGGTTCAATCAGTCCTCGACAGGTGAAGATGTGGACATAAGCTTCCTGATAACACAACACAATACCAAGCACCGTAAAAAGGGACAAAAGATAAACACTAGTAAAATGTAAAAATGCGATAATAAGAATATACACAAATAGTCAAAGTAGCAACTTCGATCTTTCTTGAAATTACCGTGTCCCCGGCAACGGCTCCAAAACTTAATGTGTGTAAAGTGTATATATTTTAAATAAGGATTTTTTTTCACACAATTTGAGTTTTATTTAAGAAACGATTATCACTCTTAAACCGACTACACACAATAGGCAAGTGCACCTATCGCATAATAGTATAGTTCTAGGTAAGAACCGAGTATCGATCAGTGGACACAATGGCTCCCATACTAAATCATCATCACTATTTAACCGATCAATTGAGTTTGGATTTGTGAGTATTATAGTTAACTAAAACGATTAACAAATTAAACTAGTAAATTAAGAAAGTAAAGATGAAGATACACAATCAATTAAATATATCACTTGGACTTTGATTCCACTTAGCATAGAATTAACAACTAGCACAATTCGAGGTGAGACCATTTCTTACACATGAAACATGGAAGTAGCCTAAACCCCCGTCAAGGATATCTAAACATATAACCATTCGAAAGCTAGAACGATAAACACACAATAGCCACCTAAAGTTATGCCATGAAGAACTAATGATATAATTATGTCGATGTTAAAGATGAATTAGACTCCCGTTAGGGTTACCTAATTCCACAAATCTTTGGAAAGTTAACACGATAAACACATGATAACCACCTAAACTTGGAAAAAATAGACAAAACTATAATTACTCTTCAACTCATAACTTCATACCACGATTACAAAACAATTCATAACCAATGACAAGAGATATTTATGACATACACTATGGTTTTCTCAAACATAAGCATAAGGATGCACATTTAACCAATTCTACTAAATCTTCAACCTTCATTCACCATTCCTAGTCAAATGTCACAAGATTACATACAAAATATGCATTATATGCATAAGTCTTGCAAGAACATGAAGTTTTCCAACATAACATGCTTACAACACCCACAAGGTTGAACATTTCATCAAATTAGAACAAACACACACAATCATTGAAGAATAATCAAGTTTCATCATAGCATAAACATAAACATCACCAAGAATCATGAACAAGTTGTTAAATCATGCTAAGTTTCGTCTAATCCAAGTGATAAAAGAGTTTAGCCCATAAGGCTTACAAAAGACACACCCAAACTCAGAACATGAAGAACTCATAGTAGATCTAGAGAAATTCAAACCAATTTTGAGGGGAAATGGGTGTATGATGTTAGATTCTTCTTGAAAGTGTGAAATCTTCAATCTTGACCTTCAAATCTTTCAAAAACTCTTGAGAAATGTTCAAAGACACCTAAAGGGTTTTGAGAGGCTAGGGTTTTAAAAGAGATGAAAGTTTTTTGGAAATGAGGTGTACTAGGGTTTTAAAAGAGATGAAAGTTTTTTGGAAATGAGGTGTACTAGGGTTATAAACCCGTTTTCTGCCCGAATATGGCCATATCTGAAGTGATATGACCATATCAGCATCAAAAAGGGGCTATTTGAGATTTGACAGCTTATATGGCCATATTCAGCTGAATATGGTCATATCAGGAGCATTTTTCCTCTTGAACTTCTTTAAATCTTGGACTTTCTTCACAAAATCACCGAGCTTCATCCGAAACCTACAAGATTCAAATAAAAACAAATAAGTGTCTAAATATTGAATTTTGTAACAAAATTGACTTAAAATGCAAAGAAATACATATTAAAAACATGTATATTTATATCATATCAGACACTTGGGTGCGGTACCATTCATTTCAGGCACAAATACTGGGAATTGATTGAAAATATTGATGTCGTTGTTCGACCCAGACGGGCCACAAAAACCATGCCAAAACCATATATCATTTGAAGCCACCACTTCGAGCATGATCGTCGGATATTGGTGATCACCTCTCATATATTGGCCACACAACTCGGTTGGACACATTCTTCAAACAAAATGTGTACAATCTATACTGTCAAGCATATTGGGAAGATGATGTTTATCCTCATGTGTCTGGTACAAAAGTGTAATATCGTGCCTTGTAGGTCTACGAAGGAACTCCCTACCATATAACTTAATAATGGCATCGCAAAAAAATTGTAGACACTCACGCGAAGTGCGAGCAGGCATACATAAATACTCATCATACTCGTCTGGAATGTTACCTGTTGCGGGTTGTCTGACCACCGATGTGCATTTTTGTAGCGGGGTGAAACTTTTTTCATCCTCCCGTCAAGGCCGTCTTGGAACCATTCTTCTTTTGATTTGACACCGCCGACTATTTTAAGAATAAACATTTCGACGTACGATACTTTTCTCGAAACGTTTATTCATCATATTTTGAATCGTCAATGAAATAGTCGTCCATAAGTAGCTCATGACCCGTTACACGATCGTGTGGAATGTATATTTTTAGAAGAACTACTTGTCGTATCCTCCAAGACTTTGTCAACAAGATTTTTCATAAAATATAAATTGCTATCATTCAAATTCAACGAATCGAAATCGTTTTCAGGAATGTATAAATTTGAAAACTCCATCATTCATTGTTATGTTTGTGTAATGTTATGTTTGTATGATTTTATTTGAGTTTGTGTAAATAATAGTGTGTATGTGTATGAGTATTATAGGGTAATTTTTTATATTAACGGTCGAAAATAACGGCTATAAAGCCGTTATTTTTGCGGATACCCATCGGCTACTACAACACGATCCCTCCTACCCGCCAGGGTACCCATAAGGGTGGCGGCGGTGTACCCGAGCGAGTACCCGCCTACCGAGCAAGTACACGACCCTAAGATATTCTATTAATATTAAACATCAACTTTTGGTAGTTGTGAAGGAAGATCCTAAAAATACCTCCCAGCAAGCGATGGTACAACTACTCATAGTCTTCTTTCTTTCTCTTCGACTGGTAACATAACTAGCCATCTGCCGCCACTACAACCGGGTAAATGCCAGGAGTTGTTTGGTGCCTCGATAAGCGGAGGGCGACAATGAACTGCGGTGGCGGAAAGCAGTAGTGGTGGAAAACGGCGGTGATGGTGACCGGTGGCGATTTACGATGGTGGTGGCGAGCGATTGTGGTGTTGTTGCCGGCGACGTGGTGGTGGTGGTGGTGGGCTTCAGATCTGAGAGAAATATGGAGGGGAGAGAGAGGGCGTTGTGCGGTGGCGGTAGTGGTTGACACATGCTATGGCAGCAGGAAACAGGCGACGGTGGTCATCGGAACAACGATAGTGGCCGTCGGAAAACCGGCAGCGGAGACAAGCCTACGGGTGGCGGTGGTGGTTAGATAAGAGTTGCTGAGACGAGTGTTGATTTGTGGAAGATGAAAGTGAAGGTGATGTTGGCTTTTTTATTCTATTAATCAAGATATTTATTAAATCGACCTACATATTAATATTTTAATTAAGTTTTAAAAAGGGTTCCAATGCAAAGTATTTTAAAATTAAAAAGTGAGCCATCTATCTTATTAATTAATATTGATATCAAAATTGTAGAAAAAAGTTGTTATAGTGGTATTTTAGAAATAGTCATTTTGTTGACTTTTTGCAAGTTCTACCATTTTTTAAAACGTTTATAACTTTTAAGTACGATATTATTTTTTATAAAAATTACACCAAAAAACAAGCATTTTTTTATCTTTGAAACGGGTACGATATTGTTATATAAAAAGATAAAAATTTACGTTATTAAGCTTATATGTCGTCACTGTGTCTTTAGTGCAGTTCATTGTGCCTTTTTGTTAGTTATTATGTTTTTCTAAATGATAAATTTTAAAAAATATAATGAAACAAACAAACAAACAAACATACCCAGTGTATCCCGCTGGAGAGCAGGGTCTGGGAGGGGTATATGGTGGCATGTCTTTCCTCTATCTAGAAAGATAGAGAGACCGCTCCCGAAGAGACCCCCGACTCGTTAACAAAGTCAATAACAATAACAATCATAATACAAAGCATACAACACACAGATATATATCACATAAAGAATTGATAAAGCATACAACACAAAGATATATCTCACAAAGATATATATCACACAAAGATAAAACACAGTCAATAACAATAACAATCATAATAAAAACGGCATGTAGCCCCCAAAGAGGGTATATGAGGAAAACTACACCTAGCGAGTGTGGTCCGACCATGTATTACCGTATACCCTTCCCACCCACAAAACCCACTAAAAGTCCTTAATTTAATCTACGCCTCCACTCACTTCTATCCTCGATCATGTTCTCAGAAAGATGCAAGTCTATCATATCCCTCCTAATAACCTCGTCCCAAGTCAACCTAGGTCTACCTCTACTCCTCCTACCCTCTAAACTGATGTTTTCTACTGCTCGGACAGGTGCTGCCATCGTTCTCCTCTTCACGTGCCCAAACCATCTTAATCTTCCCTCTCTTATTTTTCTGTGATAGTAGCCACCTCTAGCCTCTGGCGAAAGACGTGGTTTCTTATCCGATCCAATCTTGTATGTCCACACATCCACCTCAGCATTCACATTTCTGCGACCTCTATTTGTCTCTCGTGCGATTTCTTTATGGCCCAACAGTCTGTGCCGTATAACATAGCTGGACGTACTGCCACTCTGTATAGTTTTCCCTTTAGTTTGGCTGGGAACCTCTTATCACAAAATCCCTGATGCTGCTCTCCACTTGCACCATCCTGATTGTACACGGTGTGCTACATCGCTGTGTATCTCTCCATCTTCCTGTACGTACGAGCCAAGGTATTTGAACCTAGCTGTCCGCGGTACCGCCATTCCTGGATACTGATTTGGGTGTCCTCCTCGGCCTCACCACTAAAGTTACAATGCATGTATTCTGTCTTAGAGACTTATCCTTAAGCCCCTGTGTTCTAGTGCTGCTCTCCACTGTTCTAATCTCTCGTTAAGCACCGTCTTAGATTCTGATATTAAGACGATATCATCCGCAAACAGCATACACCATGGGACTGGCTCTTTTATAGACTTGGTAATCTCGTCCAACACTACTGTGAAGAGGAATGGGCTCAATGCCGATCCTTGATGGAGTCCTACTTCCACCGGGAAGTAGTCTGTGTCTCCTACAGGTGCTCTTACACACGTTTTTGCCCCGTCATACATATCCTTTATTATTTTGATATACCTCTCTGGTACCTTTCTAAGTCGTAGGCTTTCCCAGATGAGTTTCAGCGGCACACTGTCATAGGCTTTTTCTAGGTCAATGAATACCATATGTAGGTCTCTTTTCTTTTCTCTATATTTCTCCATTATCCTCCTTATGACGTGTATAGCTTCTGTTGTAGATCGTCCTGGCATAAATCCAAATTGGTTTACCGCTATCTGAGTTTCTCGTCTAATTCTCGTGTCAACAATTCTTTCCCATAGCTTCATCGTGTGGCTCAATAGCTGAGGTGGATGATGGAATACATTGTTATGTATCTCTATTAAGTAAAATATAATGATGGAATACATTGTTATGTATCTCTATTAAGTAAAATATAATAATAAATTAACAACTAATTAATTTACTATATTAAAAACAATGACCAAAACAACATAATGTATCATGCGTCTTTGATCGTCATTATGTTATATTGAACACTATGAGCTTTGAAAAATAATGGGTGAAATAACATTATGTACTTCTAATTGTAAACTATAATGATAACAAGTTTATATAATCTATTAAAAAAACAACAAAATAACACATTATGTTATTTTCAACATTATGAGTTTAAAAAAATTTATTGGTGAAAGTATGTTATTATGCATTTCTATTGTAAAACACAATGGTAGATAACAAGTTTATAATCTACAAAAACCAATGACAAAAATAACACGGTAGATAACAAGTTTATAATCTATAAAAACCAATGAAAAATAACACAAAATAATAAAAAACGTAAAACACAAATAATTAAAACACATAACAAATGATGTAAAATATATAATACAATGAATGTATAAGACACGATAAGCTAATATATTTGACTCAATAACTAAAATAACAACATTGTTAAAACAATAAAAGAACACGTGTCAAGCTCTAATCATGCTTAGCCTTTTAGATTTAACATCCTTTTTAGTATAACCATACCCTAAGTTTTATTATAAATAAATTGAATAGTCATTAGTCGATTGCAACTTAAGATGGCTTATAAGTATTTATAATATGGATTTTTTAATTAATTTTATACTAGAAAAAAATTACATAATATTTAAAAACCAAATGGAATGAATAGTAAAAGGGTATATTCGGAATTTCAATGTCTTTTGTTGTGTTTTTTGACTTCCCAGCTTTGCATCCGGCTCCATCTCTCGTCGGAGGTCTTCTTCTCTAAACTCTCCGACAACGACAACAACTCCGATAACGAGTTCAAAACCACTGTAACGATAGCTTCAACAGCTCCTCTGGATCGGTGGTGTTGGATTTGTTGATGTCGGAGATGCTGTTGAAGCATGATTCGCGGTGTAATGTCTGGCTGCAAACGGCTTTTAGGGACTGTGCGGCGGCGTTGGAGGGGGTGCGGCGGAGTTGTTGTTGTTGTGGTGGCGGTGGATTAGGGTTCCGGCGACGGCGCCGATGACGACGGCGAGGAGGAGGACGACGGAGACGGTGAGGATGATGAGGCGTTTGCGGGTTTTCCGGCGGAATGATTGTTCTTCGATGGGGTCTACTTTGCCGTAGCCTTTGAAGGATTTGATGGTGTCCATGGTGGTTGAATGGTTTGTGTGTGTTTTGAGTGTGTGTGTGAAATGGTGTGTATAAATAAGGAATTCGGTGATGTGTGTAAAGAGTAAAGACGCGTATGTATGATTTATGAATTGTGGATTTGTTTATTGTATGTTTGGTTTTTTTTTTGGGTGTGTCGGAAGTGATATTTGAAGCATGGTTGACATTTTTTAACTAATTAAATGACAAATTTAAACATTTTTTTAGCGTCCTGATATAAAGACACTCATTCAGATAAATTAACACCCTCTATATATCGCGTATGAGTCCATGCACGACGTATAGGGTCGAATACACTGAAAACGTGAAAAATTCAGGGGGGCTTTGTGGCTATGATGACAGAGTTCTGAGCCTCCGTTTAACCCGTCTTTATGACGCGCAACGCGCGTCTGGGGACCCAACTAGTTATTATAATAAACTATGTTTTGTCTTATATTTTAAAAATTACATCATTTTCTTAGCCAAAATAACATGTGATAATCGCATATGACAAAAGTTGAAGGCTATTTTTATTACGTTTTAAATTTGTTCACATATCGACATAACTTAGCTGGAAAAAAGTCAAATAGAATATAATGTGTTTGCATTCAACATATAAATTAGACGAAGTTTATGTTTAGATGTAAATTTTGCTGGTAGACGAATCCGGTTGATTGTAACTTATACGTCATTACGCTGCTGCAACGCGCGATGAGTATATTGTGACAACCCATAATTTCAGGTTAACACCGTCAACTCAACATTTATTACCTTGTCCTCCTGTAATTTATTTAATTATTTAACCTTAATATACAATCAAATTAATTAAAATAAATTAGGTTAGATTAAATATATATTATAAATTGGGGGAGCATTATGCAAATTGGGCAAAGGTTGGGGGACCCAAATGACATTAACAAAACTTGAAATTCAATTAACATAACTACCCAACCCACCACCCGTTTCCCCTCACACTCGACAACCCTAAACCATTCTCGGTTGAAGCCCAATTGTATCCTCACCTCTCAAACCCTTCTACCTCGGCAGATCATCCTTTAGTCGTAGACCATCCGACAGCTTTCGTGGTCGAGCCTTGCGTTGAAACGACCCCCCACTCTGTCTCCGACCGCGAGCACGACGATCAAGTGAACCGGAATCCGCGAACAGTGATCGAACCCGCTTCGTATTCGCTCGGTATGACTCGTTGTATATCATTCATCTTTGTAGCGTTATGATTTCGCGTTCGGGTTTCTATGAGTTTTATTGTTTGAAACCGTTGCGGTCATTGTTGTGGTGAGTTCATTACTAGTCTTTGTACTGACTTTAGCATGTTTTTTCTCAGGTCATTGATGTGGCACGTCTAGAAGCACTGCATTCATTGCATATCATCTTCATTCGCTTTTTAAACTGATTTTATGGTTTAATTACATTTACATTACTTAAATTGGTTGGGCACGTGTTGCGTAGATTTCAACCGTTGTTTAAATGCTTTCTAATTTCGCTTCCGCAATACTTAAACATGTTTGGTTTATTTCACTGTTAACATGTAACTTATATGTTTTGTAATTATCGAGTCGTTTGCTGTAATTATCTGAGATCCTGATTATATCACATGACTATCGGTAAATCTCGTTTATAGAAATTAAAGGTGTGATATATATAACTAGTTAATAATAAAATATCAAGTCTAGAAAAGCAAATTCAATTGCTTTGCATGAAGAAAACCAACCATAGCCTCCTTGAAGGCGGCTCATACAGTCAAACGCATGCAATTATTAAATATGCTCGTTTATTTTGCCACCAAGTAAACATTTATTATGAGCAGATTCAAGTTTCAATTTAAGTAAAATATTTTAGAGAGAGTTAGAAAGTTCTTTTAGTTATAAGTTTTCTTCCAAATAAGTTGTGGGTGCAATCTTGACCGGAAATTAGATAAGTGGACACAATTCATACATTTACCGTTAAAAACCCTTATTCTTGTTAACTACTAAGAATTATTTATAATCTATAACTTATAACCTATAATAAAATATTAAGTACGAGTACCATGTCCCTTTTCTATCCACTTAAAGCATCAAGCATACATTGTTACATTTTGCTACATCTTTTAATTTTGTGTTACAATGAATTCAAAAACTATTAACTCACATCAACTATTTGACATCTTTCTAAAATTATAAGAATTTGCTAATAATGTTAGCAAATAATGATTAAATTATAATTTTAATATTACCGTTAACAATTTTTTGCTTTATTTAAAAACAAACGTTTCATTCATATTTTCTTTTGAAATAACACTTTTCTTTTAATTAATTTTAAAATTCATGACATTTTTCATATTTTCGATAATGTTTATTTTTAACGCTTTTCATTGTTATGACTTTTAACCATCCTTATAATCTTCTAAACCATTACACAAAAATGTATGGTATTATATAAAATATTTAAGAATGACGCGATTGTTATTTTGATAAAAGTTAAGACATCTATAATAACTTTTTGAGTAAGGTACAAGTGTTTTTGAGATAGTTTCTATATGCTCTCCTTTAATAAACTTTTTGTAATTGATACATTTAGATTATTTAATTCTTTGCATTAAGTATTATGTTATTATTTATAATACTTAAAATTAATATTTAAACTTACATTTACTATTTATATTCTTATAACTAAATATTATTTAAATTAGAGTTGATTATGTAAATGGTCCTCGTAGTTTATTTAAAATAACATGTATGTGTACTGATAGTTTTAAATAACATGTTAGGTATTATGCTTTCAATTACATAAATGGTCCTCGTACTTTAAATTAATATTTACTATTTGTAATTTTTATGACTAAAATTTAATGGTTATTGGATTTTAATAATATCAATTTTATTTATTGGCCGGTATTAATTTTAACTTAGAAATGTTTACAAACACTCCAAATTTTAAACTATTTTTCTTTCCAACGATCACTTAGTAACTGATAGTTAACACTGTTAGTGGGACTAGTTATATATGACCAAAAAACTAAGTAGAAATGTGAAATCAATATCAGTGTGACAACCCGAAATTTTGGTGATTTAATATAAAATTTTATGTGAATTTATGATTTATTTTTATATTTTTATTATTATTTAAAGATAATATAATAATAATAAAAATAATGACATAATAATAATAATAAAAATAATAATGCTAATAATGAAAATAATAATAATAGTGAAAATATTATTATTTACAAAATTAATTTAATTGATTTATTAAGTCCAGAGACTGATTTTACAAATTTTGAAACATGTTTTAAAACCTTAAAACATGAAATAATAAAGCTGTGAAACCCCAGGGACCATTCTGTAATTAAAAAAACCCAAACCCCCCCCCCCTCGCCGGCGACCACTGTTCCGGCGCCATCCCCGGCGACGATCCGGCCAACCCAAAACGCCAAAAATACACGGTTTTAATCGAATTAAAGCTACCGACACAACCCCGTGAGTGTTTCGAACACAATGACCACATTAATCAGGAATCAAGCTAAGTGCGATCGATCTACACCCTCGTGATCACTGTCGGCTCCTTTACAGCCTTCGAATCGCACTGAGGCTGAATAATTAATCGAATTGATCTCACCTAAATCATCCTATAAGTAATACCAATCGAATGACACTACGAATTGCATCTAAAACAACAGCATACTTCGAATTCGATTCATCTTTCCCCCGCGACCTGCAACACACTCAAACTCTTACTTAGACCTATTATAAGTCACAATTGACAGAGGGCAATTGATCTTTGACCTCGTTTGAAGCTACCTGTGAAGTGAATTTGGTTAACATCACCATTTGATTTCCAAATCAACACCACAAGAACCGCGGCTCGTTCATCCAGTGTTCATCATCAATCAGACAACTTTCGGGTAAATTAAGTACATCAATTAGATCGGTTTATAATGGGGAACAAAAGCCCTATGATTCCATCCATTATCATAATCGATTGCCTGTTCAATTTGATCGATTGTGATTTAGGGTTCTTGAATTGGGGATGAACATTCGGGATTGTGTTTAAATTTAATCGGGTCCGTGTTCTGTTCGATATGGAGCCTTTGGCTCATTGGTTTGTGCGCAGGGGTGTGGGGGGGAGGTCACGGGTTCGAACCGTGCACCTCCCATATTTTTTTAAATCCTTTTGGATTATTTAAAAAAAATAAATAAAAATTACTAAAAATCATAAAAATAATTTTTAAAAGCATATTTTATTTTTAACACCATTAATAATTTTCTGTAATTTATTTATTCAAAAACACTTAAATAAAATTTATAAAATAATATTTAAAAATGTTATAAATAACTATGTTTATAAAAATAGACTTTAAATTATGATTTAAAGTATTAATCCATTAATTGGACACCATATCATTTTTATTTGATGATAATCATAATAATTATAGAAAAATAATTATTTAAAAGCCTAAATTATTTATGTAAATAAATATTACATGTGTTATAAATTATTATCCATATAAAAATGGATTTCCAAATAATAAATTAGATCATCAAATTATTAATGGATGTTATAATATTTTATGGACTTATTTTGATAATATAAATACAAAGTAAATTTTATAAATTTAAATATTATAAAATCTTACAAAAATTAAATATAAACTTATATGTTTATATAACGTCTATAATTTAATTAGAATATAATGATATGTCAAAATCATTATTAAACTAATTAAATTTTATATAAATCATTAATTATTAACAAAAATAATTAAATGATTTAATGTTTATAACAAATCCCAGAAAACCAAACCCTAGATCAATTGAACGCCAGGTTCAAGATCTAACTTATTTAGGTTTTGGATTTATATCTGTTTGCTTACGTGAAATATAATTCCTTAGCAGGAATTTACTAGCTTGTCAACACCACACACGAACTGAGGTGAGTTCATAACTATTCCCCTTTTTAATCATTTAAATATTTTGGGGCTGGAATACATGTTGTAATTAAATTTACAAATTATTTTTGTGTATTATGTTAAATAATAATTGGATCACATTTATGATTACATATGGTTATTATGAAAATCCTTCTCTGTATACTGGATTATAAATAAGCAGGGATCTTTTGGATAGTACTATCGGGGAGTGACTTACCCCCATAAAGGTATGGACATGTGATCCATATCAGATGCACAAAGATCTTGATGTCATTCGGGATGACTGTTTCTGTAGTGAGAATGCAGATGTGCACTTTATATAGTTTGCATTATAGTTCCATTTACAACCCATATGAGGATAAATGTAAAGGAGGATTTGCTCCCTCTGATTTGAAATTATTATAATAAATATAATATGCACATAAAAGGATAATAAACTAAGATACATGTACAAATTCTATGTGAAGGATTTGTTGGGCTTGTACTTAGTAGGTATGTGGGATAGCGGGTTCACCTTATTAAAAAGGGTTCTGACAGGCTATTCATATACCGGTGAGTAAATTAAACTCACACTTTTACAGTAAATCCTAATTGAGGATAATTGATGATTTATCATTATGTTTTACTTACCTATGAACTCACCAACCTTGTGTTGACACTTGATTTACATGTATTCTCAGGTATCTACTAGGAGCTTATGGACATGCACGTAGGATCATATAAGAGTTCAAGATACCTATTGATTATCATCTGAAATATGATTAAGACATGTTGTCATGAAACAATCTATATTTACTTCCGCTACGCATAATATTACTCTGAACAATTATTGTAAGGATTATCTAAAATCTATCATATAGATAATTGCATCTCATGTGTGACTACTATGTTCGATCCTGTTTGTTCGCCCCTCCGTGATAAATTCCAGACCGGAATTTGAGGGTGTGACAGATTGGTATCAGAGCCACTGGTTATACTGAGTTAGGGATTGCATCTAGCCTATAGCCACACACAATAGTTGCACAAAGTAAATTGCCTTAGTTAGAGATGGAATAGGATTAAGAAGTTATATGCTTAAACTTAGATAGTTGTGTTCCTAAACATAACTTGACTCTTTGACTCTTTTCGATAATTCCTAAACTTATTCTCAACGACATGTGGGATCTACACTTATCATCGTGCCTAAATCAATTTTTTTTTATTCTCGTCAAAGTCTGTGTCTTACAACTTGAAACATGTACTGCTGGAAGAGCGTGATGCCTGTATCTCGGTGTTCTGTCTAGGCAAGGTATTCGCATATATCCAAATCAACCGATGGACCTGTTTACCTTACCTGGGAACCCTTGGATGAGTATCTGCTTATAGGTACGCATGTCTTCAACAAAGTTGTGATTGACCCAATACTTTGATTAGTCAACGTACTCGCTTTGATTTACGAATCAAATGATTACACCTGGAACATCTCATTGCTATTATGCCAAATTCTCGACCGTCGTTTTCGTGTTGAATAACTTGTATTACCCAATTTCCATGAAAATTCTTAATGATCTTTCAGAATGACTTCTTGTCAAATCCGTTCACGGTCTAGAAACTCTGGCTGTAAGATTTCTGCTATTGTAGCACGTGAAGTTACTGCGATCATACACAAGTCTTTAAGGCAAATAGGTCAAATTACCTTGATATGTTCCATTCGGAAATCTAAGCTACGCTTGTCCTAACCTAAGGCGAGACTTGTTTCCTTAGTACTCGTGCCTTGCCGAATTTAATCGAAAAACCTAGTTTTCTTAAATTCCAATCTGTCCTACAGTAATTGTCCATACTTTGAATATTTGATATAAAATGCATCTATTGAATATGTCAAAGTGTGAATTCTCACCAAACAATTTCATGATAGATGGACGCACCAGCGGGCAGAGGCAGAGGTAGAGGACGCGCCAGAAGAACTGTCCCAATAGGGATGACTCCTGAAGAAATACAAGCCTTGGTCAATCAAGGTGTTGCTACAGCCCTAGCCACTCAGGCTGCTCAGAATGGTCATCACTATTCGTATAAAAAGTTCCTAGACTGCAAGCCAGATATCTTCACTGGGGCAGAAGGGGCCATTGGGCTCATAAGGTGGTTCGAGAAATGTGAATCCATCTTCGCTATATCTGAATGTCCCGATGAGAGTAGGACCAAGTATGCCTCCGGAGCCTTGAGTGGAGCTGCACTCTCGTTCTGGAAGACAGAAGTTTCAAGACTTACTCTCTCCCTAGCCAATGCTATGGATTGGGAGGAATTAAAACAGCTGATGATGGAAGAATTCTGTCCGAGAGAAGAAGTACAAAGGTTTGAAACCGAGTGCTGGAACCATAAAATGGTGGGGTCTGAAATTGAAAAGTATACCACTGAAAATCATGAGTACGCAACCTTGTGTCCTCATATGATGGAGCCTGCTCACAGAAGAATTGAAGGCTATATCCGTGGACTGTCGCCAGTCATTCAATCTATGGTCACTTCCTCCAACCCAACTTCAATCCAACAGGCCATTAGGATAGCTCACAAGCTGACTAATGAGGTTGTGGCTCAGGGGAAGTTACCACCAAGAAACAAGGGTAAGGGTGTTGCTGCTGAAAGCTCGGGAAAGAGAAAGTTTGAAGATGCTAAAGACAGTGAGAGTCAAGGTACAAGCAAGAAGCAAGATCAGAAAAAGCACCATGACAATCAGGGCATTCCGCCTAGATGTCAGAGGTGTAGCAAGCGTCACCATGACAAGTGTACTGCAATCATCTGCTACAAATGCAACAAGAGGGGGCACACTGCTCCCGAATGTAGAACCAAGACTCAAGACCAAGGAAAGAAGGATGGTAATCAGCAGAATGGTGGAAAGAAGGAAGTTATTTGTTTCAGATGTGGAGAAAAGGGTCATATTGCTAAAGACTGCACTGGGGAAAAGAAAGATACAACCAAGGGCAGAGCTTTCGTTATTAGCAAAGGTGAGGCTCTAAAAGACCCTAACGTTATTATGGGAAAATTTTTGGTGAATAATGTTTATGCTATAGTATTATTTGACACGGGAGCTAATAGAAGCTTCGTATCTAATACTTTCTATAAACACTTGAATGTAGAACCTGTACCCCTAGATGAGCCATATGTTGTAGAAGTAGCAAATGGTAAATCCTTGACCGCATCACAAATCCTGAAAAATTGTACACTAGATTTATCAAGTCATATCCTATCAATAGACCTCATGCCCATTACTTTGGGAAGCTTCGATGTAGTAGTTGGTATGGATTGGCTATCCAAAAACTCTGCAGAAATTATCTGTAAAGACAAAATGATTCGTATCCCCCTACCAAATGATGAAGTCCTGTGTGTGGAGGGAGATAAAACTGGTGTTGTGATGGGAGTTATTTCTTACTTGAAGGCTCAAAAGTGTCTTCGAAAAGGACATACTACTATCCTAGCCCTAGTCACTGACAAGATAAGAAGGAAAGGAAGATTGAAGATGTACCCGTCGTCAGGGAATTTCCTGAAGTGTTTCCTGATGAACTGCCTGGGTTGCCCCCTAAAAGAGAGGTCGAGTTTTCAATCGAGTTAGTACCTGGAACTACACCTATAGCTCGGGCACCATACCGTCTCGCACCTTCTGAATTAAAAGAACTATCTGACCAGCTTAGGGAACTCCTTGATAAAGGATTCATCCGACCTAGCTCGTCACCATGGGGAGCACCAGTGTTATTTGTGAAGAAGAAAGACGGGACCTTCCGGATGTGCATCGACTATCGAGAACTGAACAAAGTGACGATCAAGAACCGTTATCCCTTGCCACGTATTGACGACTTATTCGACCAACTGCAAGGTTCGAGCATTTACTCCAAGATAGATCTTAGAAGCGGCTATCATCAGCTGAGAGTCAGAGATGAAGATATTATGAAGACGGCTTTCAGAACTCGATACGGTCACTTTGAGTTCACAGTCATGCCATTTGGGCTAACAAATGCACCTGCTGTATTCATGGATCTCATGAATCGTGTATGCAAGCCTTATCTAGACAAGTTTGTCATTGTCTTCATTGATGACATCTTGATCTATTCCAAAAATGAGCAGGAGCATGAAGAACATCTGAGATTGATCCTTGAACTACTAAAGAGAGAGGAGCTTTATGCTAAGTTCTCGAAATGTGATTTCTGGCTTAAAGAAGTTCAATTCCTTGGTCATGTGATCGATGCTAAAGGAATTCATGTAGACCCAGCTAAAATTGATTCCATCAAAAGTTGGCCTACACCTTCTAATCCAACGGAAATTAGACAATTTCTGGGACTAGCCGGCTATTACAGGAGATTTATCGGGGGATTCTCCAAGATAGCTCAACCATTGACCATGCTTACCCAAAGGGGGTAGCATATCATTGGGGGTTCAAGCAAGAGGCTGCTTTTCAAACACTGAAACAGAAGTTGTGCAGTGCACCTATATTGTCCCTACCCGACGGTATTGAAGACTTTGTAGTCTACTGTGATGCTTCTGTTCAGGGACTGGGATGTGTTTTGATGCAGCGAGACAAAGTCATAGCCTATGCCTCAAGACAGTTAAAGGCTCATGAGAAGAACTATGCAACTCATGACCTAGAACTGGGAGCTATTGTGTTTGCTCTTAAATTATGGAGACATTACTTGTGCGGTACTAAGTGCACTATTTATACCGACCACAAGAGTCTTCAACACCTGTATAATCAAAAGGAGCTGAACATGAGGCAGAGGAGATGGCTTGAACTACTAAACGATTATGATTGTGCCATCAAGTACCATCCTGGTAAAGCAAATATTGTGGCTGATGCTTTGAGTAGGAAAGAACATGTGAAACCTCGTAGAGTGCGAGCTCTACAACTTACCATTCAAAGCAACCTGCCGGCACAAATCTTGAATGCTCAGACTGAAACCCTGAAAGAAAGAGAACATTAAAGATGAAAACCTTCGGGGGCTAGACCAACAGTTTGAAGTTCATTCGGATGGAATACACTTTATAGCAGGAAGGATTTGGGTACCCCTATACGGGAATCTTAGAAGCTTAATCATGGATGAAGCCCACAAGTCTAGATACTCTATCCACCCAGGTGCAGATAAGATGTATTACGACTTGAAGCTTGTTTACTGGTGGCCAAGAATGAAGGCAGACATTGCAACCTATGTCTCAAAGTGCTTGACTTGTTCTAAAGTCAAGGTCGAATACCAAAAGCCTTTAGGAATGTTGACCTAACCAGAATTCCCGTGTGGAAATGGGAAATGATAACCATGGATTTCGTCACGGGTTTACCCAAATCTCAAACGGGCAATGACACCATTTGGGTTATCATTGACCGTCTCACCAAATCCGCTCATTTTATACCCATCCGTGAGAAAGACAAGATGGAGAAGCTTGCAAGGGTGTACATCAAAGAAATTATCTCTAGACACGGAGTGCCAGTGTCTATTATCTCTGATCATGATGCACGGTTTACATCAATCTTCTGGGGAAAACTTCAGAAAGCTCTAGGCACTCGCCTAGATATGAGCACAGCCTATCACCCTCAAACTGATGGTCAAAGTGAAAGAACCATACAGACTCTTGAAGATATGCTTAGGGCTTGTGTTATTGACTTTGGAAAGAACTGGGAAGGTCATTTACCTTTGGTAGAGTTCTCATATAACAATAGCTATCATTCGAGTATCAAGGCGACACCATTCGAGGCCTTATATGGACGTAAATGTAGATCACCGCTTTGCTGGGTGGAAGTTGGAGATAGTCAACTTACTAGTCCAGAGTTGATCTTTGAAACTCATGAGAAATTGTCCAGATAAGAGAACGCATGGCTGCTGCCAGGGATCGCCAGAAAAGCTATGCTGATAAACGCCGCAAGCCACTGGAATTTCAGGAAGGAGATAAAGTTTTGCTAAAGATATCTCCCTGGAAGGGAGTTATACGCTTTGGGAAACGGGGAAATTGAACCCTCGCTACGTGGGACCTTTTGAAATTGTCAGAAGGATCGGCCCAGTAGCCTATGAATTAAATCTACCTGCTGAACTTGGTGGTGTGCACAATGTTTTCCACGTATCCAATCTAAGGAAGTGTTTATCTGATGAATCACTTGTTGTGCCTTTAGAGGAACTGCAAGTAGATGAGAAACTCAGGTTTATCGAGGAACCAGTTGAAATCATGGATAAAGAAGTTAAACAACTTAAGCATAGCAAGATTCCGATTGTCAGAGTTCGGTGGAACTCCCGGCGTGGTCCTGAGTTCACTTGGGAACGAGAGGACGAAATGATGCGCAAATATCCTAACCTGTTCAAAAATGTCGCTAGTACATCTTAATTTTCGGGATGAAAATTCCTCTAACAGGGGATGATGTGACAACCCGAAAATTTTCGTGATTTAATATAAAATTTTATGTGAATTTATGATTTATTTTTATATTTTTATTATTATTTAAAGATAATATTAATAATAATAAAAATAATGACAATAATAATAATAATAAAAATAATAATGCTAATAATGAAAATAATAATAATAGTGAAAATATTATTATTTACAAAATTAGTTTAATTGATTTATTAAGTCCAGGGACTGATTTTACAAATTTTGAAACATGTTTTAAAACCTTAAAACATGAAATAATAAAGCTGTGAAACCCGAGGGACCATTCTGTAATTAAAATAAACCCAAACCCCCCTCGCCGGCGACCACTGTTCCGGCGCCATCCCCGGCGACGATCCGGCCAACCCAAAACGCCAAAAATACACGGTTTTTAATCGAATTAAAGCTACCGACACAACCCCGTGAGTGTTTCGAACACAATGACCCACATTAATCAGGAATCAAGCTAAGTGCGATCGATCTACACCCTCGTGATCACTGTCGGCTCCTTTACAGCCTTCGAATCGCACTGAGGCTGAATAATTAATCGAATTGATCTCACCTAAATCATCCTATAAGTAATACCAATCGAATGACACTACGGATTGCATCTAAAACAACAGCATACTTCGAATTCGATTCATCTTTCCCCCGCGACCTGCAACACACTCAAACTCTTACTTAGACCTATTATAAGTCACAATTGACAGAGGGCAATTGATCTTTGACCTCGTTTGAAGCTACCTGTGAAGTGAATTTGGTTAACATCACCATTTGATTTCCAAATCAACACCACAAGAACCGCGGCTCGTTCATCCAGTGTTCATCATCAATCAGACAACTTTCTGGTAAATTAAGTACATCAATTAGATCGGTATATAATGGGGAACAAAAGCCCTATGATTCCATCCATTATCATAATCGATTGCCTGTTCAATTTGATCGATTGTGATTTAGGATTCTTGAATTGGGGATGAACATTCGGGATTGTGTTTAAATTTAATCGGGTCCGTGTTCTGTTTGATATAGAGCCTTTGGCTCACTGGTTTGTGTGCAGGGGTGTGGGGGGGGAGGTCACGGGTTCGAACCGTGCACCTCCCATATTTTTTAAATCCTTTTTGGATTATTTAAAAAAATAAATAAAAATTACTAAAAATCATAAAAATAATTTTTAAAAGCATATTTTATTTTTAACACCATTAATTAATTTTCTGTAATTTATTTATTCAAAAACACTTTAAATAAAATTTATAAATAATATTTAAAAATATTATAAATAACTATTTTTATAAAAATAGACTTTAAATTATGATTTAAAGTATTAATCCATTAATTGGACACCATATCATTTTTATTTGATGATAAATCATAATAATTATAGAAAAATAATTATTTAAAAGCCTAAATTATTTATGTAAATAAATATTACATGTGATGGATTTCCAAATAAAAATTAGATCATCAAATTATTAATGGATTTATAATATTTATGGACTTATTTGATAATATAAATACAAAGTAAATTTTATAAATTTAATATTTATAAAATCTTACAAAAATTAAATATAAACTTATATGTTTATATAACGTCTATAATTTAATTAGAATATAATGATATGTCAAAATCATTATTAAACTAATTAAATTTTATATAAATCATTAATTATTAACAAAAATAATTAAATGATTTAATGTTTATAACAAATCCCAGAAAACCAAACCCTAGATCAATTGAACGCCAGGTTCAAGATCTAACTTATTTAGGTTTTGGATTTATATCTGTTTGTTTACATGAAATATAATTCCTTAGCAGGAATTTACTAGCTTGTCAACACCACACACGAACTGAGGTGAGTTTATAACTATTTCCCTTTTTAATCATTTAAATATTTTGGGGCTGGAATACATGTTGTAATTAAATTTACAAATTATTTTGTGTATTATGTTAAATAATAATTGGATCACATTTATGATTACATATGGTTATTATGTAAATCCTTCTCTGTATACTGGACTATAAATAAGCAGGGATCTTTTGGATAGTACTATCGGGGAGTGACTTACCCCCACAAAGGTATGGACATGTGCTCCATATCAGATGCACAAAGATCTTGATGTCATTCGGGATGACTGTTTCTGTAGTGAGAAGGCAGATGTGCACTTTATATAGTTTGCATTATAGTTCCATTTACAACCCATATGAGGATAAATGTAAAGGAGGATTTGCTCCCTCTAATTTGAAATTATTATGATAAATATAATATGCACATAAAAGGATAATAAACTAAGATACATGGACAAATTCTATGTGAAGGATTTGTTGGGCTTGTACTTAGTAGGTATGTGGGATAGCGGTTTCACCTTATTAAAAAGGGTTCTGACAGGCTATTCATATACCGGTGAGTAAATTAAACTCACACTTTTACAGTAAATCCTAATTGAGGATAATTGATGATTTATCATTATGTTTTACTTACCTATGAACTCACCAACCCTGTGTTGACACTTGATTTACATGTATTCTTAGGTATCTACTAGGAGCTTATGGACATGCACGTAGGATCATATAAGAGTTCAAGATACCTATTGATTATCATCTGAAATATGATTAAGACATGTTGTCATGAAACAATCTATATTTACTTCCGCTATGCATAATATTACTCTGAACAATTATTGTAAGGATTATCTAAAATCTATCATATAGATAATTGCATCTCATGTGTGACTACTGTGTTCGATCCTGTTTGTTCGCCCCTCCGTGATAAATTCCAGACCCGGAATTTGAGGGTGTGACAATCAGGTCTGTCAACCTGAAACTTATGCATCCTGAAACATGTTAATTTTCACCTCTTGATATGAATCATTTGACTCGTTGAAGATATAGTTTAGGTATCAATGAAGGCTACACATGAAAAACAAACCTAATAGTAGATAGGCAGCTACGACGGAGTTTAAAAAATGACTAAAAGTTGACCCTATTTTTATCAAAAAAGAAACGAGCATTAACTCTCAGTTAATAAAGATTTGTCGTAGGAAAATAAGCTTAAAATTAAAATTGCTTATTATCATGTTTTTATATAAGATTAATACCGGTTAATTAATAAAAATTAAGATTATTAAATCTAATAGAATCTTACTACTCTAATAAAATGTTAAATGAGGGTGCCACATTTCAACACCATATCCATTCTAATCAAATTTTCCCACTTCTCTCTCTTATTAAATAACCACATTAATTACTAAATAATATTATTTATTTATTTGTATATTATAATTAGTTTTTTAGTAAATTAAGAAATAGAACTTTTATTAATGTTATTTCTATAGATATGGTTTTTGTAAAAAGATTTTTTTTTCTAAAAAATAAACTATTTTTACGTAATATTTTTAAAATTGGGGTTTTAAAGTAAATATTTTATAAAATAAAATAATTAAAATAGGGAGCTATAGTAAGAAAATTTTTAAAAATAATTTTTTTTAAAACGTTATTTTAAAACAAAATGTTTAATTCATCTTTGAAAAAACAAAAAATTTAAAAGTTCATATTATTGTTTTTGTACTTTAATTATTACTTATACATAATTTTAATCATATCATATTTTACTCTATCGTTTTATAATTAATAATTTTTGTTTTATTTAATATTTTATTTATTTAATCCGTGTAATATACGAGTTTATTAAGCTAGTTTTTAATATGAGAGTTGTTGAAAGTGTGACAACCCGGAATTTTTGTTTTATTTAATATAATAATTAGGTGATTTTACAAATTAGTATTTATATTTTTTTTAATATTAATAATAATAAAAACAATGATATAATAATAATAATATTATTATTAAAAATAATAATGTTAATAATGATAATAATAATAATAATAATGAAAATATTATTATTATTAATAATTTATAAGAATTTATTAAAAATTGGATTTATAAGTCCAGGGGGAAATTTTGTAATTTCTAAAACTTGTTTTAAAAACTTAAAACACAAAATTTAAATATTTCTAAACTACAGGGGGCCATTGTGTAAATTTCTTAAATAAACCCAAACCCCCGCCCGTTCCCGTCGACTTCCCCCTTCCGGCCAAACGCCGGCGAGACCCATACGCCAAAATACACGGATTTAATTCAAATAAAACCTACCAACATTTTCTAGTGGATGATTCGAACCTAACCCACGAACCAATTTAAATAAATAAAGCTGTGTAGTGCGATTCCCACCTTCGACCGAAAGTTCGGCCGACCACCCAACTAATCGACCATTAACCTCAACTATAATTAAATTAATCGAAAGAGAACGATCGTTTGAGCATTTAAAAACTTCCATTGAGTCCCATTTGGTCTGAAAACACACAAACAAATCAAACCAATTCGACTCTCTGTCGCGACCTGCAACTTAATGGAGATCCATGTTTAGAGCTTCTAAACACAAAATTAATAGAGGGCTTTCCATTAATAATCTCACTCGAAGCTAACCTCAAAGTTAATTTGATTTTCATTGTGTTTTGGGCATCGAACCAGTGGTACACTGATCGAGCCTGTTCTTGTGCTCATCTTTATCGATTTCAACCCAAATCAGGTAATTGAACATGTGTATACACTCGTTTGACAAGGGGAACAAAAACCCCATGTCTATTGCAGTAATCAGTCGAATTTCGGGGTTCAATTGGATCGAATCCGATTTAGGGTTCTATGGTTTGGGGGAAAAGGAGTTTAATATGTTTAAAAGAATTTGGAAAGGAGTTCTATCGCGGCCTTGTGCCTTTGGTTCACCGGTTCCCATGTTCCATTTCAAGCAGGAGGTCAAGGGTTCGAACCCTGCCACCTGCATATATTTTTAAAGCCCTTTTTGACCTTTTAAAAATACAGAAAAATGCTTAAAAATTATAAAAAATAATTTTTATAAATTGTGAAGTTATCTAATTATTTTCTGGAAATTTATTTTTTTAATACCTTAATTATTTATTATTATTACAAATGTTATAAATAGTCACATTTATAAAAATGGATTTTAAATAATAATTTAAATCATCAAGTTATTAATGGAAATTATATTATTTTAATTATGGAATTATTAAGATAAACGAAGGAATTATATTTAAAAAATTTCACAAATTATTTACAAATAAAATTATTATCATTATAATTATACCATTGTTATTATTAATATCAATATAGGTAATATTATTAAATGGTGTTGTTAGTATATCAAATGGTGTACGTCAAACCGAACCGACCCGAATTCGACCAAATGTATTTATTCGTGTTGAACACATTTTAAAAACTAATTACATTAATAATAGGAGTTGATCGTGTTTGATCGTGCATTGCCTTATTCTTTGAAGCTCTTGTTCATTTCATAACATCAGTTCAAGGTGAGTTTACAGCCCCATTTTTACTTTATACTCTTTTTGGGGGAGAGAAACATGCTGTTTTTATAAACTTTACATTACATTGGATTTTGGTAATACTGCATATACTTGATACTATGGTGTGTACTTGCCCAACGGACCGTTAATATGGACTTAACGAGGTAATTGTTAGTAGTACTACTAGGATTGACATACCCCACCCGGGCTAGTCGCGCTAGCACAACGTTCGTCAAACGGGTGAACGGTTAGCCTAATTACAAGTGTTGTGGTGTGTGATCCACATCCGGGCCTGTTTATTTATTTGATTTCATGTCAGTTCGGCCGCGCCTTCATACACATAGTGATCATTATGGACTAGCTACCCATTATATGCTTTAATTACAAATCCGGGAATTTCATTATACTTGACGGATTAATAAATCCGGGAATTTCATTATACTTGACGGATTATAAATCCGGGAATTTCATTATACTTGACGGATTAATAAATCCGGGAATTTCATTATACTTGACGGATTAATAAATCCGGGGATTTCATTTATACTGACCGGATTAATAAATCCGGGGATTTCATTATACTTATCTGATTAGTAAATCCGGGGATTTCATATACTTATCGGATTAATAAATCCGGGGATTTCATTATATTTATCGGATTACTAAATCCGGGAAATTACATACTTGACGGATTACATAATCCGGGAATTACATACTTGACGGATTACATAATCCGGGAATTACATACTTGACGGATTACATAATCCGGGAATTACATACTTGACGGATTACATAATCCGGGAATTACATACTTGACGGATTACATAATCCGGGAATTACATACTTGACGGATTTCATAATCCGGGAACTTCATTACTGATAATTACTGTTTTCTGATAAACCTGTGAACTCACCAGTCTTGTACTGAGATTTTTGCATGTTTTCTCTCAGGACATTGATGTGGCACGTTTAGGAGCACATCATCTACAGCATGTCATTCCGTAATCACCACAAACTGTTTCAAGATTTAATTTGCATTTACTTTACATAAACTGGATTGGACACGTGTTTGTGTGTTCCAAAACTATTGTTAAATGTTTTACTGTATTCGCTTCCGCATTACTTAAACATAATTGGTCTGTTTCCTTAAAATTTAGCAAATTAAATGATTTGTAATTATCGAGTCGTTTGGTGTAACTGATGCTTATCTGAGATCCTGGTTATGCCACACGCCTAACGGTAAAACCCCGTACGTGGAAAATGAGGGTGTGACAGATTGGTATCAGAGCATTAGTTATAGCGAACTAAAATGAATTTTGCATCTCATCTGCATTGCATTTTAGACTATAGCTGGATTTGCATTAGTTACACACACATAGATTACTAGGCTATGCCTACTAAATTGGTTGCCTGGAAATTTTTGCTTTAACATATCCCTGTGAGCATACGCTACCGGGATGGTGGCTCCAAGTTGTTGTGAGTCACGGGAGAGTTTGTGTGCATTTGACATCGCCTAAATGTTCTTCGTGATTTGTGTGACACATAGACACCTGTATTCTAGATTTCCTGGCAAAAGGCCCTCGGGCTAAGGCAAGAATATCGCATATATCTCATTGCGAGACCTGGTATGCTTACCTGGGGATTTCTGGGATGAGTGATAAACTATGGTCAATACACAGGTCTCTAAGGCAAATGGGTCAAATTACCTTGGCGTGTCAATGATTCCCAAACTATACTAATCCTTTCGTATACTTTGATTAATCACCCCGATATAATACATACATACTTGGTACTTCTATCATTGATGACCACTGTACTTGACAAGATATGTTAGCCTGATAGGAGGAACCGGGGTGATCATGCAAAGCAAATTACCATTACGGGTGCACACGTAATTGTAATTTGTCGTGCATGCTAAGTCCGGTGAATCTGGTCGGGTGGTAACATCGTAGTCAGTATAAGTCATCATTCCTACACCTTGAGCAAGAAAGTCTCGGTCTTCATAAAACATAACCACTAACTATCTATCAGTTCTACTTGTAGGAATGCTCACCCTTACCTTGAATTTGGACGAAATTCAAACCATGACATTTGTGTTAATCCCACGGATTCGGACTGATTCTCTAGCTTGTCTGTTTCTTTAAATCCTTGAATTTCTCTTCCTTTTCATTTCAAGACAAAAAGGTCTATTTTCATACGACTGATAGCTATTGATATTTGGTAATTTAAAGAATGTCTGGAAGAGGACGTGGACGTAGGGAGAAGTAACGATCAAGAGTATTACAAGTTTCTATTCTATACCCTAGGGTGCTAGGATCATAATTCTAGTAAGACCTTGTAAAGGGTAACAAAACATTACTGACACTTGCTATTACTTAAGTCCTGTCCTACTTAGAGCCATCATGGTATTTCCAATCATTTTAAGAGACATTCCTCCACTTAGTATTTCGGTAACTGAGGAACTGATTAATACTTAGAATGGAAGTGGACTACAGGAAATATAGAAGAGTGATGAAACTCATTGTACATATTCTTTGGGATGATGCTAAGGAAAATTAGGATGTCGTGTAACCGGTTTAAGCACATTCTTAGTATACCGGTGATGCTTATATATAGGGTTATTGAGGTGAGTTCAAAGCCTTGGTGATTAAGGAATGAAATACAAAAGTTAGAATTGTAATTCTAAAATCGTGCAATGGTAGGGTTAGGTTGTGCTTTTTATACTGACAAACTCCATAAATTAACAAAGTTGATGTCATACCTTATGACATTAGACCAAATAGAATTAAGGACACTGGAAAAATCTAGTGAGTAGTAGAAAGAAGTTGGAGGGTCAAACAAGCAATCTAGCGGTAAGGTAGACAAGAATGCCAATGTTGTGAACCTAGCTATGTTGGTTAATATGATTAAGCTAACGTGTGTTAAACGGAGACATTAAGAAGGTTAGAGTTCCGACCATTACCATAAGTGTGCCCTAGGTCGATTAGGACCCAAGGACAAGTTAGAAGCAATCAAATTAGGAAATGGCTATAGCTAGAAAGTAAGAACAGTTAAATTATGAGGTCAAGACACTCAAACACAGTCGTATCCCTATTGTCAAAGTTCGGTGGAACTCCCGGCGTGGTCCTGAGTACACTTGGGAACGAGAGGACGAAATGATGCGCAAGTATCCTAACCTGTTCAAGGATGCTGCCAGTACATCTTAATTTTCGGGACGAAAATTCCTCTAACAGGGGGATGATGTGACAACCCGGAATTTTTGTTTTATTTAATATAATAATTAGGTGATTTTACAAATTAGTATTTATATTTTTTAATATTAATAATAATAAAAACAATGATAATAATAATAATATTATTATTATTAAAAATAATAATGTTAATAATGATAATAATAATAATAATGAAAATATTATTATTATTAATAATTTATAAGAAGTTATTAAAAATTGGATTTATAAGTCCAGGGGGAAATTTTGTAATTTCTAAAACTTGTTTTAAAAACTTAAAACACAAAATTTAAATATTTCTAAACTACAGGGGGCCATTGTGTAAATTTCTTAAATAAACCCAAACCCCCGCCCGTTCCCGTCGACTTCCCCCTTCCGGCCAAAATTCCGGCCAAACGCCGGCGAGACCCAATACGCCAAAATACACGGATTTAATTCAATTAAAAGCTACCAACATCTTCTAGTGGATGATTCGAACCTAACCCACGAACCAATTTAAATAAATAAAGCTGTGTAATGCGATTCCCACCTTCGACCGAAAGTTCGGCCGACCACCCAACTAATCGACCATTAACCTCAACTATAATTAAATTAATCGAAAGGGAACGATCGTTTGAGCATTTAAAAACTTCCATTGAGTCCCATTTGGTCTGAAAACACACAAACAAATCAAACCAATTCGACTCTCTGTCGCGATCTGCAACTTAATGGAGATCCATGTTTAGAGCTTCTAAACACAAAATTAATAGAGGGCTTTCCATTAATAATCTCACTCGAAGCTAACCTCAAAGTTAATTTGATTTTCATTGTGTTTTGGGCATCGAACCAGTGGTACACTGATCGAGCCTGTTCTTGTGCTCATCTTTATCGATTTCAACCCAAATCAGGTAATTGAACATGTGTATACACTCGGTTTGACATGGGGAACAAAAACCCCATGTCTATTGCAGTAATCAGTCGAATTTCGGGGTTCAATTGGATCGAATCCGATTTAGGGTTCTATGGTTTGGGGGAAAAGGAGTTTAATATGTTTAAAAGAATTTGGAAAGGAGTTCTATCGCGGCCTTGTGCCTTTGGTTCACCGGTTCCCATGTTCCATTTCAAGCAGGAGGTCAAGGGTTCGAACCCTGCCACCTGCATATATTTTTAAAGCCTTTTTTGACCTTTTAAAAATACAGAAAATGCTTAAAAATTATAAAAAATAATTTTTATAAATTGTGAAGTTATCCAATTATTTTCTGGAAATTTATTTTTTTAATACCTTAATTATTTATTTATTATTACAAATGTTATAATAGTCACATTTATAAAAATGGATTTTAAATAATAATTTAAATCATCAAGTTATTAATGGAAATTATATTATTTTAATTATGGAATTATTAAGATAAATGAAGGAATTATATTTAAAAAATTTCACAAATTATTTATAAATACAATTATTATCATTATAATTATACCATTGTTATTATTAATATCAATATAGGTAATATTATTAAATGGTGTTGTTAGTATATCAAATGGTGTAGGTCAAACCGAACCGACCCGAATTCAACCAAATGTATTTATTCGTGTTGAACACATTTTAAAAACTTAATTACAATTAATAATAGTAGTTGATCGTGTTTGATCGTGCATTGCCTTATTCTTTGAAGCTCTTGTTCATTTCATTACATCAGTTCAAGGTGAGTTTACAGCCCCATTTTTACTTTATACTCTTTTTGAGGGAGAGAAACATGCTGTTTTTATAAACTTTACATTACATTGGATTTTTGTAATACTGCATATACTTGATACTATGGTGTATACTTGCCCAACGGACCGTTAATATGGACTTAACGAGGTAATTGTTAGTAGTACTACTGGGATTGACATACCCCACACGGGCTAGTCGCGCTAGCACAACGTTCGTCAAACGGGTGAACGGTTAGCCTAATTACAAGTGTTGTGGTGGGTGATCCACATCCGGGCCTGTTTATTTATTTGATTTCATGTCAGTTCGGTCGCGCCTTCATACACATAGTGATCATTATGGACTAGCTACCCATTATATGCTTTAATTACAAATCCGGGAATTTCATTATACTTTACGGATTAATAAATCCGGGAATTTCATTATACTTGACGGATTAATAAATCCGGGAATTTCATTATACTTGACGGATTAATAAATCCGGGAATTTCATTATACTTGACGGATTAATAAATCCGGGGATTTCATTTATACTGACCGGATTAATAAATCCGGGATTTCATTATACTTATCGGATTAGTAAATCCGGGGATTTCAATATACTTATCGGATTAATAAATCCGGGGATTTCATTATACTTATCGGATTACTAAATCCGGGAAATTACATACTTGACGGATTACATAATCCGGGAATTACATACTTGACGGATTACATAATCCGGGAATTACATACTTGATGGATTACATAATCCGGGAATTACATACTTGACGGATTACATAATCTGGGAATTACATACTTGACGGATTACATAATCCGAGAATTACATACTTGACGGATTTCATAATCCGGAACTTCATTACTGATAATTACTGTTTTCTGATAAACCTGTGAACTCACCAGTCTTGTACTGAGATTTTGCATGTTTTCTCTCAGGACATTGATGTGGCACGTTTAGGAGCACATCATCTACAGCATGTCATTCCGTAATCACCACAAACTGTTTTCAAGATTTAATTTGCATTTACTTTACATAAACTGGATTGGACACGTGTTTGTGTGTTCCAAAACTATTGTTAAATGTTTTACTGTATTCGCTTCCGCATTACTTAAACATAATTGGTCTGTTTCCTTAAAATTTAGCAAATTAAATGATTTGTAATTATCGAGTCGTTTGGTGTAACTGATGCTTATCTGAGATCCTGGTTATGCCACACGCCTAACGGTAAAACCCCGTACGTGGAAAATGAGGGTATGACAGAAAGCATTAATGACTTGTCATTGTTATAAACGTCCACGTATGCAAACATCAACAAAAAAGCAATTAGAAATTCATTCGTTTTAAAAAAGAAGGTTTTAACTTTTACTCGATTATGTAAAGGAGGGATATTAATAAAACATTAAAATAACTAAATAAGTCATGGTCAATATTAGTAATTTAACTATTTAGGGTTGAAAAAGAAACATTACATCGTTTTTACATCAAAGTTTTTGTAATTTTATTAATCTAATTAGGCAAATTGGAAATAAATAATCCAATCTTCATCAAATTGGCCATTAATAATCTCACCTCAAGTATTTACCTATATTGATTCAACCTTTTTCATCTTTTTTGTTTATGGTCCCCCGTTAAAAAAACCCTAACGGAGTTAACTCTCTCCTACGTGGCTCGGTGACTTGGCCTTTTTTTATTTGGCAAATTGGAAATAAATAATCCAATCTTTATCAAATTGGCCATTAATAATCCCACCTCAAGTATTTACCAATAACGGAGTTAACTCCGTTAGGGTTTTTTTAACGGGGACCATAAAACAAAAAAATGAAAAAGGTTGAACCAATATTGGTAAATACTTGAGGTGGGATTATTAATGGCCAATTTGATAAAGATTGGATTATTTATTTCCAATTTGCCATCTAATTAAATGTTAAAAGGTCTCAATTAATTAGACACGTAACATAGAAATCAAATTAATTTATAAAGTTGTATCATGAAAAGGTGAGTTTATTTTATAAAGTGTATTTTTGCTAGAAAGTGTGATAAGACACAATGAGGTTAAAAAATCATAAAAAGTTATATCTCATAATCCAAATCGAATTTTAAAAAATTACTTTGAAGTCTATGTTGCTCTCGTCGTCATCTTTTAAAAAAAATAAAATAAAATAAAAAAGAATTTCACAATGACGTCATTGTGTCTTTCATAAATGACACAATAAAAAAACGTTAATTTTTTTTATTTTATTTTATTTTTCGTTTATTTTTTTCCTTAGTGAGTACGGCTAGGGAAACAAAAGCTCGGAATTACTTTTTTGAAATTCGATTTAAATTGTGAGATATAATTTTTTGTGACTTTTTTTGACTCATTATGTCTTCTCACACTTTATAGCTAAAATACACTTTGTATTTGAACCTTTTTCTTATGAAAACTCTCTTTTTTTTCAAAACTCTCTTTAAGATCATAAAAATGGCCATAGTCTTGAATATACCTTCTTTTCCAAATTGTTATATCCTTTATAACTGTTATAATAATAACTAGTACAATTCTCCGCGCGTTATCGTGGGGATCTATCGTAAACATCGAGGTGGTTCTGTTTTAAGAAAAAAAATGAAATAGAATTTATTAGAATGTCGTAATGATATATTAAAAAAAAGAAATTTTGTAGCCAAAGTTATAAATGAAAATCAAATTTTATTTGACCAAAGTTACAATAAAAAACCAAATTTTGACTCAGTTTGATTTTTGATAACATTTATACTGAAATGTAGATAAATTTAAGACGTCGCAACTATATATTTTAGATTTTAATAAATATTATGTGTTGAAAAGTTATAAAAGAAGGTAAATTAGAAAAAAAAACATATAATGAATTCAAATGACAACTAATGAAACTGTTTTACATATCTTCCTATTCTAATAAAAAGGTATCTGGGATGACACGTGTCAACACCATAATTATTCTCACTAAAATTTTCCCGCTTCTCTCTCCTATTAAATAATTAGCTTAATTATTAATAATATTATTTAACACTTTTTAGGTTTAATAAATTAATAAAGAGATCTATTTATTAACGTTATTTCTAAATAAACAATTTTTTATAAAATAATAAATTTATTTAAAGCATAAGACTTTTTTTTAAAATAAGAAATATTTAAAATTGGTATTTTTAAAAAGTTATTTTTTTAAACCAAAAATAATTATATTTAAGAGTTATAATAAGAAAATTTTTAAAAATGACATTTTTAGACGGTTTGTTTTAGAACAAAACGTTTATTTATTTTTTTAAAAAAATAAAGTTTTAAAAAGTTGATATCACTATTTTATAACTTACAGTCATTTCTAATACATAATTTCAGTGATATTATATCTTAAAATATTATTTTATAATTAATAAATTTTATTATATTAATTTTTTATTTATTCAACCCGTATAACACACGGGTTACCATAGCTAGTTCTTCATAAAGGTGGATAATATCAACATAAAATATCATAACAAATAATAAAATAAACATATAAAGAAAAGCTGATGCTCGGATCGAACTTCCGTTGTGGAGCTTGATAGGGATTGAAATAAACCACTAGACCAGCGCTCATTTGTGGGTTAGAGAATCAACGATTTATATTTATTTACAAAACATAATTAGAGAAATAATTAAAAGAGTAAATTTCGTTTTTGGTCCCGGTGGTTTTGTCATTTTAACCATTTCAGTCCAAAAAGGAATCTTTTATCATATCATGGCCTGTGGTTTCATTTTGGTAACGATTTTAGTACTTGACACTAACTCTGTTAGTTTTGTCTGTTAAGTCTAGGGGTGTTTTGGTCATTTTACATCAAATTATATAAAAAATAATTATTAGCTATTTAATGGTGAGACACGTCACTTTGTCTTCAACATTATCTCTTCCACCGTCTCGAATAACTAGCCAGCCGCCACAATCTTTGGCAACCAGCCAACCACCACCATTGCTTCCAGCGACCTTGTTTTTCCAGCCATCGATTCACTCTAATTGCAACACCACCACAACACCTTGACGACAACCACTCATCACCTCACCACTTGCCAAAAACCATCCAACAAAACCCTAAATCTATTTATCTTAAAATCTACAGCCATATGCCCATATATCTGCCCCTATCATTAGCATTGTCTCCAACCTTTAAATCCCCAACTTTCTAGTCATCAACCAACATCACCGCCACAAACCCTTACTGTCATCGTTTCTTGACCCAACAGTGCTACTTTGAACCACCACACCACTGTCAATTCAATAATCTTTGTATATGCAGATCTGACCCCAAATCGCATCAAGCATATGATGTGGGGAAAGATGAAACTACCACACCACTGCCGCCAGACTCAACACCATAATTGAACCATCACACCACTACGTTTCTTCTGCGCGTGTGTGTATGTAGATCTAACCACCATATTCGAATTGTCTGCGCATGTGTGTATGTAGATCTGACCACCATATTCGAATTGTCACACCCCAACCTTGACGGCGGAATCGTCGAGGCGTGAGAGTTACGATTGTTCACAGCCACATAACGCTATTACCTGAAACATGTTAAAAATAAAAGGTCAACATATTGTTGGTGAGCATTCTATATTTTAAATACATAAGTATATAAAAGATGGCAATTCAAGTTGTAAATTAGTGAATAAAGTGATTAGGGATGTTATGAACAATGCAACAATCAAACCTCGACAATGTTTTACAAGTATCAAACGACGTTAATATTCTATTAACGTTAAAAGTATATACGATCAGCTAAGTGTACTTGAATCAACCAAGTAGGCTTGTCTTACCCATAGATCTATGACTTCGCTGGGCTAGCAATAGTTAATGATTGTACATATAATGCCATAACATGGTAACCACAAAAGTTCAACTAACCACAACTCACAAGTAAATTGCCATAAGTTTACAAGAATCCAAATGTTTACAAGTGCAATGATTAATAAGTAACATGTTTCACCCCAAAGTGTGAAAATAAGAAAAAGGGGTATAGAATACTCACTTGATACGCGTATTGTGTACTAGAGTTTACTTGAAAGAAAGTGAACACTCAACTTCAAAGGTTACCTAGATTACGCAAGTACATGTTACCTAGATTACGCAAGTACATGAGTTTATGTAAACAGTGAATGAGAAACCCTAAGTGCACCATAACCAAGTACTCAAGGTTTTAGAGGAATAGATATGTTTGACCCAGTTGACCCGTTTGACCCGTTGGTGACATTATGTGTTGTAAACCATTTAAACAGACATGAGCATATAACATACAAGTCATGTAAGTTCTTAGTATCTAGCATACTCAGTGTGTTCATAACACAACTAGTGTATCATATAACAGGTTAGATCATGCATAACCTACTTATATGACCTATAACCATGAATTAGCATATACGGGTCAAAACAGATAATCTACCAACTAATCATCCATACTAATCACAACACATTCAACATGTCCAATTCACAACTTATACCATCAAAATAAGTTCTAGTAGTACTAACATTACACGCAAAAGCCAAGTAAATATGTTACAGGTTGTAGGTATTCGTTTTCCAGAATCTGCGTTTTCGGGCAGATTCTAGGTGTTCGGACGATACGGTCAAACACATAACCAAGCAAGGATTTAGGCCAAGGCCAAACTCCAGTAGGCTCTCCTATGAGTCAATTAAGTATGTGAAAAGTTGTTTTAGGTTTTAAGGGCCTGGAGTTACTAGAAAACTCAAAATGTTACAGCAGCTCTCAACCGGAGGGCTGCTGGAGTTAGCTTGCCAAATTGTGCATAACTCCCATTTGAAAATAGATATTGGGTTAATTCTTTTTCTGGAGTTCAGAGGATTCCAAGGACAAATGTTTGACCATAGGGTTTGGTCTCAGGTTTTATGAAATGAAAATGGCATATCAAACAAGTCAACACATACATTCTGTCCAAGAGGACAGAATTGACCCTTCTAGCCAAAACAGGTAAAACACCAATTTAACCACCTCCAATTGGAGTGTGGTTACACTTTCTGGAAACTAGACTCAGTAACAAACAATTTGGGCACTAGAAACACATCATTTGGACCTGTTATGACCTGTTTGTGGCACATACAAAATGAGACTCAGAATCTGTCAGAAAGTTTGTTTCTGACCACCCTTCACTAAAATGATCATAACTCACGTTTTACACATCCAAATTGGACAAGGTTGAAGGTTTTGAAAACTAGACTCCATGAGGAACATGTTAGACTCAAGAAAACCAGCTTTTGGATTCGTCTTCATTTGGTTATGTCATGATGAAAACAGGGTATGCAATCTGCCAGAAATCAGAACGTGTACACATTTCACATGAAAGCATATACATACGCATGTTTCATGTTTCCTAGCATTCATACTAACTAATTAACATCCTAACAACATCAAACAACAATCAATTCCATAAAATACCCAAAATTTTCAAATTAGGGTTCATGTTCATCAAGTTTCATAATCAATCAATCAAAAGTGTTGTTTTCTTGCATAATCAACTTTAAACAACATACATACAACCTAACTAACATGTGAACAACATCAAAACATCAAGATTTCAGCTTATTGAACACTAATTTCGCAGCAGGGTTCGGCCAAGTCAAGAAACCCACAAAAACATCAAAACTAACCTTCAATTCGCGTGTATACTTGTTAATGAAGATCCAAATCGCGTTCTAGCACTTGAAATCGATCAAAATCATGAAGATTTGAGGGTTTTAGATTGAAAAACACAGAGAAGGGAGGGAGAGGGCTGTAGGTCGATGGAATGGGGAAAAGGGTGGGGTTTGGAGTGTTTTATTTTAACAAATTTATATTTATACCCCCACTAAACTTGCATTTTGTTATTTTTATAAAAATTAAGTTTTTAACTATTTGTAATGTGTTTTTAACTTAATAATATTAACATATAAACTAATGGTAACTCTTAGATATTTTATTTTATAAAAACACATGACATACGAAATAACACGCGCGTTTCTGCATTACGCGATAAAATTCCCGAATAGTCTTTAAATCGCGTAAACACATAAGCATAACAAAATAATCATCTAATCAAGTAGATTATTATTAAATTAACATTATTAATTATTATTTAGGTCACCAACGTCAAACGACAACTAGTGTGTGCTTACGACGCGTATATGTAAAACTTAACGGAACTAACGGAGTTTGGTAACGGAAATCACCGGATGTCACATTCTCCCCTACTTTAAGAAATTTCGTCCCGAAATTTGTTTACGAGGAGGCTGAGATGACAAGATGAGGACGCTTGGACTACATTTGATCCTCACGTTCTCAAGTGAATCAGAAGGTGAGCATGAAGCCACAGATAGATCATAGTGATTCTCTTTTTCTTTCTTGATACAGTTTGTGTTTTCATTTCCTGAGATACATTCTGAAGAACTTTCAGGTTTCGATAAGGTATCAAAAGAAGAAAATTCATCATCGATTAAGCTAACCGCTTTAGTGTTTACTTTATGTGCAATGACAGAGCCATTAGAGGTAAAAAGAGTGTCTAAAGTGTGTGGCTCCTAGTTATCATTATAAGCTTTTACGTTGATTAACAATGAACGTTAATACAAGATGTTACCGTCTCCCCTACTTTAAAGAATTTCGTTATGAAATTTAGAATGAACTTAAATGAGCAAAAGAGTTAAAATGAAAGATAAGTGTTCAAACTAACAGTGATTGACGTTTAATTATAGATGAAACGCTTCACTTGATGGAATCTTACAAGATTCTTGGCATAATGCATGCCAATTTGAACCCTATCAGTGAAATGTGAGACGTTTTGAGATGAAATATTGGAAAGCGATGCCGAGTTACCATCGTATATTATACTTATAAATCACAACTTCCAGAATATAATTTCATGGTAAGGTGATGTTTAGATATCAATAAAAGACCAACAATGGTAAGAAATGTTAACCGTCGGAATTTTAAGAATCCCAAATGTCACCATATGAAACGATCTTAACGCATATCTTGTGACTATGTATTTCTCCTTTGACCAAACATTGGTCTAAGAATAACACGCTATACGAAGATCTTGGAATAACTTCACAACTATGGTTAAGAAAGAACAAAGAATGAATCAATCATTCAAGATATCGATCGATGTTTTAACGTCATACCACGGTATACGAATAGTTGACACAGATACAGGTCAATTTCTCGACGTTGAGAGATAATGGGTCGAATTGAAGTTTTTAGCCAATCGGTCTATAATGCACCCATTGTCATTATGACAGCTAAGATAAGAGGCATTCAGGGATGAGGAAAGTTAAACAGAAGATTTACGGGAACACGGAGATTAGGTTTTGTCATATGTAAAGGTAAGACACTTGGACACATGCCAAGTTATGTCTTTTCTTTGATGCCAAACCCATGATTACAAGTTATGAAGGTTTATGAACCATTATATCCATATCGCAGTGAGGATACTAACGAGTCTTGTTGTTCAAAACCAAGTTAGAATTTCAATGATTTTCAAGGTTAAAGATTCAAAAACGATTCAAGAAATGACGCAAACAATAAGAAAGGTATTTGTAACCATGTTTTGCAAGGTAACAAATTTCCAAATGCAGTTTTGCATACGTAATTCATCAAACAGTAAGATAGGTATTTGATAATATCTTTATTTGACAAAAGATTGTTTAGGAAGACTATACTTATGGGTTTGATGAATCTCAAGATGAAAGTTGATAAGTAAGGAATAAATGCTTCGATGTAGCTAGATCGAGTCAAAACATGAAGATAAAGGGGAAGAAATCGATTTAAGAATTTACATGCGTCAAGCTTGGAATCAAAATCAACTTAAAACAATCGGGTCTCCTTTCAAGTTCAGAGATCATGCTTTGGCTTGATAGATCAAAACACCAACATTGTTTCACCCTTCAAGTTACTACATGCTTCTCGTCACTTGATTACAACCTTGGTAAGTTGAAGATCAAGAAATGAGTTTAGTCATCAAGGTATGGTTTTCACCCCTAACTTGATGGTGTACTCTCAAGGTATGACCACTAACCTTCCAAACAAAAAGTTCGATCCCAACTCATCGTTGAGGATCCACAGAAATAAAACGAGATAACTCACCATTAAGGTAAGGGACGTCTCCACTATCTTAACGGTAAAGTTTTACAAAAACAAAATTAATAGGATGAACTTCTTCATCAAAATCCAGAATTCACTCCTACTTTGATGAGGTCGTTTCATTTGAGAAAATACAATCCATAAGAATGAAATTATCATCAAGGTATGGAATTCACGCCTATCTTGATGATTGAATTTCATAATAACAAGAAAACAATCGAAGATTGACATTTGTCACCAAAGTACGGGTTTCAATCCTATTATGGTGAGATCATGTCATTTGTGAAATACCATTCCAAAGAAGATAATTGAAGTGAATCCTTAAGATAGGTAATCACTCCAATCCAGAGGATGAAATTTCATAAAACACATGATTGGAAACCATTTATCGAAACGAATAGAGAATCATCAAAGTAAGGGAATCACCCCTGTTTTGATGAGTTAGAATTGTTAGGAGGTACGAGTGTTATTAGTCATAGACTGACTTACAAACTCTTGCATCTCCCACGGTGCAGACGGTACGAAGTTTGACAAAACAGTGAAAAGAAAAGAATATCAATTTAGAATTTCAAGAAATTTCAAGTTACAACATGTATCAAAAGAGAAAATCATAATTACCAGCTTAAGATCAAAGTTCAAGATAACAGAATTTGTTGTAGTGTTCAAATCCTGGATGGTTTAAATCGGGAAGACGAAATCAAGGACATGAATTTTTCAACACCATAATGAGATGTGAACATTCGATCGAAAGAAAATACATGGACTTCTCAGAATATGAGATCAACCATAGCTTTCTTGAAGACACGCGTACTTATAAGTGGTAACATAGTTATAATTAGTTTATTCGATCATTGAGGTGGGTGACCACTTATAATATTTAAGTTAACAAGTTAACATTCAATTAGCAAAGTATCCCGAGGTGTAGGAATTCCACCTACAACATTGCATGTTCTTAGTCGTGGGACACATCCTTAAGAAGATTTGAGAACCATAAATAACGGTTTTAAAGTTTGAAGTCCATACGGTTTAGATTTCCAATATCTTTGGGTATATTAAAATCCATGTTCACGTTAGTTAGGTAAGAATATAGTTACATGAAACGCTAAGTTCAATACTGTTACACGTTACACGTTGAGCGTTTAAACGTAGGAGTTGAAATGTAGGATGGGTTCAATATTAACAAGAACATTATTTAGGTTAAGAATGAGAAGATATTTAAGCTTTGGTGATAAACCAATTCAAGGATTTAAAAATTTTCAAGATGCAAGAGGATGGTTCCATTTGGTAACGCATTACCATTTGGAATCGTTGACACGTCAAGGTAAATTGACCCATTCGTCTTAGAAACTTGTGTATGTTGACCATAGTTTATCACTCATCCCAGAAATCCCCAGGTAAGCGTAACTGGTCCCGTAGGATTTATGCGAAACGCTTACCTTAGCCCGAAGGCTTTTTGCCAGGAAAACCAGAATACAGGTGTCTATGTGTCACACAATATTTCTTAGGTTCATGAAATCAAAACTTTGATGAGATTTATATAGATTAGACATATCGTCTAACGATCCAAGTCATTAGTAATAGTATACGATTCCATATGTCGTCGAGAATAAGATTGAGTGATTTTATGTTCGGGGAGAGTCAAAGATGAGTTTTAGAGAGACAAGTAACTAAGTTTAGGCAATCCTATGCTAAGGCATCAATTGCACATAAGAAGGCATAGCATTATGTAGCATTTAAACAATATGTAAACACAAAAGTATAAGGATCTTTCTATGAGGTTCATGCAACTATAGTCTAGGTCACCATTTCTAATAACCTAAATCCCTATAGTTATGGGCTCTGATACCAATCTGTCACACCCCAACCTTGACGGCGGAATCGTCGAGGCGTGAGAGTTACGATTGTTCACAGCCACATAACGCTATTACCTGAAACATGTTAAAAATAAAAGGTCAACATATTGTTGGTGAGCATTCTATAGTTTTAAATACATAAGTATATAAAAGATGGCAATTCAAGTTGTAATTAGTGAATAAAGTGATTAGGGATGTTATGAACAATGCAACAATCAAACCTCGACAATGTTTTACAAGTATCAAACGACGTTAATATTCTATTAACGTTAAAAGTATATACGATCAGCTAAGTGTACTTGAATCAACCAAGTAGGCTTGTCTTACCCATAGATCTATGACTTCGCTGGGCTAGCAATAGTTAATGATTGTACATATAATGCCATAACATGGTAACCACAAAAGTTCAACTAACCACAACTCACAAGTAAATTGCCATAAGTTTACAAGAATCCAAACGTTTACAAGTGCAATGATTAATAAGTAACATGTTTCACCCCAAAGTGTGAAAATAAGAAAAAGGGGTATAGAAATACTCACTTGATACGCGTATTGTGTACTAGAGTTTACTTGAAAGAAAGTGAACACTCAACCTTCAAAGGTTACCTAGATTACGCAAGTACATGAGTTTATGTAAACAGTGAATATGAGAAACCCTAAGTGCACCATAACCAAGTACTCAAGGTTTTAGAGGATAGATATGTTTGACCCAGTTGACCCGTTTGACCCGTTGGTGACATTATGTGTTGTAAACCATTTAAACAGACATGAGCATATAACATACAAGTCATGTAAGTTCTTAGTATCTAGCATACTCAGTGTGTTCATAACACAACTAGTGTATCATATAACAGGTTAGATCATGCATAACCTACTTATATGACCTATAACCATGAATTAGCATATACGGGTCAAAACAGATAATCTACCAACTAATCATCCATACTAATCACAACACATTCAACATGTCCAATTCACAACTTATACCATCAAAATAAGTTCTAGTAGTACTAACATTACACGCAAAAGCCAAGTAAAATGTTACAGGTTGTAGGTATTCGTTTTCCAGAATCTGCGTTTTCGGGCAGATTCTAGGTGTTCGGACGATACGGTCAAACACATAACCAAGCAAGGATTTAGGCCAAGGCCAAACTCCAGTAGGCTCTCCTATGAGTCAATTAAGTATGTGAAAAGTTGTTTTAGGTTTTAAGGGCCTGGAGTTACTAGAAAAACTCAAAATGTTACAGCAGCTCTCAACCGGAGGGCTGCTGGAGTTAGCTTGCCAAATTGTGCATAACTCCCATTTGAAAATAGATATTGGGTTAATTCTTTTTCTGGAGTTCAGAGGATTCCAAGGACAAATGTTTGACCATAGGGTTTGGTCTCAGGTTTTATGAAATGAAAATGGCATATCAAACAAGTCAACACATACATTCTGTCCAAGAGGACAGAATTGACCCTTCTAGCCAAAACAGGTAAAACACCAATTTAACCACCTCCAATTGGAGTGTGGTTACACTTTCTGGAAACTAGACTCAGTAACAAACAATTTGGGCACTAGAAACACATCATTTGGACCTGTTATGACCTGTTTGTGGCACATACAAAATGAGACTCAGAATCTGTCAGAAAGTTTGTTTCTGACCACCCTTCACTAAAATGATCATAACTCACGTTTTACACATCCAAATTGGACAAGGTTGAAGGTTTTGAAAACTAGACTCCATGAGGAACATGTTAGACTCAAGAAAACCAGCTTTGGATTCGTCTTCATTGGTTATGTCATGATGAAAACAGGGTATGCAATCTGCCAGAAATCAGAACGTGTACACATTTCACATGAAAGCATATACATACGCATGTTTCATGTTTCCTAGCATTCATACTAACTATTAACATCCTAACAACATCAAACAACAATCAATTCCATAAAATACCCAAAATTTTCAAATTAGGGTTCATGTTCATCAAGTTTCATAATCAATCAATCAAAAGTGTTGTTTTCTTGCATAATCAACTTTAAACAACATACATACAACCTAACTAACATGTGAACAACATCAAAACATCAAGATTTCAGCTTATTGAACACTAATTTCGCAGCAGGGTTCGGCCAAGTCAAGAAACCACAAAAACATCAAACTAACCTTCAATTCGCGTGTATACTTGTTATGAAGATCCAAATCGCGTTCTAGCACTTGAAATCGATCAAAATCATGAAGATTTGAGGGTTTTAGATTGAAAAACACAGAGAAGGGAGGGAGAGGGCTGTAGGTCGATGGAATGGGGAAAGGGTGGGGTTTGGAGTGTTTTATTTTAACAAATTTATATTTATACCCCCACTAAACTTGCATTTTGTTATTTTTATAAAAATTAAGTTTTTAACTATTTGTAATGTGTTTTTAACTTAATAATATTAACATATAAACTAATGGTAACTCTTAGATATTTTATTTTATAAAAACACATGACATACGAATAACACGCGCGTTTCTGCATTACGCGATAAAATTCCCGAATAGTCTTTAAATCGCGTAAACACATAAGCATAACACAATAATCATCTAATCAAGTAGATTATTATTAAATTAACATATTAATTATTATTTAGGTCACCAACGTCAAACGACAACTAGTGTGTGCTTACGACGCGTATATGTAAAACTTAACGGAACTAACGGAGTTTGTAACGGAAAATCACCGGATGTCACACGAATGTCTGGGCGTGTGTGTATGTAGATCTGACCACCATTCGAATCGAACATGATCTGACCACCATATTCGAATCGAACATGATCTGACCACCATTTTTGCTTCTACTATGTGTCTGTGGTGTGCAGATCCTATATGGGATTAGAGCAGAGGTCAGAGAAGGGGGAAGAAAATGGTGAGGTGGGTGGTAGGTGATTTAGGTTTCATATCTGATTAAAAGAAAGAGAGATACCATGGGTTATATGTAAAAGGACCAAAATACCCCTAGATTTAACAGAAAAAATTAACGGAGTTATGCTAGGGACCGAAATAGTTACAAAAATAAAACCACAGGGCATGATATGATAAAAGATTCCTTTTTGGACTGAAATTGTTAAATTATTCAAACCACAGGGACTAAAAACGAAATTACTCTAATTAAAAATACATTGTAGTAACCGACGTACATTTTTAATATGTATATAATTACTAATTATATTTTTCAATTTGAATAATTAGCAAGTATAACTTAAATTTGGTCTTTACTCTTTGACACAAAATAAGTAAATAACACAAGCCCCTGGGTATCTAGACATATATCCATATTTTGCTGCTTTTCTCCCCAAGCATCTTATCGAGCTGTTCACGAAACTCTCATTCTTCCAAGAAAGATCAAAGAAGAAAGGATGAGTTTCCCATCTTCTTTATAAAAAAAACTATAATACAGTTGATTGATATTTGATTAAAGAAGCTTAAAAAAAGATAAATGTTTTATCCACCCTTATGATACATATATCGTCAAAAAAAAAGAAAATACACGGGATGTGTTTCAAACCTCACATTTCAGGCCTCACATTTTAAGAGAGAAAAAAAATCAACCAAGATATCATACAATATTAGTTAAAACTTTGATTAATAATTCAACAAACAAAATCTATAAAACTCTAATAAACCAAAATGTCTTAAGCCACATGTCCATTTTTTAGAGTATCAATTTGCCACATGGCACTCCTAAATAAAACCAATTATTAAATTCCCGCTCAAATCTCTTAAGCTAAAAACACACGCGGATCCTTTTAACCATGGGCTGAACCCGCTTCATTCACTACTTCACCAAAACCCTAGATCCACATTCACTCCTCCCTTCTCTCTTCCGACTTCAAATCTGCAGATCCAAAGAATTTCACGCCATCATCGACAATCTTTCTTGCGAAATTGATATAACAAGGTTAGATTCTTCACAATACTTACAAAATCTTAACTCTAATCTTTGTTTTGTGATTCTTGATTCTAATTGTTGAACCGACAATAATCTGCAAACAATTTGAACAAGGGTTTTTTTTCACCATTAACTTCTTCACCCAATATCTGCTTCACGGCTTCTCTAGCCTCGAAGCGTGGTTCAAGAACTCGAAGTTCCTGTCCACGGTGGCTAGAGCCCCCCCGAAGACAGACACACTCGGTCGATTAGCGTTTGATTTTGATCAATTTGGTTGGTTATGTATGCTCTTCGGTGCTATTTTGTGATCCGGAGGATCTGCTGTTCGATTTAGATCTGCATTGTTGTTAAATAGGTCGTGATTGTAGATTTGTTTAAGCTGATTTGTAAGCTCTTGAAATTGTTATGCGATTCGATCTGGTTGTTAGTGATGGTAACGGTGTTGAGAATCGGGTTGATTGACTGTGTGATTGTGGAGGTTTGGTGTGTTAGAGTTGTTTCTGGTGTTATTGTGTAGTTTACATGATTTTCGTTTTCATTTTGGATCTACATTGTCGGTTAGATCGGTAGTGAAATTAATCTACTTCAGTTGATTTATAAGCTCTTGAAATTATGATGTGAGCCGATCTGGATGTTTCTGATGGTAATGGTGTTTTGAAATCAGGTTGGCTTGAATGTGTTTTTAGAGGTTTGATGGAATTATATTAGAATATGTAGTTTATTTTGATTTACACCTTTATTAATTCATTTTATGGGATCGAGAAAGGAGCAATTCTCCAGGAAGCTAGGGTCTTTAATGATCCTCAGTTGGATTCAAGGAGGTGTTCTCAGGTGCTTTCTTTTATTTCAACATATAGATAGTATATAGTTTTCTGATTCATTCTCTTACATGAACATGATCTGACAAATTATATTCTTATTTCTGTTGTCAGGTTATCACAAAGCTGCTTTATCTTCTGAATCAAGGTCATACCTTCACAAAGGTCAGATCCTGTTACATTGATTGTTCAGAAAGCAACACTCGAATTTCATACAATCACGCTCACATGTTTATTATTAAGCGATATTTTGTGAAAGAGGAAACACAGGTTGTGGATTTGTATCAAGTGTTTTTATATATTCTAAATCCTAGCAAGTAGCCTTCCACTTGAAGCAGAAACGCAAGCTGTAATGTGTGTGCTTTTGAAGTCTATGTATGTTTGTTTACTATATGGATGTCTTTAAACTCTGCAAGGAATCATTTTATTGGGTTGTGTATTTATTGCTACCAAGTAAACTTTTACATTCTACATCAGCAGTGCTATAACTGTCTGATTGGAACTAAATTAGGATCATTGCAACCTGGCTCTGTGGTCTATTACTACACATTTAGATAGCAATCATAAGGGCTATAATAAACCACAACATATGCGAAAAATGATATAACTATAACTCTCCTATTGTTGTACCCTTCTTTCCTTTACGGAAAAGCTTCACAGCTGAACAGAGTACAATGTAGGAAATTATTTTACTTCAAAGAAAAGATTGGGTTGACCCACTTTGTTTTGACATTTCATAATAATGAACATGTATTTTTTTGTCATGAACAGGTATTTTTTCCAATTGAAATGGATATTCCACGAGGGTTTCTAAAACTTATTACTTATCCAGCTGATGCTTATTTGGTAATTTGCGACTATATAAGATTTATTTCATTATTTACACCTGTTCTTTTTACCTAACATCTACTTTTTGTCTTATCTTAGCAACTTCCGAACTCTTTTGTTCAAGACTATTACAAACACGAACATCCTATTCAAACGATTCGTGTCCAACTACATGATCAAACTGTTTGGGAATTAAAAATGGTACCATTAATGGTAAAATTTCCTTGACTACTGGATGGGCAACCTTGTCACTGCACTTAGGTTTAAAGAAGAACGATTATGTCGTTCTTTATCCCGTTCAACATGATTTTTGGTTGCTGATCCATGTCCATAGTGATTCCTCTTCACAACATCTTCCTCTGTTTTATCATATCGTGTCAAATGAGTTAGGTCTTATCCTGGTAAGTAATAATTGATTTATTCAAATTAACCTTTTGTATATTAGTAATCACAATAAACAGTTCACATATTAAATAGATTAATTCCATTATCTTACGATTTAATTTGTTTAATATATATATGTTTCAGCCCATTGATAATGCCTTTGTCCACAACCATCTTCGCGATGACGTCCATGGACGTTACTTTAATGTGCGAGCAAACCACGATTTTGAGTGTCGCTTGAAGGTTCATGCACTTCGTGGGAAATTCGCGTTTGTAATTGGTGTTTATAAACTACGCTCTCAATTTCCTATAAAAAGTGGAGATTTTCTACTCTTTATCCTAAAAGATGAGTCCACGTTATCACTATCTGTTTTTAATGCTGATGGTTATGAATTCTTCAAACCTCCAACACCACATATACAAATCCCACAAGGAACGAACAAAAATGAAGGTAATATTCCTTTTATTATTCCTTGATTGAATTACGTTATTTCATATAATGAATGGTTTTAAATAGATGTTAATTAATATATTACATTTAAAATACATTATTTATTTTGTTCGCTATCTATAGTTGCATTTTTTAATTTTTTAATGTGCAGAAGATGCTGCTGCTATGCCTGCCAATGATGATAATCCACAAATCGATGAACGTAATCTACATCATGATGATGCTCCTAATGAAGCACATGAAGGTTCTATTGTTATATTCTTTCAATCTAACATTATTTGAAGAAATTTGAAGAAAATAAATAGCGATATTTTATCATTCATCTGAGCATTCTAATTCTATTATTTTATAGAATATATCTGAAGAAACTGATTAACAACCTATTTAACACTTCCTCATAAACAACCACCTTTAATAGTTAAATGACTTATAAATTATATATGTTACCTTTAATCGCTAAATGCCTTATAAATTATATGTTATCCTGAGACAAAAAATTAAACAGTGATATACATCATTGTTGATATAGTAAGTTTAATGTGCAGAAGATGCTGCTGCTATGCCTGCCGATGATGATAATCCACAAATCGATGAACGTAATCTACATCATGATGATGCTCCTAATGAATCACTATCTGTTTTTAATGCTGATGGTTATGATAGTGTCATATTTTTAATTTACCTTAATATTAGAACTATTAACTGATATAGTAAGTTAAATTTTTTTTAATTTACATGGATTATACATCATTTGTTGACGAGCCATAATATCATATTACTGTTGGTGTAGAGCATGCTGATGATGGTGGTGCTGATGATGGTGTTCTAGCTTTTAATGATGTTGTTGACGTAGAACATGACAATTACATCACTTTCATATGGATTACCAAAGACCGTCTGGTGTTACTTTTTTTTAAACATTTATAGCATACTTTTTCTTAAATTATTTACCTTATAATTTAATGTAATGTGATTGCAGAGGCTTCCTATTAAACTTGCTTTGTATAATGATTTTGAAAATCATCCAATGATAAACATTAGAAATATACAAGGCCATTTAACTCAAATGTTGGTTAGATCAGAACATTCAAGGAATCACAAGCGCTATGCTCTAAGGTCATGGGGAAGGTATATGAAGCTAATGGCATTATGTATGGGGACACCTGCTCATTCCAATATATTGTAAATGAAGGTATATTGGTTTTGATGAATGTCGCAAAGGTATGATTTTTACTTGGTCCTTTAACTTTTTGCTACCAACACGCCTTGCTTTATGTTACAATAAATGGTACTATGTAAACAAAATGGGTTACATTCAAAATAGGTAATGAACACAACTATCATAATGTTGCGTGTTTTGGATTTTTTGGCAGTTGTTAATGTTGCTAAATTCCTATTATTACATTGTTTTCATTGTTTTGATAAATTAAACTCTAATTTCTTTAAATATAATGAAACAGATGCTTTCTCTTATCATTATAACCATATTCTTTATATTTGAATTTTTTTAAAACATTATCATAATTATCATAATAACATATATATTAATTATAACAAACATTAGGAAATTTATAGATTTAATCAACTAGATGTTCTATACCGTTGAAAAAAAAACTCTTCCGCCTTTAGCTTTTGACACACTAAACATAATTTGCTTTATGTTTCATGAAATGGTAGTATGTAAAAAAAAATGTTACATGCACAAAAGATAGCAATCACAACTATTAACATGTTGCGTCAGTTGTAATTTTTTACTTTCGCTTATGATGCTAAATTATCATGTATTACATTGTCATAATTTTATATTAAATAGACATTTAATATCTATAAACTTATTGAAATATATAGTCATCACCATCATTCCATAACAATTTTCTTTGTGTTAATATAAATAAAATTATGGAATAAAAACTTATATTTTTGGGTTAATACAAATTTAGATTTTACTATAAACCATCACATATATTCTTTAAAGTTAATAACCGTTAATAGAATAATATAAGGTATCATTATACATTTAAAAAAATTAAATTAATTTTTTATTCCTAACCCCAACACTTAATTTGTAATTATTTAATTGATTTATTGAATTTCACCTTGTACCAAGAAATTTATCAATATTTACCAAATTAGTTTAAATATCAGAACCAAATTCACGTTTAATAATTACCATTTTGTTAAATTAAACACATACTTTTTAATATCTTTAAAATTATATTCTGTTATACTTTAACGCTAAGGATTAAATGTATTTTAATCAATTTTTGATTTGACTTTTAATCCAATATTACATTTGACAATCAAATTGCTTTTCCAAATTTACTTTTGTAACTTAAACTTTAATTTTGTAATTATTTAGAATGTTTCATTTAATTCCACCTTGTAACAAGAAATTATACCATAAATACCAAATTACTTTAAATACTTAAATATTACTCACTGTAAAAAAATTATACGGTTTATAATATTAACTAATTAATTAACTAATTAATACTTATCATTTTTTCTTAAATATTATATTTTTATCCCTCTTTATAATTTTAATTTAATTAATAGTATCATCGCCATTATAGATTATTATTACTTTTGCATTATCAGTTAACTATATTGACAAACTGCTTTAAAATACAATTTATTAGATTCTTAATTACCATTTGTTAAATTAAACACATACTTTTTAATATCTTTAAAATTTATATTCTGTTATACTTTAACGCTAAGGATTAAATGTATTTTAATCAATTTTGATTTGACTTTTAATCCAATATTACATTTGACAATCAAATTGCTTTTCCAAATTTACTTTTGTAACTTAAACTTTAATTTTGTAATTATTTAGAATGTTTCATTTAATTCCACCTTGTAACAAGAAATTATACCATAAATACCAAATTACTTTAAATACTTTAAATATTACTCAATGTTAAAAAATTATACGGTTATAATATTAACTAATTAATTAACTAATTAATACTTATCATTTTTTCTAAATATTATATTTTTATCCCTCTTTATAATTTTTAATTTAATTAATAGTATCATCGCCATTATAGATTATTATTACTTTTGCATTATCAGTTAACTATATTGACAAACTGCTTTAAAATACAATTTATTAGATTCTTAATTATATTTTTTATCAATTAATCGCAAAACTCCATTTAATCCTTTATATAATTATCAAATTTGAATTTTTATAAGTTAGTAAACTGTCCTTATGTACATCGTTATCTTAAATTTAAAATTAAAATATATTTCACACTTATATACAACTGTTATGATCCACATACCATAAATCTATATTATCACAAAATATAAATTTGTTAATTAGTTAATACACAACTGTATAAAATTACATTTTGGTAAGTTTGATTATTGACCTTTTGTACATGATTAGAATTATTCTGTACAAATTAGAATTAGTTTGTACAAAAATTGAAATTTTGATTAAATTTATTTATGGTAACCCGTGTAATGATCTGTACATAATTACAATTTTGGCAAATTTAATGTTTCTAAGTTTCTAATTTATTAATAGAATGGTTTTATACTTTCCAATGATACGAGATCATTTATACCATAAATATGTAATTATCAAATTATATAAATAAATCAATATACAGTTCTTTACATCAATTGAATTCTTCAAACATTCTGCAATATCACAGAAGGTATCAACTTTTTTTTCTATTGATTACAGAACGTATCCATCTTTCATCATTTGTAACTTCATAATTGCCTTACTTTTTTTGAAATAATGCAGTACAATGGCATCTAGGAAAATCACATTGTTCAATGACCTAAATGTTTTATCGCAAGACTATACCATCAAAGTTCGAATTATCAGGGTTTGGACTAGAAAACTCTTCACGGATCCGACAAAGGTTTTTCTTATGAAATGATAATAATGGATGAAAATGTAATGCCACACTCTCAATATTTGTACTTATATTTTTCCGTACTTAAAACTTTACAAACAATATATCATTTTTTTAATTAATATATTATCATTTATTTTATGTTTAGTGTTCAAGACTCGAAGCTTCTGTTCAAAGAAAATACTGTGTTGCCTATGAGGATTTGCTAAATGAGAACATGTGTCTACTTGTAATCAGACCATCTTTGGCAGCAAATAATACAAAAAATAAAGTTTTTAATACACCGCATAAAATTACTTTCACTGAAAAAACTGTTGTTATGAAATGTTCTGGTGCTGTGGGTTCTGAATACGGTTTTAGTTTCACACCTTTTGCTAATCTTACTCCAAAGCAAACGCCTGAGAAAACAACAGTTGGTTAGTTTTTTCTATTATTGTAACTTTATATTTGTTGGTTTACTATTTATATAATAATAATAATTTGCTCATATTAATCAATTTTCTAAAATTTTCTTTATTTTGTTAGATATAATTGGTGCAGTTGTGAGGTTCTCCCCAATTGAAGTAAGAGAAAAGAATGATGGGAAAACATCAAAAATGATCACCCTCGACTTAAAAGATCTACAGTAATCTAATTCTTCCATTAATATAGTTTAATATTTTATTTTACTATATACTATTAAATGTTCGTTTACTGTATTTTATGTCAACAGGAATAAAGATATGAGCGTGACCCTTTGGGATGAGTACGCTGATCAATTTGCAAATTTCCTTTCAGAAAATGAAAGTGATAGAAATTTAGTAGTTATAGTGCAGTTTGGTAAATTTCGGACTTTTAGAGGTATGTAATATGTGTTTAGATTTTTCAACATTCTATAACACTATTAATATTATTCTATCATAACTTAAGTATTTCTATAATGTTAACATTAACCAACTCTTTCATTTTTTAGAGCTTAATCAAGTATCAATTGCTTATAATGTAACCAAGGTCTTCATTAATGCCCAGATTCATGAAATTTTAGACTTCAAACAAAGGTTTGTAAACAATTTATATACTTCGTCTTTTAAATATTATAATATTTGTTGTTATGCTGTTCTAATGTTTATACATATATATAACAAGTATACATAATAATTTTGATTTTTGTATTATTGCCTTTGATTTATAGGTTCATCTCACAATCAATGTCACAATCTTCATCAACTCAATCAGGATTCTCTTCTTCCTTAATGACGTCTTTCAAGGAAGAATTTCTATCAGCCACTGATTTTTGCAACATTAGTGACATTCATGATATCCAGACGGTATGCTATAATCATTTCATAAAAACAATTTTTATGCTTACATATTATTAATTAATCTAACCCCGAATATTATATGTTTCAACATTTCAGGAACAGTCGGTTATTATACTTGGCACCATCAAAGGATTTTGTGATGATAGTCCATGATTACACCAGTTGCAGGAAATGCAAGAGTAAAGTTATTGAAAAGGTTCAGTGTACTCTTAAAGAAGATGGATCCGGTGACTTTGATGAGGTGACGATTCTGCAATGTAAGCTTTGCAAAGGCGAGACTATCACACCAGTACCAAGGTCAATTCAATGTTTAAAATCCTTTAGCATTTTTAAATATTAAGATTACTAAATAGAAATTTTTTATTAATTTATTAACTTTTTATACTTTATGTTATCTTGAAATTAATAAACAACCTATTTATCTCCTTATCATAAACAACCACCTATAATACCTAAATTCTTTATAAATGATATGTTACACTAACTCTATAAATTAAACAGTTTTATTTTATAAATTATGCTTCATTCTGTTTATGAAATTCTTTTTTTATATATGACACATACATGATATTTCTTAATACCTTTATGGTTTTTAAATTTATAAAGTACCGCTCAAATTTTCCTCATATATATCCAACATTATATTTATAAAATTTAGCAGATGACCTATGTTATAATTTAATAATGGTTAACTTCAATGTCTATATTTTCAATGTTATAGCAGATAAACAACCTATTTCTCGTGTCATATTATTATAAACATTTATTTTAATTAATAAAATTAAATTAAATAAAATATAATTAGGTACAAAATATCACTTCGCGTTCAAGACTCCACAGGGATTGTATCCCTTACACTTTTTGACCGTGAAGCCTACCGACTGCTTAAAGTTTCAGCTAATCAGTTATTGGACAACAATGAGAAGGTATACCTTTTTATATGTCTAAACTTGTATACATCCAAACAAAATTTATTTCATAGAATTGTTTATTAAAACCTAAATTTTTTAGTTGGCTGCTCAAGGAATTATTCCAGTCGAGTTTAACTCACTTATTGATAGAAGATTTGCAATGAAAATCAAAGTTTCCAACTTCATATGGAAACTAACATAGAATACTACACAATTTCCAAGTTAACCGACGATCGTGACATTCTTTCCGAGCTAGACAAGAAATCTGATCTCCTTCAGGTTACATAAATCTTTCTCATTTATACATGTTTGAAACTTAAATAAATTTAAATAAATTCTATAAATTACACGTATAATCTTTACTAACACAAGAATCATTTGATCATTTGACAGAATCGAGACATTCAATCCGTGAATACAACCATTGAAGATTTTGAGAGTGCTCCTGTTGCTACAAAGGTTGGATTCTCCTAACTTAAATTTTAGTTAATTAAAATCTTTATATAACTCAATATTGTTATGTTTCATAATTAAAAAAATTCTTAATTAGGATTCTTATTCTTGCACTGGAGATGACGTAACACCGCTATCCAAAATTGATAAAGCGAAAAATGTCTCCCCGATAACTGATGAAGCAACTCAATCTTCTACTCTACTAACACAAGATCTTAAACGTAACCTTCAATCTGTTTATGATGTCGACGAGTCTTCACCTCCCTCCGCTACAAAACCAGAAATAGCTGCAACAAAGATGACGGCACCGTCCATTGCACAACACTCTTAACTCTAAAAATTGAAAAGTAGCCGCTTTAAGAATTTTACCGTGCGTTGTTTTAATGTATCGTCATTTTTTTCTTTTCCGTGCGTTGTTTTTTTCTTTAACTCTGTTTTGTGCTTTTTGAAGACAATCAATGTTTCATCCACTTATTTATAATATCATGTTTTGATGTATTTGCTATATTATTTTCTATATATCATGTATTTATTGCATGGAGTGTCTTATACACATTTTCTTATTTTAATGCCACTAGACCTAAAGTGTAAATTTTCTCTATCATTACAGACAACCATTATAGTATACAACAATTAAATTATATACATAATCGTTAATAAGAATACAGATATCTAATAAGAAAATAAGAAAAACAACATATACCAAACGATGAATATATAAATTCAATTATCTATATCAATTAATGACGATAGATTAAAAATTAACAATTACACCTTTAGACGTATATTAACACATGACAACAATCAAAATCGTTTACGCAAACGTTGTTTTCAAAGTTAAACATGTTAATCATTCGAATTTTCTTTTCAAATTTAAACATTTTAATCAATTTATGCATTCAAACCATTTATGCTATTACTAACCATTTTTTAAAATAATTTATGTGATAGGAGATGGAAGATAACGACATTGTCGATTTGTTTTCAAAGCTTACAAAAATGAGAAATGGTATAGCATATTGTTTGTTACAGTTGAATTTATTTGGCATGATATTCAGCATAACAGATTGATTGTTGTTTTTCTTGATCATGAGGTAACAGTTTTTTTCCCACTTTAATTCAATATGTTTACATTCATATTACAACATATAAAATACTATCCTACTAATTGTTCTTTGTTAAACTTATAGCGTCACAAAAACGTCGCCGTTGTCCCTCATCAACTAATACAGTCATACAACAACCATAGGTTAATTGGTGGTTTTTTTTTCATTAAATCTTTTTCAAATAGATGACTTTAAATGTGATGAATATCCTACACATGAGGGCTACACAATAATTTGTGGTGAGAAGATAATTATGATAAACAATTATACAAAATTAACCCCTTTTGAAATCACACCACCAAAAAACTTTATATTATATCCGTTGACACCATCCATATAAACTCTAACGCATGACAGAAGACACCAAAAGCTATCTGTAGTTAATTTTTCTGACATCTCTTAATCTCTTAACATTCGTATTAAATTATTTATAGACTTTTTTTTTACTTTTTTTCTATATTGTGCAGATGTTCTTGGCCGAATAATATTTGGAGAAAGAAAATTCGGTCGTAGTCATTTCAAATTTTCCTACAAGATTACACGTTAGTACCTATCTAATTTCTTAGTTTTTTTATTTCATTTTATATATATGTTATAATATTATTTAATGTTAAATATATTGTTTTTTTAATTTTCAGTGGTCATATAATACAAATGTCTTTGAATGACAAATCAGACACAAATTATTTAGACATTCGTAAAGCCATCTCCAAAAAAAGAATTATATACGCATGTTATGTCAGATTGGTCAAATTCACATCGGGTACTATTATAATAGCAATTAACTTTTACTTACGTTACAATATAATACCTACAAATATCCCATGTTCACATATATTTATTCATATTGCAGTTAATATTCTAAAGTCGACTGATTTTTCAAGAATTATAATCGATCCAGAAATTCCGGAAGCGGCTAATTGGTCCTCCTTACAAATCTTGCATCTATTGTTCTTGTTGAATTTCAATTTTACTTAAATATCCTACACAATTGTAATTCAAAATTTGATTATTTATGTATTCTATCAAATTATGATGATTTAACTTTTGATTATTTACGACATCATTATTGTTAGATTTTATTCCAAGAAATCATCAATATATAAGTACTAGGTTAGTCCCCGTGTAATACACGGATTGAACAAATAAAAAATGTCAAATAATTATTAATTAAAATTTATGCATTATAACATATGCTTGAAGATAAATTGCGATTATAAGCACGTATAAATACTAATTTAAGTAAATAAACAATAATGTATCTTTCTTAAACTTTTATTTTATAAGACAATTTGTGATTTTTAAATATATTGTTTTAAGAAATTGATTTAAAAAATCTATTGTATTCTGTATTTTATAAAATTTTTGTTTTTAAAAAGTGTGTTTTTAATAAAATAATAAGTTTTAATTTATTAAAATTATCATATTTTTTAATTGAAAATGGTATGAGTAATATTATATTCAATATTATTATTAATAATATAGAGAAATTAGAAAGTAAGTATAATGAGATCTATAATTGTTTCACGCATATTTAGTTTTTATAGATAGATAGATAGCCTAAACACTCATTAAATAAACAGATTAAATTTTAATGTAAAAATAAACATGAATAGGTACAGTATAATATTTTAATATAAAATATAATAAAATATATATAGGTAATAGTTCAAAAAATAAAATAATATACTATTTTTTAACTCTCTTATGTAAATAGTTTATTTTTAAACATCATTTTAAGATTTTTTATAAAAAATATATTTATAAAAATCTTGTTTTGTAAAAAAATATGATTTGTAATTATTCTAGTTGTTTTAATAAGACTATTTTAAAATATTTCACCTGTTTATAATTTTTTTTAAAAACAAAAAGATTTTAAAATATTTGTTTAAAATGTTTAATGTTTTAAAAAATTTCATATTATATAAACTTGTTTTTCGGTATTTAATTAAAAGATGTTACTTTTAGTTTCCTTCATAAAATCTATTTTAAAAAAAGATAGTGTGATTTAAAAAAAATAGATAAGAGAGAGAACATAGTAATTAATAAAATTTATTTTTAATAGGAGAGAGAAATTCATATGAGTATTTAAATTACTATAACATCCTTTTGGAGGGAAAATTAATATGTGAATGTCTAAAAAAAGGACAAGTGGCAAAAACATGCCTTGAGAGAATGACAAGTGTCAAAGAAACTTGTTTTATTAGAGGTTATAGATATATAACACACAAAAAGGAATGATTTCAAAAATTTATTGTTTAAACCGTTTCTTCCATATAAAATGGAATGTTTAATAACATAATAAAATTATTGATACTCAATTTATATCTTACCGGAAATATAAGATATTTCTAATGTACCATTATATAAATAGTTACTTAAAATAAATTTTAACTTTATAAGACATACAATTATTATAAATAACCATACATGTTACATTCGATTACCACCAACTATTGTCTTTGAACATACATGATTGGTAAATGTTTTCTACATTCAACGATCCGGCAAATACACATTGGTATAGTAAGACCATTACATCTCTTCCAAAAATTAAGTTATATAATTATAGGTACGTTATCTCTCACGTTACATTTCATTACTATTATTGTTTACAAGAATCGAGGCTATTACTTATGTTTATTGTTATTTGCTTTCTATTTTAAAGAACGACAATTATACAAACAAATATGCATACTAATATATTGTTTCTTTACTTTGTTCCAAGTAACAAATCTCATTCGCAATGTTGATATGAACCAAAACAATACCTTCCTTTTACCTAAGTGATACAAGTATTACACGGATATTGTAAAACGTTTTTACACCTTTATTAATTCATTTATGGTACTCTACGGTTTTATATATAATATTTTTTATAAAAGTTTTACTACGCTTATTCTTATCCATGTTTTGGCATATTATAACTTTTGAATTAATTTGATTTATTTATGTGTAATATTTTTCAAATATTTTAAAAATACTCTTGAACGTAAACATATGTTAAATTATTGATTGAAACAACTAAAATATACATATATTTTGTTAAAAAAACTCAATGATTCATTACTGACTGTAAAACATTTAATACATTACAAACATTCATTTTATTCTTCTAAACGCTTTTGACAAAATGATAACTTTTTAATGCAATTATAATCTATACTCTAAAACTAATAATTTGTTTTCTATATATAGCATTTATTTAATAATATATACCGCTAAATTTACAAAACTCTATCATATACGTGACTACTCATATATATGAATTTGTATCATTCATACACGAAGATCTAACATGTCAAAAGATCAAGCGAACATATTTCGGCGTCTCCAACAACTTCTAATGATGAACACCGTTGTCATAGTAAGTTACAAAAATTTATATCTACTGTTGTTATTTATATATGCATAAAACATAATTAATATGCCATCTCATTTATCTTTTGTTCATTTTAGGTCTTCTCCCAAGAACACCATTGTCTGATATTTCTAATGGTATTTGAAATTATATACAAAACACATAATTCTTTACTTTATTCGCGTAAATCTATTCATTTTATTGAATATCTGATAATTTTAATTACTATAACTTATAATATCAATAATATAAAAAGTAATCATCTAATAACAATGAACACATACAACAACCTTATGTGTTAAAAATATTATTTTATATTCATATTTATTTCCTAAAATGTCTTAGGGAAATTAAATATGAAAGATACTTTATACATTTTTTAAAAAAAAATTACAGTAATGTAATTTATATAGAAAACTTAAAATAAATTGAAATCTTTTTAAAGGTTTATCAAAGTTATTTTTCCAAACTTCAATGTTCACTATTTTTAAAAATATCTCAATCTATCTTGTCGCACACATTACTATATAAAAATACAAATCAAATATAAACAATAATTTTATTGACTATTCCTTTATGTGTTTTATTAATATCAATATGAACTCATAATGAATTTTTTAATAACAATAGGTCGCCAAAATTCAACCCCAAATAACGCTGCTGAAAGACGAAAAATTAGGAAAATATATTTGGACAACAAGCGTTCCAAAAATGTTACTACAACGAATATACAAAACATGTCAGAAAGTTCAAGCATGCGTGTTTTATCGTCTACATCCTCTTGTAACAACGACCACCTTTATCTTCGTAAGTAAAATACCCCATCAATATTTTCATTTTGTAATATTCTTTTTACTATAAAACGTAATATTCCTTCTCATTTTTAATTTTGTTTCTTATAGGTCAGCTGGAAAAAACACCATTGTCTTATGTTTCAAATGGTGTTTTTAATGTTATATACAAAACGTTCATCTTATTGGATGTTAGAAAATTTTATTACATCATGTTAGATAATATAAATAATTTAATCAATATAATTATAACATCATGCATTAAAAATCAACACATACAACCACCTAACATGTTACAAATAGTATTTGATATTCATATTCATTCTTAATACATATATATAACTTCTAAGTAAAATTAGTTTAGAAAAATAACTTATATGAACTATTTATTAACCAATTACTTTGATTTTCATGATACCTTACATTATTATATCACAATGGATTTATAAATATTTTTTTCTACTTTCCAATACAGTAAGTGGTCAGAATTCCAGTCAACATAATTCTATTGAAATGAGAAGACTTAGAAAATTATATTTAGACAACAAGAAATCAAAACAAATTACTACATCAAATGACGTTTCAAATAATTCACCATCTTCTACGGCATTCGCATCAACTACATCCAACCTTCCTAATTCAATACAACCATCAAACAAAAATTTCCAACTCACAACAATGACGTTGTGACAACCCGAAATTTTTTTTTTTTTAATATAATAATTAGGTGATTTTACAAATTAGTATTTATATTTTTTTTATTTATTATTGATAATATTAATAATAATAAAAACATGATAATAATAATAATATTATTATTATTAAAAAATAATAATTAATAATGATAATAATAATAATAATGAAAATATTATTATTAATCATTTATAAGAATTTATTATTAAATTAACTTATAAAGTCCTTGAAATTAAATTTTAATACATAAAATGATAAATATGGAAAGTTGGGGGACCATTTCTGTAATTTTTCAAAAACCATTCCCAACCCCCCTTCCCGTCGACCTCCCGTCCGGCCACCTCCGGCCATTCCTCCGGCGAGAGCCAAAACTCACCAACAAACGCGGTTTTGATCCGAATAAAATCCCCGACATATCTCTGTGGACGAATCGAACATGGACCAACTTTCAATTTAAGAATTGGTGAGTGCAATCACCACCGAAACCGACCACCTCCACTTCGGCCGACCCACTCACCAAAGTCGCACTAGAACCGCAATAACAACTAAATTAATCACGCATTATCGAACTTTAGAGCATTTAAAAACTTCTTCGAGTTCCATTTCTCCTAAAACAGACACAAACCCAAGATTTGTGCACCTCACTGCAGCGAACCTGCAACTCAATGGAAACCTTACTTAAACGCGTTATAAACATAAATTAACAGAGGGTTATCTACTCTTAACACCTATAGAAGCTTCGTATGCGAGAAATTCGATTATAATCATCATTTGAACATCGATTCAAACCCATCTTGGTCGCGACCTGTTCATCGAGCATTGATCATCGATTCGAACACAAAACAGGTAATTGAGGGTGTCCACAGACTCGAAATTACATGGGGATTAAAAGCCCTATATTTAATTTCATTATTAAGATCATATCGGGGTTCAATTTTGAATCAAACGAACTAGGGTTCTTGGTTGATTTGGGGGTTTTTGGAAAACAAATGTTAAAAGAAAATAGAACCGGCTTTTAAAAGCGGGTGAGCCCTTGGCTCAGTGGTTTGGTGCGTGTGGGATGGAACCGGGGGTCACGGGTTCGAACCCGGCCCCCAACATGTTTTTTAAATAGCTTTTTAATACTTTTAAAAATACGGAAAAATTTCTAAAAATTATATAAACAGTTTTATAAACCTTGGTTTATTTCAGAAATTATATAACTATTTTCTGGAAAAATATTTCTTTAAAAACCTATTTATTTATTTATTTATAAAAGTTATTACAAATGTTATAAAACAGTTATTTTATAAAATGGACTTTAAACAATAATTATCAAGATATTAATGAACCTCATATTATTTTAATTACGGATTAATTATGTTAAAGATAAGAATTATATGTAATAATTTTACAAATTATTCACAAATACAATTATTAACATTATAATCATACCATTGTTATCATTAATATCAATATTCATAATATTATTAATACATGGTATTGTTAGTATATCAAATTGTGTACGTCAAACCAAACCAACCCGAATCTTACCAAATATATTTATTCGCAATAAACACATTTTAAAGACTTAGTTATAATTAATAATAGGTATCGATCGTGCTTGATCGTGCATTGCCTAATTCTTTGAAGTTCTTGTTCATATACATTACATCAATTCAAGGTGAGTTTACAGCCCCACTTTTACTTTATACTCTTTTTGGGGGAGAGAAACATGCTGTTTTTTTATAAACTTTATATTACATTGGATTTTTGTAATACTGCATATACTTGATACTATGGTGTATACTTGCCCAACGGACCGTTAATATGGACTTAACGAGGTAATTGTTAGTAGTACTACTGGGATTGACATACCCCACCCGGGCTAGTCGCGCTAGCACAACGTTCGTCAAACGGGTGAACGGTTAGCCTAATTACAAGTGTTGTGGTGTGTGATCCACATCCGGGCCTATTTATTTATTTGATTACATGTCAGTTCGGCCGCGCCTTCATACACATAGTGATCATTATGGACTAGCTACCCATTATATGCTTTAATTACAAATCCGGGAATTTCATTATACTTGACGGATTAATAAATCCGGGAATTTCATTATACTTGACGGATTAATAAATCCGGGAATTTCATTATACTTGACGGATTAATAATCCGGGAATTTCATTATACTTGACGGATTAATAAATCCGGGGATTTCATTTATACTGACCGGATTAATAAATCCGGGGATTACATACTTGACGGATTATATAATCCGGGAATTACATACTTGACGGATTACATAATCCGGGATTTTCATACTTGACGGATACATAATCCGGAATTACATACTTGACGGATTACATAATCCGGGATTTTTATACTTGACGGATTTCATAATCCGGGAATTACATACTTGACGGATTACATAATCCGGGAATTTCATACTTGACGAATTACATAATCCGGGAATTACATATTTATCGGATTACACAATCCGGGGATTTCATTACTGATAATTACTGTTTTTCTGATAAACCTGTGAACTCACCAGTCTTGTACTGAGATTTTTGCATGTTTTCTCTCAGGACATTGATGTGGCACGTCTAGGAGCACAGCATCCACTGCATGTCATTCCGCGTTCATCTCAAACTGTTTTCAAGATTTAATTTGCATTTACTTTACATAAATTGAATTGGACGCGTGTTTGCGTGTTCCAAAACTATTGTTAAATGTTTTCCTGTTTTCGCTTCCGCACAACTTAAATATATTTGGTTTGTTTCATTAAAATAAACAACTTATATGATTTGTAATTATCGAGTTGTTTGGTGTAACTGATGCTTATCTGAGATCCTGGTTGTGTCACACGCCTGACGGTAAAACCCCGTTAGCGGATTTTGAGGGTGTGACAGACGTGTAGGCAACCGCTGAGTGATATAACACCAGGTACGTTATTTATTAATTCAACCCCTCTAATAACCATTTTAATTATTCTAACAGTTCCATATTATTTGCAGGGTCTTTTATCAATAAGAATAGAGGTGCACACACAAACCGGTTTTCCAACCCGACCCGATGACCCGACCCGACCCGGAACCGGTTTCAACCCGGAAAACCCCCAAACCGGTTCAACCCGAAAAAAACCACCGGTTCCGGACCGGTTTCGCGAATTTTGGCCCAAACCGGTTCCAAACCGGTTCCAACTCAACCCGGTTTGGAAACCGGTTCAAAAAACCGGTTCCAAACCGGTTTTGCCCGTTTTTAATTTTTTTGACCGTTTTAAAACGGCTTTATAGCCGTTATCTAGCCTTTTTAGACCGTTTTTTCTTTATTTTTTGGACCATTTTGCCCTTATATGATAGTATAAATAGGTAGTGGGTGTAATGGTTTAGTCACAACACTCAAAACTTCAAAAACGCTCGAAAACGTGCTTAAAAACGCAAAAACGCTCCTCACTCTCAACTTTCTATTCTCTCAATCTATTGAATTATGGCTTCTGAATCTTCGGTTCCAACCGGTGGATCCTCAAGTGCCGCTACCGTTGTTAGAATTCTTTCAACAACGAGAAACCAAGAGATTTGGTGTAATTTCGACTTATGCGAAATGTCGAATGGTCAACAAAAAGCTCGATGCAAGGCTTGTGGTTCGTTTTTCAAGTCGGATTCAAACTCGACTTTGAAAAATCATATGACCAAATGGTGCAAGTCTTTGAAAAGTACACCGAGTCAAGGGCAAACATCAATCGGAAACGATGGTGGTTATGGAACTTCAACGTAGATATGGTTCGAGATAGAATGGCAAAGTTTGTAATTCAAGAAGGATTGCCGTTCGATCACTTCGACAACCCTCGGTTAACAAAATTGATTCAAGAAACTCTTCAACCACGCTACACTCACGTAAGTCGCACCACTCTTAGACGTGATTGTTTAAATCTTTGGAAACAAGCAAAAAATGATTTAAAGGTTTTATTTGAAAATTTACAAACCGGTGTGAACTTAACTACCGACGTTTGGTCCGCCCCACACGGTTTACCGGAATCGTACCTTTGCGTCACGGCCCATTGGATAGATCCAAGTTCGTGGCAAATGATGAAACGTACGATTGCGTTTGAATTATTTGGATATCCGCATACCGGTGAAAATCTTTTTCAAATTTTAGACTATGTAATTAAAACGTATAAATTAGAAAACAAAATTTTTTCAATGTCATTTGATAACGCCTCGAACAACACATCCGCCGTCGAAAAATTGAAATAAAATATAAACCGGTTTGTGACGGCGTATTTTTTCATTCACGATGTGTTGCACATATTATTAATTTAGTTGTGCAAGATGGTCTTGGCGTTCCTGAAGTGGAAGATTTTAAAACGTCTTTCAAAAACATGTTACGTGACGTTTTTAAAACTAGTAGAAAAAGGTATGTTAATTATAGAAAAATGTGTCACGATACGAATTCCATTTGTTTAGGACCAAATTGGGATGTCCCGACTAGATGGAATTCGACTTGGAAAATGTTTAATAGTGCTTTACGTCAAAAAGAAACGCTTCATGTTTTCCACGATGGTCTTGCGATGCGGGGTCGGGTTGTTCCGTTTCCGTTAGAGGGTTGGGAAATATTCAAGAAATAACTCAATTTTTAGAGCTTTTTAAAAACGCAACTACAAAATTGTCGGGGGTTTATTATCCGACAAGTTGTCTAACGCTTCATCAAATTTATTTAATGACCCATAAATTAAGTGAATATGAAGAAAGAAACGAAATGTTTTCGGCAATGGTAGCGCCGATGAAAAAAAATTTAAAAATATTTCATTGAACTACCCCGGTTTTTACGTGTTCCGCCGCACTCGACCCGTGTTTAAATGTTTCGGGGGTAGAAACTTTAATAGATGAGATAACTTATGATTTAGATTTACATGATTATGATCCATTTTTTAATGTTAATACAAAACAAATATTTAATGAAACTTTTAAAAAATTGTTTAATGTTTATGTTGAAAAATATGGTGCAACATCAAACATCCACCGACAATCGAACGTGGAATCGAGTTCGTCGAGCTCAAGTAGAGACCCGATGATTAGTTTATACAACACTTTGAGAAATGAAAACAGTAAACGTCAAAGGGGTAACACCCCAAGTAGCGAACTCGGGAGATATATGGGAACCGATTTTTTAGCTACTATGTCTCCCGATGAATTTTTGAAATTTGATATTCTGACATGGTGGAAAGGAAAGGAATCACAATTTCCGGTCCTATCCGCCATGGCACGTGATTTACTAACCGTCCAAGCTTCCACGGTAGCTTCGGAATCTGCATTTTCTGTTAGTGGCAGGGTTTTATCGATTAGAAGAACAAGGTTAACTCCAACATCGCTAGAGATGTGTATTTGTTTAAAGGACCACTTAGATGCGGCCGAACGAAGACAACACATATCAAACCTTGAAGAAGAAACACCAATTGAAGAAGAAATACACGAGCACGAGGTACAAACCGGACGATCCTCACCGCTATCCGACGAAGAACTCGCTTATGATTTGTCTCAACGCATTGGCACACAAACCGACGAAGACGATTAGATTAGACAACTTGTATTCGTAATATGTATATTTTGTTTTCTTTGGTTTAATTTTAATGTAATTTTATTGTTTTTTTTCGTAATGAATTAATTATTTACTTTTATAAATTAATGTAATTTTTATTGTTTTCTTTAGAAAAACTCGAGTATGATATTTAATTGTTTACTTATTAAAATGAAAATAAAAACTTTGACACAATCGTATATAATCTACTCTAATAAAATAAAAACGAAAATAAAACGCGTACAATCAATCGTATATAATTGTTTGTATAAAACTCGTATTAATTGTTTACAAAATGAAAATAAAAACGCGTCCAATCGTATATAATTAATCTACTCTAATAATTTTTAATTAATCAAAATTTGTAATTAATTTGTATATAATTTAATTAGAAGGTAAAAAAAAAAAAAAAAAAAAAAAACCGGGTTTTTTAAACCGGTTTTTGGACCCGGCCGGTTCGGTTCCAACCCGGACCGGTTCCAACCGGGTTGGGTCTTATAGGGTTCCAAACCGGTTCCGACCCGAACCGGTTCTTGGTCAAAAACCGGTCTCCAAAACGTTGACCGAACCCGAACCGGGTCCGACCCGACCCGGGTTCAAAAAAAAAACCGGTTTGTGCACCTCTAAATAAGAATACCAATTCTGGTACATCATCATGTACTAACATATATTCTATATCATCGTCTGTCTTGCCATCCACATTTACTTCAACAGTCACACAGATATCTTCTCTAAGGAGGTTGTCATCAGGGAAACGTAACTTATAAGTAAATCAAGTATATTATCTCCTATACCAATGTCTGATTTGACATCTGATCATGAGGATGAAGCAAACACTTTGATTAAAGACCCATTTATAGGAATCTCTAAAGGTATTTTTAAATATACAATCAAAATCAAATTTGCATTATCAAATTTATTTAATAATTTTTATAATTTTTTTTAAATATACATAAAAATATGTCTAACATTATATTTTATTTTCTCATGCTGGTCACTATTTATTCATCAGATTACTTAGACTATGGAGACCAAACACTTGTATGTGAGTTATGTAAGGCTAAACTGTGGAAGCAAGAAGGAAAAAATCCAAGAAAACATAACGGTGTAAACACTTATTTGATATGTTGTTACTATGGAAAAGTGGAGCTTCTGGATTATAAACATCCAAGGGAAAGTTATGAAAATCTATTTCAATGTATGGATTCTAAAAGCAAGTATTTCATGAATAACATTAGACGTTACAATTCAATGTTTTCTTTTACTTCAATGGGTGGGAAGATTGACTCATCGATTAATAGAGGTAACGCTCCATTCATATTTAGACTAAGTGGTCAGAACTATCATAGTATGGGTAGTCTTCTACCACAGAGTGGATCAAGACCAAAGTTCTCTCAGTTGTATATATACGACACTGAGAATGAGGTGGTGAATAGGAAAATGATCTTTGGGTATGTGATATGTTACAAATTACTTTCGATATTTTAAAATTTAATAATATCATCTTTATATGTATACTAACTAATGCACATATCTATTTCAGTGAGTCATCCAAAAAAATACATCCGCTCAAGATGATCAAGATATCCAAATTATACATGAACTTAAGGTTATGCTAGATTCAGATAACCAATTAGTTAAGGTTTATAGGATGGTAAGAGATTCTTTCAATAACAATCCCCATGTCAACCTAAAGTTGCGACTAATTGGTAAGAGGAACAAAGATGGTAGGACATACAACCTACCAACTGCATCTGAGGTTGCAGCTTTGATTATTGGTGACATTGGTGATTGTATTGATCGGCGTGATGTTATAGTTGAAACTCAAAACGGAAATCTAAGACGTATTAGTGAGCTTCATCCTTCGTACCTTCCTCTACAATATCCGTTGCTTTTCCCATATGGTGATGATGGTTATCGGGTTGATATACTTCATAGAAATATTGGAACCTCAAACAATATAAAAGGGAAAGGTTATCAATGAGAGAATTTTTTTCATATCATGTTCAGGATCGTGTTAATAAATTCTCATTGATACTAAATTCTAGAAGACTTTTCCAACAGTTTTTAGTCGACTCATATACAATGATTGAGAGTGAAAGGTTAAACTTCATACGTAATCAGCAAAAAGTCCTAAGAAGTGAAACATATGATGTTATCTGCAAAGAACGAAACAAAGGAATTGAAAATATGGCTGGCGTCGGTAAACGTGTTATCCTACCTTCATCTTTTACAGGTGGTGCGCGGTTCATGATGCAGAATTATCTTGATGTTATGTCTCTTTGTAAGTGGTACGGCTATCCGGATTTCTTCATCACTATTACATGTAACCCAAAATGGCCAGAAATCAAAAGGTTTCTTAAAGACACTACACTGAACCCCGAAGATAGACCTGACATACTGTGTCGATTGTTTCGTCTTAAACTCGAGTCAATTATTAAAGACCTAAAGGATAATTCAATACTCGGCGCTGTTTCAGCAGGTATTTATTTTTATACTTATATTTTATAATTATTTATTCTCTCATATATATATATATATATATATATATATATATATATATATATATATATATATATATATATATATATATATATACAGTTCATATTATGATTTTAATTTAGAATAATATTGTTTGATTTTTTGTTACTTCTTTACATAATAATGATTAATTTTTTTAACTAAATTCATATACTTAAAAAATGTTGTTTACCGAGTTGGATTTCAAAAACGGGGCCTGTGTCATGCACATATATATTTATTCATGAACGTTCAACCTAAACTTCATACGGTTGATCAGATCGATGATTTTTTAATCTGCTAAAATTCCTATTTTATTACGATTTGATATTAGAATAATAATTTTTGATTTTTATTTCTTCTTTACATAATAATGCTTATTTATTAACTAAATTCATTTCTTTTTTAACAGTTGTTTACACAGTTGAATTTCAAAAACGTGGCCCGCCTCATGCACATATATGTCTATTCTTGAACGTTCAACATAAACTTCATACGGTTGATCATATCGATAATTTTATATGTGCTGAAATTCCAAACAAGAATGAAGATATGGAATTATATGATCTTGTATCAGACTTTATGATACATGGTCCATGTGGTAATGCTAATCCTAAGTGTCCATGCATGGTAGATAAAAAGTGCTCAAAAAACTTTCCAAAGAATTTTAATGAAAACACGTCTACTGATTCAAATGGTTTTCCGTTATATAGAAGAAGAGATACAGGACTTTTTGTTGAAAAATTAGGTGTCAAGTTGGACAATCGGAGCGTTGTTGCGTACAACAAGCACTTGCTAAAAAGATATCAAGCACACATAAATGTTGAATGGTGTAATCAGGCCGGATCAATAAAGTACCTATTCAAGTATATTAATAAAGGACCTGATAGGGCTACTATTGTTGTCATAGATCCAGACACTGATCCTAACAAAGATAATGGTATAGATAAAATTAAAGAATACTATGATTGTAGATACATTTCAGCTTGCGAGGCTTCATGGAGAATTTTTGGTTTTGATGTACATTACCGATATCCATCGGTTATCAGGTTGCCTTTCCATTTGCCAAACCAACAACAAATTGTGTATGGTGTTGACGATGATATAAACAACGTACTAAGTAAACAGTCTGTTTCCTCTACAATGTTTTTATCTTGGATGGAATGTAATCGTTATGACCATGAAGCACGCAAGTTAACTTACGTTGAGTTTCCAACAAAATTTGTTTGGAAATCTGACCAAAATGTTGGTCTCCAAGAAAAAAAGGTTTTTCAATTGGTCGAATTCACTCCGTATCTCCATCTGTCGGTGAGGCTTATTATTTACGGATTCTACTCAACAAAGTCAAAGGGCCGATGTCGTTTAATGATATTAAAACCGTTAATGGTCAAACATTTCCAACATTTAGAGATACATGTTATGCCCTTGGTCTTTTAGATGATGATGCCGAATATATTGATGCAATTAAAGAGGCGAGTCATTCAGGTTCTGGATATTATCTGCGTACTTTGTTTGCCACAATGTTGTTATCAAATTCTTTATCGAGACCGGATTATGTTTGGAATAGTACATGGGAATACTTATCTGACGGCATTCTTTACAAACAACAAAAAATATTGAGGTTGCCAGGTACATTACACATCTTTTAATTTTTTAATTAATAAAAATCACTTATTATATTTATTGATATTTATTTTTATAATAATTTGATACATTTCATAATAAGTATTACCATTTTCACATCACATTCATTGTGTAACTAATTATCCACAATATTTTCCATTTTTCAGCTTTGTCGCTGACAAATAGTCAAACTAAAAATTTGACGTTGTATGAGATTGAAAAGTATTTACAACGGAATAATTCAACACTAAAGTCATTTACATGCATGCCTTACCCGGACAATGATTCGCTGTCTTCATCAAATAATCGTTTAATTAGCGAGGAGTTATTGTATGATGTTTGAAAATGAGAATATTGAGTTTGAAAAGCTTTTGAATTCTTTAACGGATGAACAACGATATGTTTTTGATGACATCATGACTGCTGTTGAAGTTAATAAAGGCGGAGTTTTTTTCGTTTATGGATATGGCGGAACCGGTAAAACTTTTTTATGGAAGACATTGGCGGCAGCAATAAGGTCTAAAGGTGAAATTGTATTAAATGTAGCATCCAGTGGAATAGCATCTTTGTTGCTTACAGGAGGTCGTACTGCGCACTCACGATTCCATATTCCATTAAATGTAAACGAAGATTCTGTATGCCATATAAAACCAAACAGTGAAGTTGCTCAACTATTGAAGCAGACAAAATTGATAATTTGGGATGAAGCACCCATGACTCACAAGCATGCATTTGAAGCATTGGATAGGACGATGAATGATGTATTACCTAAACATACTTCTGTATCTTCAGATATGCTATTTGGTGGTAAAGTTATTGTTTTTGGTGGCGATTTTAGACAAATTTTACCGGTTGTTCCAAATGGTAGTCGACAAGATATTGTTAATGCGTCCTTAAGCTCATCCTACCTTTGGAATAAATGCAAGTTACTTACTTTAACAAAAAATATGCGACTAAAAGCCGGGGGACACCCTTATGCTATTGAAGTAATTGAAAACTTTGCTAAATGGCTTCTTGATATAGGAGAGGGCAACGTTGGTGGTTATAACGATGGTGAGGCAACTATTACTATGCCTGATGAACTCCTCATCAAAGACTCGATCGATCCTTTATCAAGTTTGATCGAATTTGTTTACCCATGCATGTTAGAGAACTACAAAGACAAAGAGTACTTTCGTGAGAGAGCAATTCTGGCACCAAAAAACGAGATCGTTCATGAAATTAACGATCGTTTGCTTTCAATTTTCCCTGGTGATGAGATAGAGTATCTTAGTTCAGATAGCATATGTCAAACGGAACATTTTAATATTCCGTTACAGGAAAATTTGTACTCCCCTGATTTTCTAAATGGTCTCAAAATATCCGGACTGCCAAATCACAGGTTAGTATTAAAAGTTGGTGTTCCAGTGATGCTTCTACGTAATATTGACCAACAAAATGGTCTTTGCAATGGTACTCGCCTGTAAATAGTATCTCTTGGAAAAAGGGTTATTGAAGCTGAGATAATATCTGGAAGTAATATTGGATGCCGAACATTTATTCCAAGAATTAATCTTGTGCCATCTGATAAAAAAATCCCTATTAAGTTTCAAAGAAGACAGTTTCCGCTAAGTGTTTCTTTTGCAATGACGATTAACAAGAGTCAGGGACAATCATTGTCAAGAGTTGGTTTGTATTTAAAAGAGCCAGTTTTTACTCATGGGCAGTTATATGTTGCTTTGTCAAGGGTGAAGACTACAAACGGCGTAAAATTACTCATTTTAGATCAAAATGGTAACAGTACCAATGTGACTCAAAACGTTATATACAAAGAGGGTTTACACATCTACAAGAAACTTTTAGAGTATGAATTTTATTTATTTCTATTTTCAAACTTTGATATTTATTGTTTTGTATTTTTTATTATGGTTATTATGTAATCAGTATTTGATGAAAGTCATATTGATTAAATCATCCGTGTATCATACGGGTTCTAACCTAGTAATTATATAAATACAAAGCACACGTTATATGACACCATAAACAATTACACGCGGCGTCAAGAATAACCTTCCAGAAAATTCGTCACGTTACACTTCTTGAATCTTGACTTCCACCCATCATCTTCGATTCAAAATCTTCATCCCCTTTTGCCCTTTTTTCACCCTATAAATTCACCCATAATTTCATCATTTTCTTCATCGAAAACCCTCATTATAACTGCCACATTGCGCTGATTCATTCCCCTGTAAGTGTTCATATGTTTTTTTCATTTGTTTTCGCCCTTTGATCTTTGCATACGCGACCACTGATTCTTCTAACTTGCTTTTAGACATCGATTTCACTTGTTCGGATCCCAAATGAATGATTTTTTTGCAACTTTGATGAATGCGGTTGTGTACCTTTGGATCTGTGTTTGTGTGTTGAAAGTTGTTGATTTGAAGCATGGGTTTGATGTTAATGGGTAGTTTTTATGGTTCGCGTGAATTTAAAGCATGAATTTCCCTTTTGTTACTGATGCAAACATGATGAATTAGATCTTTTTATGATGATTATTATGTTTTTCAGTAGATTCAACATCTCTAGAATCAAATCCAAGAATATGGGAATATGATTTGTAGTTTAATTTGTTCGATTCAGTGTTTTAAACTTGAAATTTTGTGGGTTAAATTTTGTGGGTTGGATGATGGATTGTATCTATTTGATCTTGTTAATTTGATAATTTGACAATTTTAACTGTTTTGAACATGACAAATTTTGACTATTTCTTCAGTAGATCTCTTTGATTGTTTATGATGCAGATAATAAGATAGATTATGATGCAGGTTAGTACGAAATGGAATACGAAAATGGATACGAACAACAGATCCCACAATCAAGATTTGAGTGCCTTCTCTTTGGTAAGACTCTAATTTCTCATTCACTATAAAGATTTTGCGGTTTGTACTATCCTTTAGTGGGATTTTTGAAACCTTCTTATGTTGGACTTTTAGATGTTGATGACACCCTTTATCCTCTAAGCTCTGGGCTGTCAGTAGAGTGCACCAAAAACATCAAAGGTATTGCACATACAAGCAATTATCTTTAGATTGTATTTGTTAAGTTGTGTGTCAAATTAACTTTTAATCTCTGTTATACGAATGAATTTTGTAGAGTATATGGTGAATAAGCTTGATATAGACGAAAGCAAAGTCCCGGAAATGTGTATCCAACTGTATAAAGATTATGGGACAACAATGGCTGGCCTTCGGGTATGATGTCAAATCAAAGCTATGATCTTTATGAAATCTGAGAAAAGGGTGTTTTATAACTTTATTGTATGTTTGATATTGAATCGTCGAATCATTTCTTTGTGCAGGCTCTTGGCTATGATTTTGATCATGATGACTACCATGGGTAACGAATCTACTAATCCCTTTTTGTCTATAGTATACAAACCAAAAAAGCCTAATGTTGTGAAATTGGTGATTGCAGTTTTGTCCATGGGAGATTACCCTATGAATACCTGAAACCTGACCCTGTTCTTAGAAGTCTTTTAAATAGCTTGCCCATAAGGAAAGTGGTATGTTTTCAAGACTATCTTTTGTAAATATATACATACTTTATTGTATATGTGAAGATGTTTTGTATATAGTTTCATGGTGTGTGTTAATTTCACAGATCTTCTCAAATGCAAATGAAGCACATGTGGCTGAAGTTCTTGGCCGACTTGGATTGGAGGGCTGCTTTGATGATGTCATATGTTTCGAGTCCCTGAACCCTAAAACTCAAGCCATTGATACTTCTAAGAATGACAATGAACTCGTTGGTTTACCACCAAAGAGTCCTATTGTTTGCAAACCCTCTGAAACGCTTTCCAACAGGCTTTCAAGATGGCGAATATCAACCCTTATAAAACTGTAAGTTATCTTAAATGAAATAAAAAGTTACCGTAAGAAATAGATGTCATTATCATGTAGAATCTCACAATCATAAATTTGGTATTTTCAGTTGTTTTTTGATGACAGTATACGCAACATACAAACTGCAAAACTCACGGGTCTTACCACTGTGTTGGTAAGTTGATTTTGTATGGCGTTCAATTACAAAAAAACGAAAGAAAAGTACTTTATGGTGTTAAACTCTTCTTTTGTTGGTGGAAACAGGTTGGATCATCACAACGTAATGTAGGCGTTGACTATGCTTTAGAGAGCATACACAACATTAAGGAAGCAGTGCCGGAGCTGTGGGAATCGGTCAACAAGTTAAACGATGTTCGGCGTTCGCAGAAGATTGCAATCGAAACTCCTGTGGAAGCATAGATCCATAACTATGTTATTCTTCTAACATCTTGGGTCTAATCTTGATGTGCACTTGTTATTTTAGTGACCCATATCTGGTTGCTACCATCTTTGTACTGATATACTTGTTGTGAAAATGACAATTATAACTTTAAATTATTGAAATTGCAAATAAAACTGCTAAAAATTATGTTGGTTCAAGCTATTTTCTACCTAATGTCGCTCTTTAGATAATGGTTAGCATAATCATTCAACACTGTGTGGTTTGATTCTTTTATGAGAACCAAAAGAAATCTTGTGATGTAATTAAGCTAGAAATTTGAGAATTACTGTTAAAAGTAAAGATGTGAAAGGCTATTAGAAACTAAAAACTCATAAACTTTTGGCTCTTTTGACAGTCTTAAAACAACTTAAACATGCAAAGGAGTCCTGTGGGTTGATACAATTATTCATGGTGTATTCATGCTAATAATTCGGACAAAAGACTAAGCTATCTGAATTTTTTCAAAAAACGAGCGCTTTTTTATTTAATCTTGCAAATGTCTATATAACATTAGATTATCTAAGTATAGAAGAAAAAATACTCTATTCTATCATTAGCATTAGCAATTTAGCATACATATTAAAAGAAAGCGGCATGTATAATGTCACTTTGATTACAATCTGTCAAACACAGACATATTTGTTATGTTTATAATTGAATACTTTAAAAAACACAAATAATGTATATACATTATATATATGTAATTCGTTTCGTCATCATTTTTGTTTTTAGATACAAACAAACAAACATACCCAATATGTTATATGTCCCACTGAAAGCAGGGTCTGGAGGTCTGGGAGGAGACCGCTTCCAGAGAGACCCCCGCTCGACATCGATAACAACACAAACAATGCAAATCCAAAGGAGAACCAACATCACTTCCAGCCAAAAAAACCACTACAACCACCACACCACCGCCACTGGCTGACAGTCGCTTTAGGGTTCTTGATATAGAAAAACCAAACGAATGCAAGACTTTAATCAGGCCCTAATCACGAAGCCATCGGCGACGACGAGGATCAAATAGCGGCAATAGTCATCTTCCTGCCTCCTCTGCGTCCCTCCCTCCCCCCCTCCACCCCTCCCCCCTCCCTGAGTTACATATACATATTTGATCAATTTGATTCTTCACATATTGTATCTTCATTTGTTCTACATAATTGATATTAGAAAAAGCCATCAATTCTAGCACTCTTTTGTTCATTTGATCAGAAGGTGATAATTCTTTATTATTTTCAACTGTTTATCCATTTTAATAATATTTTTTTAACATTTCTAGTTTTGTATACCATTTAGGATGGACCATAATTCTTACAAAATGATCACTGCAACCGATATTAGAATCAACCAATTTTTTGACATAAGTCCTAACAGAGATCAATCCAAATGATGTTGTTGGCACCAGATATCATTTACAAATAGACAATTTCACAGTATTGATCTCGCCCTATATGAAGTAAGTTTCAACATTTTAGTGTAACAATAATCATGTTGTCTTTTTTATTTATTTTCTGATTGCTTACATATATGTAAGTTTTATCATTTTAAAGTTGTTATATGCATGTTGTGTTTTTTCTTTATTTGCTAATTGTTTACATATATGTAGCTTGTCAAAATTCTGTAATAATAATTGGTATTTTACAACAGAAGATACTATACATATTCATTACATTGTAACGATGTTTAATAATTATTAATTTATTTTAAGAGAATGATATACATTTGTTTATCTGTGAATTATAAATTATTGTTATACTAAAATTCTCATAGGAAGATTCCTTGTGTACCATGTATATGAGCCTCCTAACAAAGCACAACATTGAACTGCGAATGTAGTAGCTGAGTACAAGCCTTTCGTAGGGAGCAAATATGATACATGGAAATATGTGTGAGGCCTATGTAATCAAGTTACATATACGTAACCACAACTACATTTGTGTTGTAGTTATGTAAATGACATCTGGTTACATATACAAAACCACAAATACGTATGTTTAAATTTATGAGTTTAATTTATTGTTTTGTGCAAGTTATATTTATAGTTACATGCACCTACATGACAACTGTTGCATATATGTAACAAGATGTATCAACGTGTTTTAGTCTGTCAGAAGATTTACGATTCAATGTGGTTGTGTTTACATATACGTAAGCAAGTTTACATATGATGCATTAATTTATTGTTGGATTATCTAAAAAAATGGAGAAGAAGGCAATTGTTGATTAATTTGAATGATAAAGATGAAGTCAACTGTTGGATTTTTTTTTAAATGCAATTTATAAGAGAAGAGAGAGAAGAGTAAATGTAGACATTTTAATGTTAGTTTCCAAAACTAATAATATTTTGTTCCAAATTTGCCCTTGTATCATTAATATAATCTATTTAAATTATGGATTATTTACTAAAATGCCATTGTATATATCAACCATTGATCAAATAGATCAATGGTTTAGATTTAGTTTTCTTGGTTTTCTACTAAATCATGGTTTTCTTAGGAACCCTCCCCTATATATATATATATATATATATATATATATATATATATATATATATATATATATATATATATATATATATATATATATATATATATATATATATATATATATATATATATATATATATATATGGGGTCAGGATCTTTACAGGACTCCTAAAGATCACGAGAACTCTAAGAACTTATCATATCTATTGATTTGTTTGTAATTTATTTATATTATAATTAATTCAACAAGGGTAATATAGTATTTATATGTTTGCAATTAATGTGATTCTTTAATAATTTATATTAATCTTGGTAAGTTACATAATAGTCAAACTCGTTAATTTTTTTTAGTTTCTATATTTTTATTTCTGATTCAAGATCCTTTTTTCTCTGCACATTCATCAGTATGCTATCAAGAAGAGATTCATCGATTCTTCAAGGATTCACAAGATCAACAAATCTTTTTTAACAATTTAGTAGTTTCAAGTAAGATCGCCCCACATATATATTTCTTTTTTATTAAAAATTGATTATCACTATAATAATTATTATTTTTTGAATTCCGATTGAAGCCAAGCATTTAATTTTAATTGATTCATGGTTTTAGGTAAGATTTGCTTATATATTTGAATATATTTGGCTATAGATTAGTGTTTTCATTCGTATGATTTTTAAAGAAAACATAAAATTTTGGTGGTGTATATATATTGTCCTCATTACATTACACTGACACACACATCTGTTGAATTGGGTTATTTCAATATTCATATGCTATGTCGAGTTCTAACAATATGAGAGCGAATATTCTTGCTGATGAATCAAACCAAAACCAAGTTGATTAAATAGTGAACGATGTTTTGTCAACGAAGGAGGTATCAGTGCTCGCATTCGTGAACAGAGGAGGAAGCGTTTTTGCCTTTATTGTCGTGTGTTCACTTACCATGATGCTAGGAATTATCATATGATACTCGAATTATGTCCACTCATTGATAAATAAAAAACGTTTTTATATTCTATATTTTCTTCTAATTTTACTGTATAATTGTTGAGTATTTAGTGTTTGCAATTGTATTTGATTTTTTCTCTGAAGCATTATTAAAACTTGGTATTTTATTAATGTGATTATGTTGTTACATCGAGTTACATATATGTAAACATGTTATCCAAAAGTTTCAACCCACATCTCTTTAAAAATCATTATGTTAACAAGTTACTGTGATTGTGTTGTATTAGTCATTTACATATAGGGAAATAAGCATATTCATAGTTTCAACCCATATTGTATTCTTAAAATTTACATATACGTAAATCAAAAGAATCATTAAGGATTAAATCTAATGACATCAAGTATGGTCATCCTCTACAACTCAAAAAACCTTTATGATATTAATTTAATTTTTTTCAAATTACATGCACGTAAACAACTACCTAGGAACACCACTCATTAATTATTGTTTTACTTTAGACTTCTATTATTATCTCACAATGACAAATTTTTTTTGCCATTTAAAACCACACAAATTAAATCAAATTATTTATTAGCATTCATAAGCTTCAATATACATACAAGTAAAGATGATTTAACCAATAAATATCAACCATTGTGATACAGTATTCCTATCTCATGCATTATAGTAAAAATAATAATAATAAACACTCCTCAATTCTTGTTTATTTCTCACTCCCTGTTATAACCACAACCATGATATACGTAATTTCTAATGCATGTTTAAACATACACATCCTATTTACAAAGTTATATTATGTCACCTAATAATATCATAGTAGTCATTTTTATGAATACATAATTTTTTCCCTTTTTTACATATATGTATTTCTATACAAACTTTAACCTCATTCACTTCTTTTTGGCATCTTCTTTGCAATCCTTTTTTTCTTATTTGCTTTAAAGATACTCCAGCAACTTAATTCTTATAAGTTGTAGCTTGATCTTTCTGATTATAACTCACAGTCACTCATTCTACAATTGATATTCTTCGTCTTTTGTCCGTAACTAATTTAACATAAAATATAATTAAGTTTAATCCTCCAAATATGTCACCTTTAATTAATTAAAAAAACATACATGTGTTTATCTCCATGTTTTTTTTATTCTTTCTTTTTACCATCCTTGACATTATTTTCAGATTGTTTCCCTACAGAATCAAACATATATATATTTGTAAATCATGTATAAAGGGTTCACAGAAAATAATAAACTTATTTTACAGGTTCATACACAATAGTTACGCATAAGATAACCCTAATTATTGGCTTACTTAAAAATCTTCATACTACTAGAAGCACCAATCATTAATGCTGTTGCGTTTTGTTTATTTATTTGATTTCATGAAATTAGTTGTGCCTGTAACTAAAGGAGATGTTATATTATATTTAAAATTTTCTAAAATTCATAATACATATATTTCATTAAATTTAACTCTTAACCACACTACTACACTCTAACATTTTACTGTTTCTTTTCATACACTTTCTTTTCACACACTTACTTTTAGTACACTTTCTTCTGGATCATCAAGAGCAATTGGATTTGCCACGTTATTCATAAAATCGGCTAAATGTGCTATACGTTCACTTCTTCTTTCTACATACACGTAAAACCACTTAACTGTTAACAAAATATATAAATTACAGGTAACCTACAGTTAGACACATATAACTTATACATTTACTTGACGACATCTTACGAGCTACTCGTTTTCTTGAATAAAATATCATGAAAGAAAATAAATGTCCTTTACATATCAACAATTTGATATTTACCAATTGCATACCCATGCATACCAATACATATATTGTATTGTTCATGTTCACTAAAACCAAACAGAAACCTATATCCTTAGTTATCATATATTAACCCTTATTTACATATACGTATACAGGGCCAAGCAACACTTTATTTTAGTAGGTACAAATAAAAGGCTTCTAATACATCTATACATAATAGTGTAATCTATATTATTATTTAGAGTTTTAAACATAAAATTACACATACAAATCGAAACTAATCTATTGTTCATATTTTCACATGAATAAATTTCCTTCATTCTAACAACAATTTAATTAATATCTCATAACAAATAAGATTATGAAGCATAAAACTATCAACTACTTACACATCCAAATCTCACATCCTAAAAATTTCAAACAACTGTAAGAAATATCAATTTTGAATGATGATGGACCAAATTATTACACGTTCCACTACATACACAAGTTAATATATAATTTCTATTTACATATATGAATACACACTCAATCCTGTTTTCCATGAACAACTGAATATTTTTCCTACTTTTCACTAAGTTTTACACATACGAATATTAACTATGCAACACAACCACTCTGATAAATATACTACAAAAAAACCCCAATCTACTTAGTATTAAATCTTCAAAGCACAGATTATTTAAAAACCCTAAATGCCTTCAATTGTCAAAATCAAATCCTAATTCAACATATAATATACCCATTGGTTTGTGTATCTTCCTTAAAACCACAGATTAATGTACGAATAATAAAATCAGACTCTTTCTCCCTTTATACCGAACCCTAATACGCACTGATTTTACATCAGAATCAGTAATGCATGTATGCTTAATCAACAATTAAAGTTTATACACAATTTTCTGAAACGTAACGACATGTATCACTAAAAATTAACATACTTGAATACACTTGCGCAGTCGACCTTCTTCGTAGCTTCTTCTTCCTCAATGAATGTTTGAAATTACAATCTCTATAATGTTGGAAGGTTGAACAATGTCCTTCTATGATTTTGTTCTTAAAATATTGGGGAGGACTTCACGGGAATCAAGTAAATGCAATCTACTTACCATATGAATTTTCAATGTAATTTTACATAACCACCATTCTCAAATTAATTTACATATTTGTTTTGGTTGAAAAATGACATTAGTGACCCTTTAATTTCAACCATACATTTTTCTAATCAATGACTAGAAAAAGTTCTTGCAGTTCTTATTAAAAAGGAAGTCCTGCAATGAACCGGACCCTATATGTATATATATATATATGTATATATATGTATGTATATATATATGTGTATGTATATATATATATATGTATGTATATGTATATGTATATATGTATGTATATATATGTATGTATATATATGTATGTATATATATGTATATATGTATATATGATATATATATGTATATATATATATGTATATATATATATATGTGTGTGTATATACGTATATATATATGTATATAAGTATATATATGTATGTATATATATATATGTATATATGTATATATATGTATGTATATATATATATGTATATATATATATATGCATGTATTCAAAATCGAATGAACATTTAGAATCATAAACTATAGCGAGTGGCGTTACTGTTACGGACTTTCAGTAACATGGCAAATCCAACTGCTCATGAGCAAATGACATCGTCACTGGTATTCGAGTTTATGATTTTTAACGATCGAAACCAATAACAATCAAACCCTTGTTGCGTTGCGCGGGGAAAACCCGACCACAATTCACTCACTGCGAAGCGCAAGGGTAAACCTAGTTTTATTTATATCACATATATACATACAACCAAAATTCGAGTTGTCCTCGAGTTATTTTGACGATGAATAAAAAAATCTGTTGCAGAAATTAAAGATACACCTTAGAATTCTCGTTATAATACACTTGTATGTATGGCTAATTTATATTCATGTATTAGAAGCGTTTGAATGCACACAGTCAACAATGTTGCTTAATAAAAACAAGCAGATGACTTTTAGTGGATTTTAAAACATTTTATTTTGTAGGTGATAAACATTTTAAGGGTCAACATTGAAAAAAACACAGATAGAAAAAAAAATCTATAGGGTCAGTTGACCTCACCCTTCGTAAATCCACCCCTGGTTTGGGATATTGTATGTGCGACTAAAAGTAGATAAATAAGTGTGTGAGTTGCGGTTTTAGAAAAAAAGTGAATTCCCCACCCGAATGTCATAAGCTAAATTAATACAAGAACAAACCTGCGCATAACAAGAACACACTGGAAACATAATGATGTGCATAAATATATAAATAACATAGCATACGCGAAACAGATTCGACTCTCTGCCTAGAAACATCAACTCGCGCTCTGATAAGAGCTACATTTTTTACAGTCACGAAACTACCTCACCTTTGTCTTTACATCCTTGAGAACGTCACGTACTCTCATATCATCATCATAATTATACTGCCTCTGCACCAGCATCAGGTGATTCTTTCTTCTTATAACGAAAAGTAACTCTATGTATATAATAATAAACCTTTAAACGCTACAGAATGTACAGTTTTCCAAGTACAACCAACGGACCGACCAAACTTTATTTGCAACAACTAGGAGATCGAGGCAGACCGACAGACAGAGAGAGGAAAAAGGGCAGCTTAAACTAGCCTGCCTTTGTTAGCTGTACAACTTCATTTCCTATGCCACCCCATCCTCTTATGCAGCGTGAGCCGACTGTGCAGCAATTCTCCTTTCTGCAATCAATGAAACCCGACTTTTACGAAACCAAAACAAGTCCTAAAATGTCTATCTAATTGTGTTGTTACAACTTACAATGAACTGATAATTATTTGGGACCCACAAATCAACTTAACGACGATAGCGGGAAGTTATTGGTAATCCATCTCTAAAGACCAATACTTGACTACTAATTTTCATTACCAACTTACGTAGAAAGGTTTGGCGTGAAGCGCTGACTTTTAAAGATACAGAGAAAAAAGAAAAAACGAGTATGTGAATATGTACCTCCAGCAGCAACAAGTTTCTCTACACGAGTGACAATATGTTTCCCGTAAGTGTATTTCTTAAGTGCATTCAGATGAACCTTGATTCGGGACAATATGTGCTCACGTTCTTGATCACTACAAGTTTCAAGTACTTTTTGCACCACATAATTTGCAAACTGATCTTTCATCATTGCCTATATAAAAACGCAACCAAACCAAATATTTAAGCATTAATCATAGAAGCATGAAATTCACTGAAAAACATGAGCAGATAATTCTGCTTTTAGGGGAATGGAGTAACAAAACCTGAAGGGGCTCATTTTCATCAGTAGTACCAAGCATCTCGTTCACAAGAAGTTGGCGTTCACTAGCATCACCAAAAGTCAAACACTTCTCAACCACATTTGATGCAAACTTCTGTTGACTCATTTGAACAATCTTCCCCGCCAACTCTTGAATTATTATTGAGCGTTCGTGTGGTTTTCCATGTTCCAAGACATGCTGTTACAAGAAAGATCTCCAAATATAAGCATTTTACCAAAACAAATTAAGATAAATTGATAAGATCACAGGTTACAAACCTGAACGACATAATTTCCATACTGATCTTGTGCTAGCATACTTACACAAGCAAGGATTTCATCCATCACCTTGCTTTGAGTTTTAGGATCCTCACAATGCTCGAGCACCCTCTGAATGATAATAAAATGTAAAACTAGTTATTTCAATTTATGTCGTTCGCATATATCAATACTTTTAATTTGTGTAAGTTTTTATTACCTGTATGACACGACAACCATAGGGATGAGTTGAAAGGGTCACAACTTGATCAAAGAAAGTTGTGATGATAAACTGAATATGTTCTTCAGGAACACATTCAATACACTTCTGAATAACATGATTCCCATTTTGATCACGTACACATCGCATGATATGGCCATCAAGCTCTTCCACCATCTTGATTTTTTGGTCCAAGTCAACAACTTCAATGGCCTAAGAAATAATATAAGTTAGATGGGACCCAATCACATCATCTCTCTTCACGTCGTATCAAAGAAAAATAAATCTTGAAATATAATTGTTAGCAAAAGAACCTAGATAACTCGTATTATTACCTTCTGGATAACTCGACACCCGTACATTTGCAGACTAAGAGTAAGAACATTGCCCAACAGCTTTCCTGCCAGTTCTCTTCGCTGAGCTGGCATTCCATGCTCAAAGAACTGCAAATAAATATCTTAATTAAAGAGTTAATTTCAATTTTGCTCCCTAAGGTTTGATAAAAATAACCATATTCCTCCAAAAGATTAAAAACATCAATTTACCTCCAAAAGTTTCATAAGTTGTTTCAGTTTTAATCCAAAAGTCTCATTATTTTGGATTCAAGTTGAAACATTAATAAAACTTTTGGACTAAATTGAAAACAACTTATGAAACTTTTGGAGGTAAATTTATGGTTTTTAATCTTTTGGAGGTAAATTTATGGTTTTTAATCTTTTGGAGGAAAATAGTTATTTTTGTCAAAACTCAGGGACTAAAACCGAACTTAACTCTAATTAAAAAGTTACTGAAGTGAAAAAATAAATTAACTTTATGTCCAGTAATAAAAGATAAGTTGTTAACACCACCTTCTGGATCACATAATTTCCAAAGACATCAGTCATCAAAGTAAGAGCCTGAGGAAAAATCTCCTGAAAAACCATGTTCTTATCCTCTGTGGTAGCAGTTTCAAGTTTCTGTTGAATGAAACGGCTACCATACTGGTCCGCACTGATAATAATAAAAAATAACATTAAGTCAAAATTTTATAGAAAGCAACTAGGGTGGCAAATGCAATCCATTTACTTATGATTGATTTGGACTGCGTGTTATCTTAGACGGTGGTTCAAATGGGTCAAATCAAGATTAAAAGGAATGGGTCAAATGAGTCTAACAGGTTGCGAGTATAAAAATTGTATTTTTATTGCATACCTTGTAAATTATTTACTTGGAAAACTTAGATTACTAACGTACTACAGTGATGTTGTTTTGTAATCATAACAAACACATTGTTGTTTATATAAAAATTTAAAATTTAGAGAAGAAAACCAACAATGTGATATTTGTATCCGCTTACCTAAACTCAACAACGTGACCATTGATTTCAGAAAGCTCAAAATTTTTAGTTTTATTGCTCTTAAACTCTTCAAGTAAAGATGATGCAAAGCTATTATCTCCACCATCCAAATGCCAATGGCCCATCACACCACTGCCGCCACCTAGATTCCTCATCTGGGGAGAAAAACCGAGTGTTGAGTTCACCAAGCCGAATTGGGCTGCCCGGACCCCTGGGAGAGTGGGGAAGTGGGCTTGCTAATGGGCTCCCAGGATAAGACAACCCAACGCCAAACGCAGGGTTCCCATAATAACCATGGTGATGAGGACTAGTAGAAGCATATTGAACACCACCATATTGTGATTTTTGTGGTGACAGTAAAGTTCCAAGGTATGCTTTTTGAAGCAAGTCATTGTATGAATTCCCAAGATAACTGCTGCGGTCCATAGTCGGGTCGTTAAGGGCGGCCATTTGCGCGGCTGCTGCAGCGTACTCAGTTGACCTTAAGTATTGGAGGTACACAGGGTCCATAAAGGATGCTTGTAGTGCATTTCCCGTCATTTGGTTTCCAATTCTGCTCATGTTTGGTGATTCCAAACCAAATCTTGATTCCATTCCAGGGTAAGCCATGGCAGAAGCAGCAGCAGCAGTTTCAAAAAGTGGCGGTAGATTCACGTTTCCATGTTGACCAGACATCATTTGTGGAGAATTAATAGAATATCCAGTTCCACCACCATCCATCTGCTGATAGTGGGATTGCAAGTTACTCGAAGACCCATCAAAGTACAGATTATTCTTGTTATTTTTCTGACTCCGTGACTTATTCAGAAGAAAAGCATTCTGTTCATCAGCATTTGGTCAAACTGTTTCAGATTTGCCTCTTCGCCCATGATCCCGTTCGATAAATTCATACCAGAAAGTGCTGTCACCAAATCAGCAGGATCTCTGGGGTTAGAAGGGGCTCCATTAAATATGCCTGGGCTGTTGGAATTTCTCCTATCTGAAAGGTTGACCCGACCACCGCCTATAGGGGTAGGAATTGGACTCGGGACCCTTGCAATGTGTTGCGGGTCAGGGGTTGTACTTCTTGATAAAGAAGCACCTAAAGCTGCAGCATAAGAATATGATGTTGGTGGACCTTTGGCACCATGTGCTTGTGCCAGCTCAGCATCAGTTTCATCATTGATTTCAAAAGCAGCACGACTAGCCGGTCGAGAAGGGTGTCCAGAAGGTGGTGTTGAACGGCTCAAATCATCCTGCAAAGATAACATCTTTTTTAGTTTGACCCATTTCATACTTTAACAGGAATAACAAGTTGGAATACAGAAAAACCTGTCATTTTAACTGCCTTAAAACAATATGAATTAATCAAGAAAATAATATAACTGAAAATTTTACACCTTACTACCCAAAAGAACACCCAAACATTCCTATGAACATTAACATAATGAAAAACAGAAAAAGAGCACTTACATATTAGATTTTTGTCAAGAAAATAAAACCAATGGGACCAAAAAATATATGTTATCATTGTTTATTCGATAACCTCAACTTAGAAACTATGAACTGTCAACAGCCTATACTAATCGCATCGATGTTCATAATCACAAGCTCTTAAAAGCACCATAATCATCATATCACGGCATTTGAATACTATCAACACATAGAATTACAGTTCACATTACTTGATACAAAAAAACGACATGAAAAAGAATAAATGTTAACCTGAAAAATTTCAGCAAGGCTCTTCTGTTTGCTACCCAATCCTAAACCAGGCAAACCGATCAATCCATCGCCACCCCACTCAGCAGACCCCTTAACTTTCTCAACCTCAGAATTCTCATTCTCCTGTTTCTTCGCGTTAAAACCAGGCGGCATAGAGAAAAGAGACACAGCACCACCACCACCAGCATTGCCGCTTCCGCCACCACCATCAGCCCTATTCGTTTTCCTCCTATCCCCAATCCCTCCCAACCCTGACCCTCCACCGCCCTGCAACCGCTGCGTAAACCGCCAATCCTCTTTCGACAACAGTGGTGGTGGCAGCCTAGGGTTAAGGTTCACATTCGAATAGTAATAAGATATGTAAGCAGGGTCAGCCCTAAGTTCATCTTCAGACATGAACCCATTGCCACCAGCAAACTCAGAGAAAGCTAAACCATTGGTTTGACCATGGCTACTGTTAAACAAACCACCAACTGCACTCAACGAACCCTCTACCGTAGGTGGTGCCGAACCACTTCTATACATGTTTAGCTCCTTTTCCCGATCATCGGCCTCACGCCGCTGCTCACGGAGCAACAACCCTATCTCGTTCTCCAATTCATCCCCAAATGAACCCTCACCACCACTAGTGATCACCGGTCTTCTATCCAATTCAGATAACATCGTTTCAAGGATTAAATTATGCAAATTATATCAAACAAAGAACATCAACAGCATAACAAAACAACCCAAGATGATTACGCAATGAAATCCATCAGCTTACACGATAAACCCTAATCGTCAATCACTCACCCACCTCAAACCCTAAATACAAAATCAAAATCCACAAACTTTAACACAATTTAAACACCAAAGAGGGTATGAATCAGCTCTTAAACCCATAAAGATCGAACCCTTGATCAATCGAATCCAAGCTCACACCTTTCATAACCTAAAGAACAGATTTCTTGATCATCAGACAACAAAGAGTAAAGAAACACAAAAAGGAATAATCTTTGGCAACTACTTTCAACTGGTTTCACATTGGATTGCAAAAACAGCAAGATTTAACAAAAGGGTTGCCAGAAAACAAGAAGCATGAGCTGAATGATGATAGATGATGATGATGATGATCAGTTGGAGTTACTGTATCAAGAAAACAGAGAGAAAGATGAACAATAGATCGATCTGGCGGCGAATTAGTTCAATCAAAGAACCCTTCTAGGGTTTTGTTTTCAACTACTTTCTGCTATGAAGAGATTATATACAGTAACTTGGGTTTTATTGGTTTTCTTCTTTATTATTTTTAGAACTTTCTATAAAAGAGTTTTGTCTGGGCTCTAATTTTTTTAAAGAAAATAATAAGTAAGAAAAGGAATATAGTTTTGGTAGGTTTGATTGATTCAAGGGATTATAATGTGTTTTTAGTTTCTATTGATAATTTAAGATCTTAAGATAGTTCAAAATAGTATATCTTTTGTATCTGAAGGTTTATATTTATACATAGTAGTAAAATAAAGCATTGATAGTTTATCAAATAATTAAGAAAAAATATTTCTTTTCATAGAAAATATTTTTGGGATCTCGAAATAAGAATATTATAGATGTTCTCTAATTTAAAGAAAACAAATTACGCTTATGAAGTTGTATTGTTATAACAAAATTATCATGATTCAGTTTGTAACAATATTTAATAAAAGGTCAGGATATATGGATATTCGGGCATTGTTATTTGAACACTTTCAATACGGCCCGTATTGGTGTATCAAATATCAAATCAGTCAATTTATAAAATGTTACGGCTCTTATTGGTTGTTATGGCCCGTAATGACTTTAACTTACGGGATTGTAACAAGGCTTATGTCATAGGTAAAATTTCCTTTTTTTTAATTTTTTGCTTTAAATTTTCATTTTTATAAATATTTTCTAATATTTTAAAACTAATTAGGTTATAGTACTTTTTAATTTAATTTTTTACTTTTATATATACCTTTAAAAAGTAAATCCAAATTATTTATTTTTATTTTTTTGATATTATAAAATTCTTATTACAAATTTTATAAATTAATTTATACGAATATTTTATAAATAATATATTGGTTATTGGGATATTCTCTTCTTTTTTTTATCTCCTTGTATACACAAACATTAGGGGGGGTGATGTTGTAATAACACAATGAGTATTTTTTTTCTATAATTCACTTACAATCAGTTACAACCATTTCATATAATATAAAGATTGCACTCATATACTTTGATTCCTTGAATCATGATTCATGAGGCTATAGAGAAAGTTTAATGAATTCCAAAATTCAACTCTAAATCACTATTAATTAATCGACTGAACTTTTGAGGCTTGAGAGTTGAGAAATAGACAAAATTACAATAAACAGCTATGGTTCCTCAAATATAAAGTAATGAGAAAGCTTGAGATCATGCGAGTGATCGTTTGTATGATGGAAATAAGTGAACAAGGAGGAATTCTTTTGTCAAAATAGGTTAATATTGTAGAATTCTAACCCCGATTACCAATTTGATAAAACGAAATTAAAGTTATGACAATGGAAGATTAACATGAATGATAATCTCAGAATAAAATTGCACTCATCATATGAAAACAAGATTACAAAATGAAGAAGATGATTATTCTTCCTCACTAACTACTAAACAGATTATTAACAAGAATAACAACCCAGCAATACACTTGACACATATTACCCCTTAACTATTAATGAATGATACATTACACCTTGTACTTGAAAAGCTTAAGCACAATATATTCCAACATACTCCACCTTTGTGCAAAGCTATCCAACTCCAAGCAACTTCAAACAATAGAAAAACTTAGACCAACCCAAAGCTTTGGTCAGCATATCAGCTGCATTTTCATGAGTATCCACTTATGAGATTTGAACCTTCCCAGTGTTAACTACATCTCTAATAAAATTTAGCCTAACATTAACATGTTTAGTCCTCTCATGATACATAGGATTCTTGGACAAATGAATTACACTTTGATTATCACACCAAACTATAGCACTAGTCATTTCATTAAGGAGTTCGAATACAAATCCTTTAAGCCATAAGGCTTCCTTAACTGCTTTAGTGAGTGCAATGTACTCAGCTTCGGTTGAGGATAATGCAACTACACGTTGTAGAGTTAACTTCCAGCTTACCAGACTGCCACAAACACTAAAAGCATAACCTATCACAGACCTTCCCTTATCTGGATCCTTAGTATAATCTGCATCCACAAACCTAATGACAAATGAATCAGAACTATGATTGTTGCCAAAAACCAACCCCATATCTCTAGTCCCATTCAGATACCCCAATATCCATTTAACTGCCTCCCAATGTTGCTTATCAGGCCTGTTGGGAGACCTACTCACCACACTCACTACATAACCTATATCAGGACGTGTACACACCATGAGATACATTAAACTCCTAGCAACTCTAGCATGAGGAACATCTAACATCTGATTCTCTTCTTCAATTGAATGAGGACAATCACAAAGAGAAAGTGTTGAGCTAATAGGGTTAACACAGGCTTCCTATTATCCATATAAAAATTAGACAACACTTTAGCAACATAACCAGTTTGAGATAATCTTAATATACCAAGACTTCAATCCCTTGTAATCTCCATTCCTAATATTTTCTAAGCCTCTCCCTATTCTTTCATGTCAAACTCTTTCATCAGCAAATCTTTGACATCTATCTACATCAGATTGAGCCTGACTTACTACCAGCATGTCATCAACATATAGCAACAGATATACATAACCTCTACCTTTGGCCTTCTTGTAATACACACATGAATCATAAGAGCTTTTGCTAAATCCTTGAGACACCACATAGTCATCAAACCTCTTATTCTATTACATAGGGGATTGTTTCAACCCATAAAGAGACCTCTGCAAAAGACATACCTTATCTTCACTTCCCTTTACAACAAAACCTGGAGGCTGCTTCATGTAAATCTGCTCATCAAGACTATCATGTAAGAAGGCATTCTAGACGTCTAGCTGTTCCAAAACCAAGTCATACCTAGCAGCTAGTGAAAGCATTACTCTTATGGATGAGTGTTTCACTACAGGTGAAAAATATCATTGTAATCTACCTCTTCTACTAGAGTAAACCCCTTTGCATCCAACCTGACTTTATATCTAGGAGCCTTACCCATATGCACACCATCCTTCACCTTGAATAACTATTTGCAACTTACTAACTTTTGCTCATTAGGCTTATCAACCAGTATCCAGGTGTTGTTCTTTTCTAAAGACTCCATTTCTTCCAACATGGCATGCATCCACTTTGAACTATCCTTTGAAGGCACATCTTCATCATAGTTCAAGGGTTCACACATACTTTCTATAGCAGCTGCATTGAATACAAATACAGAGATATCATCAGTTTCTCTAAACCTCTGAGGGGGCACTAGCCTTCTAGGCCTATCTTTTGCAATGCTGTAAGTAGATTGAGTTCTACTTAAGCTAGAACCACCCTTATCACTCCCTTCACCCAAATAAGAATTCTGTGGCTCCCACTCCACCTCAAAATGAACCTCCTTAGAATCAGGTTCAGCAGTTGAGACAGATCCTGAGACCAGATCTTTACATAGTACTTTTTCTGTAAATACTACATCTCTACTTGCTAAAACTTTAGGTACACCTTTATCCATTCTCTAAAGTCTATATCCTTTAGCACCCTCTAGATACCCAAGCATCATACATTTTACTGCTATTGGCTCCGACTTGCCTTTATTCATATAAGCATAAGCCAAAGCACCAAACACCTTCAATCTTAAGTAATCAGCTAGAAAGCCTGACCAGAATTCCCACGGAGTCTTCATGCCTATAGCACTAGAGGGTGACTGATGTACAGGGTTTGGAATGAGGTTTATCATGGTTAGTTGGTTAACTTTAATGTATCTAATGTGTTTAAGTGTGTAACACCCCGAAAAGTCAAATGGGTCAAATGGATTAGAGGCTTATTAATAGGCTTTTAATTAAAGAAGGCAAAAGGGTTATGGGCTAGGTGGGGTTCATGGGCAAGATTAAGGCCCATAACCAGCCCTTAACCTGCCCAAGACACCACCATCTTCTCATTCTAACCCTAACAACAAAGAAATTCGTAGAGAGAGAAAGTAGAGAGAGAAAGTGCAAGAAACTTAAGATTTGGAGCTTCTAAGATCAAGGGATTGAAGATCTGGGTGTTTATGCATCAAATCTTAAAGAAAGGAGCAACAAACAAGGTAAGAATCGACCTCTAAGACCTTCTGTAGATCAAACCCGGATTCTAGGGTTTTGGGGTTTTGAAAAGTTTAAAGAAACACATAAAGGTCGAATTTTTACGTATGAAAACGTGTAAAAAGCTTAGATTTGGCTTCATGGAAGTTAAACCAAGGATTTGGACGTAAAAAGTTAAGATTTTGGGTTAAAACGACTGGTTCTTAGTTTTTATTCATCCAGCGAAACTGGGCCCCGATCCAGCGAAACTGTGAGTTAATCCAGCGAAACTGTGCACTCATTCAGCGAGACTAGGAGAAATTCCAGCAAAACTACAGTTTCGCACGGGCGAAACTACAGTTTCGCCGGGAATCTCGCGAAGACCCAGACTGACCCATAGACTTCGCGAAAGTAGGAAATTCCAACGAAAGTTGGGCGCTCAAGGTAGCGAATCTGTCTAGCGAAACTAGCAGAAGTGCTGCCCAGCGAAACTGCTGGCGAAACTGCAGTTTCGCTGCAGCGAAACTGTGGGCGAAACTATGAAGAAAATGACGTTTTTGTGTATTAACTTTCGTGCAGCTAGAGCATTCGGACCATAGCTTAAGTAACTTAGAAATTAAGCTATTTGCTAAGTTCAGGTGAGTTCTAGATCCTCTTATTTAAACGTTTTTCCTTGTTTTTGGGGCTATTATGCATAGTAAACATAAGGTTTTCAAGATAAGGATTTCAAGGTGTTTTAACAAGGAAATACATTTTTTTAAAGCAAAATGTGACACTTAAATAGCTCAAAATAATTTCGGGCGCGCTGACCTGGCAGCCCGGCCCCAGCCAGGGGCGTTGCCCCTTGGACCCCACTAGTGTAACATTTCGTTTTTTTTTTATAATAAAGCTGATTTTGCTCGATGTTGATTCCGAAGAATACAATAATCATAATAATAATAATAATGATAATAATAATAATACTAGTGGTAGTAATAATATAAATAAATAATAATAATAATAATAATAATAATAATAATAATAACTTTAATAATAATAACAATAATAAGGTCCAGGGGTCATTTGGTAATTTTCAAAACTTTAAAAGAAAGTTTAAAGCATTAAATAAATAACTTCTAAACTACAGGGACCAAATTGTAACTTTTTTTAAAATCACACCATCACCCCCGTCGAACACCCTCACCGCCGGCAACACCTCTGGCGACCCTCCGGTGAGCTTCAAAAGCCACGATCACGCGATTTCTGACCAAAACAGACACTCCCGACACATCTATGTGGGAGATTCGAACGCGTGCCAACTAAACAATTCCAAATTCGAACGCATGCGGTGTAGAACCCGAGCCACGAGTTGTCGGACCTTTGTCAGTCCACAGATCGCACTAACACCTTATTCTAATCAAATTAAACGAATATGAAGTACCATAATTCAGTTTCTAATCGACCCCCATTATCCATTTCACTTGAAACGAATTTAAACACACCTTCGAACACCACCAAACCGTCGGACCTGCAACTGAGGTGTTCATCTTCTTTCGAGCTTCGAAACCTGAAATTGATTGAAGGATATAGTTCGTGATGGTGATCTGAAGCTTCCCACAAGAGGAATTTGATTATCATCACCATTTGCACCTCGAATCCATCCCCTCTCTGCCGCGTCTGTTCATCGACCAATTCAGCTTCAATTCATCATTTTACGGGTAATTACATACACACACACACACTCGTTTAATCATGGGGAACAAAAGCCCCATGATTGCAGGCACTATCAAAATCGAATCGATGTTCAATTTGGGTTCGATCAAACTAGGGTTCATCACGGTTTGGGAGTTTTGGTTAAATCGGTTTAAAGGAATTGGAACTGGATATTCACCGCGGCTGTATGCCTTGTCCTACCGGTTCCTGTGCCCCATGTTGTCCGAGAGGTCCCGGGTTCGACCCCGGGCAACCTCGTTATTTTTTTGAACCATTTTTAAGCCTCTAAAAATTATAAAAAAATTTCTAAAAATTATAAAAATGATTTTTCAAACATTAAAATTTTTAAAACAATTTAATTATCTTCTGAAATTTATTTTTAACATTTTATCTATTTTAATAAATGTTTTAAATAAATAAAATTACAAATAATACAAAATTATTTAAACAAAAGTGAACTTCTAATAATAATTTAATTTATTAAATTATTATTTGACACTATATTACTTTTAATTATTTCAAATAATCGTTAATATTGTTTTAATTATGATTAAATATAAAAAGTGTTATATTTAAATCATTTCAAGTAACAATTTCATTTCTTTTAGTTACACAAATAATTAAATATTTTAATTAATTATCATATAATTAATTATATAAAATTAATTATTTGTTTTCCACACTTTAACAATAAATCAAAACAGTTACGTGTATTGATCCATATATTTTTAAACATAATCATTTTCAATAAATTCATTTTATTTATTTCGAAACATTTCAACTAAATAAATTATTTAATTTAAACTACCATTCAAAACCAAATGGAAATCCTAATACATTCCCACATTCTCAAATCATTATTATTCTAATTCGAGACACCGTTCCTTAGGTTAATCGTAAGGAAATCGTTGGTGTTTAATCTATCACTTCCAGGTTCTAATATCATCAATCAAGTGAGTATTCATATCCCCTTTTTATATCATTTTCTATTTGGGGGAAATCATGTGATACATATATATTCAATCATGATATTCTATTGTTGTTTCATTCTAAATTCAATTCAAGACAGGTTATGTTATTACTTGCAATTACGTGAACATACTATGCTAAACTGGACGACAATAAAACCCTAATTCAATCAATCAATCAATCCTGGCAACAATGTAGATCTACTGGTTTGGATAACCCACCCCATATGAATAGTCGAGTGGTGATTGTGCCAGAGGCAATAGTTAAACTATGGTGTATGTGTGGAGTCTATTATTTGCAAGTGTCAAGTCAAGGGGTTGTTATTGTGTCAGTTTATCTATATGTTTTACTATTGCAATATAAGTCTTAACGTTACCTTGTGAATTGGATTATTCTCAATCAATCAATCAATCTATATGTATATTCAAAACTATGACTACTCACCAGCTAATTCGTTAGCTGACTTTATTTTCTCACATGATTTCAGGTTAAGCAAGATAGTGGACTTCTACCTGCTCATTTAAGACCCGGACTTAGTTAAAATAAAAGACAATTACTATTTGTGGTTTCAATTGTTGTATTTGTGTATGTTGAACTTATATTATCATGTAATCTGATTTTAATATTATTTCCACTATTAGACAACCATGTGTTATGAAAAATCAATCATTCCCTCGTCCGCTCCGATGATTCCGCCGTCGGTCGGGGTGTGACAGATTGGTATCAGAGCCATGGTTATAGGGAATTAGGTTATTAGAAATGGAATGACCTAGACTATAACTAGGTACCTTTACACATGAGTCCTCTCATGTATTTTATATGCATAGATAGGATTATATGTGCTTTACATGTTTGTACTTGATTATGTGATTATATACCTTATGTGATTCTCCCTATACTTTGAATCTATCAATATACACACGAATCTTAACTCATATTCTAAGGCATTGTGTGCCTAATTCAAGTGATTTCAAACTCCAAAACTCGATTGTTATTCATGGTTTTCAAATCTCGTCAAAGTCCGTGTCACATGACCGAGAACATGCAATGCTGGAAGAGTGGGATACCTGTATCTTAAGGTGTTCTGTCTAGGCAAGTTATTCATACAACTTGATTACCTTACCTGGGAACCCTCGAGATGAGTATTCGCTTATAGGTACGCATGTCCTTGTTAAGGTTGTGATGGACACAAATACTTTGATAAGTCAACGTATTCGCTTTGGTTTGCGAACCGAACGTTTACACTCCTAACCTCTCATTGTTATTCTAAACAATCTCATTAACGATTTTATTATTTTGAAAAGTTTTAAAAACCAATTACCCGTTTCTCATAGAGGTTTCTTCTTTCCATATTATACAGAATGGCTTCTCGTCAAATCCGTTCACGATCTAGAAACTCTGGCCGCAACATTGCTACTATTGTAGCACGTGAAGTTGCTGCTGTTATCCCAACTCTGCTTACCCATTTGAACCAAGGCAACAATACTGATCAAAACCCAACTGCACCAAACCCTCCCCGAACTTGTACTTACAAACATTTCAGTTCTTGCAACCCCACTAAGTTCAGTGGAACCGAAGGAGCTACCGGATTACTACAGTGGTTCGAAAGCATCGAGAACACCTTCCTAAACAGCGAATGCCCTGAAAATCTAAAAGTCCGGTATGCCACAAGTGTTCTCCAGAAACGCGCACTCACTTGGTGGAACGGAGAGAAACGAACCCGTGGAACTGATGCTGCTCTAGCATTAACATGGGCTGAAGTTAAGGAGCTTATGACTAAAGAGTTCTGCCCGAGAAACGAAGTCCGAAAACTGGAAGCTGAATTCTGGGAGTTAACCTAAGACAGTGGCGAGAACCTAGCATACACTAACCGATTCCACGAACTGAGCCTTTTAGTACCGCATCTTGCTACCCCTACCTCTCGTGCCATCGAGAAATACATTGGTGGACTACCTATGCAGATTCAGGATACGGTGCTAGGAAGGAATCCTTCCACACTAGAAGATGCTATCAGACTGGCTGCACAGTTAACAGATAATCATGTGAAAGCTGGTTCCCTAACCAGGAAAGGATCGAAGAAGAGTACCGACAAACTTCCTAACGAAACCGTCAAAACCAACCAACCCGAGCCTTCCAGGAACAAGAAGAGGAAGGCCAATTCTCAAAACTTTGCTGTGATTACCCCTGCTGTGCCAATTAATCAAGTCCCTCCAACTCGTCAACCAACAGTAAACAACCAACCACCGACGAAAAAGCCATACGCTAGACCCTTTCCGCAGTGTAACCACTGCAAGTATCACCACCCCGCTAACGTTCAGTGTTGACAATGCACAAACTGTGGTCGTTTTGGGCATACATTCAACTTGTGCAAGAATCCAGCAAGGGTTCCAGTTACCACACAGACTGTTCAGCATATCCCGACCACCATGCAAGCAAGAGCTTGCTACCAATGCGGGGATCCTAATCACTTCCGCAACCAATGTCCGAAACTTCTCAAGGCCGTCCCTGCTGCTCAAGGTCGAGCATTCAACATCAATGCTCATCAAGCTCAAACCAATAACGATGTGGTGAACGGTATGTTTCCAATCAATAATCATTATGCTTCAGTCTTGTTTGATACCGGCGCCGACAAAAGTTTTGTATCCTTAGAATTTGAGCCTTTGCTTGCTAGTGCGAGAACTAAGTTGGAGGAACGTTTACGGTAGAAATAGCCGACGGGAAACCTATCACAATTGATTCAATTATTCCAAACTGTACCCTTAGTCTTAGCGAACATGATTTTTCTATCGACCTTACACCGATGCAACTTGGAAATTTCGATGTCATTATCGGCATGGATTGGTTATCTAAGAACCATGCTGAAGTTGTTTGTTTCGAGAAAGTCATCCGAATCCCTCTTACGCCCGAAAAGGTGTTAAATATTTACGGGGAAAAGCCTTCCAAAGGACTTCAACTCATGTCTTGCACCAAAGCTCAAAAGTACCTCCGCAAGCATTACGTGGCTTTCTTAGCCCATATCGTGAAAACGGATAAGAACCCTAGGAAGATTGAACACATTCCGGTTATTCGAGAATTTCCCGAAGTCTTTCCCAAGACTTAACCGGTCTTCCCCCCGTTCGTCAAGTGGAATTCAGGATCGACCTTGTGCCTGGTGCGACTCCCGTGGCAAAATCACCTTATCGTCTCGCGCCTTCCGAAATGCAAGAACTTGCTAGCCAATTGCAAGAACTGTCAGACAAAGGATTCATTCGCCCTAGCTCATCACCATGGGGAGCTCCAGTCTTATTCGTGAAGAAAAAGGATGGTTCTTTTCGCATGTGTATCGACTATCGAGAACTCAACAAACTCACAATCAAGAACCGTTACCCATTACCCAGAATCGACGACCTGCTTGATCAGCTTCAAGGAGCCACTCATTTCTCAAAGATCGATCTTCATTCTGGTTATCACCAACTCCGTGTGCACGATGATGATATTCCGAAAACCGCTTTCCGAACGAGATATGGCCATTATGAGTTTACAGTGATGCCATTCGGGTTAACCAACGCACCGGCAGTATTCATGGATTTAATGAATCGCGTGTGCCGACCATACCTAGACAAATTCGTGATCGTATTCATCGACGATATCTTGATATACTCCAAATCCAAATCCGATCACGAGAACCACCTTCGTCTAATACTCGAACTTCTGAGGAAAGAGAAACTCTACGCCAAATTCTCAAAGTGTGAATTCTGGCTTAATGAGGTTCAATTTCTTGGTCACATAGTAAACAGCAAAGGAATTCACGTTGATCCCGCAAAGATCGAGGCAGTAAAGAAATGGGGAGAACCTAAGACTCCTACAGAGGTTCGTTCATTTCTTGGACTAGTCGGATATTATCGACGTTTTATTCCTAACTTCTCTAAGATTGCTGTGCCACTCACTGCTTTGACCCACAAGGATAAGCCTTTTTCTTGGGGGCCTGATCAAGAAAAAGCATTTCAAACCCTCAAGCAAAAGTTGTGTGAGGCGCCGATTCTAACGCTTCCTGATGGAAACGACGAATTTGTTGTCTATTGTGACGCTTCAAAACAAGGTCTAGGGTGCGTTCTCATGCAGCGAGGCAAAGTTATAGCTTATGCCTCAAGACAATTGAAGATTCATGAGAAAAATTATACGACGCACAATCTTGAATTGGGTGCTGTCGTATTCGCACTCAAAATCTGGAGACACTATCTCTATGGCACTAAATGTGTTGTATTCACCGATCATAAGAGTCTCCAGTACATCTTCAACCAGAAGGAGCTTAACATGAGGCAACAACGATGGGTCGAACTACTCAATGACTATGACTGTGAGATTCGTTACCACCCCGGTAAAGCTAATGTCGTAGCCGATGCATTAAGTCGTAAGGGTCAAGTTATGCTTCAAAGTGTTACCATTCAAACCGACCTCTTGACCCGTATACTCGAAGCTCAACACGAATCAGTCACCGAGGGCAACATGTATGAGGAAATGTCATGCGGTGCTGAACTCTAATTGGAAATCAAGTCGGATGGACTACTGTACTTTCTAAATCGACTTTGGATTCCGAATCGCGATAATCTTCGAACAACCATCATGGATGAGGCTCATAAGGCTCGTTATTCTATTCATCCGGGAGCAGATAAGATGTTCATGAATCTTCGGAACCAATATTGGTGGCCCGGCATGAAGAAGGATATAGCCTTGTATGTATCTAAATGCCTCACATGTTCCAAAGTCAAAGCCGAGCATCAACGTCCCTCTGGATTACTCGTACAACCCGAGGTCCCATTATGGAAATGGGAAAGCATATCCATGGATTTCATCACCAAGCTGCCTCGTACCGCTAGTGGTCACGATAGTATCTGGGTTATCATTGATCGATTGACTAAGTCGGCTCATTTCATTCCAATTCGGGAAGATTATCGAGTCGAGAAATTGGCTCGTATCTACATCAATGAAATAGTCAGTCGGCATGGTGTACCTTTAGATATTATCTCTGATCGCGATGGTCGTTTCATCTCTCGCTTCTGGAAAAGTATCCAATCAGCTCTCGGGACTCAACTAAATCTTAGCACAGCCTATCACCCGCAAACCGACGGTCAGACTGAAAGAACGATACAAACTCTCGAGGATATGCTCCGGGCTTGTGTCATTGATTTCAGTGGATCGTGGGATTCTCATCTCCCGTTGATAGAATTCTCTTACAATAACAGTTACCATACCAGCATCCAGATGGCACCATTTGAGGCCTTGTATGGCCGAAAGTGTCGGTCTCCCATCTGCTGTTCTGAAGTTGGTGAATCACAGATTATTGGTCCGGAATTGATACAAGAAACAACATAAAAAATTCATAAGATCCGTGATAACTTGGTGGCTGCTAGGAATCGTCAAAAGCATTATGCTGATAAAAGACGTAAGCCCATGGAATACAATGTCGGTGATCTCGTACTTCTTAAGGTATCACCTTGGAAGGGAGTGATTCGCTATGGAAAGAAAGGGAAGCTAGCACCTCGTTACGTGGGTCCATTCAAAGTGCTCGAGCGAATTGGGAAAGTGGCCTACAAGCTTGAACTACCCCAAGAACTCAGCAATATACACCCGACGTTTCATGTTTCAAATCTCAAGAAATGTCTTGCCGATGAAAATCTCCACATCCCACTCGAAGAAGTCCAGATTGATGAATCTATGCACTTTATTGAGAAACCTGTGGAAATTATGGATCGGGAAGTCAAACAACTCAAACGTAGCCGAATACCAATTGTCAAAGTTCGCTGGGAATCTAAACGTGGCCCAGAACTCACCTGGGAACGTGAGGACCAGATGAAGTCCAAGTACCCTCAACTTTTCGATTCAGCCTCCTAGTGATTTAAAATTTCGGGACGAAATTTCCTAAAGCAGGGGAGACTGTAACATTTCATATTTTTTTTATTTATAATAAAGCTGATTTTGCTCGATGTTGATTCCGAAGAATACATAATCATAATAATAATAATAATAATGATAATAATAATACTAGTGGTAGTAATAATATAATAAATAATAATAATAATAATAATAATAATAATAATAATAATAATAATAATAATAACTTTAATAATAATAACAATAATAAGGTCCAGGGGTCATTTGGTAATTTTCAAAACTTTAAAAGAAAGTTTAAAGCATTAAATAAATAACTTCTAAACTACAGGGACCAAATTGTAACTTTTTTTAAAATCACACCATCACCCCCGTCGAACACCCTCACCGCCGGCAACACCTCCGGCGACCCTCCGGCGAGCTTCAAAAGCCACGATCACGCGATTTCTGACCAAAACAGACACTCCCGACACATCCATGTGGGAGATTCGAACGCGTGCCAACTAAACAATTCCAAATTCGAACGCATGCGGTGTAGAACCCGAGCCACGCGTTGTCGGACCTTTGTCAGTCCACAGATCGCACTAACACCTTATTCTAATCAAATTAAACGAATATGAAGTACCATAATTCAGTTTCTAATCGACCCCCATTATCCATTTCACTGAAACGAATTTAAACACACCTTCGAACACCACCAAACCGTCGGACCTGCAACTGAGGTGTTCATCTTCTTTCGAGCTTCGAAACCTGAAATTGATTGAAGGATATAGTTCGTGAAGGTGATCTGAAGCTTCCCACAAGAGGAATTTGATTATCATCACCATTTGCACCTCGAATCCATCCCCTCTCTGCCGCGTCTGTTCATCGACCAATTCAGCTTCAATTCATCATTTTACGGGTAATTACACACACACACACACACACTCGTTTAATCATGGGGAACAAAAGCCCCATGATTGCAGGCACTATCAAAATCGAATCGATGTTCAATTTGGGTTCGATCAAACTAGGGTTCATCACGGTTTGGGAGTTTTGGTTAAATCGGTTTAAAGGAATTTGGAACTGGATATTCACCGCGGCTGTATGCCTTGTCCTACCGGTTCCTGTGCCCCATGTTGTCCGAGAGGTCCCGGGTTCGACCCCGGGCAACCTCGTTATTTTTTTGAACCATTTTTAAGCCTCTAAAAATATAAAAAAATTTCTAAAAATTATAAAAATGATTTTTCAAACATTAAAATTTTTAAAACAATTTAATTATCTTCTGAAATTTATTTTTAACATTTTATCTATTTTAATAAATGTTTTAAATAAATAAAATTACAAATAATACAAAATTATTTAAACAAAAGTGAACTTCTAATAATAATTTAATTTATTAAATTATTATTTGACACTATATTACTTTTAATTATTTCAAATAATCGTTAATATTGTTTTAATTATGATTAAATATAAAAAGTGTTATATTTAAATCATTTCAAGTAACAATTTCATTTCTTTTAGTTACACAAATAATTAAATATTTTAATTAATTATCATATAATTAATTATATAAAATTAATTATTTATTTTCCACACTTTAACAATAAATCAAAACAGTTACGTGTATTGATCCATATATTTTTAAACATAATCATTTTCAATAAATTCATTTTATTTATTTCGAAACATTTCAACTAAATAAATTATTTAATTTAAACTACCATTCAAAACTAAATGGAAATCCTAATACATTCCCACATTCTCAAATCATTATTATTCTAATTCGAGACACCGTTCCTTAGGTTAATCGTAAGGAAATCGTTGGTGTTAATCTATCACTTCCAGGTTCTAATATCATCAATCAAGTGAGTATTCATATACCCTTTTTATATCATTTTCTATTTGGGAGAAATCATGTGATACAATTATATTCAATCATGATACTCTATTGTTGTTTCATTCTAAATTCAATTCAAGACAGGTTATGTTATTACTTGCAATTACGTGAACATACTATGCTAAAATGGACGACAATAAAACCCTAATTCAATTAATCAATCAATCCTGGCAACAATGTAGATCTACTGGTTTGGATAACCCACCCCATATGAATAGTCGAGTGGTGATTGTGCCAGAGGCAGGAGTTAAACTATGGTGTATGTGTGGAGTCTATTATTTGCAAGTGTCAAGTCAAGGGGTTGTTATTGTGTCAGTTTATCTATATGTTTTACTATTGCAATATAAGTCTTAACGTTACCTTGTGAATTGGATTATTCTCAATCAATCAATCAATCAATCTATATGTATATTCAAAACTATGACTACTCACCAGCTAATTCGTTAGCTGACTTTATTTTCTCACATGATTTCAGGTTAAGCAAGATAGTGGACTTCTACCTGCTCATTTAAGACCCGGACTTAGTTAAAATAAAAGACAATTACTATTTGTGGTTTCAATTGTTGTATTTGTGTATGTTGAACTTATATTATCATGTAATCTGATTTTAATATTATTTCCACTATTAGACAACCATGTGTTATGAACAATCAATCATTCCCTCGTCCGCTCCGATGATTCCGCCGTCGGTCGGGGTGTGACAACTAGGGGCTGCTGCCCCTAGGACCCCGCTGTCAGGGGCTGCCGCCCCCGAACCCTCGCTATCCCGCGGAGGGTCAGTTACGTGTTAGGATGACTAGTACTTGGTATGTTGTGCACTTAATAAGCTAAGTATTATATATATATTAAGTGAAAGATAATACTAATGAGAAGTGGAACTTAACGAATGTTACCCCCGGGCCCGTTTGATGATGAAAAGTCTTGCAAGCACTATGATAGACTTCACCTATGTGAGTCTGATGTATGATGACGGATCCGTATTCATGAGCGGGCTATGTGCCTAGCAGTGTGGATCAACTGTCGGGGGAAGCTACCATGAAGATGTGTACCGACGGGGATCGATCAACCGTCGGGGGTAGCGACCATGGATAACGTGTACCGACGGGGATTGACATTTGTCAATCAACATGGAGATCTTGCTTTATGCAATCTCGCTTATGATGAAGTGAAATGAAATGAAAGAAATGAAGATAATGAACGTGTTTAATATGATGCAAGTAATGTTTTGAAGTATGATGTATGCGTGTTCATTATAGGGAGGATAAAGCTTATATTTTCTTATTTATATAAAACTAGAACTCACTCAGCGTAGCTGACTTTTTACGCATAATAGTGGACAGGTAAGCTCTGATGCTGAGGATGGCACCACGAAGCTACTTGGGGAGATATGGATGGCATTCCTGTTAATGAAGTCTTTATTGTAATTAATGAACAAGGAATATGTTTTGTTTACATTTAAAGGACAAATGTATGAGTACAATGGGGTTTTTAAGTTTAAATGAATGTTTAATTATTTTCCGCTGCAATGTTTTGTTATTAAACTGATTTTATGCTATGGTTAACCAACTGTGAGGTTTCCCGGGAACGGGGCCTTACAAAGTGTAATAGATTGTGTTGAAAAAGTTAACTACGATGATTTGATGTTCTGTAGGTTAAACACAATCATTTGAGGGGTTTTGAAGAATGCATATGGATTATAAGTGAAGACCATGATAGATAAGATGAAAGGGAATTCAATTACGAGAACGTGGCTGCAAACGGGGAGGAAAACAGAGTTCGAACGAAGAAGTTACGAAGAAAAAAAGAATCGGACAAAGCTGATTGGCCATGACCTACGGCGGAAACATGACATACGGTGCATCAGCTCAAAACTAAACAAAATGGCCCTAACCTGACTTACGACAGAAAGCTGACCTACGGTACGTGACGCGCTGAAATCACTTATAAGGCGTAAAAATTAGGTTTTCAAGGATATCTTTCATTCCAAGCGGTTCCCAAGTGCTAGATTCGTCCCCAATGCTCCCCGAAGGCTCCCGGAGGTGATTTCAAGGCTTTTCAAGTGTTTCTAATCATTTGGTTTAAATCTTTAACATTATATACTATGTTTACCTTTGATTTTGATTTGTTTTTCATTGCTATGTCCGGCTAATTCACCCATGATCTTATCGGGTGATTAGGGTTTATACTATGACTTGTTCTTGATGGTTTTTGGTTGAGTTAATGTTTGAACATGACAAGTTAAGCCGAGTAACATTATTTATTGTTTAAAGATTCTAAAATACGTGTGTTGCTTTCAATTCAATTGTTCTGGTTTTGATTGTTTTATATTTTTTTTCATCTGTAAACGTCAATATTAGATGGGGTTGGGTAATAAAAACGTAGGATATGATTTGAGTAGTTCTTTAACAACAGTCTCATTCAATATATTGTCTTTAATCAAATCAACCTGGTTATGTCTACGTAACCGTTTTTAACTATCAAAACAAGTTTAAGTTGTAAACCTTAACCCGGAGGGGATTACTCTTCCTTATCATTGTTTGCAATCAAAATACTTATCAAGTTCATTACTTTTCATAATTAGTCATTTTTACTAAGTTTTTGTAATCAAGCAATAACCTTTTGAATTTAGCTACACTTTCCACATATTCCCTGTGGATCGACCCGACTTACCCTAGCTATTTTAGGTGAGTTTGGAACCTTATAAATTATTTTTGATTAGGTCTGGCAAACCACAATCAGTGACATATTTACCAGCAAAGCAGATGTACTCAGTGAATAAAGGGTTCTAACTTGTTTAGGCATACTAGAACTATTTGGGCATATCAGACTCAATTAACAAGCATCTTTACTTGTTTAGAAGGGTTCTATCCATCCTCTCAGCAAGGCTATTTTTCTGAGAGGTTCCAGCCACTGTGTGATGTCTCACAACCCCTTGATCCTTATAATATTGACTAAATAAGCGGTTGTAGAACTCAAGACCATTATTAGTCCTGAGCTTCTTTACCCTCCTCTCTGTTTGAGTCTCAACCATCACTTTCCATCCCTTGAACTTGGCAAAAGTTTCATCCTTATGTTTTAAGAGAAACACCCAAACCTTACGAGAGTAATCATCAATTATAGAGAGGAAATACCTAGCACCACCTAATGATGATGTCCTGGCTGGTCCCCACAAGTCCGCATAAATATAGTCTAGAGCACCTTAGGGAGGTATGAGCACCTTTACCAATTCTCACTTTATTAGACTTTCCTATAACACAGTTCTCAAAAAACCCAACATTACAGTTGTTCAAGTCATCTACCAACTTGTGTTTGTTTACTTCATATAAAACTTGGGTACTAATATGGCCTAACCTTCTATGCCACAGCAAATGGCAGGTGCGGTATCCATTGACTCTACAACATTAGCTGCTCCTACCATTACTTTCCCATCTAACACATAGGTGTTATTTTGTTTTCTTGTACTAGACATCAGACACATCGATCCTTTTATGACTTTAGCCTTTCCATTCTTTAAACTCACTACATGACCATTACCTTCAAAGGTACCCAATGAGATCAAATTCCTTTTTAGATTAGAAACATATCTCACCTCATGAAGAGTGAGATCAGTACCGGAGACTAATCTCAGCTTAACTGTCTTTAGTCCTTGAATTTCACAAGACTATCATCACCTAGTTGCACCATGCCCCTTAAACCCATATTTAATTCTTTAAAAAATTCTTGTCTAGGAGTCATATGGTATGAAATGTAACATTTGACCCATTTTTAAACTATAAACCCAAATCCGAACCCGTTTGAGTCAATCTTGTAAATTAAATTCATTATTTAGCTATTTTATTTATTTTTGTGTTCCAAAAACAATAAATGTATTAATCAATTTTAACTTAAACTCTATAATTTATAAAATAAATTTATAAATTTTAAAAGGCTATTAATATTTATAAGATTTTAAATATTCAATTAAAATAAATAATCAAATTGAAAAGTTTTTATGAGTTAATAAAGTCTATAATATTTTATAAAAAATAAGTTTATTAAATTAAAATTAGAGTTTTAATATATTTAGAGTTTAAATTGTAATTATTCTATTATTTATTTATTTTATTTAAGTTATATTTATTTCAAATTTCAGTCATAACCCACTTTTAAAATACTTGTAACTCATAATTAACATCATTTATAACCCCCTCCTAACCTCAACTATAAAAGCAAGTTTTAGGCATTACTTTTTATTTTCTCATTCTCTCAATCTTTCTTTCATCCATTGGTTTTGATCAATTTCTTAAATTTTTTATAAGTAATTTCAAGAATTTTCTAACAGTAAGGTAATTTTATATTGCTTTTATATTATGCATTTCTATATGTTTCAATCATCCTAACATCCAATTATTCTCATGACTTTATGCTCTTACTTTTATTCTTTGTTCTACTAAATCTCTTTTTATTTTAATTATTATCATTTTAAGATTAACATCTAGCATTCACTAACCTTTTAACAATCACTAACATTCTTAAACAGTTTAACAACACGCTAAAGTAAACAAAGAATCTCGTTTGCACATAGACGGCTATGCCGCCGCATTCGGTTATTCCATAATGTTTCTCTAAATGACGGCTATGTCGAAGTCTTGGAATAATTTTTTATAACTAAAATGAAGTCTAATGTATTATATATTGACATACTAAAATTTATTCTAATCGTTTCATGCTTTAACAATTTTTCAAAGTGCATATAAGTGCCTTACCAAATTTTAACAGAATATAGTATGACTTCAACTAACCATAACTTGATCATAATAAACTAAATTTAAGAAAACTTAATCCAATACTAAGTTCATCGAATTACCTTTTTAATGATAGTTTATGCATCTTCAAACTCAAGCGGATGACTCAATAATAGCCTTTAAAAGATAAGTGCACATTTCAGCACCTCCTATCTTGTGCTGCTATTTTGACCTATTTACGGGTCCTTTCACAAAAAGCGTTTCTAAACGAAAGTTGTCCGGGAGACTCTGAACTAGTTAACTATAAATTTTTATAATTTTATGAAAACATTTGTTTAACCTGTTCAAACACGTATCAAATATTTTTATCCAGAATCTGAAAATTTTGCAATAATCCTTTTTCAATCTAGCTTTCGTCTTTTGGCAATCTCTAAACATCCTAACTTCTTATAATAAATTTTGACCTCAAGTTATTATTTTTTATCCTTTAGGACATCACTCTTGACTATTGAACATCCAAACTTTCTTATAAACTCTACAACCATCATTATATAATGTGAGTATTCATTGTCATTTTATATGTTTTATATTTTAGGAAAATCATGTGATTTATCATTGATATTCATTGTTATTCTATTTCATTCTAAATTAAATTCAATACATGATATGTTATTACTTGCAATTATGTGTTCATAGCTATATAAAGTAGATGAGAACACAATCATTAATTCATGTAACTATGTGCAATGATAGATCTATTGGTTTGACAAACCCACCCCATTTGTTTAGTCATGTGGTGATTAGAACCGGGATCATTCATTCTATAAGGCTTTGTTTGCGAACCAAGTCAATTCAATAATTAGGTTTGATTGTGTTGGTTTGTCTTTTATGTTACACTATTGAATTTTAAGTCCTGGTATTGTCATGTGAATTGAATTATTTTCAATCATTTAATCAATCTAAATGATGGTTATGTCGAAGTCTTGGAATTTTTTATAACTCAAATGAAGTCTAATGTATTATATATTGACATATTAAAATTTATTCTAACCCGTTTCATGCTTTAACAATTTTCAAATTGCACATAAGTGCCCTACTAAAATTTGACAGAATGTAGTCTGATTTCAATTAACCATAACTTGGTCATAACAAACTAAATTAGAGAAAACTCAGATTACAATACTAACTTCATCTAACTACCTTTATAATATAGCTTATACATCTCCAAACTCAAATTGGATGACTCAACAATAGCCTTCACAAGATAAGTGCGCATTTTAGCACCTCCTTTTTTGTGCTACTGTTTTAACCTACTTTTGGGTCTTTCATAAAATTGTTTCTAAACAAAAGTTGTCCGGGAGACACTGAACTAGCTAACTTTAAATGTTTATAATTTTATGAAACTGTTTGATAATTTTAAAACCTGTTCAAACACGTATCAAACATTTTGTCCATAATCTGAAAAATTTCAATAATCCTTTTTCAATCTAGCTTTCACCTTTTGGCAATCTCTAAACGTCCTAACTTCTTGTAATGAATTTCAACATCAAGTTATTGTTTTTATCCTTTAGGATATCACCCTTGACTCTTGAACATCCAAGCTTTCTTATGAACCCTACGGCCATCATTATAAAATGTGAGTATTCATTGACTTTTTTACGTGTTTATATTTTGGGGAAATCATGTGATTCAATATTCAACCATTTATATTCATTGTTATTTTATTTTATTCTAAATTTAATCCAATACCTGCTATGTTATTACTTGTACTTATGTGTTCATAGTTATATAAACTAGATGAGAACACGAATCATTAATTCATGCAACCATGGTAACAATGATAGAACTATTAGTTTGACAAATCCACCCCATTTGTTTAGTTGCATGGTGATTAGAACTGGGATTATTCATTCTATAAGCCTTCGTCTGCGGACTGAGTTAATTCAGTCATTAAGTTTGATTGTGTTAGTTTGTATTTTATGTTACACTATTGTATTTTAAGTCTGGATATTGTCATATGAATTGAATTGTTTTCAATCATTTAATCAATCTAAATGATGGCTATGTAAAAGTCTTGGAATATTTTTTATAACTCAAATGAAGTCTAATATTTTATATATTGACATATTAAAATTTATTCTAGCCTGTTTCATGCTTTAACAATTTTCAAAGTGCACATAAGTGCCCTACTAAAATTATGACAGAGTGTAGTCTGATTTCAACTAATCATAACTTAATCATAACAAACTAAATCTGAGAAAACTCAAATATTAATCTAAGTTCATCGAATTAACTTTTTAATGATAGCTTATAAATCTTCAAACTCAATTGGATGACTCAACAATAGCCTTCACAAGCTAAGTGCGCATTTCAGCACCTCCTAACTTGTGCTGCTATTTTGATTTATTTTCGGGTCCTTTCATAACAAATTTTCTGAATGAAAGTTGTTCGGGAGACTCTGATATAGTTAACTATAAACTTTTATAATTTTATAAAACCGTTTGATACTTTTAAAACCTATTCAAACACGTACCAAACATTTTGTCTAGAATTTGAAAATTTTGCAATAATTCTTTTTCAATCTAGCTTTCGCCTTTAGTCAATCTCTAAATGTCCTAACTTTTTATAATGAATTTCGACCTCAAGTTATTGTTTTTTATCCTTCAGGACATCACTCTTTACTCTTGAACATCCAAACTTTCTTATGAACCGTACGACTATCTTATACAATGTGAGTATTCATTGCCCTCTTTATGTGTTTTATATTTTAGGGAAATCATGTGATTCAATATTCAATCATTGATATTCATTCTTATTCTATTTCATTCTGAATTCAATTAAAACATGCTACGTTATTACTTGTAATTATGTGTTCATAGTTATATGAACTAGATGAGAACACAATCATAAATTCATGCAACCATGGTAACAATGATAGATCTATTGGTTTGACAAACCCATCCCATTTGTTTAGTCACGTGGTGATTAGAACTGGGATCATTCATTATATAAGGCCTCGTCAGCAGACCGAGTCAATTCAGTCATTAGGTTTGATTGTGTTGGTTTGTCTTTTATGTTACACTATTGTATTTCAAGTCCTGACATTGTTATACGAATTGAATTGTTTTCAATCATTTAAACAATGTATGTATGTATGCAAGCCTATGTTTACTCACCAGATAATTCGTTAACTGACCCGTTACTATTTCACATGATTTCAGGAATGCGGATTAGTGGAATTCTTCATGCTTATTTAGGACTTGGACCTAGATTAATAAAAGACTTTATTAAGTTATTTGAATCTTTATTACATTTTATTATATCATTTGATTAGTATTATTCAATAAAAATGACAGTTAATATTATTTCAACTTATTTAATTCCATGTGCTATGAACAATCGATTCATATTCGTCCACCTCAATGATTCCGCCGTCGGTCGGGGTGTGACATGAACAACCAGAGTCAATAATCCATTTATCACTTGTTCCAGCCTTTGACACTGATGTGCTTCGAATTATACATATAAAACATATCAATTGCACATCAATTATTCTATAAACTCTTAATAAAAATGATGATTTGATACCTAAATCGTTCATATTGTGTTTTCAGGCTTGGAAAAGACCAAGATGAATAAAAGGAGCATAAATAAGAAGAAAATGAAGAAAACCGAGTTTTGGAATTCAAGCATGGGGTCGTGCTTCATGAGGCACACCCCCATGCCCAGCCTGAAACACACCCCCGTGCTTAAATCAACACACCCCCGTGTTTGTCAGTCCGAAAAGACAAAAAGTACGGTTCCCCGATCCTAGGCACGGGGGCGTGCCCCAAAAGGCACGGGGCCGTGTTTGCCCCTTTCACGGGGTCGTGCCCCATTTGTCACGGGGCCGTGCCCGAAAATTCCCGCACGTATAAGCCGACCAACTTCCGTAAGCATTGTACTATCACGGGGCCGTGCCTTTTAGGCATGGGGCCGTGCTTAAACACTCCAGAAAGCCTATAAATAGGACTTCATTTGCAACTTTGAAAGAAGCTTTTGGGAGGTGAAGTGCTGGTGTTCCCTCTTGGGAACCCAGCCTTTGGGCGTCCTTAGAAGGTTTTGGAGGTCCATTCAACACTTAAAAGAAGCTCGGGATCATTTAACATCATCCATAGTGAATCACCGGTTTGATTGTTCTAATTTATCGATGATTTCATTACTATCTTCTATCTTTGTTGTTAGGTTCAAGCTCATTATGAGCTAAACTTCATTTGTTATCCTATTTAATGAAACTTATGTAATTTGTGATGAACTAATGGTGTGACAAATATTGTGTTAATATTATGGGGGTCTTGGGAAAACTTTCGATGGGTAGCACCTACATTTGAACGGGGGTTATAAGTTTATGGTTTGTAATTGTGATTGTCATACACGGTTGAAAAACGTATGATCAACTTTTATTCATAACAAACTATGGCTAATTAACTAGAGATGTTTATTAGAAATCATAAGACCTTAACTTTGTGATCATTTACGGGTTCCCTTTTATTAGTCTGAGAAATCTACAGTAATTGTTATGGTTTTCTAAAATTAATGGTATGTTGGAAAGGAACTTGATCAACTCTCTTCTTACATTAAGTTATGTTTTCAGAAATCGTATGTCGAAAAGGACACAAAAGATTTACCTACATTACTAGGGCTTTGACCTAAGCAGTAAATCTCAACCTGACGTGGTCCTAGTCATTACGGAGCGGATAGACGAGAAATCGCGCCAGCTCATCTTTATAAACATTAACATAATTACTTTAATCAATATCTTTAATCACACCACCAATTCATCACAGTTATATAAGTGTTATCTAAATTAGGATAACAGCCTTACTTCACTGAAAGAATCACAAAAAGTCTCAATCTATCTTTATTTATTGTTATTTTGTTTAACTTATTATTTTCTAAATCAAAACTGATAGTCAATTATGAGGGTTGTTGAGTAGGCTTAGTGTGTCCACGGATTGATACTCAGTTCTTACCAACACTATATTACCTCACGATAGGTACACTTGCCTTTTGTGTGTGTAGTTAGTATTAGTAATAACCATTTAAAACTAAATTTGTGCGAAAAACCTTTATCAAAATATATATACTATCCGCACGCATCAGACACCATCAATACATCTGAACTTTCATACCTTACAGACTCGGCATTAGGTGAATGAGGGCCAGAGCTCTTCGTGTAGCTTGTCTCACCTTTCTTTCTTTTAAATCTGTCAAGACAATCTTTCTTTATATGCTTCTTAGACTGCCAAATGAAGCACCTTCTTTTGGACTTTGATTTGGATCTTGCTTGTGGTTTTGACTTGTAGTTTCTATGATCAGTTCTTCCTCTTACAGACCGCCCCTCAACACCTTTATCCTTTATTTCAAACCTCTTTTGAAGTTCTTTGAATTCATTATAGCAATGACTTCATCCATAGACAAAGTATACCTCCCAAACATTAAGGTATCCGCAAAGTGTTCATACGCTTGTGGCAATGAGGCTAAGAACGGAATCTCTCTGTCTTCCTCATCTATTGTTACCTCAATGTTTTCCAAGTCCAGGATCAACTTATTGAACTCATCAATATGATCTTCAAGGGATTTACCTGCTATCATCTGGAAGGTGTATAATCTTTTCTTAAGATACAACTGTTTGGCTAATGACTTTGTCATATACAGCCCTTCAAGTTTGGTCCATACCCGGCCGTTGTGGTTTCTTTAGAGACCTCTCGAAGAATACGATCACCTAGACACAGAATTATTGCACTGTGTACCTTCTCAAGCATATCCTTCCAATTCACTTAAATCTCCTTCTTCTTTTCATCAGGTGTTCCATCAGGTATCTTTGCTTGACCTCCAGCCAATGACTCAACTAAACCCTGATGCACAAGGAGCGGTGTCATATTCAATCGCCAGAGTCTGAAATCATTTCTTCCATCAAACTTCTCCAAATCAAACTTCGTTGTCACCATCGTTACCTTCAATCGACTTGATCTCGTACACCCTGATCGATCAATCGATTAATATTTTTCTTTCAAATCGTGTTGAGCCATAGCTCTGATATCAATTGTAGAATTCTAACCCCGATTACCAATTTGATAAAATGAAATTGAAGTTATGACAATGGAAGATTAACGTGAATGATAATCTCAGATTGAATTGCACTCATCATATGAAAACAAGATTACAAAATGAAGATGATTATTATTTTTCACTAACTACTAAACAGATTATTAACATGAATTAACAACCCAACAATACACTTGACCCCTATTACCCCTAACTATTAATGAATGACATATTACACCTTGTACTCGGAAAGCTTAAGCATAATATATTCCAACATATATATAATTATGCATTTTCTTCAATTATTCTTTAACAACTAGAGAAAAGGACTTGTTGTCCATGTTTACCATAATTTATTGAAAACATCGAGCATGGATTATGTGCAATGGGAGGCCAAAAAGTACCACATGTAATTTTTTTCCAAAAGAAAAGCCCCTAAATTGTGAAGTCCCTAAGCAAGAGTCTATTCAGTATGGGCCGACCCAGCATACGAGTATATGGACATGGGTTATTAATGAGTTAGACATTCGGGTAACTATCTTGTGTTAGTAACTTGTTAGTATGTGACCTTGAGTTATTTATAGATTAGACATACAAGTAATTACTGGGTTAATAACTTAAGATTACATAGATAAAATATTTTTTAAACAATGTGGGGCTAGTCCATTTGTTGTAAGCTTTGTTTTTTTAAAAGGAATGTCTTAGATTCAAACTTAGGTATAATATAATATGGTGTAGTGTAGGAATAAGAGTATGTTAGATTTGACGTTAAACAACAATTAAGTTGTTACAATGTTCGAAGATTAGGATGTTGGAAGATAAAAACCATGGCCCAAAGCAGAATGCAAATGTATAAAATATAAGAAAAAACTGTGACCTATGAAAAAATAGGGCCCAAAGCGAGGGTTTTAATGGGAGGAGGCGACGGTGCCCCAAGGGGGCTTCGGGTAGCACCTACTTGGGGTGGTAACACCGCTGCCACCCTCTCGGGTAGGTCACCAGGTAGAGTGGCCCGGGTTCCACTAGCCAATACACAACCCGACTTCAACGGCTTTATAGTCGTTATATATTACCGTTGGCGAGCCTTTGAGGCTAAGAAAAAAATTATAATATAAATACTCACACACATACACAATATTAATCTACACAAACACAAATATACAAACACAAACACAATCGTATTGTTTATAAAAGTATCGTATTGTTAGAAGAACAAACACAGGCGATAAGAGAGCAGCGGATGGAGCGGGACCTAAAAATATTTATGGAACCACACGATCACATCACCGGTCCAATGTTGCAAATAATATTGGACCGAAAACGAAAAATAGCCGAGAAATATAATTGGCCTTGTGATTTTTAGTTTTTTAATAAAAGTTAATTATCTTTTGAATTATTGTAATTTTTATTTTTTAATAAAAGCTAATTATCTTTTGAATTATTTTAATATTAAAATAAAATTCCAGGGTAGTTCAGGATAACATTTCCAGTTTTTTGAGTGTTTCAAGGTCGTTTAGGGTAGTTATGATGTGATAGTGTATGATTGATGGATTACAGGTAGTCCAATGTAGTTTAGAGGAACACTTTCCTCCTCCGGAGTACGTTGGAGTGGTGGCCATTGACCAACAAGTAATATTAAAATAAAACTAAAACATGAATGGTTATTCTTTTAGAAAGTTTCTACTAACCGATAATAGAATTTGGTAAAGCTTTTGATCATTTTCAAAGAAGTCCACCTAGTTTCATTTGAAAATCATAATGTAATAGTTGGTATGGCTTTTTAAAAAATAATGAAAGTAGCTCGAATGTGTTATATTTCTATATATATCCATACTAGCAGCTTAAACCAGCGCTTCATCGCGGTTTGATTTTATATATATACGAGAACGTCGTAATAATAGTTTTTGAGCTTATCTTGGTATTGACGAGTTCAATGATATATAAGCACTCTGATTTTTATGGTTATATACATATGTTTTAACGATTCGTTCTTCTACCGTCATGATACTATTATTAAATATATGGTATTACGTCGATCAATTAAAACATATACACTAAAAGTGTTTGAACAAAATTACTATCAAATATATAACATTGTATTAAAATTAATGATATGTTATTATTAAAGTGTTATAACTTATACATACAATAATATAATATAAGACAATATTAAATTTTTTAAATTGTAACTAATATATTAACACAAGAAGTTTAGTTTGGTGCTCATTTTCAAAACGTCAGGTCTTCTTGAGAATTAATGCTTTGACCACTACATTGTATTAAGAAAACAAATACTAAAAGATTGGACCATGATGACAAATTAACAATACTCCAATCCTCATGCATTTCTAACCAGCTTATCGTTCCAAATATTTTTACGTTAAACATGTTGTTAGCGTTCATACATGCCTTCTAGTATATTGAAAACGACTATAGCACACTAATTTAATAAGCAATGCTAATAATATAATACAATGTTTATTTGTAATCTTTTTGTCCTATGAAGAGATGTTTGGGAAGGATTAATATAGAAATCAGTCCAAAAAAGGAGATGATAACAATATAATATGTAAGGCCCCGTTCCCGTGCACCTCACAGTTGGTCATTCACAGCAGTAATTACAATAAATATTATAGGTTTACAAATTTAAGCAGCGAAATTAATTTAACAAAAGCCATTCATTTCATTATAAACACTGTTGCTAAGCAATACACCATTGTTTAATCAGTTACAAAATAATAGTTTTAACTGCATTACAAAACAACAGTGACTTCTATTAAGAATGGATGTCAGTCTGTCCCTGCCGAGTAGCTTCACCCTCGTGCCATCCTCAGCAATAATTACCTGCCAACTGAAAATGTATAAAAGTCAGCGTTGCTGAGTGAGCTCTAGTTTTATACGTATTAAAATACTTTCTATATGTTGTATATGAAATACTCTTTTCTGTAAAATACAACTCTGTACTGTATATGCGAGCACACATTAACTGTATGAACAAATATTGTTCGTTCTCTATACTGTATGCCTTGTCTCTAAGCTTTTAACTTTATGTTCCACTGTCTGTATGGACCAATGCGTAATGCCCCAACTATGTGCGTGATGGAAAACGGGTGATGGGCCATCTATATCCCTCGAAAGGGTCAACTGTATCCCTTGAAAGGGTCAACTATATCCCCCGAAAGGGTCAACTGTATCCCCCAAAAGGGTCAACTGTATCCCTCGAAAGGGTCAACTGTATCCCTCGAAAGGGCAATGTGTACTATGTACAAGGCCGACCCAATCACCCAGGGCACGCTACAAAGGTCCTGCCAATCTCAATTGATTGACCCTGTGTGCATAAAAGGGTAGCTAACCCGCAACACTGTTGAGCTAACGACAACACGGTCGTGTCCCTCCTATGTGCTTGCAAGACTTATTAACATTTTATTAATGTTCCTCTTCTTTGCTTTATTGCTCTTTCACTTTATTATTACGATATACTTTACGTTACGATAATAACATACCACGTAAAGTCACATACTATAAGTAATAATAATAATAGTAGCAATAACTATAATAAAGAACAATCATAATTAACCATATCATGCATGGAACATCATCATTAATAAGCTCTTAGTCAACCTCGGTCAAAACCCTAAAGCACAGACTCCCAGAAAATTCTGTAAAAATTTCTAAGTGTTTGGGCGCATGAGGACTATTTGGGCGCATGAGCCCTGTTCAGACTTTTCATCACTATGTAGGCGTCATTTTTCACCTTGGGCGTATAAGCTATTCGGGCGCATGAGCACTGTTGGGGCTCATGACCCTACACTTAGTCGTCCGGCTAACTTTCCTAGGCATATGATCACTGTTCAGGCTCACAAGGATACTGTTTAGGTATATCATCTCACACTTAGGCTTTTAAGCCTATTTTTCAGGCATATGAGCCCTGTTTGAGCACATCACCTTACACTTAACTTTTCTAAGTCATTTTCAGACACATGAGCACTGTTGAGGCTCATGAGTCTTAGGCGTATTAGGTACTGTTTGGGCACATGAGAACTATTTGGACTCATGACCCTACTTAGAACATTTCTAAGACAATTTTGGGCGTATGAGCACTATTTAGGCTCATCAACCTTCTGTCCAACTTATTACTATGAAATTTCCAAACCCAAACATCAAGCCTAATCGTTCTAAGCTTACCAAGATCCCTCTAAGCATGAACTACACATAAACATCTAATAAACAACATCAAACATGCCAAAATACATACGGGTATCAATAGATAAACATAGTAAAAATCGTTTAATACATTTTCAGTCCCAAAAGAGTTTAAAACAAGTACAAACCGGGGTCTAGAAACTCACCTTTGCTGTTTTCAAGCTTAACACTCTCAAAACCACAAAATCTTGATGTTTCTAGCACCTAAACACCAAGAACACATACCCGAAAGCATATAGGCACATAAGGACATATAACCGAGGCATTATCTAGCCAAGAACAACTTCAAAACATGAATTCTTACCTGCAAATTCGAATTTTGCTTGACGTTCTTTCTCAACCCGAAGCTTTTCTTCTTTCTCTCTCTAAAAGTCGAATGAAAGATGTTGTGAAGGATGTAATGGGCGGCCATGCCATCTTTTTACCAACTTTTATTGCTTTTGTGCTTTTTAACATTTTGGTCCCTCAACTTTGAGGTTGACTTTCATTTTATTCTTTTTCTTTCTCTTTTGTCCTTTTATTCCCTTCAAAATACGGGTGTTACAAGTAGGGGTGTTCATTTTCGGATATCCGAAATTCGGATATCCGAATTTCGGATATCCGAAAATTTGGATAGTGAATTTCACTATCCGAATCCGTATCCGAAATTTCGGATATCCGAATTTCGGATATCCGAAATTTCGGATTCGGATTCGGATTCGGATATCCGTTCGGATATCCGAATTCAAAGAAATTTTGTATTATTTAATAAATTTTATAAAAATGTAATAATTTTATTAAAGTTTTTATCGGATATTCGAAGTTTTTTTATTAAAATGTCCTAAATATCTAAAAATATCCGAAATATATAATTAATATTTAATATTATTAAATTTTTATAAAAATATTTTGGATATTTCGGATATTTCGGATATCCGAAATATCCGAAAATTCTGAAAATCACTATCCGAATCCGAATCCGAAATTTCGGATATCCGAAGTTCGGATATCCGAATTTTCGGATATCTGAAATTTCGGATATCCGAATTTCGGATTTTCAGATATTTCGGATTCGGTTTCGGATTCGGATATTTTTGAACACCCCTAGTTACAAGTCCACCCCCCTTATATAGGTTTCGTCCCCGAAACTTGTTATTCCTCAAACAGATGAGGATAATGCTGCCTCATCTCTTCCTCAGTCTCCCATGTGGATTCGGATCCCTTCCTGTGCTTCCACTGTACACGCACAAGAGGAACCACTTTATTCCTTAACCTCTTCTCCTTACGATCAATGATTGCCACTGGTTGTTCTACGTAGTTGAGCCGTTCATCCACCTCGATATCCTCCAGTGGTACAACCATGTCCTCATCAGCCAAGCACTTTCTCAGATGAGATACATGGAATGTGGGATGAATTCCACTTAACTCATCTGGTAGTTCAAGTCGATAGGCTACCTCTCCTACTCGTGTAATGATTCGGAAAGGTCCTATATATCGCGGGCTTAGCTTACCTCGTTTCCTGAATCGAATAATCCCTTTCCAAGGTGAGACCTTCAACATGACTCGGTCGCCAACCTTGAACTCTATTGGTCTTCGCCTCTTGTCAGCATACGACTTTTGTCTATCTTTCGCCGCCTTCATGAAGGCTTTGATCTTTTCCAACTTCTCAGTCGTAGCTTCGATCACCTCGACACCTCCCAGCTCTTTCTGCCCAATGTCTCCCTAACATACGGGCGTCCTACATCTCCTACCGTATAGCATCTTGTAGGGTGGCATGCCAATACTGGCATGATAACTGTTGTTGTACGAGAATTCTGCTAACGGTAGGTGGTCGTCCTAACTTCCCCCAAAATCGATCACGCACGCCCGTAGCATATCCTCGAGCGTCTGTATCGTCCTCTCAGACTGACCATCTGTCTGAGGATGATAGGCTGTACTAATGTGTAGTCTCGTCCCCATTGCATCATGGAATCTTCTCCAAAACTTCAATGTAAACCGGGTGTCACGATCCGACACAATGGACACCGGCACACCATGACGAGCCACAATCTCCTTGATGAATAGATCCGCCAATCTTTCGGATGAATACGTCTCGCGGATCGGCAGGAAGTGAGCACTCTTTGTTAGTCGGTCGACAATCACCCAGATAGTATCACATCCCCTCGACGTGCGAGGCAGCTTAGTAATGAAGTCCATGGTGATGTGTTCCCACTTCCATTCGGGTATGTCCAACGGTTGGATATTCCCGTATGGTTTCTGATGTTCCGCATTTACTTGTAGGCAAGTAAGACACTTACTCACATACTCCACCACGTCATGCTTCATACCCGGCCACCAATAATCTCTCTTCATATCTTGATACATCTTTGTGGCACCAGGATGAATGGAGTATCGAGTCTTGTGAGCTTCATCCATAATCCTCACACGTAGATCCCTGAAACGAGGAATCCACATTCTCCCGAATCGGGTCTTAACACCAAGAGTGTTCTCACCCAATTCCGTAACTAGACCTCTCATCCTTTCAGAGTTAAGACGATCTTCTTTCAAAGCCTCGTCTTGAAACTCCTTAACCTGTGTCATCACGTCGAAGGTCATGATTAACTGATAAGCCTTTACTCGAATCGGCTCAGGTCTCTCCTTCCGGCTAAGGGCATCTGCCACCACGTTAGCCTTGCCCGAATGGTAGTGGATTTCGCAATCATAATCCTTTATGAGTTCCAACCATCGCCTCTGCCTCATGTTCAGGTCTTTTTGCTCGAAAAAGTACTTCAAGCTTTTGTGGTCTGTGAAGATGGTGCACTTAGTCCTGTATAGATAGTGCCGCCAAATCTTCAATGCGAAAACCACCGCGGCTAATTCTAGATCGTGTGTGGGATAGTTGACTTCGTGGGTTTTCAGTTGTCGAGATGCATAAGCTATTACCCTTCCACGTTGCATCAACACGCAACCTAGCCCAGAGTAGGATGCATCCGAATATACCACTAAGTCTTCACTTCTTTCGGGCAATGTCAAGACAGGAGCTTGTGTTAGTCTCGTCTTCAACTCCTCAAAGGCACTCTCCTGCTCTCGACCCCACACGAACTTCACGTCCTTGCGAGTCAATTTAGTCAAAGGTGAGGCTATCTTGGAGAAGTCTTGAATAAATCTTCTGTAGTAGCCCGCCAATCCCAAGAAGCTACGAATCTCGGATGGGGTCTTTGGTGACTTCCATTGCATCACAGTCTCAACCTTTGCTGGGTCCACCATGATCCCCTCCGCATTTACCACGTGACCCAGAAATTGCATCTCACGTAGCCAGAAAGCACACTTGGAGAATTTAGCATACAATTTCTCCCTTCTCAAGGTTTCCAACATTTTCCGAATGTGATCGGCGTGCTCTTCTTCGCTCCTTGAATAAATCAGGATATCATCGATGAACACAATCACTGATTTATCTAACATTGACCGACACACTCTATTCATCAAATCCATAAAAGCAGCTGGCGCGTTGGTTAAACCAAAGGACATAACAAGAAACTCGTAGTGTCCATAACGCGTACGAAAAGCTGTTTTAGGGATGTCCTTCTCCTTTACTTTCAATTGATGGTAGCCAGATCGAAGATCTATCCTCGAGAACCAACTGGCACCTTGGAGCTGATCAAACAAGTCATCAATCCTCGGTAACGGATACCGATTCTTTATCGTCAATTTGTTCAACTCACGGTAGTCGATACACATTCTCATGCTACCGTCCTTCTTTTTCACGAATAAGACCGGAGCACCCCAAGGAGAGATACTCGGTCTGATGAAACCCTTATCGAGCAATTCTTGCAGTTGCTCCATTAACTCCTTCATCTCAGTCGGAGCTAATTGATACGGTGCCTTAGCGACAGGTTGGGCACCAGGTATCAAGTCAATTTGAAATTCGATTTCACGATCCGGTGGCACGCCTGATAGGTCCTCTGGAAATACATCGGGAAAGTCACACACCACCGGTACATCGGACAATTGGGGTGTCGGCGTGTCCACATCTTTCACGTAGGCCAAATAAGCGCTACATCCACGCCTCATGCACTTTCCCGCCACCGCCATCGAAATCACTTTTGGAATCGTCGTAACCCGATCGCCGTATATTGTCACCGGACTTCCGTCAGGCGCCGTCAGTTTAATTATCTTCTTACGACATACGATATTTGCTTCATAGATTGCTAACCAATCCATCCCTAGTACCACATCAAATCCACCTAGGGGCATCACATGTAATTTAGCAGCAAACCTATGACCCTCAAGTTCTATGGCACAATCTTCTATTACATCAGTAACTCTGGTGGACTTACCGATAGCAGTTTCTACGTCAAAAGGCTCGCTAATACCCCTACTGCTAACAGACAACTTAGCATAAAAGGTAGTAGAAATAAAACTCCTACTAGCACCAGAATCAAATAATACAGAGGCACAAGTTTGATTAACTAGAAACATACCTGACACGACATCGGGATCCACCCTGGCTTCTTCCTGGGTCATGGTGTAAGCTCTAGCACTTGCCATCTGCCCTCCTTCTTCCGGCTTCTTATTCCCCACTCCAGAGCTCTCCGCCCTCGGTTTCTTACAGTCTCTAGCGATATGACCAGGCTGGCCACACCTGAAGCATACATTCATCCCCATTCTGCACTCACCGGTATGCTCCCTTCCGCATTTGCCACATTTCTTTGACCCCGAGCTGGACGACCCCACCCTACAGTCATCCATTCTCATCTTCTTGTTGTTCGGGGTGAAACCACCCCACCTAAACCTCTTTCCATTCCAATTCCGGTCACCACCACCGGCTTTCTTCACTTCCACCATCGTCACTTCCCTTTCATTGTAGAGCCTCCCAGCCAGATCCACTGCCGACCTAAAGGTGCTCGGTCTAGCAGGGATCATGTGCCTACGAATATCAGCTGGCAGTCCCTGAATATACCGTTTAATCTTTCGAGACACCGGCGTCACCTGATCCGGCACCAGTCTCGCCATCTTATTAAATTTGGTGGTGTACTGTTGGTGGGTCATGGTCCCCGCCTCAAGTTGCAGGAACTCCCTCTCGATCCTGTCAAGTTCCCTATGAGGACAAAACACCTCCATCACTAGTTGTTTCAGCTCCCTCCGTCGTATCTTCCCGATGGCTCTAGTACCCTCAGCTTGGACAATATTGTCCCGCCAACACAATGCCGAGTCGGCAAAAGAGTGAGTCGCGAACTTCACCTTTTGATCTTCGCGACACTCACTGATCTCTAGCACTGCCTCCATCTCCCTCACCCAGCGGTGAGCGGCAACAGCATTGCCATTGTCATCGAAAGTCGGGGGCTTGCACCTCTGGAATGCCCCATAGCTGCATCCCTTGGTCGTCACCCCTGCCGCGTCATCCTCGTCCTCGTCGGACAATACCGTTTCAGGCTCTGGTCGTTCCTCCTCCCCTTTACTTCTTTTGTCCGTTGATCCCTTCCTATTCCCCTTCCCCTTTCTCTCCTCGCTTCTCACCGCCCTAATGACTTCAGTCACCACAGACGGTAAAACTGTCTGCATGACCTGGTGTACTTATCAGCAATCGCCTCCCTAGCTGAGGCGTTAAGGCTAGCATTCTCATTCTCCTCACTCCGACCATGAACCTCAGGGTTTCCATGAGTCGTCTGAGGAGCCTTAGCACTGCTCCTAGTCACACGCGGTCGACCTCTTCCTCTAGAAGCCTTGAAAGATTTCTTCCCAGCCATTTACTAAGCACTATAAGATTCAAACACTAACACAGTCATTCAAGGTAATGGCTTAGTTTATGTCAAGTATAGTAAGTCCCTAATGACAGTGGCCAGTTGTGATTAACCACTTACTTTACTCTTCACACCCCAAGCATTTCCTATCCTGGTTACATCAGTATCTAAATCTACTAAGATCACATAAGTCAAGTAGCACACGCACATAATTCTGGTTAACTATAACAAAAGATATACTTGATGGCACGTAGCTACTCGGGCTGACATCCCTCTTTCTGTCCCATTTTCAGTTTAAGTTAAGGTTTATTTTGAAAATATTTACCCATTTCACTTAAACTTTGGCTCTGATACCAACTTGTAAGACCCCGTTCCCTGGCACCTCACAGTTGGTCATTCACAACAGTAATTACAATAAACATTATAGGTTTACAAATTTAAGCAGCGGAATTAATTTAACAAAGCCATTCATTTCATTATAAACACTATTGCTAAGCAATACACCCTGGTTTAATCAGTTACAAAAGAATAGTTTTAACTGCATTACAAAACAACAGTGACTTCTATTAAGAATGGATGTCAGTCTGTCCCTGCCTAGTAGCTTCACCCTCGTGCCATCCTCAGCAATAATTACCTGGCAACTGAAAATGTATAAAAGTCAGCGTTGCTGAGTGAGCTCTAGTTTTATACGTATTAAAATACTTTCTATATGTTGTATATGAAATACTCTTTTTTGTAAAATACAACTCTGTACTGTATATGCGAGCACGCATTAACTGTATGAACAAATATTGTTCGTTCTCTGTACTGTATGCCTTGTCTGTAAGCTTTTAACTTTATGTTTCACTGTCTGTATGGACCAATGCGCAATGCCCCAACTATGTGCGCGATGGAAAACGGGTGATGGGCCATCTATATCCCTCGAAAGGGTCAACTGTATCCCTCGAAAAGGTCAACTATATCCCCCGAAAGGGTCAACTGTATCCCTCGAAAGGGTCAACTGTATCCCTCGAAAGGGCAATGTGTACTATGTACAAGGCCGGCCCAATCACCCAGGGCACGCTACAAAGGTCCTGCCAATCTCAATTGATTGACCCTGTGTGCATAAAAGGGTAGCTAACCCGCAACACAGTTGAGCTAACGACAACACGGTCGTGTCCCTCCTATGTGCTTGCAAGACTTATTAACATTTTATTAATGTTCCTCTTCTTTGCTTTATTGCTCTTTCACTTTATTATTACGATATACTTTACGTTACGATAATAACATACCACGTAAGTCACATACTATAAGTAATAATAATAATAGTAGCAATAACTATAATAAGGAACAATCATAATTAACCATATCATGCATGGAACATCATCATTAATAAGCTCTTAGTCAACATCGGTCAAAACCCTAAAGCACACTCCCAGAAAATTCTGTAAAAATTTCTAAGTGTTTGGGCGCATGAGGACTATTTGGGCGCATGAGCCCTGTTCAGACTTTTCATCACTATGTAGGCGTCATTTTTCACCTTGGGCGTATAAGCTATTCGGGCGCATGAGCACTGTTGGGGATCATGACCCTACACTTAGTCGTCTGGCTAACTTTCCTAGGCATATGACCACTGTTCAGGCTCACAAGGATACTGTTTAGGTATATCATCTCACACTTAGACTTTTAAGCCTATTTTTCAGGCGTATGAGCCCTGTTTGAGCACATCACCTTACACTTAGCTTTTCTAAGTCATTTTCAGATACATGAACACTGTTGAGGCTCATGAGTCTTAGGCGTATTAGGTACTGTTTGGGCACATGAGAACTATTTGGACTCATGACCCTACTTAGAACATTTCTAAGGCAATTTTGGGCGTATGAGCACTATTTAGGCTCATCAACCTTCTGTCCAACTTATTACTATGAAATTTCCAAACCCAAACATCAAGCCTAATCGTTCTAAGCTTACCAAGGTCCTTCTAAGCATGAACTACACATAAACATCTAATAAACAACATCAAACATGCCATAATACATACGGCTATCAATAGATAAACATAGTAAAAATCGTTTAATACATTTTCAGCCCCAAAAGAGTTTAAAACAAGTAAAAACCGGGGTCTAGAAAATCACCTTTGCTGTTTTCAAGCTTAACACTCACAAAACGACGAAATCTTGATGTTTCTAGCACCTAAACACCAAGAACACATACCCGAAAGCATATAGGCACATAAGAACATATAACCGAGGCATTATCTAGCCAAGAACAACTTAAAAACACGAATTCTTACCTGCAAATTCGAATTTTGCTTGACATTCTTTCTCAACCCGAAGCTTTTCTTCTTTCTCTCTCTAAAAGTCGAATGAAAGATGTTGTGCAGGATGTAATGGGCGGCCATGCCACATTTTTACCAACTTTTATTGCTTTTGTGCTTTTTAACACTTTTGGTCCCTCAACTTTGGGGTTGACTTTCATTTTATTCTTTTTCTTTCCCTTTTGTCCTTTTATTTCCTTCAAAATACGGGTGTTACATAATACTACTTTGATATCTCCCTTAGGCACTCTCTAACGCTCCAATCTTCGAGCTGCACGTCTTGACATCGAGTCGAGTTACACATCCCAAGCTCAAGCGTTGAGTTTGGTTGCACAAACATGCATGTCCCCAAGGGTGTTGCTTGTTTGATTCGTGTGGGCCACACAATTATAAAAACCCTTTTTTAGAATATAATCGGCATGCTTGTGAAAAGAATGAGTTTGATAGCATTGGTGGTAAAATGAGTTTGTGAGAAAATATTTAAAAAACTAATGTCACAAGTCACAACTAAGAGGCTGTTTGGTAGTATTTGAATCAGCCTCTTAATGATTCAGATGTCTGAATGATTAAGCACTTAATGGTTCAGACCGATTGTTAAAGTTTAGATGTTGTCCTCGTTTGCGTATTTCATGCGTCAAGTAGACTACTCCTATTAGGTCAATTGTTTCTTGATTCGGTTTTGTTACCAGTAATTAGTTAATTTGCAAATATATAAATGATGTTATACTTATTCACCGTTAACCGAAAACCAATTAAATTCAACACGAAGGCAAATCCACGGTCAAAATATTCAAATTCGAATAACCCAATTAGGAAAACACAGATACCTTAAAACCAATCTAATGAACACCCATAAATCAAACCAACAAAACAAATATACGCCATCATAATTATATACAAGTATGATTTTAAACACATAATCGTTGGGTTCTGTCATTAATCTTATGCAAGAATAAGATACTAATGTTTTCATTCAACACATCAAATCTTCACAAGAATTGAACCCTAAAATTCAGATTGTTTTGTACACATATAAGATGGTTAGGAAGACAAATATTAAATATATACATAAGAACAGATGTTAGACATGATCGGTAGAGATGTGATGCCAATTTATTTTCTAGAAGATTCGACATATTTTACTAGAAGATCATTGGTTGACAACCATTAGAAGAAATGTATCTTTAATACTGCTCTTTCTCTTGGTTAATCTATTTCGAGCTGGAATACAGGAAGAAAGCTCGTCTTTGCATCTGTTTTTCTTTAGCTTAACATGAAGTATAATTTTAGGAGGCTCATAATTTAGTAACAAAATAACTACAGTTTCTGTAGGCGATTCATAATCAAAAAAAGAATTCTGCTATATATCTCAAACAAGCGTGTCATCCGCCGGGGCTGACCCAATATCATATGTGACCCACGCTAGGACTTTAGACCTTCTAAAATAATAGGGCCTCTAATTTTAATGGACTAATAGCATATGTGGCCCAATTGTCACATGTAAATTATCACATTCAATCTGAATTCTTCCAACACTAGCACCAGTTCACCAAAACCCTTGGTAATCTTCTTTCTTTTCAAATTTCAAGTTTTCAACCACCCGCAAAATGACCGTCTTTCTCGTTAGGAAAACGAACTCGATCTGGGATTCTTGGATTTCTCGGTAATCATCAAGCATTCAAGCATGGTTGCGAGATCAATAACGACATATTCGGTTCAATAAATCCTCACTCGGCCCCTTTCAATTCAACCTACATTTTGAATGAGTAAGTGACGAACGGAGGTACGGAGCAACTTTCTTTCTTTCTGATTCAAATTTCAAAACATAATCATCACAATAGTGTTGCGATAGTGCGATTGTGTTTCTTAGTGTGTGTTAATCTGTAATTAAGAAAGGGTTGCGATCGGGTTTTCTTTATCTGATTAAGGCATGGAGCGACCGGCGATGAAAGGGCTGTGAATCGGTGATTGATCGATCAGCGAGTTGGCTACGAACAACCGACCAAGGGCAGGGGCTACTGCCATCAAGTTATTGTTTCTGGTTTCTTGCTATTTGTGCTTCGAATAGATGCTTGCAAATGATATTAGTGTAGAGTGTAGACTAAGTGTTGTCGATTTTAGTGATTTACTACTGTGTTTCTGAATTGGTTAATTGTTTTCTATTTTTGATTAGGAACTGATTTGGTTAGCGTTTCTTTGATGTTTGATTATCTCATTGCTTGAATCTGACTAGTCTGATTACTTCATTAGTTTATATCTTGAATCTTATTTAGAGTACACAACATACTATAACTAGGAAGTATAATTCGGTGTCTTAGAATTTATAATAATGTCAAACCAAATCCGTAAGTTAGAAAGTGATGCATTGAGAAGGGATAAAAAGACTAAACAAGAAGCTTTAAATGAATCACTAAAAATAAACTCCGCCAATTGTAAACTTATTAGTTTATTATTGCCGTTCCCAATCCTTTATAAAGAATGAGGGTTTATATCAATATTCTTTATAGGGCCTCATATTTTTTGTTTGTTTTGTGCCTCTAAATACATTAAGCCGGCCCAGCCCAGCCCTACGCACCTCTTGACTTGTTTAATGTATAATATGCTTTACTTTGATCTAGAGGGAGGACCTTGGCGCAGCGGTAAAAGCTGTTCCTAAGGGACCGAAGGTCTCAGGTTCGATCCGTGGAAACGGCCTCACCACAAAATGTGAGGGAAAGACCGCGTACATCTTCCCCTAAATGGGACGGACCCTCCCTGGACCCAGCGAAAACACGGGAGCTCTTTGCAGCACCAGGTACGCCCTTATGCTTTACTTTGATCTACAAATCAATCCAATTAAACTAAAAATATCTACGAGCTTCTAACAAAAAAAAAAAAAAAAAAAAAAAAAGAAAAAAAAAACCTCTATGTATCTTTAGCTTTCACTTTCAACTATATGGTTTATTTTGAAGGATGAAGAAGGCTGAGTGCGTCAGCTTTAAGAGGTGGAGGGTGTGTAGCGGTGGTGATAAGAGGGCTGTCGGAAGGGGTGGTAAGAGGAGGGCAAGAGGTAGAGGATGAAGGTCATAGTATTGCAGAAATTCATTTCACTAAACCAAGTACCAATTTCCACTTACAGTCTTTCACTCCAAACTTTCAAACCAAACACACCCTTAATAGCGCGACTGCTAAATCTAACGACCCAAAGACGATGAATGTTTCAAGTCAAGGTCTAGGATGGGAAGAAAGCTAGATTTATATTTTGAGGATAGACTTTAGAATCAAATGAATGCATATGTTATTTTGAAAGTTATAAAAAAGCTGCCAAGGAAGCCTAAACTCAAGATTGACCCATTTATAATCCAACCCGTCCTTGTAGCCACTTCCAATCGACCTACTAATGGCATAATCAAAGCTCCAAAAGTCAAAACCAGTGAAGTCGATGAAAGCGCTGACAATCGACCTACTAATGGCATAAGACTCCCAAAGAAAAAAGATTCTCTTAAATATCTTTGGTACATAAAGGTTCAATTGAATAGTTGTTAAAACATGAAAGCAACATTTATGAATATAAATGGGTTAGGAATGTACCTAACAATCCTTGGCAATCATGTGGTGGCAACTGCCTTCTGCTTCAATGCATCCAGAGATAATATCAAACTAACCTTGATTACACCACATCACACCTTACCTCCCTTCCTCTTCACCTTTACAAGATAGACCGATTTTGGCATTCATTGAGAATGTATAATTTTCTATGTAAATCATCCAACCTGTTCGCCTTCCTCAAACTTGACATTTGAAAGTAGAATCAAATCATGCAGTACCTAACAACAATTACAGGACACAAAAGACACTTAACAAATTGCTCGCACCCACATATTTTACTAGGATCTTAATACGCAATTCATGTGTGATGCTTAATTACAATACATAAGAAAGGAATGATCAACGACAAAAGAATAAGTTTAGGAAATCTTTGTCCCAGGAATTATAGACAGTTTGAAGCCAGGATAAAGTTCAATACCAAACAGCCATGAGCTGCCACTGAGCCGTGTATTTGATACCACAAACATTAAGAGTTTAAGACCCTAGCAGAGTAGCAGGTATCCTTAAGTTGTTTGTACTGCTAAGGTTGATATGGTGCTCTTGAGTAACTAGCACAGGAATCAACAAAGAAGATTTGACTACTTAAAACAAACATATTTACTCTGTACATTACGTTACTTGCAAAAGCCACGAATATACAAAGATCACACAAGGTATTCTTTAGCTATTGTGATACTATACTCAATATTAGCATCACTTGATAATGTTACCGACAAATGAAGTCCCATAAAAACACATGTATAAGCTAATAATGAAATCAAAATTGATCTGATTTCAACTCTGCAACACAGAAAAAAAGAACTTGGAACTCCACCAATATATCACTTCTAACCACAAAACCACTTCTTTACTTGATCTTTCTAATTTTAAGAACTAAGCACTTTGGTGTTAAAACAAATAGCTGTCTACAAACTTGATTTCTAGAAATCATCAATCACTAAACATAAAACAAGGCTAACTAACCACACACACTAACCTAATTTTCATTCAAGCATACAAAGACAACCATAATCTCACCTCTCTTTACTAGGATAACCATCCCAGATGATGCAGAATTCCTATTTATGGTTAGGATTCACGCGCGGTTGATACTGTGAAACTGACCCAAGATTGTTTCCAGACCAGTCTTTCGGTTGCATCATCATATTATACGGATGCAAATGATACTCAAACCCATGATGATAACCACCACCACCACCACCACTAGGCACTATCTGTGGTGGTGGTGGGTAGGGCACAGGCACCATATGCGGTGCAGGTGCATAGGGCATGGGAAGGGGCACCGCAGCGTGCCCCTTCTCACTCCCACTCCCACCACCGCAATCGCGCAAAATATTAGGAACAGGAGTCGACGCAAACAAGTGATCTTGATCGGAAGGCGATGCTCCTTCATTTGACAACCCCTGCATCCTCTTAAGATAAAGCCTATACTTCTGCAGATGACTAGCGACATTCTCTCTAGTCAATCCTTCAACATTCATCAACTGCATAATCGTCTTAGGAACAGCGTTCTTCACGCCTAAATGCGCAACCACCTCAACAAACCGCTTGTGCAGCTGCGGCGTCCACACCAATCGGATCCGTTTCGACGTCCTACCGGAGCAATCATCGTCCTCCACCGCACCACCACCGGCACCACCGTCGCCACCGCTACCATCTCTCCGTAACCTCCTCGAAACCGAGCCGTTTCGCGTCAAATCAACCGTCTCCTCACCTTCCACCACCACCTCCTCATCTACACCATCACTACCAGATCTATAATCATCAACAACCTTATTCAACACATGACGTTGCGACTCACCTCTGAGGCTCGATAGCGTGTCGCGAGAAGCGCGATCGACGTCGATCATGCTCCGGTAAGGCTCCGGCGAGACGCTGAACGCCGAAGCCAGCTCCTGCGGTATCAGGAACTGAGACAGCGGCGGCAGATCGGCGGCGTTCGGTAGTCCGGCTTCCCACTCGGTGACTCGACGGTGGTCGTCGCCGTCGGTGACGTCATAGTCGGTGATTCTGACTTGTTGCATAAGTGAAGGAATTTGTGGCGATTTGAAGGAATTGAATGGTGGTTGTTGAAATTGTTGGTTGAAATTGAAGAAATATGGTGATGGGGGAAACGAGGAGAAGATATTGTGGAGGATGGGGCAAAAAAGGTAAAGTGCAAGGGGAAAGAGCACATCTGGCTTGTAGACTGGAAGTATCTAGATGCCAGCGTGGATAGTTTTAGATATTTTCATCTCATCTACTTTTGGCTACTGTATTAATACTAGTGAAAATACTCGTGCGTTCCGGTTTTACGACTGTTGCGTGATTTTTAAAAATTTGATTTTTAGTCAGTATCAGTCGCTGTGTTATGATGTAAATTAAAAATATTAAAATATAATTAAACGCACTATGATTGGGTTTTTTGAAACGGTTTCTAATAGGTTTAATTATTATAAAACAACATAAACCACTAAAAATTAAAACGGAAGCGAAATTTACAATAAGAAAAATTAAAGACTTTATATATTAAGCAAACCTAAACATATATAAGACCTAGCAGAGAATAATTATAACTAAATAAAATAAAAGTCATGGCCCAATTTCATACGATATTCAATAGGTTTCTAATATTATACTTAAAATAAATTGTTTGATATAGTTGAAAGTTTTATACCAAAATGGTTGAAAAGCGACGGTGTAACAAACCGGTTACTAGTTTTATTTTTATCTAATGTGAAATAACTAAAGTAAACAAATAAAAAATTAGATAATTTAATAATCTATAAATAAAATTTGAATTTAATAAAATGTTTAAATTAATTAATTAATAATATTTAAGATAAGTTTATGAAACAAAAATGTTTATAAGAGAGAAAAAAAGAAAAGTTAAGTAAAGTAAATAAAAACATAAAGAAATAAAATAATATATTAGTAAAAAACTATTTGGTGTTCTTTAAATTTTTCACTAATCGGTGTTATTTAAACCTATGTATGTTTTAGCTTATGTTTTAATCAATTATGTTTCATGAATTTCTGTAAATAATATTTTTAGTTTATGTAGTTTTATATTTATAAAAACTATTAGATGTTCTTTAAATTTTATTTGTTCTAGTAGAAAAGTACTTAATTAAATTTAACAAATAACAAAATTGTAATATATTAAAATCAATAAATGGAATTAATTTTTACAATTAAAATTAATTTATTAATTATATTTAAATTAAGTTGTAAAATATAAGTGCTGAGAAAAAAAAGAAAAAGAAAAGTAGGTAAATAAAAAAAAGAAAGAAGAAATGATTAGTATAAGTTAAATATTTTTTCCTTTAAAAGAGAAGGGTAAAAATATCATTTATCATAAACTTAACAGAAATATTTAACTTCAGTTGGTGAAAAGGACGAAATGTGTGATAATTTTTCAAATAAAGGACATCCAGTGTAATTATTAAAGTTTAAGGATAAGATCCGTAATTTTAGTAATACTTAAAGGTCAATATTTGTAATTTACTCTAGTATAAAAGATATAGATAAATGTTAAAGCTATTAAACTCACACCCCTAGAAAAATATTAGTATTATAGTTATTATGATGAAAACATATATAAGTTACATACTTAAATGTTTAAATAAAATAATACTTAGTTTAAATAGTATTTAATTATAAAAGTATAATTAGTAAATATAAATTTCAATATCAATGTATAGTATTATAAATAAAATAAAATTAATAAAATAAATTAAATAATATCATATTATTAATATTGTATTAATAATTCTATATATATGAATGGACAACTTTCATGAATAGTAAACTTTTGGTTTTTTCAAATTAACCCAAACCTTCAAAGTAAACTTTTGGTTTTTTCAAATTAACCCCAAAGCTTCAAGTGTTTATGTTTGGGTTAGTAAATTTTTGGTTTTTTCAATTTAATCTCAAAGCTTCAGGTGTTTTCATTTGGGTTAGGAATTTTCTTTCAACTTTTGTTTTAAGTACGGTTTTTAAAACGAAATACACTTTTGGGTTTTACGATCGAGTGACATTCGATTTTACGATTAGGTACGCATTAGGGTTTTACGGCGTAGGGAACATTGTCGCAACGTGCCTTTTATTTGTGTTTTGATATTAAGGATCATGTCCATGTCGATGTCTCGGGTTTGAGGTTGTACCCAACCCAGACTTTGTGTTTCTTTTGTTTTGGTTTCTTCCCGTTGTTTTGGGTTTTATAAGTGTGTAGACTTTATTGTGATTTGGGTTTTTAACGAGATTTCCCGGTGTCTTGGAGTTTACGGAAATTACTGTTTATCGTTACTACGTGTTTTGGTGTCCGCTTTATGATATTTGAGATCGTAACAGAAGTCCCGTCGCAACGCGACGGTATAAATATCTAGTGTTTATTAAATATATGAAAGATGCAAGGGTAAAAATGTTAATGTATATAAAATTTAATGGATAAATTTATCATACTGCCTCTAAAATATCTTAAAATCTTAATTAATTTCTTATTCTACCCCTGTTAAATTTTTTACACTCCTTTATACATGTTACTTTAAAACTTGTATGCTTAGCAAAATTATATCTCTATACAAAAAGATGTATTATATAGTAGTATAGATATAAGAATTTAAAAAAATAATACTTAATTTAAATAGTATTTATTTATTAAAATATGATTAGTAAATCTAAATGACAATTTATATTATTATAATTAAAATTAAAAATTAATGAAGTGAATTGAATAATATCATATTATTAATAATGTATTAACAACATGTATTAAATAATACAATAATTAGAAGAAGTTAATTAAATGGAGGTAAAAATGAAACAATTGCATAAAACACCTGTACTCTGTACTTAAAATGTTGTATATGTGTCTTACACTTTGAATAAAATTATCATCTTATTTTTCTAATATGTATTATATATATATATATATATATATATATATATATATATATATATATATATATATATATATATATATAGGCTCCCATAGTGCATTCGGGTGGTTTGAGGTTTTAGGTTTAAATTTAATTACAATAATAGGTTTCTTATTTATTGATGGTGAAGTCTGTAACATCAACATCAGTATAGATGATTAATATTTCGCCTTAGGAAGGCTTACTCAAATAGTAAAGATAGTTCTAAATACCTTTAAAAAGGATATTTTGATCTTTGTAAAGTGATGTACTTTTTAAGTAAAAGATTGTGGTGTTAAAGTGTATATATGATTAATTAATAGAGTAGATGTAAAATAAATAATATATATATTTATAAGGGCTAAACAATAAAAGTCACAAAAATGATGTATGAAAAGTCAATTTCCTCAAAATAAACATTGAAAAGTATGGTTCTCAAAATAAAATGGGGTGGAAAATTCAACTTGTGATACCATACTCCATATAACCCACTCTTCATGTGTCCACGTGTTCTATCTTGATGTTAATGGCTTTTGAAGTCAAATCTGTCTTTTTCTCAAAAAGACACGTGTCAAATTCTTAATGTGTGATCCGTGCGGTTGGTCAAAATATACTTAAAAAAGCGTCTAATCACCTTTAATAGTACATAGCAATACAAACAAACAAAACATACCCAGTATATCCTACTTTAAAGCAGGGTCTGGGATGGGTAGATGGTGACGAGTCTTTCCTCTAACTTGAGAAATAGAGAGACTGCTTCCAAAGAGACCCTCCGACTCGATAACAATAGCAATAAATAATAAATAACAATAAGTGTGTCAAATCCATAGGGAATCGCTAGAAAATAATAGTAATAACGAAACTAGAAACATTAAACATTGAAAAGAAACTTGCTTGCTTGATTGATTTAATAAATTATAAAATTAACAAAGGTAAAGTTTGAAATTTTAACAATATAGTGGGAAAAGCAACCCTTTTTGGGATTGTGGTTTGACAAAATTATATTATCTTAGTTAAACATAATGAGAACTTATTAATGGTGACTCTATACGTGACTCAATCAAGCGAAGACTATAGATTAAAGTGTAATTGACTTCATTCATATAATCCCTAATTCAAGAATGAAAACCTAACTCCAAAACCAATTACACAATGATTAGGAAAAACCAAAGTCATATAGATTAAAATCAAGTTTTAACCATAATCAAATTTTTTACTTCATCAAATAACAAGTTGAATCAATAGAACTTAAAAGGTTCATAATCTAATTTCAAAACTAGATTACAACTAAGAAAGACAAATACTTGCACAAAATCATCCACCGAAGTAAATCACAAGTAGTTTAGCCTTGCCTCGTCATTGAATTTCATAGCAACTTGAGTTGATGATATGTCGGTGTTTTCTACTATATTTACATTTACTTTGAGAGCTTATTGAATTTCATGTTTACGGAGCTTAATGGACACAATTCGGGTGTTTTTCGGGAATTAGAGTGGAAGCCGGAAGCTCATGGAGAATGCAACACTTAAGAAATAGAAAAAAATTAAGAAAAAAGTGAAGGGAGACGTAATTACATCCCTAAGGACGTAAATAACGTCCTATGTGAGAATCAACCAAAAGGATGCACGTAAACAGGGACGCAAAACAGGAGGAAAAAGTGCTTATTCATGGGGGCTAGTAAATTACGTCCCTAGGCTGACAATGACGAATTTTTAGGGTTTTGTAACCTAATTAAGGGTTAAAAAGGGGATACGGATTAACTTCATCAATTCTTTTTTGGCCATTTAAAAAGCAATTTAAGAGCAAAGAACACCTACGGATCCTGTAACACCCGTAATTTCTTATTAAAGAAATTAAAAGAATAAAATGGAAAGAGAAAGGAAAGAAAAAAAAAAAAAACAAAGTTACTTTTGTTTAAGGGCCAAAAGTGTCAATTTGACAAACTTTTTATTAAATCCTTGTACAAAAGGTGGTATGGCACCCATGTTGTCTGCACTTTCACTTCATCCGATCTTTTTAGAGAGAGAAAGTAGCAGGAGCAGAAAACCCCCGGATTTTTGAAGAAGAATCTGTGAACTTGGAAGCTTTTGGTAAGAATTCTCGAGTTTTTGAAGATTTAGATGATTCTAGAACCATACATGAGCATATAAATGTGACTAGTGTGTTCGGGTTGCTTTGTGTGTGCGTTCTAGGTGTTAGAACGAGTTGAGAAGGTTCGGGTTGAAGAGTGTAAGTTCGAAGAAGACAATTAAGGTGAGTTCTAGACCCCGTTTTACTGTTTTTAAATGTTTGGGGCTGGAAAATGCATGCAAAAATATATTTTTATAACATTTGGGTTTGATACCCGTATGATATGAATGTGTGTTTGTTTATGTCTATGTTAGATCTATGCTTAGAATCATATGTATATGTTTTGAACTAGGCATTGTGATGTTTAGGACTTGGATTATGGATTAGACACATGAGTAGGATGCTAATGTGACTGAAAATGGGACTTAGAATAAATCAGCAAAAGTTGGTAAGTCCACTAGTGGTCATACGACCAACAGTGTGGTCGTATGACCAGAATATTTTCTAAGTGTTGAGCCCAATAGGACTCATACGACCAACAGTGGTCGTATGAATATGTGATATTTTCTAAGTCTGAGGCCCACAGGACTCATACGACCAACAGTGGTCGTATGATGATGATGAAAATTCTAAGTGTGGACTCATACGACCAACAGTGGTCGTATGATCCAAATATGTTTCTAAGTCCAGAGTGGTACGACCAGCAGGGGTCATACGACCAGGTCGTATGACCAGTGAATAATTCTAAGTGTTAGGTGAAAAGTCCAGCAGGACTCATACGGCTAATAGTGCTCATACGACCAGGGGGTTATACGACCAATAGTGCTAAAACGCCTAGACACTTAGAAATTTTCAGGAAATTTTCAGTAAACCCGAAGTTCGAGGTTTGACCAGGGTTGACTAGGGTTAATAAATGATGATGTCTCATGCATATAATGATGAGTATGATTAACCCTAATTGTTACTAATATTATTATTAGTATGTTACTGTTAACAATATTGTTAAAATATTGTTAAGTAAGGTATGATGCTATGCATGATGATGAATGTATGATGACGAATGCATTATGATGAACGTATGATGAGTATGTATGATGTGTGTTCCTGATAATTTTGTATGCTTATCTTTCTGAAACTTTACGAATAACGAGAAATGAATTAATGAAGTATTATGTATCGTAAAGTGAAAGATAATGAAAGAGGAACATGATGACGAATGCATGTATTAACGAATGAACGAAATGAAGAATGATGATGAATACATGCATTAATGAACGAACGAATTATATCTTGCAAGCATTGAATAACGCGATTGGTCCTTCTATGTGATTGACCATGGTCATGGTACCTCTACCGCTTACCTCTAGTACCGGGCATACGCTCCCGTCATATGTTGATTACGGCCCGGTAGCTAAGACTGATTGGGGTGTAGCAGATGGTATTGGTACAATTAACCTTTCAATGCGTGCAAGTAAGTATGACGGGATTCTTGCCATTCGACCACAGTAATCATAGCCGAGTGCTATGAAGTGGGTAAAGTCTGACAGAATCCATACGAGAAGTTAAAGATAATGATAAATAACGAATGATGAAGATAATAATGAATATTATCTCTGTGTACGTATGATGTATGAACGCGTGAATGAAAAGATACTTTTAAATATGTAAAGGTATATTTTAATACAAAACTAGAACTCACTCAGCAACGCTGACTTTTATGTATTTTCCAGTTGGCAGGTAGTGTTGCTGAGGATGGCACGAGGCGGCTACTCAGCTTTATTTTGGGATGGCATTCTTTTGTTAATGTTTTTGTATTGTAATGCAAACAAATGATATTTTGTAACAGGTGTTGTATTACTTTGCAAAAGCATTTTTAGAAAAATTTAAAGTTTCCGCTGCATGGTTTTTATTAAGTTATATTAAATATATGTTTTATGGGTGATGACGACCAACTGTGAGGTGCCCGGGAACGGGGCCTTACAAGTTGGTATCAGAGCCAAAGTTTAAGTGAAATGGGTAAAATTTTTTAGAATAAACCTAAGACTTAAACTGAGAATGGGACAGGGGAAAATGGGAATGCCATCTGAGTAGCTGCGTGCCATCAGGTATTTTCTTGAAAGTTAACCAGTGTTACGTGTGCATGTTATGTGTTTATGTGTACTGTTAGACTTAGATACTAATGTAGTCAGGACAGGTAATGCTCGGGGTGTGAAGAGTAGAGTGAGTGGCTAATCACAACTGGCCACTGTAATTAGGGACTTACTATACTTGACATAAACTGAGCTATTTCCTTGAATGACCGTGTTGGTGTTTAAATCTTTCAGTGTGATAGAAGATGGTCGGTGGTAGATCATCTAAAGCCCCAATTGGTGGAGGCAGTGGCGGAAGTGGTGTGGAACCACGAGTCACAAGAGGTAGGCCTAGAAGGAGAAGAAGGTTCCCGAAGGACCTAATACTACTCCCTCGGGGGGAGTGGATGAGAGCGATAATGTGAGAGCCTCGGTGAAAGAGACGGTGATCGAGGAGGTGCACCAAGTCATGCAGACGATCTTACCGTCTGTAGTGACTGAAGTGATAAAGGCAGTACGTGAGGACGACAGACGAGGAAGGAATCGGTCTTCAGGTAGACAACAACAGGAGGAAACAGAAACGGTACTATCTGATGACGAAGAGGAAGAAGAACAGTTACGGGAGACCGCCCGGGGTTGTAACTACGGGGCATTCATGAGGTGCAAGCCCCCAACTTTTGATGGGTCTGGTACTGCTACTGATACTCACCAATGGGTGATGGAAATGGAAGCTGTCCTCGATATTAGTGATTGCCAGGAGGACAAGAAGGTGAAGTTTGCTACCCACTCTTTCACAGGGTCGGCCTTATGCTGGTGGAAGAATATAGTCCAAGCCGAGGGTAGCAGGGCTATAGGGAAGATGAAATGGGCTGAGCTGAAAAGGCTGGTGATCGAGGAATTCAGTCCTCGTCGGGAAATGGATAGAATAGAGAGAGAGTTCCTGCAGCTGGAGGCGGGGACGATGACCCACCAACAATATACCACCAAGTTCAACGAGTTGGCGCTGTTGGTGCCGGAGCAGGTGACGCCGGTGTCTCGAAAGATCAACCGGTATATTCAAGGACTGCCGGCTGAAATTCGTTGGCACTTGATTTCTGCCCGACCAAGCACTTTCAGGTCGGCAGTGGATTTGGCGGGAAGGTTATTCGATGAACGTGCTGCTTTGGTGAAGGCTGAGGGAAGCAAGAAAGGGAGTGGAGAGAAGAACTGGCAGGGGAAGAGATTTGGTCGGGGTGATACTTCGACAAACAACAAGAAAGCAAGGGTGGATGACCGCCGAGTGGTCGTATCTGGAGCTGGGATGAGGAAGTGTGGTAAGTGCGGAAGGGAGCACTCAGGGGAGTGTAAGTGGGGATCAAATCTCTGCTTTAAGTGCGGAAGGACAGGGCACATATCAAAAGATTGCCGGACGGGCAAGTGCTTTAACTGTGGAGAAAGTGGCCACATGAGCAAGGACTGCAAGAAGCCAAGGGCTGAGGGCTCGGGAGAGAAGAAGACGGGAGGAGAAGCACCGAGGGCAAAGGCTAGGGCGTTCACGATGACACAGGAAGAGGCTAGGACGGACCCCGATGTGGTGTCAGGTACGTTTCTAGTAAACCAAACTCTTGCTTCTGTGTTATTTGACTCTGGTGCTAGTAGGAGTTTCATTTCTGCTACTTTCTGTGCTAAACTGCCTGTTAGGAGTAAATGCCTGGATAAGTCCTTTGAGGTAGAAACCGCTATTGGTAAATCCACTAGGGTTACGGATGTGATAGAGGGCTGTACCGTAGAATTAGAGGGCCATAGGTTTGCTGCCATGTTACATGTAATGCCTCTAGGAGGATTCGATGTAGTGTTAGGAATGGACTGGTTAGCAACCTACGAAGCGAATATCGTGTGCCGAAAGAAGATGATTAGACTGACGGCGACCGACGGAAGTCCGGTGACGATTTATGGCGATCGAGTTACGACGATTCCGAAGGTGATCTCGATGGCGGTGGCGGGGAAGTGTATGAGGCGCGGATGTAGCGCCTACTTATGTTATGTAAAGAATGTAGAGACGCCAACACCACAACTATGCGATGTACCAGTGGTGTGTGACTTTCCAGATATGTTTCCCGAAGACTTATCGGGTTTGCCACCTGATCGAGAGATCGAATTCCAGATCGACCTGATACCGGGTGCCCAACCTGTCGCGAAAGCACCGTATCGCTTGGCTCCGACGGAGATGAAAGAATTGATGGATCAGTTGCAGGAGCTGCTGGATAAGGGGTTTATTCGACCGAGTATCTCACCTTGGGGTGCTCCGGTTCTGTTCGTAAAGAAGAAGGATGGTAGTATGCGGATGTGCATCGACTACCGCGAGCTGAATAAGCTGACGGTGAAGAACAGATACCCCTTACCAAGAATCGATGACTTGTTTGATCAGCTCCAGGGTGCCAGTTGGTTCTCGAGGATAGATCTTCGATCTGGCTACCATCAATTAAAGGTGAAGGAACAAGATATCCCTAAAACAGCCTTTCGTACGCGCTATGGTCACTACGAGTTTCTTGTCATGTCTTTTGGGTTGACCAATGCGCCGGTTGCTTTTATGGATTTGATGAACCGAGTGTGCCGACCAATGTTGGATAAATCAGTAATTGTATTCATCGATGACATTTTGATTTATTCAAGAAGTGAAAAAGAGCATGCCGGGCATATTCGGGAAGTGTTGGAAACGTTGAGAAGGGAGAAATTGTACGCCAAATTCTCCAAGTGCGCCTTTTGGTTACGCGAGGTGCAATTTCTGGGTCACGTAGTGAATGCAGAGGGAATAATGGTGGACCCAGCGAAGGTTGAGGCTGTGATGCAATGGAGGTCACCAAAGACGCCATCCGAGATTCGTAGCTTCTTGGGATTGGCGGGTTATTATAGGAGATTTATTCAAGACTTTTCAAAGATAGCCTCACCTTTGACAAAATTGACTCGTAAGGACGTAAAATTCGTGTGGGGTCGAGAACAGGAGACGGCTTTTGAGGAGTTGAAGGCAAGACTAACACAAGCTCCTGTCTTGACTTTGCCTGAGGGAAGTGAAGACTTAGTGGTCTATTCGGATGCATCTTATTCTGGGCTAGGTTGTGTGTTGATGCAACGTGGAAAGGTGATAGCCTATGCATCTCGACAACTGAAGACCCACGAAGTCAACTATCCCACACACGATCTAGAGCTAGCAGCGGTGGTTTTTGCATTGAAGATATGGCGGCACTATCTATACGGGACGAAGTGCACTATCTTCACAGACCACAAAAGCTTGAAGTACTTCTTCGAGCAGAAGGATCTAAACATGAGGCAGAGGCGGTGGTTGGAACTGATAAAAGATTATGATTGTGAGATCCATTACCACCCAGGCAAAGCCAATGTGGTGGCTGATGCCCTTAGCAGAAAAGAAAGGCCTGAGCCGATCCGGGTGAAGGCTTATCAGCTGATCATGACCCCCGATGTGATGACACAGGTTAAGGAGTTTCAAGACGAGGCTTTGAAAGAAGATCGTCTTAACTCTGAAGGATGAGAGGTCTAGTTACAGAATTGGGTGAGAACACCCTTGGTATTAAGACCCGATTTGGGCGAATGTGGATTCCTCGGTACGGGGATCTACGTGGAAGAATCATGGATGAGGCCCATAAGACCCGATACTCTATTCACCCCGGTGCTACCAAAATGTACCACGATATGAAGAAAGACTATTGGTGGCCGGGCATGAAACGCGACGTAGTGGAGTACGTAAGTAAGTGCCTAACTTGCTTACAAGTAAAGGCAGAACACCAGAAACCATATGGGAAGATCCAACCGTTGGATATACCCGAGTGGAAGTGGGAGCATATCACCATGGATTTCATTACGAAGTTACCGCGTACCCCGAAAGGGTATGATGCTATATGGGTGATAGTTGATCGATTGACGAAGAGTGCCCACTTCCTACCGATCCGCGAGACGTATTCATCTGAAAGATTGGCGGATCTATTCATCAAAGAAATTGTAGCTCGTCATGGTGTGCCGGTGTCTATTGTGTCTGACCGTGACACCCGGTTTACCTCCAAGTTTTGGAAGAGATTTCATGATGCGATGGGGACGAGACTACACATTAGTACAGCATATCACCCTCAGACAGACGGTCAGTCTGAGAGGACAATCCAAACACTCGAAGACATGCTTCGGGCGTGCGTGATTGACTTGGAGGAAGTTGGGACAATCACCTGCCGTTAGCAGAATTCTCGTACAATAATAGTTATCACGCCAGCATTGGCATGCCACCTTACGAGATGCTATACGGGAGGAGGTGTAGGACGCCCGTATGTTGGGGAGACATAGGGCAGAAAGAACTGGGAGGTGTTGAGGTGATTGAAGCAACGACTGAGAAATTAGAGAAGATCAAAGCCTTCATGAAGGCGGCAAAAGATAGGCAAAAGTCGTATGCTGACAAGAGGCGGAGGCCGATAGAGTTCAAGGTTGGTGACCGAGTTATGTTGAAGGTCTCACCATGGAAAGGAATCATTAGATTCAGAAAACGAGGTAAGCTAAGCCCGAGATACATAGGACCCTTCCGGATTGTCGCACGGGTAGGAGAGGTGGCCTATCGACTTGAATTGCCAGATGAGTTAAGTGGAATTCATCCTACATTCCATGTATCTCATCTAAGGAAGTGCTTAGCTGATGAAGACATGGTTGTACCACTGGAGGATATTGAAGTACACGAACGGCTCAACTACGTGGAGCAGCCAGTGGCAATCATTGATCGTAAAGAAAAGAGGTTGAGGAATAAAGTGGTTCCCCTTGTGCGTGTACAGTGGAAGCACAGGAAGGGATCCGAGTCTACGTGGGAGACTGAAGAAGAGATGAGACAACACTACCCACATCTGTTTGAGGAATAACAGGTTTCGGGGACGAAACCTATATAAGGGGGGTGGACTTGTAACACCCGTAATTTTTTATTAAAGAAATTAAAAGAATAAAATGGAAAGAGAAAGGAAAGAAAAAAAAAAAACAAAAGTTACTTTTGTTTAAGGGCCAAAAGTGTCAATTTGACAAACTTTTTATTAAATCCTTGTACAAAAGGTGGTATGGCACCCACGTTGTCTGCACTTTCACTTCATCCGATCTTTTTAGAGAGAGAAAGTAGCAGGAGCAGAAAACCCCCGGATTTTTGAAGAAGAATCTGTGAACTTGGAAGCTTTTGGTAAGAATTCTCGAGTTTTTGAAGATTTAGATGATTCTAGAACCATACATGAGCATATAAATGTGACTAGTGTGTTCGGGTTGCTTTGTGTGTGCGTTCTAGGTGTTAGAACGAGTTGAGAAGGTTCGGGTTGAAGAGTGTAAGTTCGAAGAAGACAATTAAGGTGAGTTCTAGACCCCGTTTTACTGTTTTTAAATGTTTGGGGCTGGAAAATGCATGCAAAAATATATTTTTATAACATTTGGGTTTGATACCCGTATGATATGAATGTGTGTTTGTTTATGTCTATGTTAGATCTATGCTTAGAATCATATGTATATGTTTTGAACTAGGCATTGTGATGTTTGGGACTTGGATTATGGATTAGACACATGAGTAGGATGCTAATGTGACTGAAAATGGGACTTAGAATAAATCAGCAAAAGTTGGTAAGTCCACTAGTGGTCATACGACCAACAGTGTGGTCGTATGACCAGAATATTTTTCTAAGTGTGAGCCCAATAGGACTCATACGACCAACAGTGGTCGTATGAATATGTGTTATTTTCTAAGTCTGAGGCCCACAGGACTCATACGACCAACAGTGGTCGTATGATGATGATGAAAATTCTAAGTGTGGACTCATACGACCAACAGTGGTCGTATGATCCAAATATGTTTCTAAGTCCAGAGTGGTACGACCAGCAGGGGTCATACGACCAGGTCGTATGACCAGTGAATAATTCTAAGTGTTAGGTGAAAAGTCCAGCAGGACTCATACGGCTAATAGTGCTCATACGACCAGGGGGTTATACGACCAATAGTGCTAAAACGCCTAGACACTTAGAAATTTTCAGGAAATTTTCAGTAAACCCGAAGTTCGAGGTTTGACCAGGGTTGACTAGGGTTAATAAATGATGATGTCTCATGCATATAATGATGAGTATGATTAACCCTAATTGTTACTAATATTATTATTAGTATGTTACTATTAACAATATTGTTAAAATATTGTTAAGTAAGGTATGATGCTATGCATGATGATGAATGTATGATGACGAATGCATGATGATGAACGTATGATGAGTATGTATGATGTGTGTTCCTGATAATTTTGTATGCTTATCTTTCTGAAACTTTACGAATAACGAGAAATGAATTAATGAAGTATTATGTATCGTAAAGTGAAAGATAATGAAAGAGGAACATGATGACGAATGCATGTATTAACGAATGAACGAAATGAAGAATGATGATGAATACATGCATTAATGAACGAACGAATTATGTCTTGCAAGCATTGAATAACGCGATTGGTCCTTCTATGTGATTGACCATGGTCATGGTACCTCTACCGCTTACCTCTAGTACCGGGCATACGCTCCCGTCATATGTTGATTACGGCCCGGTAGCTAAGACTGATTGGGGTGTAGCAGATGGTATTGGTACAATTAACCTTTCAATGCGTGCAAGTAAGTATGACGGGATTCTTGCCATTCGACCACAGTAATCATAGCCGAGTGCTATGAAGTGGGTAAAGTCTGACAGAATCCATACGAGAAGTTAAAGATAATGATAAATAACGAATGATGAAGATAATAATGAATATTATCTCTGTGTACGTATGATGTATGAACGCGTGAATGAAAAGATACTTTTAAATATGTAAAGGTATATTTTAATACAAAACTAGAACTCACTCAGCAACGCTGACTTTTATGTATTTTCCAGTTGGCAGGTAGTGTTGCTGAGGATGGCACGAGGCGGCTACTCAGCTTTATTTTGGGATGGCATTCTTTTGTTAATGTTTTTGTATTGTAATGCAAACAAATGATATTTTGTAACAGGTGTTGTATTACTTTGCAAAAGCATTTTTAGAAAAATTTAAAGTTTCCGCTGCATGGTTTTATTAAGTTATATTAAATATATGTTTTATGGGTGATGACGACCAACTGTGAGGTGCCCGGGAACGGGGCCTTACAGATCCATCCTTTCATGTAATCGATTCTGACAACAACTGAATTTGATTCCATGACAACTATTAGCGGCTAAACCACCTGTGATCTTTTCGGGTGTAGGGTTTGTGTTTATGACATTTGTTTAAATTTTAGTTGTTCTTAGATTGGGTTAAGTTTTGATTGGCATCTTAAGCCATGTGAATTCATTTATTAGTTAATTACTTTAAATGGTTTTTATTTGTTTTGAATATTAATCTAATTCTCATCAGTTTTTGGTTTCTTTACATCATCAATATTGTGTCTTAGATTTTTATTAGCAAACTAAACTTGGTAATTTGTGAATAGGTCCATTTATAACCGTTCCATATCTATCACTGAAATCAATCAAACCAATACAATTATGTCTATGTGATTGTTTGCTAAGTATAACTAGGTTACAACTTTGTTTTACAAACCTGAAACTTGGAATTGATCATTCTTCTTATTATCATTTTCAAAACCAATCAAGTTTGTTACTTTCCAATTTTGTTTTCTATATCAATCGTAATTTCAAATTTAAATTAACGTTAGTGAACTACAAATACACTTTCCATATAATTCTCGTGGAGACGATCTTATTTACCCGTACTAGTAGAGGTAATCTAAGTCTTAATTTAAATTTTTTTAGTAGACCACGACAATCTACATCAGTTAAGCATGTGGATTTGGATGATCTTGATGTCGAAAGGCCTTTAAAATGATGAAAAAAGGTAGTTTTTCGTCCAAGATTGTTGTGGTAGAAGGTGTCTTTTGTTTTAGGGTTAACATCCTTTTAAAACACCTAAAATTAGGTCAAAATCCATGAAAACATGGTGCCCCACGTCGGTAGCGCCTCCAATGGCACCCCTGGCGTCAATTGGTGTCACATCCCGGCGGAAGCGTGAAGCGATTTGGGTGTGACTTGTTTGTTCATAACGCATTTGATTATAAGGAATCAAATTACATACAATATTAACACATGAAACACATAACTTGATTATATAACATAAGTTAGGATTACATCATTTACTTAGATAGTCAAAATTTGATATAATCCTATTACAACTTTTATTTAGCTATAACATCTTCAGATGCGATGGAAATGAGCGTCCACCACAACACTGTCATCGTAGATGTTGACAGTTAGATTCACACAAACCCTTCCTACGACTTCACCCCAGCCGTTGTACACATCAAAAGAGAAATCAACATTGTTAGTCATTTTCACCTGAAAAAGCATACTCAAAACAGTCAACATAAAGTTGGTGAGGTCATAGGTTTATTTCCAGACAAAATATTTCATTGATGCACCAATTACAACCAAACCTTCTCACACACGTAATTCATACCGTCACGAAATAATTCATAAAATAAGATAATATAGCATCACAACACTCATTCTGTTGGTGCAGGAAATATTCAAGTAGCATCACAACACTCATCCTGTTGGTGTAAAATATTCTCCTAAGTAGCGCTACCTATATTATCCAACGGTTCCTCATTCGAAATAATGGGTGTATCACAAATGACAGTACATCTTAAAAATCTCAAAATAATGCATCAATCATAAAACAGTATGCTTTTTCCACCAAACACTTTATAAATACCACTATGAGTCTCATGTTCTCCAAAAGTAACCTTTAAATAGTTAGAATCTCAGATATAACCAATTCTTAGAAATTCAATTGTAATATATTTAGATAATATTACCATAAAATTCCCAACTTTTATTTTATTATAAATAAATTGTTATGATTATCACAAATTCTCCATAAATCACCAAAAATAGCTACTATTATTCAAAAATTAGTAAAATTTTACAGAATATTACTTCAATAGTCTATATTATCACACAAATTTCCTGATGTCTAATTCATAACAAATTTATTTTTGTAAATCTTATAATATTCCCAAAATTCATTAAAAATATCTATATAACTCCAAAAATTATTAATTTACACCATCTATTTAATTTGATTTATAATGTCTTCTTTGAAATTTTCATGATTTATGGTACTGTTTAAATATTTATTTTGATTTTTCCTTTACAGATCACTTAAAAATTCATTTTTCAATCATAAAAAGGAAATAAATTACAAAATAATTCCTGGAGCTTTTATTTCACATTATAATCATTATGTGATTTTTACATAATTTTTACCAATTTATTTCTATTATTTTAAGAATTTTCTTTTATTTACCTTAAATAATTTGTATAAATTATTTTACTTATTATATTTCTACCAAAATTCATAGAATGATATTCAGCATCTTTAAAAAGCTTTTTCAATGTTTATTCCTACAATCGCTATTATTTAGTATTTTTACTTAATATTTTAGGTATAAATCCCAAAATCTCCTTTTTGTCACCAATTTCCTGAAATTCTTAGTTTTTAACATTTCATTATTGTGTTGATCAAACTTTATAATTTTAAGGTGTTAGGATTAGTTTTGATGTTTAGATACACCAAAACTAGTTACCTATGTGTTTATAACACATGTGTAACCATTGATCTCTAGATACCTATGGTGATTTGAAAGTGCCTGGTCGAGAGGTAGATATGTAATGGAGGAGGTCATGATGTGTTTAGGTCTAGAGATTATAGGTAGTATTTAGAGTGCTAGGTGGAGTTTTCTAGCTTATGCTTGGTGTCAAGGTGAGGATAGGTGTCGATCAAAGAGACTAGCAAGTCATCATGCTATCATTGCAATATTAACTAGTGTTTATGATGTTTAATCGGATGGCTTAGTTGCTTTAATGAACTGATTTTAAAGCTTCGGTCATGATCATGTTCGAGGCTTATGTTTGATTAGTCTTTGACACTAAGTTGTCTTGATGTTATTTTGTGATGTTTGGTTAGGTTATTTCATATGCTTCAAGGTTTGAGGTTTGTTAATCGGGTTACATAATGGTTTTTTTAGATATTTGTTTTTGTTAAGGTTTGATATATATATTTATGTATCATGATTTATGGATACATACATACATGCTTACGTGAAATGCATGCATGTACCATACTTAAACTCATATATATATAGTAATAATTTATATATATATTTGCTTGTATATGCAAATAATGCATACATAATCTTCATGCATGTAAGCATGCATACGTAAAAAAAATATATATACATGCATAACACACATACATATTTTACTCATGCATAAGATACAATTATATATATAATTACTAAAACTCATAATATTTGTAAAGTGTTAATCCAATATGTAAAAATTTTCTTAAAATATTAACTCGTCTAACCTGTATTTTTAGGGTTGTCACATTCTTCCCCCGTTAAAAGAATTTCATCCCAAAATTCATTGGAGTGTGGTTTCATAAAGTTTAGAAGAACTTATTTGATTACCAACTTTGAACAGATGAGGGTATTTCCTTTTGATCTCATCTTCTCTTTCCCATGTGTATTCTGGTCCTCTCTTTGCATTCCATTTAACTTTTACTATAGGAATTCTATTCTTTCTTAATCTCTTTACTTCCTTGTCTATAATGGCTACCAGTTCTTCCACAAAATAAAGTTTCCTATCTATTCTGACTTCTTGAATTGGTACCTTTAAATTCTCGTCTGTTAAACATTTCTTGAGGTTGGATACATGAAATGTGTTATGTACTTCACTTAATTCTTGAGTTAATTCTAACTTATATGCTACATGGCCAATTCTATCAATGATTTTAATGGACCAACATACCTAGGGTTTAACTTACTGGCTTTCCAAATCGAAAATTCCTTTGTGGGTGATACCTTTAGATAACTCCGTCTCTAATTTGAAATTCCAATGGCTTTCTTCATTTGTCGGCATAACTTTTATGTCGATCATGGGCTGCTTTTAATCTATTTTTAATTTCAGTGATCTTATCAGATGTTTCTTGTATCAATTCAGGACTTGTAAGTTGTCTATCACCTATTTCATTCCAACATAAGGGTGATCTACATTTTCTTCCATACAAGGCTTCAAATGGAGCTAATCCAATACTAGAGTGATAACTGTTATTGTATGAAAATTCGATTAATGGTAAGTGGGTATCCCAGTTACCACCAAAATCTATAACACAAGCTCTTAACATATCTTCAAGTGTTTGTATTGTTCTTTTACTTTGTCCATCTGTTTGTGGATGATAAGCTGTACTTATATTCACTTGGGTTCCTAAGGCCTTTTGTAATGTTTGCCAAAATCTTGAAGTAAATCTACTGTCTCTGTCTGATATAATGGATACAGGTATTCCATGTCTAGACATAATTTCTTTTATGTACATCCTTGCTAGTCTTTCCATTTTATAATCTTCTCTTATGGGTAAGAAATGAGCTGACTTGGTTAATCTATCCACTATAACCCAAATTGTGTCGTATCCATTTTTGGTTCTTGGTAGTTTGGTTACAAAGTCTATAGTAATCTGGTCCCATTTCTATTCTGGGATTTCTGGTTGTTGCAAGTATCCTGAAGGTTTTTGATATTCAGCCTTTACTCTTGAACAAATATCACATTTTTCCACGAATTCTCCGACTGATCTTTTCATACCTGGCCACCAGTATTGGCTTTTCAAATCCTTATACATTTTATTATTTCCTGGATGCACAGAATACTTTGACTTATGTGCCTCTTGTAGGATGATTGTCCTAAGCATGCTATTGTCTGGCACCCATATTCTTCCTTTGAATTCAGGATTCCATCTGTTTCTTTTTCCATATCTTTTAATTGTCCTTTTAATTTCAACATATCTTCTTGTTGAGCTTCCCGAATTTGATTTAACAATTCTGAACGCAACTCCATTCTCATAGCACGCACTCGCAATGGCTTAACCCTTTCTTTCTACTTAAAGCATCAGCTACTACGTTTGCTTTTCCTGGGTGATACTTGATTTCACAATCATAATCACTTAGTAATTCTACCCATCTCCTTTGTCTCATATTTAACATCTTTTGATCAAATATATGTTGTAAATTTTTATGATCCGTATAAATTACACACTTAGTCCCATACAAGTAATGTCTCCAAATTTTCAGTGCAAATACTACTCCTCCTAATTCTAGATCATGTGTGGTATAGTTCTTTTCACTACCTCTAAGTTGTCTAGATGCATATGCAATTACTTTGTCTTTTTGCATTAAAACACATCCAAAACCTTGACGTGATGCATCACAATATACTATAAAATTATCTGTTCCTTCTGGCAAATCTAGAATAGGTGCACTATACAACTTGTTCTTGAGAAGTTCAAATGCTTTATTTTGTTTTTCTTCCCATACATACCTCCTATCTTTCTGTGTTAATTATGTCAAAGGTTGAGCAATTCTATCAAAGGTTGAGCTATTCTTGAGAAATTTTCTATAAATCTCCTATAATATCCTGCTAAACCTAAGAATTGTCGTACTTCAGTTGGGGTCTTTGGAATTTCCCACTTCTTGACTGCTTCAATCTTTGCTGGATCAACTTGAATCCCATCTTGACTAACTATGTGTCCTAGGAATTGTACTTTCCTTTTCCAAAATTCACATTTTGAGAATTTTGCATACAACTTTTTCTTTTGTAGTAATTCCAAAGTTAATCTCAGGTGTTGTTCGTGGTCTTCCTTATTTTTAAAGTAAATCAGAATGTCATCTATGAAGACTATAATGAATTTATCTAAATAGGGTTTGCACACTCTATTCATTAAATCCATAAATACTACTGGAGCATTGGTTAACCCAAATGGCATTACAAGAAATTCATAATGTCCGTACCTAGTCCTGAATGCAGTTTTTTAATATATCTTCATCCTGTACTCTTAACTAATGATATCCAGATCTTAAATCTATTTTATAAAAATAACTAGATCCTTGCAATTGATCAAATAAATCATCAATCCTAGGGAGAGGATATCTATTCTTTATGGTAAATTTATTGAGTTCTCTATAATCAATACACATCCTAAAAGTTCCATCTTTCTTTTGACAAACAGAACTGGTGCTCCCCAAGGTGATACACTAGGACGTATAAATCCCTTATCCAACAATTCTTGTAATTGGTTCATTAATTCTTTCACTTCTGTTGGTGCTAAACGATACGGGGCTTTAGCAATAGGGGTTGTTCCTGGTACTAATTCTATTTTAAACTCTACTTGACGAGGGGTGACAATCAGGGTAATTCATCAGGGAAAACATCAGGATATTCATTGATAATAGAAACATTTTCTAGATTCACTTTATCTAGTGTTGTATCAACTACATGAGCTAAGAAAGCTAAACATCTCTTCTTTAAGCATTTTTGTGCTTTCTTGCAGGAAATTATTTTTATAATACCTTTAGGCTTTTCGCCGTATATACAGAGAGTTTTATTTTCCTTAATCAGAGGAATCTTTATCATTCTCTTTCCACATATAATTTTAGCATGATTCTTACTTAATCAATCCATACCTACTACAATATCCAAACCTCCTAATTCAGTAGGAATCAAGTCTATATCAAAATAGTAGTCATCTAAGTTTAAAGTATAGTTAGAAATGATTTCACCAGCTTTAATTATTTTACCATCAGCTAATTCTATCATATATTTGTGCTTTAACTTCTCAGATATTAGATTAAGTGACGATTTAAAGGTATTTGAAATGAAACTACGAGTTGCTCCTGTATCAAATAATAATGTTGCGTACTGATTGTTGATAAGGAACGTACCCGTTACTACTTGTAACATCCCGTATTTTTATAAACTATTAAATTTTAATGCTTTATTAATTCTAATAATTACAAAAAATAATAAAAAATAATAATAATGATAATCACAATAATAATAATAATAATAATAGTAATAATAATAATAACAATAATAAATAAAGTTCAGGGGGTGTTTTGTAAATCCTAAAACTATAAAAGAAAGTTTTCAAACATGAAATAATAATATCAAAACCGCAGGGACTGTTTGTGTAATTTCCAATTTTTCAAAACCAACCCCCGCCCATTTCCCCTTCGATTCTCCGGCGCCGGTTCCGGCGACATTCCGGCAACCGCCGGCGAGCCCCAAAACCACATAAAAACCCGATTTTAATAGCCCAATCTAACCCGAATCGTTTCGTGGACCAGAATCGAACACAAGGCAATCACATAACGCGTTTAACGGTCGATTAAACGGCTAATTCCTTTTCACTTTATTCCCGACCGAGTTTAACGGCTAATTCATCCACTGAGACACCACTTTAATCAAAATAATTAAACCAAATCGAACATCAACAATCTAATAAGCGAATACAACCTGCAAAATTAATTACAAACACATAAAAACCTTGAAATCGATCATCCTCTTCGTCGGACCTGCAACTCAATCAACTGCACTCTCCGAGCATTCTAAACCCAAAATAGCATCGGGATTTCGATTATTATCATCATTAGAAGCTTTCCATACAATTAATTTGATTCTTATCACGGTTTGATCCACATTCAATTCGAGTTATACTACGGCTGTTCTTCGAAGTGTTCTAAGCATTATCCCAACTCAAACAGGTAATTAAACACACAAACCTACTCGTTTATACATGGGATCAAAAGCCCCATGGTTTTAGCAATTAACACTATCGAATTCGAGTTCAATTTGACTGAAATCGAATTAGGGTTCATGTGGAATTGGGAAACTGGGCAAACCATGGTTAAAAGTAAATAAAACCGAGTTCTGTTGCGGATAAGTCCTTTGGTTCAGTGGTATGTGGGTGGGTTGGTGAGTTAGAGGTCCCGGGTTCGAACCCGAGCCTCTGCACTTTATTTTTAAAAACCTTTTTAAGCCTCAATAAATATATAAAAATTCTTAAAAATTATAAAAATAATTTTTATAAACTGCCATTATTTTAAATATTACAAAATGATTTTCTGTAAATTAATTTTGTTTAAAAACCTTAAAAATATTTATAAAATATTGTTTATAAACACTAGAAATGACCAATTTTTATAAAATAACCTCTAGATCGTGTAAAACTATGAAACAATCACGAAAATTATAGAAATCACAAATTATATAATTTCATAAAATATTTACAATATAATTATGGATTATTTTTTACTTTAACTAATAAATTATAATTGAATTATATGATTACAAAGAATACATACATATACTTATTTCGAATAGATCAAAATACAATTAATTTCATTACTTGTTCAAAACCTCACAATTCAACTTAAACCCTATTATCACAAGGTATATAATCAAAGTTAAACATATATATATCTAATCGTATACGTCAAACAAACCGACTCGAATCCGACCAAATATATCTATTCGCGTTGTATACGTTTTAAAGGCTTAGTTATAATCAATAATAGGTATTGATCGTGATCGATCGTGCATTGCTTGATTCTGTGAAGTTTGCTTATTCTGTGAAATCTTGTGCATTACAACAATTCAAGGTGAGTTTCGTGGCCCCTTTTTATGCTTATACAAGTTTACAATGTTTTCAATCAAATTGGGGGAAAAGTATGCTCACCCGTTTTCAATACTGTACACTATATATTCTGTTTTCATTCTTGGAATCAATGTGATACTGTTTTGCATGCATACATGGTGTTAATCTATGGAAAACTCAAACAACCATTAATTCCGGGTTTGGGAACCAACGGTTAGGTATTGGTAGTACTACTGGGTTGACACCCCCACCCTCGACAGATCGGTTTAACTTGTGAGTTACCGACTACAGCTGCCAGCAATCAGGCCATGGGTGAATATATTCCGTCAGATTTATATGCATAACGTCATTAGGTTTGGTTGTCTTTAAACACATGTTATGTGGTTTGTGCTTACAGTTTGATTCCACATCAAAATCTATACAGCATCAGTTACATGTTTTAAATTTAAACCTGCGGAACTCACAACATTATTGTTGACATTTTTGAGCATATCTTTTCAGGTGAACATAATCAAAGAGGATAGCTAGTGCTGATGCCTTAGCAGAGACCCTCAGGATTTCATTAGTTTTGCATTTGTAATGTATATCATTTGTATTTATTTGTGAACTATGTGTATTTTGGATTTAGAATCATTAAGACTATGATAGTCGTGGAACTGACTAACCACGACACAAGTCACCATTGTGTCGAGGGATGTCATGACACGAGAAGTTTGCATGTATTATATCTCTGTATTTATACCAAGTGTTATGACGATCCCGTCCGTCGCATCCTCGTGTTTCCGCTTTAAGCGAGGGTGTGACAGATTGGTATCAGAGCCTTGGTTATAAAGAATTAGGTGGAGAATTCGACCTAGACTATAACCTAAGAACCTTCATATAGAATGCATGCTAGGAATTATGTGCATTTGATTTTACCTAAATGTCTTTCATGATTTGTGTGACACATAGACACCTGTATTCTGGATTTCCTGGCAAAAAAGCCTTCGGGCTAAGGCAAGCGTATTCGTATAAATCTCATTGCGAGACCCGTTACGCTACCTGGGGATTTCTGGGATGAGTGATAAACTATGGTCAATACACAAATCTACAAGGCAAATGGGTTAAGTATATTAAGTCTATGAACTTAACATATAGGTATATTCCTATATACCTAATAATATACAAGTATGTTCCTACATACTAGACTTTATACATATACACGTGTTATCTGAACATCCTGAGAAAGACATTAATGCTCTTAGTTTTTCTCCATGGGATACTTTGATACTAGATGTCAAACAGCTGACATCCTCTTATAAAATGTTAAGTATTCTAACTGTTACAAGTACTGAAAAGGTACAACGACTGAAGAACAAACTCTCCAGTCGTTTACAAACTACTGAAACTATAAAACAAACTCTTCAGCTGTTGTACAAACTACTGAAAAGGAAAAGTACAAATAGACGCTTGTACAACATCATACTATTAGGGAACTTCGGTGATCACGCGTAGCGCCGATCTCTGATATTGAATCCGACCCTATCATGGTTATGACTGAAATTCTGAAAATGTGACGAATATGCAGTTATCATTAGACATAATGTGCTTATGTGCTTATTTGCTATTACATGCTATTATTGGAATACTGGCTCATGGACATAAGGACAATACATTATTTGTGCTTGATGAATCTAAATAATACTATGATGTTAGCTTGGGGTAAGTGAAGCTAAGGGTGATCATGCAAGGTAAATTACCATTACGGGTGCACACGTAATTGCAATTCACCATGCATGAGAAGTCTGGTTAATCTTACCATGAGGTAACGATCATGAGTATCACATGTTTCTATTCTATACCCTAGGGTGCTAGGGTCATGATTCTAGTAAGTCCTTGTTGAAGGCAATCAAACATTGTAAGTCCTTGTTGAAGGCAATCAAACATTATTAACATTTACTCAAGTCCTGTCCTATTTAGAGCCTTTATAGTATTTCCAATCATAATATTGACCTTATGAGACATTTCTCCACTTAACGTTTCAGTAACTACTGAATAATGCTTAGAATGAAAGTGGAATACACAAATGTAGAGGAGTGATGATACTCTCTACACATACAATACGTTATCCTTTAAGATCATGCTAAGGATAAACGGATGTCACATAACTGGTTTACGCATCGTTCTAGGTATGCCACGGATGTGGTGGGAACGCTGCGGGGAACCCTATATATAAGCATCCTTGGTATACCAAGAATGTGTTTAAACTGGGCTACGTGATGATCCCGATTGACTGAGGCATGGATTGGTTTGGTTGTAAACTTATACGTATGCGCTTTTTGGATCTTGCTACGTCACATTAAAATATTTACACTGTGGGAATGTTTTTACAGCCATCAATTCCTGTGTGGAACCGATGTATAGGTTTGGCTGTAGCTATTTATAACTGGTAAAACCGCCTATACATAAATGTAGTTGCGGTAGCTCTTATCAAACTTACATTACGTTATTCTTTAGGATGATGCTAAGGAAAGTTGGGATGTTATGTAACCAGTTTAAGTGTCATTCAAGGTATATCGTGGATGTGGTGGGAACGCTGCGGGGAACCCTATATATAAACATCACCGGTATACTAAGAATGTGCTTAAACTAGGCTACATAATGATCTTGATGGACCGAAGCATGGATTATTGAAACTTGAGGAGTGGAACCATATATAATTCTTTTTATACTTTGATTCCTATCAAAGCACACACAAATCTTAAATCATATTCTAAGGCATTGTGTGCCTAAATCAAATAGTTATCAAAATACACTTTAAATCGTTATTCGTGGTTTTCAAAATCTCGTCAAAGTCTGTGCCTCACCACCCAATACATGCAAGGTGGGAAGAAGGGGATGAGTATCTGCTTATAGGAACGCATGTCTTCAACAAAGTTATGGTTGACTTAATGCTGTGATTAGTCAACGTACTCGCTTTGATTTACGAATCAAACGATTACACTTGGAACATCTCATTATTATTATGCCAAATTCCCGATAGTCGTTCTCATGTTGTATAGCTCGTATTGCCCAATTCTCATAAAATATCTTAATGATATTTCAAAATGCCTAATTGTAAAAAACGATCCCGATCTGGAAACTCTGGCCGTAAGATTTCTGCTATTGTAGCACGTGAGGTTGCTACAGTCGTACCAACCCTCCTAACTCATCTGAATCAAGACGTAAACCCTGCTCAAATCTCTATTTGTCCTAACCCTCCACATGCTTGTACCTACAAGCATTTCAGTTCTTGCAACTCCACTAAGTTCAGTGGAACCGAAGGAGCTACCGGATTAATACAGTGGTTCGAAAGCTTCGAGAACACTTTCCTAAACACCGAATGGCCTACAAAACTTTAAACCATTACTTATGGTTCTCAAATCCTCTTAAGGATGTGTTCCATAACTAAGGATAGGCAATGCTGTAGATGGAATTCCTATATCTCGGGGTACTTTGTCTAGGCAAAGTGTAAATGGTGATTTGATTTAATCATTGAATCTATTTACTTAACTCGAAACCTTGAGATGAATGATCACTGATAAGTACGCGTGTCTTCAATAAGGTTATGGCTAACCTCATATCTTGAGAAGTCCATGTATTCCCTTCGATTGTGAATCGAATGTTCACATCTCATTGTAATGTCGAATCATTCTTGTCCTTGATTTCGTCTTCCTGATTTAAATTATTCAAGATTTGAACACCATCATAACAAATTCTGCGATCTCGAATTTCGATCTCAAGCTTGTAAGCACGATCTTCCCTTTGTTACACTGATGTAACTTGAAATTTTCCGAATTTCTAATTGATATTAATTTCCCTTCATCGTTAAGTCAAACTTCATACCGCTATAACCGTGGGAAATGCAAGAGTTTGCAAGTCAACCTATGACTAAGAACACTCGTATCTCCTAAATGATTCTATCTCATCCAAGCAGGGGAGATTCCCTTACTTTGATGATTTTTCTATTTCGATAAATGGTTTCCATTTGTTGTTTGTGAAATTTCATCCTCTGGATTAGGGTGACTTCCTTATCCTGAGGATTGACTCCAATTAGTCTCATTAAAACTTACCTTTCACAAATGACATGATCTCACCAAAATAGGATTGAAAACCGTATTTTGGTGACAAATGTCAACCTTCTATGGTTTTCTTGATATTATCAAGATAGGCATGAAGTCTATACATTGATGACTAATCTCAATTCGTGATCTTCAACTTACCATGGTTGTAATCAAGTAACGAGAAGCATGAAGTAACTTGAAGGGTGAACCATGTTGGTGATTCGACTTATCAAGCCAAAGCATGATCTCTGAACCTGAAAAGAGGTCCGATCGTATTAGGTTGATTTTGATTCCAAGCTTGGAGCACTTAAAATTTTAGATCGATTTCTCTCCCTTTATCCTTGTATTTTGACCTAGCTATATGGAAACTTTTATTCCTTTCATTTTGAGTTATCATCAAAACGTGGTTGTGCGATAGTAGCATTCCTAAACAATCCCTCTGCTGAAGATATTATCAACTCATGAACATGATTTTCTAGTCATGTAAATATTCTCAGCTGAACTCATGGTTGTTAAACTGCGTATGTAAACTTACTTAGATATTGCTACCTTGCAAAACATGTTTACAAATACTTTTCCTATTGTTTGCGTCACTTCTAGATTCGCTTTTGAATCCTTAACCTTGAAAATCATTAAAATTCTATCTTGGATTTGAACAACAAGACCTTAAAAGAGAAGTTTGGGAGAAAGTTACTAGCAAAGAGAGGAATTACTTTTGAGACTGAGTTATTTGGAGCCAAAACATTCTTAATATATGTTGAACCCGTGTTCAGCAAAGATGGGGAGAAAATTGGTGTTAAGTACATGGGCATGGAAATCACTGATCAGGTGAAAAAAAAAAAAAAAAAAAAAAAATAAAAATAAAAGATGGCAAAACTAAGGGAAGAAATAGTTGTGCAGAAGGCCAAAGAGACAGAACTTAATAAAACTGTTCATATTACAAAGGAACGATGAGAGCAAAACAAATGCTAGCAACCATGTCACACGAGATCAGATCTCCATTATCAGGGGTCGTTAGCATAGCAGAAATTCTATCAACAACAAAACTTGATAAAGATCAGAAACAACTTTTGAGTGTCATGTTGTCTTCTAGTGATCTAGTCCTTCAACTTATTAGTGACATCCTCGACTTTTCCAAAGTTGAGTCAGGAGTTATGAGGTTGGAGGCCACAAAATTTAGGCCCAGAAGAGGTGATGTTCCAGTAGGGATTATTGGTGATGTCTTACGGATTAGACAAATTCTCACCACTTGATCAGCAATGTTGTCAAGTTTAACCACCAAAGAAAGGTTCAGAGTAATCTTTATGTAATAGCAAACCCATTATCTCACAATGTCGAGAAATTAACCTGCATCCATTTCAAATATTCGTATACTGTGGTATGACGCTAAAACATCAACCGTTATTCTGAATGATTGATTCATTTTTTTTTGTTTTAACAATATTCTTAACCATCATTGTGAACTCATTCCAAGATCTTCGCATATCGTATTATACTTAGACCGATGGTTGGTCAAGGTAGGAAAACATATTCACAAGATATGCATTAAGGTCGTTTCAGATGGTGACGTTTGGGATTCTTAAATTCTAACGGATAACCTCTCTTATTATTGCTGGTCTTTCAATGATTTCTAGACTTCACCTTGTCACGAGATTATGTTCTGGAAGATATGATTACAAGTATAACATACCATGGTAACTCGTCATCGTGTTCTAACATTCCATATGCCAAATCTCAAAGAGAATCTCACGATTCTCTGGAAGAGTTCGAATTGGCATACATTATGTCAAGAATCATGTAAAAGATTATATACAACTGAAACAAAGCCGGATACCTATTGTCAAGGTCCGATGGAAATCTAAACGTGGCCCAGAGTTCACCTGGGAACGTGAGGACCAAATAAATCCTCATCTTCTCGTTTCAGCCTCCTCGTGATTAAATTTCGGGACGAAATTTCCAAAAGCAGGGGAGACTGTAACATCCCGTATTTTTTATAAACTGTTAAATTTTAATGCTTTATTAATTCTAATAATTACAAAAAAATAATAATAAAAATAATAATAATGATAATCACAATAATAATAATAATAATAATAATAGTAATAATAATAATAATAACAATAATAAATAAAGTTCAGGGGGTGTTTTGTAAATCCTAAAACTATAAAAGAAAGTTTTCAAACATGAATAATAATATCAAAACCGCAGGGACTGTTTGTGTAATTTCCAATTTTTCAAAACCAACCCCCCGCCCATTTCCCCTTCGATTCTCCGGCGCCGGTTCCGGCGACATTCCGGCAACCGCCGGCGAGCCCTAAAACCACATAAAAACCCGATTTTAATAGCCCAATCTACCCCGAATCGTTTCGTGGACCAGAATCGAACACAAGGCAATCACATAACGCGTTTAACGGTCGATTAAACGGCTAATTCCTTTTCACTTTATTCCCGACCGAGTTTAACGGCTAATTCATCCACTGAGACACCACTTTAATCAAAATAATTAAACCAAATCGAACATCAACAATCTAATAAGCGAATACAACCTGCAAAATTAATTACAAACACATAAAAACCTTGAAATCGATCATCCTCTTCGTCGGACCTGCAACTCAATCAACTGCACTCTCCGAGCATTCTAAACCCAAAATAGCATCGGGATTTCGATTATTATCATCATTAGAAGCTTTCCATACAATTAATTTGATTCTTATCACGGTTTGATCCACATTCAATTCGAGTTATACTACGGCTGTTCTTCGAAGTGTTCTAAGCATTATCCCAACTCAAACAGGTAATTAAACACACAAACCTACTCGTTTATACATGGGGATCAAAAGCCCCATGGTTTTAGCAATTAACACTATCGAATTCGAGTTCAATTTGACTGAAATCGAATTAGGGTTCATGTGGAATTGGGAAACTGGGCAAACCATGGTTAAAAATAAATAAAACCGAGTTCTGTTGCGGATAAGTCCTTTGGTTCAGTGGTATGTGGGTGGGTTGGTGAGTTAGAGGTCCCGGGTTCGAACCGAGCCTCTGCACTTTATTTTTAAAAACCTTTTAAGCCTCAATAAAATATATAAAAATTCTTAAAAATTATAAAAATAATTTTTTATAAACTGCCATTATTTTAAATATTACAAAATGATTTTCTGTAAATTAATTTTGTTTAAAAACCTTAAAAATATTTATAAAATATTGTTTATAAACACTAGAAATGACCAATTTTTATAAAAATAACCTCTAGATCGTGTAAAACTATGAAACAATCACGAAAATTATAGAAATCACAAATTATATAATTTCATAAAATATTTACAAATATAATTATGGATTATATTTTTACTTTAACTAATAAATTATAATTGAATTATATGATTACAAAGAATACGTACATATACTTATTTCGAATAGATCAAAATACAATTAATTTCATTACTTGTTCAAAACCTCACAATTCAACTTAAACCCTATTATCACAAGGTATATAATCAAAGTTAAACATATATATATATCTAATCGTATACGTCAAACAAACCGACTCGAATCCGACCAAATATATCTATTCGCGTTGTATACGTTTTAAAGGCTTAGTTATAATCAATAATAGGTATTGATCGTGATCGATCGTGCATTGCTTGATTCTGTGAAGTTTGCTTATTCTGTGAAATCTTGTGCATTACAACAATTCAAGGTGAGTTTCGTGGCCCCTTTTTATGCTTATACAAGTTACAATGTTTTCAATCAAATTGGGGGAAAAGTATGCTCACCGTTTTCAATGCTGTACACTATATATTCTGTTTTCATTCTTGGAATCAATGTGATACTGTTTGCATGCATACATGGTGTTAATCTATGGAAAACTCAAACAACCATTAATTCCCGGGTTTGGGAACCAACGGTTAGGTATTGGTAGTACTACTGGGTTGACACCCCCACCCTCGACAGATCGGTTTAACTTGTGAGTTACCGACTACAGCTGCCAGCAATCAGGCCATGGGTGAATATATTCCGTCAGATTTATATGCATAACGTCATTAGGTTTGGTTGTCTTTAAACACATGTTATGTGGTTTGTGCTTACAGTTTGATTCCATATCAAAATCTATACAACATCAGTTACATGTTTTAAATTTAAACCTGCGGAACTCACCAACATTATTGTTGACATTTTTGAGCATATCTTTTCAGGTGAACATAATCAAAGAGGATAGCTAGTGCTGATGCCTTAGCAGAGACCCTCAGGATTTCATTAGTTTTGCATTTGTAATGTATATCATTTGTATTTATTTGTGAACTATGTGTATTTGGATTTAGAATCAATAAGACTATGATAATCGTGGAACTGACTAACCACGACACAAGTCACCATTGTGTCGAGGGATGTCATGACACGAGAAGTTTGCATGCATTATATCTCTGTATTTATACCAAGTGTTATGACGATCCTGTCCGTCGCATCCTCGTGTTTCCGCTTAAGCGAGGGTGTGACACTACTTCTGGTTCATGCCGAGCTTCTTCAGCTTGCATTACGAAAGCTCTTCTTCGGGGGTTGTTTTGGTTAACTGGAGCCTTGCCTTTCCGTTATGGACATTCATTACGAAAATGGTTTTCGTTACCACACTGATAGCAGACTGGCTTATGGTTTGTGGGGTTCTTGCAGTCTCGGGATATATGTCCCTTTTTCTTGCAATTATAACAGATTACCGTCATACAAATTCCGGAGTGGCATCTTTGGCAGATATTGCACCGTGGTTGCCCTTCAATTTTCTTTTCCTGTGCTGCTCCTAAGAAATTTCTTTATGGAGGTCGGGTAATTCTTTTCTGAGGGTTTTTCTAAATTTCCTTCCTGTGTGGTTTTCATTTAACTTCTTTTCTCTCCTATTTTGGATTGCTTAATGATCCATTCCTGATCATTTCATCTGTTTAACTTCCTGACAGGCTTACTGCTTCCTAAAAAGTTTTGGGCCTTGCAGATTTTACTAATCCTCTTATTTGTGGTACTAGTCCCCAAATATATCTTTCTATCCTTTTTGATTCAGGGGTTATCAGATGTGGTACTAACTTGGAAAGTTCATTATACCTGTCAGTATATTCCCGATGTACAGCTCCTTTCATTTCTAGTGCTAAATATTCAGTCTCTAATTTTTCTATTTTATTATAAGGACAATATTTTTCTATCACTAGATTTCTAAATCTTCCTAACTATTCATAATATGCCTACCTTTAGTGTGTACCTCCATTTTCTATCAGGATTGCGCCTCTCCTTTTCGTGAATGCGAAGCAAACAGTGTCTTTTAATTGTCGGCACAGTTACTAATTTCTAAGACTGCTTCCATTTTATCTAACCAGCGTAGGGCTTGCATAGCTCCTCCTTTTCCATCAAATTCTCGGGGTCTGCAGGACATAAAGGTCTTGTAAGAACTGTCACACCCAACCTTGACGCTAGAAACGTCGAGATGTGAGAGTTAAGATCGTTCACAGTCATATAACGCTATTATTAAATCCATATATATTATTCATAAGTTTCAAAGGTAACATTACAAGCATAAGTCTCAAACATGAAATAAGTTCAAACATAACATGACAAAATATAATCTTTTTATCTCATTAAGTAGGTCCAAGTCCTAGATTATGCAAGCTTCAAAAGTTCACTTTAAACTTGAGGATTACCTGAAACATGATAAAAATAAAATGTCAACTAAAAATAGTTAGTGAGTTTCCAAGGTTTTCATACATAATATGATAAGGTTACAAGTAGCAATTCGTGTCATAGGTTATAAGTTAGCTAGGTTATAGAACATATATCGTTACAACCAAACCTTGACTTGATTACAAGTATATAAGATTGGCTAAGTGTATTTAGTTCCCATGATGAACAAGCATACGTCATCAGGAGCCGGCAATACCTCGGCTTTTGCACCAAATAGGCTTGTCAGGACCAAAGATCTAAGACGTCACCAGGCTAGCAATAGTTAATGATTGTAAACAAAATATGTACTCATATAAGACTACAATAACATAAATAACCATGACAAAAAGATAAAGATGAATTGCATGTGCATTTACAAGTATCAAGATGTTTACAAGTGTAAGTTTATAAAGTTAACATGTTTCACCCCAAAAGATGTGAAATAGAGTAAAAAGGGGCATGGAGAACTCACATGAACAATAAGTATAAGTATGACGACTAATAAGAATAAAATAAGCGTCGTTCCATCGTGAATCGTCACAAGACATCTAAATATATATATACATTCACAAGGTTAAAGTTTTAATAATAAGTTTAATATTTTAACGTGAACTAGGGTTTTAGGTGGAATTTGGGGTTTTGATAAATAATACTTAATAATGAAAACACTTTATCTTTATTTTTTTTAATGGAAATGATTTATACTAACTTAGTAGTTTGTCATAAAGAAAGAACTTATAATATTTGACAAATCTTAAATATAAAGTGTAATACTTTATACCTTCTAAAAATTATGGTTTTCAAACAATAACATTTGAACAAATAATAATTTTAGTGATTTACAATATTACTTAGAATCTATGTATACATTTTTTTATAAAAATAATTTAGATTTAACCTTTTTCATTGGAATATCAAATTATTTGGAGAAATAAATTTACAGAAATTAATTGAGTGACTTTAAAATAATAAAGTTTACAAAAATTGATTTTAACAATTTTTAGTGATTTTCTTTATTTTTTTAGAGGCTAAAAAGCCTTTTTAAAAAATAATGGAGGTCGCCGGGTTCGAACCCGGGACCTCTAGTGTGGGATGTGGGTGTGGAACCAGTAAACCAAGGCCTCAGCCGCGGTTATACTTGGTTTTTAAACCTTATAAACATAATCATAAAATAGATCCCAATTCGCATGAACCCTAACAAGATCAAAACCCAAAATTTGACATTTAAAACGTTTCTGATAATGAAATCAACCTTATGGATTTTAATCCCCAAGTGATTTCGAGTCTAATGACGTATCAAATTACCTGTTTTGATTGTCTAGATTGATAAGAACAGATGTAGGCATGTCGTGAACGAAATAGAGTATGGATTGAGATGCAATTGATGATATAATCGAATCCCTTGTACAGGAAGCTTCCAATGATATTAGTGAGTGAAACCCTCTGTCAATTTCAGTTGATATCGAACGGATGATGATGAACACCACAGTAGCAGACCGCGATGAATTTGCGAATCGTTTGAGGTGTTTTAGAGTGATTTAGGTTGAATTATGTTGTGCAGGAGTTTAGGTATGATTAATTGATCGTGCTGATGCTATTAATTTGATTATTAACGAGTGTTAGTGGCCGATCGATTCACCGGTTGGTGACTAACGGTTACCAAGCTCGAACGAGCCCATTATTGACTTAAATTGCAATTAACGCATGTCATTAAGTTCGAAAACGGTTCTAGGGGTAATTTGGGTTAAATACCGAGCGTTTTGGGCACGATTACCCGGGTTTTGGCTCACCGGTGCCGCGCCGGAGCCCTGCCGGCCGGCCGCCGGGAAAACCGGGTGAGAGAGTGGGAGTGGGGGTTGGTTTAAAAATAATTACGTAAATGGTCCCTGTGGTTATACTTTTGTTCAATCTCAACTTAAAGTTTGGGATTTAGTTATAATATAAATTACACTTTAGTCCCTGTAGTTATTAAGGTTATCATTTTATGTAAGAACTTATAATTACAAGTTTTAAAGTATTAACACTTATATTTTATTTACTCACTTCAAGCTTAACACTTATATTTTATTTACTCACTTCAAGCTTAACACTTATTAAGAATATTATTATTATTGTTGTTATTATTACTATTATTAATTATTTAACTTATTTTATTATTATTATCTTTATTATGTTTAATAATCAAATTATTAACCTTCAAATTATTGAATTAGTGACAAACTAAGAAGTAAGCATAAATAACTCTTAAGTTTTATAATTGACCACAATGGCCCTTACAAGAATAAACGACGTTAACTTTTAGTTAACGGAAAATACGAGATGTTACAGTCTCCCCAACTTTTAAGAATTTCGTCTCAAAATTGAGAATGAAACTTAAACGAATAGAAGACTTATGATGAAAGATAAGTGTACTAACGGACTGTGATTGGCGTTTGATTACGGGAGGGATGCTTCACTTTGCGATTTATGGAATTTTACACGATGCATCCGAATTTGAACTCTTCCAATGAAATACGAAAGTTATCAGCAACTAAATCTTTGAGATTTGACACATGAAATGTTGGAAGACGATAATGAGTTCCTGATGTATATTGGACTTATAAGTCACACTAATCTCACATCTAGAGTGAAATTATGTATTAAGGTGAAGTCTTGAAGCCAATGAAAAAAAAGTCCCGTAATTGTATGAAAGTTTGTCCGTCGGATTTTAAGAATCCCAAGTGCCACTATATAATGTCACAAGCTTAACGCATATCTTGTGAATATGTATCGCTCCTTTGGTCAAACTACCAGGTTAAGAATGATACAATATGCTGAGATGTTGAGCTGAGTTTCCAAGGATGACTAGAGAAATTGCTAATAACAGGAGGTGGATAGATCATCAAAATTAATGTAGATACGAGTAATTTCTCTACTCGATATTTCTCATGAATCGATAAGAATTTCACCGGCTTAGTCATTCGTTCAACGATGAACCAATTTATTATGATGTTCAGGAATAGGAGGTAAATTGGTGATGAGCTTTATTGATAAATGTTTCCTTTTACACACAAAAACTTTAAATTATAAGATTCAAAAGAAATGCTGATTTTTGGCTTTGACTTTGAGAAGTGAGACGTTTGGACATATACCAAGTTATGCTTTCTTTTTCTTTATGCTAAATCAAACTTCGTGAACCTTTTACTGACATCAAGAATGAATGTAATAACGAGTCTTGTATGTTGAAATCAAAATAGAGATTTGTAGATTTTCAAGATGAGGAGTTCAAAGATGATTCCAAGAAATGACACAATAATAGGAATTGCTTTGATCAACGAGGATATCGTTCATGATCAGATTAAAATTTTGGATAATTCAGGATGTTACCGATAAAGAAGTCCCTAATAAATTTTCAGGTACGGCTTGCACATGCGGTTTCATTAAACCCATGAACATAACCATACATTGCTATAACCAGAAAGGCATGACATAAATTTATGATGACTTCATCTTGTACGAAAGATTGTTTTAGGAGAGTTATTGTTGGTACACATGTCCCCAGTTCTAGTCTAGTGAGCTTAAATGTAATAGACTTTCTTTTCTTGTAACACTTATGTAATGTTTGATCAATTGAATAAGAAACTCTTCTATATATGTGTATTGGTTGTTTAATGTTATATCTATCTATATTGTTTATTGTTACACACATATATGACAATGTTATATAGGTTTACAGTTGTTAGACATAGTTCTAAACCATTAAAGGTTCAAGAATGTGTTTAACTAAGTTATCTGATTTAGTTGCACGACTGGACCATGCGAATGGGCCAGTCACACGATTGAACCAGGAGATTGAGTCAATCGTACGATTGAGTCATAAGACTGACTCAGTCGTCCGAATGAATCAATCGTATGACTCAGTTGCATGACTGAGCCAGTCGCCTGGCTCAGTCGTACGACTGATAGCTGTAACCTATAAATACCACTTAATTCGTGGAAAAACGGAACACTTCGAATACTTGAAACCCTAGTCGACCCAGAACGTCCAGATCGTCCATTCCAAGTTCATAGAGCGTCCCAGATCATTCCTATTCCATTCTAACGTTTTCTAATCGTTAGGATTGATCTTGATTTCGTTCTCCCTGATTGGATCGCCAATCAAATAGGATTCCGCACTATTTGATCCGGTATAACGAAGAATCAGTTAGTACTCCGTACGTACACTGTCCTAACAAGTGGTATCAGAGCTTTGGCTCTTGATTCTTCGTTTGATTCAATCAAGTTTTGTTAAAGTCCACGTTTTTCGCGAAAATATCCATCTTTCTGCTCAAAAACGAGTCTTTACGTGTGCATGTTCTGCAAAATCAGTGTTTTTTGACTTACAGCCGTCTAGGGTGTCACAAAACACGTTTTAGGTCAAAAGTGTGAAAAATCTCGATTTCTGCAGTCTCAGTCGCCCGATTAGCTCAATCGTACGACTGAAGTCCAGTCGCCCATTCATTCGGCCGATTGCGTCAGTCGTCTCGTCCAATCGTCCGATTGAGTCAATCGCCCAGTTCAGTCGCCCAGTTGAGTCGTTCGGTCTGTTCAGTCGCCCGAGTCTCTCAGTCGCCTACTTAATCGTACGTTCAAGTCCAATCTCATACAGCTAGTGTCGGTCGCATCCCAGTCGCACTCACCAATCGCATTAGCAGTTTCATTCACAAGTTAAAGTAATAACATAATGGACTCAGAAAACTTTGCAATGTCAGCTGGAAAGGACTTAAGGATACAGAACCTGCTTTTACTGGAAAATGAGATAGGGAACCATAACAAGCCACCTAAGCTATTGAGTATAGATGAATTTCCACAATGGAGACAACGTTTTGAGATTCATCTAAATGGAGTGGACCCGAACTTATGGAACTCTATTGAGACTGTTTATAACATGCCCGTGGGAGCTGATGGTGTTCCTTTGACTTTAAGTGGACTCACTGATACACAGAAGGTTGCCTACAATGCCGAACAGAAGGCATATGCTCTTTTGACCCAGTCCATTCCCAAGGCCATTTTTCACCAATACTCAGAGCACAAGCAAAGTAAAAAGTTGATGAAAGCTCTTGAGAAGAGGTATGATGGGAATTCTACTCTAAACAAACCAGTATATCCCACTCAAGAGCAGGGTCTGGGGAGGGTAGGTGTAGGCGAGTCTTTCCTCTATCTTGTTAGGTAGAGAGACCGTTTCCAAAATGGGAATTCTACCCTAAAGTCCTAAAGGGTAAAGCGTTAAAGAAGGAGTTTGACAACTTCTCTTCAATTGGGAATGAGAGCTTGGATGAAATTATCGATCGCTTCTATCACTTGATGAGTGAACTTCACACTCTTGGAGTAAAGACGTCAATGGAAGACAAAGTTTCAAGCTTGGCAGATGGTCTACCTGAAAAGTGGCATTCATTCATTTCCACTATGTGACACAACTCAGTTTTAGAGACCTTGGATATTAATGACTTTATTCTAAAACTGAGAGAGGAAGAAGTGCGTCACCAGTACAGGACGAAAAGAGCAGCCTATACTCAAGACCCATCACTCTATAATGTAACTCCTACTTCCACTCCTGCTGCAAAGTCTTCTGGAGCTCCTCTGCAAACAGCCTTTGTCTCCAATGCATCGTCATCTACTGATCAAGGCTCATCATTTGCAAATGAGTCTCATGGTGCATCTGGGATTCTACAAAGTCAATTGTTAATCAATCTGCTAAGTTGATAACAGAAAATTTGGGAAAGGTAACAGTGGAGGTTGCTAAAGAGCACATGGATCTACTCGCTGCAGTTGTGCACTCTTATGATGGTCCGGTGGCGGGTAAGATTGGAAATTGCCACCTTGCCGATGAAGACTACGAGCAAGTAGATGAAAACGAGCTTGAAAGGATGGATATCATGTGGGCTCTTGCAAGTGCTATCTGGAGAGCCAAGAAGTTTGTGAAGAAAACAGGGCATAATCTCGTGGCTACTAAAGATACGACCTTTGGTTTTGACAAGTCTAAAGTCACGTGCTTCAACTGTGGAGAAAAGGGTCATTTCAAAAGAGAATGTGTGAAGCCTAAAAAGACTGGGAACGGGAATCCATTCTCCTCGTTCAATAGGCAAGATAAAGACAAGAAGCCAGCATCCACAGGAAATGATTCTAAAGCTATGGTAGCACAAGGAGATGAAGGACAGGACTGGTCCTTTCAATTCTTATCTGATGGTGAAGCGAACATAGCCTCTGTGGAAGACTTGAATGAAGACTCAGCGAGTGAGGGGGAGAGCTCAGCTGATGTTGATACTGCTGACTTGGAAGAGACGTTTGATGCAGTGAATGAAATTGTCAAGAATGAGCTGAATTCAGAATCTGAAGCTCAACCTGCGTCTCAGAATGCTTTCATGGCTGGAACGTCCACAGCTGCACAGGTATAATCTAAGGATGAATTATTTGCTAAACATGCTTGTGCTGATTGTGATAAATTTAGAGAAAGCATTGACTTAAAATTTGCTAGGTTATTAGAACACAATGATAACTTAGTAAATGACTTGAAACTGTGCTCAGAAGCTAATCAAGTGTTAAAACAGAATGAGAGCAGTTATAAGAAAAGATCGATGCTTTAAATAAGCAATTAAAGGAAACTGAAGTTGTTGTGTTTAACCAAGAAAATGACATTAAATTCTACTTAAAGACCATTGAAGAGACTAAAAAAGACAAAGCGGTTTTACAAGTAGAAAATGAGTCTTTGAAACAAAAACTACATAGTTTAGCGAGTTCCTCGCACATTTTGAAAAACTTGGTTAAAGAACGCAACAATGGGGAGGGCTTGGGGTACAAGGTTGTTCCACCACCACATGAGATCCTGTTGAACACTAAACAACATCCAATAAATAATAATCCAATTAAAGATCATGTGGTGACAACTCCTTTGGTTAGTGATTCGGACACAGTAGTTAAATCTGCTTCTCCGGATGATGATCAGAAAACCTCAGCATCGAAAAATGTCACTGCTGAGAAACGGGTGGAAAAGAATGTCCAAACATCTCTTGGGTTGGATTCAAAGTCTAATAACACACAATCCAAGATGTCTACAACCACTCAAGCTAAATCAGTTAAAAGAGATAATATTCAGCCACATAGACAAATAAATCAAAATGTGTTAAACAAGTTAAGTTTGTCAAAGGAGGTGAAAATCTTAAAAGTGAAAATAAAAGGAAAGAACCAGAAGTTTACTCACCGCCCCACAAGAGATCTTCTAGCCTCGATGAATGGAGATCCTGCTATACTTGTGGACAGCGCGGTCATATTTCAACACATTGTCCTCGCTATAAAGACTCCAAGAATAAGGTGGAGCTGAACAACAAAGTTAATTTAGATTCAAAACAGCGATCTAAGACTCCTATTAGATCGAAAACACCTACTAGGTCTAAAACACCTTCTCGGTCGTTTTTGTCTCCTCCACGCCAAAGGCAACACAAACAAGTCACTGACAAGTCTGTGATGCCAGCGGCGAGACCTGTTTCTGAATCTAAACCATATGCTCAAACTGTGAATCAGTCTAAGGTTTACCATAAACAATCCTTTCACAGGGATGGTTTGTGGAAAGCCAAAACAACTGATGAGTCTGAAAGTAAGGACAAGTTGAACGTTGAAATTCCATCCACTGATAAAGGCCAGTGGGTCGAATTCATGATGGTTGATTCCTCTGGGAAGCCCAAGCTAGTCAAGGCTTGGGTCCCCCTCCTTAACTGATTATTTTCTCTTATGTGCAGGTTGTCCGCTATAGTGCATCTTTAAATACATGGATTGTAGATAGTGGCGCTTCCAGGCACATGACGGGAAATAGGTCCCTCCTTTTCAATGTCAAACAAATTAAAGGGGGACATGTTTCTTTGCTGGCAACAAAGGAGGATACATTACTGCTCAAGAGAGAAGTAGGTAATGAAAAGGTAAAGTTCGACAAAGTCAACTTGTTGCAGCAGTTAGAAACAATTGCTTTCTGTGTCTCAGATTTGTGACAAGGGATTCAAAGTCATGTTTGATAATCGCAAATGTTACATTCTGAAGAAAGAAATGGATATTCCAGAGGAACAAGTATTAATGTCAGCATCTAGATATAATGACTTATATGTTCTAGATATGTCAAATGCCTCTACTAGTTCTTCTACTGTTCAATGTTTCTTGTCTAAAGCTACAGAGAAGGACTCCATTTCGTGGCACAGAAGAATAGGACACATTAATCATAGGAAGATGAATCATCTGATTCATAACAACTTAGTTGATGGAGTTCCTGTCAAGAACTTCCAGCTTCCTGATTTCTGTGTCTCATACAAGAAAGGCAAGCAGACCAGGAAATCTCACAAGACCAAGCAAGTTAATCCTATAGAGATGCCCCTGGAGTTGCTACACATGGATCTCTTTGGTCCAGTTAGCACAAAAAGTATCGCAGGAGACTGGTACTGCTTTGTAGTCACAGATGACTACTCAAGATTCACCTGGGTGATGTTTCTGAAAGCTAAATCAGAAACATTTGAATCATTCAAGGTACTTTTCACGACACTGGATTCACTCTACAACCTGAAGGTAAGGAGGATTCGTTCTGACAATGGCACAGTGTGAGGTCACTGGATCGATGAACATCCGAGCATGTTCTTGACGGAAGGTGATAAACCAAAAGACAAACAATAGTACGAACAATAATCGAATGATTTTATTGATAAAACATAACGATTTTAAGCTCGTTAAACTTAAGAATCAAGACTTTTGGCAAGGGGAGATCGAGCATGATCTCCCCTCTCATCCGGCAGCGCCTGGGCGCCGGGAACACTATCTCTGAAAACCCTTAGGTTTCTACACATTGAAACTGGTAATATATAGGCCTCGGCCCATATTAGATGCGACTGGGCCCATTCGTGCGATTGGACCATGCGTATGGTTCAATCGTACGACTGGACCATTCTTATGGCTCAGTCTTACGAATGCCCCAATCGCATCTCTCAGTCGCACGACTGGTCCATGGCATGGCTCAGTCGTACGACTGAGTCTCATTCGCATATGCTCCTGCAGTTTCATGTGTTTACAAGGTGTATAACATTAAGCCTAGACTATTCGTCAAGCGACGGACACACTATATATGACTATATATGCTCCAACACACAGAGTTCAAGAATCAGTGGATGGATGCTTTCTGCAAGGAAAAGGGGATTGTTCATCAGTTCACTTCAGCATACACGCCACAGATGAATGGAGTTGCAGAATGAAAGAATCGAAGCTTGATCGAGACTGCGCGAACCATGTTAGCTGATTCTAAGCTTCCGGTCCAGTTCTGGAATGAGGCGGTTGCCAATGCTTGCTACACACTTAAACCGTGTGTTAGTAGTCAAAAGGCATGGCAAGACTTGCTATGAGTTGCTTCAGAAGCGCAAGCCTAACTTGGAGTATCTGGAACCTTTTGGAGCTCCTTGTACACTGTTAAAGAAGACTCAGGATGGCAAGTTCAGTGAAAAAGCTGATCAAGGAATATTCTTAGGATACAGCATACCAGACAAACGAGTTTACAATAATTCGACAGGTCAGGTAGAAGTGTGGTGCAACGTAGATGTTCAGAGATACACCACCCCCTGCTGGAAAAGGTCCATCATCATTCTTTGATTATGATGGCTTTTTCAAATCCTTTAATCTTCCTCAGTTGAGTCAAATGATGAAGTTGCTACCCAGATGATGTATGATGTTCTCAACACACCGATCTGGATTCAAGCAACATCGCACCTGCAAGCGGTGCCTCAAGTTCTTCGACTCCTGTTCAAGACGAGAGTGATGACTCATCAGGTGATGAAGAAGCAGCTGAACCAGACCTTGATCACAATGTTAATCAACAAAGTGGGTCATCAGCTGCTGAACCAGCATTGAGAAATCCGGATACTGAACCTATAGTCACCAATCTTGACTCTGAGGTTGTGGTTCCTTCCATACCAGTGACTAGGATCAGTGTGAATCATCCCCCCACGGCTATCATTGGGGATATTCAATCCGGAGTGCAGACGCGAAATCAGCTGAACTCTGCTGATTATGCTGCAGTCATGGAGAAGGGTTATGTCAATGACGGGGCTTACTCATGTTTTGTTTCACAAATCGAGCCTAAATACGTCAGTGACGCCCTGAAAGATGAGGCCTGGGTCAATGCTATGCAAGAAGAGCTACTCCAGTTCAAGAAACTTGGAGTCTAGACCCTCGTTGATAGGCCAAAAGGAGTTAAAGTGATTGGTACCAAATGGGTACTAAAGTGCAAAAAGGATGACCAATGTGTTGTTATCAGAAACAAGGCACGCTTGGTTGTTCAGGGATTTAGACAAGTCGAGGGGATCGACTACAATGAAGTGTTTGCACCAGTGGCAAGAATGGAAGCAATTCGGATCTTCCTTGCCTATGCATCGTTTATGAAGATAAAAGTCTATGAGTTGGATGTGAAGAGTGCATTCCTTCATGGGGAAATCCGTGAAGAGGTCTATGTTAGTCAACCTGAAGGATTTGAGGATCCGTATCATCGGGACAGAGTCTACAAGCTGGATAAGGCTCTGTATGGGCTACATCAAGCTCCTCGAGCTTGGTATGAGAAGCTCTCCACCCATCTGTTGAAACACGGTTTGCGCAGGGGTGTCATAGACTGTACATTATTCATCAAGGAAAAGGATGGTGATTTGCTTATGGTGCAGATCTACGTTGATGACATCATCTTTGGGTCTAGGAATGAAGCATTGTGTAAAGAATTCGAATCTGTGATGAAGGCAGAGTTCGAAATGAGTGCCATGGAGAAATGAAGTTCTTCCTAGGTTTACAGGTGGATCAAACACCAACCGGTATTTTCCTACATCAGACCAAGTATGTCAGCGATATTCTGAGTCGGTTTGATATGGAGAATGTTTCCACTGCCGGTACCCCTCTCGCCACAAATCATGATGTGGCTCCTGATGAGAATGGGGATTTGGTGGATGCCACTATGTATCGTGGGATGATCAGATCTCTTATGTACCTCACTGCCTCGTGTCCAGATATTATGTATGCCACATGTTTATATTCTAGATATCAAGCGAAGCCAAAAGTGAATCACCTGATTGGTGTGAAAAGGATTTTTCATTATCTGAAGGGTACGCCAACACTGGGGTTATGGTATCCTCATGATGATGACTTTGAGCTTACTGCATACAGCGATTCAGACTATGGTGGCTGCAAGATGAACTTCAAGTCTACATCAGCAGGGTGTCAGTTCTTTGGAAGGCGATTAGTCACGTGGCAATGCAAGAAGCAGACCTCGGTTGCTTTATCAACCTGTGAAGCTGAATATGTTGCTGCTGCAAGTTGCTGCTCTCAGATTATCTGGATCCAACAGCAAATGCGTGACTACGGTTTGCAATTTTCTAACACCCCTATTTATGTTGATAATTCTGCTGCCATAGCTATTACTAAAAATCCTGTTCAACATCCAAAAACCAAACACATCGGCATTAAATATCATTTCATACGCGATTGCTATGAAAAACAATTGATTGATGTGATTAAAATTAACACGGATTTTCAGCGCGCTGACCTCTACACCAAACCATTTGATAAACCTAGATTTTTCTATCTGCTAGAGGTCAACGGCGTTAAAAAGAAAAGTGATGTGATTGTGGAAGAAGCAGATACATAGTCCGACTCGTATTTATGTGTTTATTTTCTGTTCATTTTATTTTATTTTTTATTTTTTATTTTTTCTTGTTATATAAAATCTAAAAACACAAAAAGATTTTCTGTTTTAGTATTTTAGGGGGAGATTTATTTCAGCATTCATTTACTTAAAAAAAAAGGGGGACGGTAAGTAAAGCTGAAAAGGCATAGACATCTAAACTGGAAATGTGACTCGATAAATTATGGAAAGTGATAGTACACAGGCACCGAGTTACTTGGAACACCAAAAGGATTTTCGGTTCTGCAAAGTTTATTATATCACAGAAAAATTATAAATCTGAGAAGTCTAAGTTTAACAAAATGGGAAGATGATAGTACGCTTGGTTGGTATTATAACTACACGGAGAAAGTTGATCTAGGGAGGTGCTAGTTCACTATACGATGTGTCGGTAGATTCAACACAATAGACGAGTAGACGTCATTGGTAATTTTAATCTAAACTAAATGGTTCAATCAACTGTGGGTTCTCATCTTATCACTGGTTAACACAATCAGCCATTTCCGATAAGGGATAACGAGCAAATAAACGCCACCAAAGGTGAGCGTGTGACTGCAAAAAGAGCAAAAGAAAAAATGAATACAAGCGCAATCATACTGATAACAAAATGTTGTTGGTGCGTTATGTGAAAAAGAAAAATAAGAAATGCTCTAACAAGGAGATAGGTTGTGTGCCTCTCTGCTGTGCGATGGCACTGACCTGAGGATAAGCATAACCTACATATTCTAGAATTCATTGTTGTTTACCACCTCTCTGCTGTGCGATGGCACTGACCTGAGGCTTGGCTTCTCTTTGAAAGCTCTAAGAATAGTTTCTTCTTGTCAAAATACCTATAGACCGCTCGAAAGTCCTATAAGGAATACTGATTACCATATAAGCTTGGGATCCACAATTGTTGGTTGAAATAACATAACTTAATTTGTTACCAATGCGTGTCAAAAGTCTGTGTATGGATTTAAGTGGACAAGTATACTGACAATCGTCGTGTATGCACTGACTGAAGTCGATAATCAAAGTATGTTATGTATCATATCAAGCATGATTCCCAGTTAGATTTCAGAAGTCTTAGATAAGTGAGAAAGCTGTGATATGCAAGTGTTTAAAGTTCAATTCTAATCAAAGGTTCCAAGTAATGCTGGTTATGCCTGTCTGATTCCATATGAGTCTGTCCTTGATATGATGTCAATGCTAATAAGCTACACAAACTTGACCCAACAAAAACAACAAAAACATGTTCATTCTATTCGTAGTTTTAAGATTTTTCAATTATTTTAGTATAATGTGTCAATGTCGGACGGTGTGTATTGTTATCTGCTAAATGTCACCAATGTGCTTAACGTTTACTTAACAAATTGTTTCTGAAAGGTTAAATGGATCACGTCTGAGGTGATCGGGTGGATAAATGGATCACATCTGAGGTGATCGGGTGGATAAATGGATCACGTCTGAGGTGATCGGGTGGATAATGGATCACGTCTGAGGTGTTCAGGTGGATAAATGGATCACGTCTGAGGTGATCAAACTGTTTTATTAAAATGGTCATGTCTGAGATGATCAACTTGTTCATAACGTTTTATCTACTATTAAATGGAACTAAATGTCGTTATGGTAACATGGTCAAAAGATGATCAGGATGACCCAGTCGCACGACTGACCATAAATTGGTCCAGTCGTCCGATTGGAACACACTTATGAGTCAAATCGCGTGAATGGGAAGTGCGAATGAATCCAATCGTACGATTGGAGGTAACCGATTGTAACAGTCGTTTGGATGAACCTCCATCGCCCTATTGGGGATGAACGATTGGGTAGATTGAACGACTGAGACTCAGTCGCAAGACTGACCTAAACGACTAGGCTCAGTCACCCGACTGATCTAAGCGACTAAGCTCAGTCGCCCGACTGGGATTTGACCTAGTATAAATACAGGCCGAATCAGAATCAGTCGCTCCTTTACCCAAATCGCCCCCTCTATACGCACGACCTAAAGAACCTCTGTCAAAATTTCCTTTGATTCATTTTTACCTCCTATTGGTGTGTTCTAACACTCATTTGTGTTTAAACAGGTAATCTTCTTGGTGTTTCATCGTTGAAACCGTTCAATGACATCGTGAATCATGTGAATTCTGACTTAACAGTAACCGAGAGTTTAATGAACACAATAGACAATCAAAACTGATCTAAACGTTCAAACAAAAGTTAAAATATGCTTAATCGGTCATTTCTGAGTCTAATGAGCCAAATTTCGACGCTTAACATCAAGTATGGCTCAAAATACAAATTTGAATTAACAAACCGTCGAGTAGGCGACTGGACACACTGATGAACTCCAATCGCCCGACTAAGAAGACGACTAGTCTCAGTCGCCCGACTAAGATGGACGAATGGTTCAATCGCACGAATAGGTTCATTCGCTTGACTTAGTCGCCCGGATGAATCAATTACTCATATAAAGCTCAGTCGTTCTACTCAGTCGCACGACTATGTTCATTCGGTGGCTCAGTCGCCTGACTTAACCAAAGTGTAAAACCCATTGACTTTGAATTTGCTATCTTCTGCATGCACTGACGTTTACTTACAATGTGACAGATGGCAAGTCGTTGGATCATAAGCACAAAGCACAACATCTGTACCCATCTTGATCTAGGCTCCAGGAATGCAGCGGAGTTCACTGGCATAATTTCATTCTTACAGAGATCGAGGATCTTCAGGGCGATATCTACACCCTGCACTTCGTACCGCTCATTACAGCAGGCATTTTGGGAGAGTGCTGTTGTAGATAGATCAGTCGAGCCCTATCGAATCAGGAGCTCCATCCTTGGTCATGCTATAGAGATCACTGAGGAGGACTTAAGGACAGTCCTCGAGTTTGGAGATGATGGCGACTGTCCTACTCGTTTGCACCCGATGACTGTTAGAGGGTGTTTCCTACGGGTAAAGTACACTGGGGACATCAACTCAGGGATGCTCAATAAGAGCAATCTCTGCCCCCAGTTCAAGTATCTTGCCCACGTCATGCTCAGATGTATTGCCTCAAGGAAAGGAGGATTTGATGAACTCTCTGAGCAGATGCAGAACGCCAATGTTGCGTTAGTGCTGAACCATCCGTTCAGCTTCTCCCGGATGATCTTCACTTACCTAGTGGAGAACATAGAGGTGAAGGGCAGAGAGGGGTTCTGCATGTATCCTCGCTTCCTGCAAATGATCTTTGACCAGAAGCTTCCTATGTTACCGAAGGAGAAGGAGGATGCAGTTGTGCTCGAGGTGATGGATGATACCACCTTGGGCAGGATGAAGGTTTACAGGGGGAAGCAGGTAAAACCCCCTGTCAGGCGTTTGTTTGGGCATTTGGCCCGTGAGGATTATGTGGCGCCAGCTAGGAGAAAGTGGCGTCACGATGATAGTGATTCGGATGTCGAGCCGATTGCTTTTCCCTCTAATGACTCCGACGACGACGATGATGGTACTGATCAAGGAGGAGTTGGTCAGGGAGGACCAGAACCAGCTCCAATTCATCCTGATTTTGATATGCAAGAAGAGGAGGATTCTGATGATGTGCTACTTACCCGGACTGTGGGCAGTCGGGTAGTGGCCACTGAGCAGGGAATACGAGCGGTTGGTGGATGGCCAGGAGAGTCTGGGAGCTCTTCAGCTGATCCATCTTACACCCCAGCCTCTCCCGGTAACCGAGGGGGAGCCTCCGTGTCAAGGGGGACGCGGAGGAAACATATGGCTCGGCCTCATGGGCTGAAGCTGAAACACCGAAGGCTTAATCTGCTCACTACCACCACCACACCCACTACCTCTACACCACCTACTACCACAGCCACTACATCCACTTCATCCAAGCACCTCAAACCACCACCACTATCCCTATATCTCAGACTCCCACCACCACCACCACCACTGTACCCCCTACTACATCATTCCCACCGCCTCCCATATTCACCATAGCCACCACAACCACCACCACTCACCAAACACAACCCTCATCTGCACCCTCTAGCTCATTCATTCCACCTGTCTCTATGGTTGAGCAACTTGCTGCACTGAACAGCATGGTGCTCCAGTTGCTAGCCTCCGACAAGGCCAAGTCTGCTTAGATTCTACAGCTGCAAGAGCAAAGTTCTACACAAACAGCTGAGATTAAGAGACTGAGGGAGTTGACATCTTCACAAGCCCAGTTGATCACTGCACAGACTGACCAGATCACAGGCTTGCTTCAACACGAGGCTGAGACTGATGAGAAGATGGGGAAGCTGGAGGCGGCTCACAAGACTCTATTGCTAAAGCTGAAAAGCACTCAGAGTGAGCCCCTCAAGATAGGAGAAGGTGAAGGTGATGATGATAAGGAGGATGATGAGGATGATGATAGTGATGATGATGACGAGGAAGGTGATGATGAAGATAAAGATGATGATGATGATGAAGGGGACGCTGATGCATTTACCTCTGCCTCTGGTCATGAGCAACGAACCAAGAAAAGACAAGACCAGGGAGTATCAACTGCTGCCCCACCTCCCTCCCCTTCTGCCGGAGATCCAGCAATGATCCAAGACAAAGTACTGATTAGATGTTTTATTTCTAAAGCTTTTGTACTTGATTCATCTTTTGACGTATATGAAACTCTTGTAAATATTTAATGATTAATGTTTAATTAACTTGAGTTTATACTAATGTTTGCTACTCTACATGTTGATATTAAACAGATAAGGGATTTCAGCAAGATGAGCATGATGTTGCTCCCCTCCAACAGGTCAAGTCTCAACTCACAATGATTCTTGATCTGCAGGGGATCGTCAGAAGGTCAGTGAGTTATACTCCTGAAGAAGGAGAAATTATTCACGACCTTACTGATGAGCAGCTTGCTGAAATATTTCGTCTGAATCCAGACGAAATTGTTAAGGATGCTCCAATTTTTGATGATGCTGATGATGACGAGCTCAACGATGTTGAAGAAATCAAAATTGAAGACATCACAGATCAGCACTATCCAGAATACACTGATCAAGAGGGAAACGTGTTTCCAGATTTGGTAAACAACCTTGACAGTGACATTCTGGATAAACTCAGTGATAAGGAGAAATGAGCAAAGCCTCAACAAGTCAAGCCCAAGCCTCGGACGCCGAAGTCGATATTCGAAAGGCTGAATGGGCGGCTTGCTTCGCCGAGGTCCGAGCCCAACGTGCTACAGCGACACAGAATACCTACACCAAACTCTACAAAGTCAAGAAAAACATGAAGGTGTCAGGGAAGATTATCGCATGGGCTTACTTTGAGGATCTTGGGGTTTATGGTATGAAGAGAGAGAGGGGAATAGAGTACTTCAGATTCCCTCACGATCTGAAGACTCTCCCTGGTTTTGAGCTCAACCAGCTGGCGCGCCTGAAGCTATTATACGTTGATCCAAAGAAGATGTCAGGCTGGTTTGAGGCTGCCCTGAAAAGGGAGTACAGGACTAGATGGGTCAACTTCAGACCACAGCAGGCCACACGTTACATCAGAAGGTCTGAAGTGAGTCCCATTACTGGTCAACCGAAGATAGTCCTGAAGTGGCGACCTCCGCGCACAATGTCCCGAATTCCACTAAGGGAGATGCCACAGGACTTTACCCCACACTTTAAGTGGTGGTACTATGACTGGCGCTCAGGAGAGGCAGTCATTGTTTTGGAGAAGGACGGGTCGATGGACACAATAAGGGTGTTTGACCCTATGTGGCTAATAAACTTGTCAGCGTCCGATGTTTATACGCTGTACAAGTGGCCACTGTTTTGACACGCAGGATATAGTGCAAGCACTACAGTTTCAGCATATCATACGTCTATGCTTCGCACTGAATATCCATGTCGCGGTTTCTAAAGAGGAGAGAATAAAGAGATTTGAAGAGTTCAAGAAAGAAGTCAAAGTCTAGATAGAACTAGGTCCAAGGGGGAGTTTGTTGGTACACATGTCCCCAGTTCTAGTCTAGTGAGCTTAAATGTAATAGACTTTCTTTTCTTGTAACACTTATGTAATGTTTGATCAATTGAATAAGAAACTCTTCTATATATGTGTATTGGTTGTTTAATGTTATATCTATCTATATTGTTTATTGTTACACACATATATGACAATGTTATATAGGTTTACAGTTGTTAAACATAGTTCTAAACCATTAAAGGTTTAAGAATGTGTTTAACTAAGTTATCTGATTCAGTCGCACGACTGGACCATGTGAATAGGCCAGTCACACGATTGAACCAGGAGATTGAGTCAATCGTACGATTGAGTCATAAGACTGACTCAGTCGTCCAAATGAATCAATCGTATGACTCAGTCGCATGACTGAGCCAGTCGCCTGGCTCAGTCGTACGACTGATAGCTGTAACCTATAAATACCACTTAATTCGTGGAAAAACGGAACACTTCGAATACTTGAAACCCTAGTCGACCCAGAACGTCCAGATCGTCCATTCCAAGTTCATAGAACGTCCCAGATCATTCCTATTCCATTCTTAACGTTTTCTAATCGTTAGGATTGATCTTGATTTCGTTCTCCCTGATTGGATCGCCAATCAAATAGGATTCCGCACTATTTGATCCGGTATAACGAAGAATCAGTTAGTACTCCGTACGTACACGGTCCTAACAGTTATCACCGTGCAATTAAGTGTTGATGATAACCCGAAGAAAATCGATAAGTAAGAAATAAAAGATTCCATAAAGCTAGATAGAAGCGACAAATCAAACATAACAGCGTGAGAAGAGAAATCGATTTAAAATTTGGATGTTCCAGCCTTGTAGCTAGGGTTACCCTAAAGTGACAACGACCTCTTTTGAGTTCAAGATTCATGCTTTAGCTTGACTGGCTGGAACACTATCATCGATAAATCAGATAACGGTGTTCACCCCTCAAGTTATTACATGTTTCTAGTCAATTGAAGTCTTAAAACCTTGGTAAGTTTGAGATCAAGGAATGGGAATAGTCACCAAGATGTGGTTATCACTCCTAGCTTGGTGGTATATTTCCTAAAGTGCGACTCTTAACTACCAAGAGAGAGTTTGACCCTAACTCATTGTTAAGGATCCACAAGAATAAATTATGGTAACTTACCATTAGGTAAGGATAATCACTCCTATCTTAACGGTGAAGTTTTATAGAAATAAAATATAGCAAAATGAAAAGCTTCATCAAAGTACATAATTCACTCCTATTTTGATGAGGTCATTCCATTTGAGGAAAATACCATCCATAAAATTTTAAATAGGTGAAATTATCATCAAGGTATGGATTTCACGCCTATATTGATGATTGAATTTCATAATAACAAGAAAACAATCGAGAATTGACCTTTGTCACCAAAGTACGGGATTGAATCCTATTTCGGTGAGGTCATTTCATTCGTGGAACACGAGTTCCAAAGGGAAATGATTGAAATCTGTCCTCAAAACAAGGAAATCACCCCGATTCAAAGAACGAGATTTCATAAAACACACAATAGAAAAATTGAAAACCATCATTGAGATACGAAATTTGACTCCTATTTCAAGGAGGTAATTCCACTAACAAAAACGAATTCGTAAGAACAAGAAGGAGAAATGGTCATCAAGGTAAGAGGTTCACTTCTGTCTTGATGATGAAATTTCATAAGAATGGTAATAGCGAATGGAAAGTCATCATTCTGTCTTGATGATGAAATTTCCTAAGAACAATAATAGCGAATGGAAAGTCATCACCAAAGTAAGGGAGTCACCCCTGTGTTGATGAGATAGATTCATTTAGGTGACATGAGTATCCTTAGTCATAAGTTGACTTGCAGGCTCTTGCATTGCCTATGGCGCAAGACGGTTAAAAGATTTTACAAAGCTCGATGAAGAAAATATTAGCTAGAAATGCAAAAACTTCAAATTACATCAATGTAACATTAACAGGAAAAGAAAATCATGCTTGCTAGGATTAAGTTTAAGGTCCGGGATAACAGAGTTAATTGTGATAGGTTCTCAAATCTTGAATGGTTTAAGTCAGGAAAACAAGATCAATGACGGAAACGATTCAACACAACAATGAGATGTAAACGTTCGGTTCCAAATAAAAGGGAAATACGTTGACTTCTCAAAGTGTTATGTCAACCATAACTTTACGGAAGTCACGCGTACCTATAAGCGAACACCCATCTCATGAGTTCTAGGTCAGATAAACGAATCCAATGATCGAATCAGATTTATGTGTATACCTTGTCTTGACAAGGTATCCCGAGATGCAGGTATTCCACCTTTTGGCATTGCGTGATTGCAGTTGTGAGACACACTTTAAGGACATTTGAAAACTCTAAGTAACAATTTAAAGTTTTGAAAACCATTCGGTTTAGACGACCAATATCTTTGGATATAATAAGATCCATGTATACGTTGGCCAAGGTATAAAGGTAGTTACATAAGGCGCACAACGTATAACGATGTTTAAACGTAAGATTTGAGGAGTAAAACAAGTTCAATATCAACGGAAACATTACATAAGATAGGAATGAGAATATATTAAAGTTTCGATGATAAACCAGTCCAAGGAATTAAGGATTTTGATATTTTAAATATAACCCGGATGGTTCTATTTGGTAACGCATTACCATTTGGAATCATTGACACGTCAAGGTAAATTGACCTATTTGCCTTAGAAACTTGTGTATGTAGACTATAGTTTATCACTCATCCCTGAAATCCCCAAGTAAGCATAACTGGTCTCGCAATGAAATTTATACGATATGCTTGCCTTAGCCTGAAGGCCTTTTGCCAGGAAATCCAGAATACAGGTGTCTATGTGTCACAAAAATTTCTTAGGTTTATGAAATCAAAACCTTGATGGGATTTTCATAGATTAGACATAGAGTCTAAGGAATTAAACCCACTATAAATAGTATAGATTGCACATGTCGTCGAGAATAAGTTTAGAAAGTTTCATTTGTCGGGGAGAGTCAAAGTGTCAAAGATAAGTCTAGGGAGACAAGTAATAAAGTTTAAACATTTACAAGGCAATTCTAAGCTAAGGCATCAAGTAGCACATAAGAAGACATAGCATTAAGTAGCATGCATACCATATGTATATTTACAAGAATATGAATATCATTCTATAAGGTTCATGCATAAGCTATAGTCTAGGCCACCATTTCTAATAACCTAAATCCCTATAGTTATGGACTCTGATACCAATCTGTCACACCCCAACCTTGACGGCGAAAACGTCGAGATGTGAGAGTTAAGATCGTTCACAGCCACATAACGCTATTATTAATCCAAATATATTTTTCATAAGTTTCAAACGTAACATCACAAACATAAGTCTCAAATAAAGAAATTAACAAGCATAATAAGAAATATAACAAGCTCATTCATTTATTTAACTAGGTCCATTCCTATGTGTGAACAAGCTTTAAAAGTGGTGATCAAACTTGAGTGTTTCCTGAAACATGTTAAAAATAAAAGGTCAATAATAATGTTGGTGAGATTTCCATAGTTTTCAATACATAAGTATATAAAAGATGGCAGTTCATGTTGTAAAATAGAGAACAAAGTAACTAGGGATGTAAGATAGAATGCACAATCAAACCTTGATAAAGTTTTACAAGTCCCAAACATTTATAAGTATATACGATTAGCTAAGTGTACTTGGATCAACCAAGCAGGCTTGTCAGGCCCATAGATCTATGACGTCGTCAGGCTAGCAATAGTTAATGATTGTACATATATTTGACATTACATGGTAGCTATATGGTTCAACTAACCACAACACACAAGTAAATTGCCATAAGTTTACAAGAATCAAACGTTTACAAGTGCAATGATTATAACGTAACATGTTTCACCCCAAAGTGTGAAAATATGAAAAAGGGGTATAGAAATACTCACTTGGAAAATAAGTATATGATGAACGATTAATAAGAATAATAAGCGACGTTGCAATATAAACCTTCACGAGATACCTTAGAATATATATATTTACATGATTTAAGTTTAGTTATAACAGGCTTAACGTTTTAACGGGAATTAGGGTTTCAATAAGAATTTGAGGTTTTTATAAATAAGATTAGTTATCGAAATTATATATACTTTAATACAATGAAAGAAAACTTAATTAATCCTTTTATAATAATTTGTGAAATTATAAGAAATTAAATCCTTATAATGATTAAGTTATAAAAGTAAATAAAATTTTATAATTAACATAATTAATGTATAATCAAAGATAACGTAATGCCTAATAATATTTTAGTGATTTCAACTATTTAAAGTATATTTTTATAAAAATAAACTAATTATAACATTTGACTGGGCTTTTTGAGAATGATATTCTCTGTTGATATGAATCAACAAGGATCAAATATGAAGATTGAGTCAATGATTGAAAGGCGGAATCAAGCAATCAATGAACATAGAACTCTTGATATACTCATAAATGCATTCTTGTATTAATTAGATGAACTGTTACAGAGTAAATGCTAGGGTTTAGCAAACTACAGTAACATGACAGCTAACATGGGAGAGAAACAAAGTATATTCTGATTGTCTATTCTTAAAAGTTGCGTAAACAGTCACACAAAAAGTCACCGTCACATACGAGGTTTCTATTCTATTTATAGGCTGACTTACAGCTTGTACAAAATGACTAAACTACCCTTAGTCTAAGTCTTCATCAGCATTTGTTTCTTTGTCATCCGCATTGACTAATGCGGATGAGTAATTCTTCATCAGCATTGGTCTTCTATTAGCCGCATTAGTGTTTGGTCATCACCATTAGTTAATGCGGATGAGCAAACACTTGGCCGCATTTGTTGCTGGTCATCCGCATTTGTTAATACGGATGAACAAATGCCTTGTCTGCATTTCATCGGCTGTCCGCATTAGTTAATGTGGATGAACAAATACTTGTCAGCATTTGTTCTTGATCATCCGCATTAACAAATGCGGATAGCCGACACTTGTAATTTTCTTCTCATGCAGGATCTTCTTTATGTGCATTTTCTTCTTGGACTTGGGGAGAAACCAGCAGAACAATCATCCACCTCTTGAATTGGCATGTATGATCCTTTCAGGGTCTAACAATACTGTAACATCCAAAAGTTCAAAATTTATTTATTTAATTAAAATTAGTGTTCAGTCGCATGCCATACGTGCGAATGAAGCTCAATCGCACGAATTACGGGCGTATGGGCTCAATCGTATGATTGAATCGTGCGAATAAGCCAGTCGTGCGATTGAGTATGTCGGCTAAAAATAGGCATGAAGGATAAGTAGGGCGGTTAAGGGGTTGACAAGCAGATTTTATCTGCTTTAACATCCTTCCCTTGTTCCCTTCGAACCCAAACACTCTGCTCTTGCCCAAATCGATCAAACTAGCTCTGTTTAGGTAAGTTTTGCTTGGTACGGATCAATTTTTGAATATGTTAAGCTGTGTGGGTGTTAGGAATTGATCCAAAAACATGTTTTAATCAGAGTTCCTATTCAATCTTTCTGTTAAACTGAAAAGTGAAGGTTCGGGCCCTAGTTTTTGTGAAATTTGATGAAATAAGGACTTAAAACGGTTGTAAATGAAGTGTACAGGTTCTGTTATGAATATGGTATAATCTGAACGGTTAAAACTCGAGTTTTTGGATCAAATACGTCAAGAACACAGCTGCTGATCCGTTTCAGGCGAATGAGCCCAGTCGCATGACCCATTTGTGCGACTGAGTCAATCGCATTGTTCAAACGTGCGACTGAAGTTCAATCGCATACACCGATCGCATGAATGGAGGTCATTCGCACAAACCCTGTTATAGCTCATTCGCACCTCTGTCGTATGGTCCATTCGTACGATTAAGCTCAGTCGCATGTTCAATCGTACGAATGAGTCCAGTCGCATAGCCTTAGTCGTATGAAGTGGTCAGCTAAGGGTGATTTCACTAAGTTAGGGTTGTTGTTTTAGGTTGCATTGAGAAAGAGAAGTTTTAGCTGCCCTAGCATAGTTGGATTGATAACCACTTGTTAAAAAACATTAAGGTGAGTTCTAATTGCCCTTTTATGTGTTAATGCCGTTTGATAAATGTTGTTTGATAAAATCGGGCACTGGCATGCATATAAATAAACAAAGATGTGAAAATGAGTTGAAAGTGGTAAATTTTGGTGAATGGCGAGGTGGAGGTTTGACCCACCAACTATAGACAGAGGTTTGACCCGTCAATGCCAATTATAGACGGAGGTTTGACCCGTCAACGCGTGAGGTGGAGGTTTCACCCACCAAATTATAGACGGAGGTTTGACCCGTCAACGCGCGAGGTGGAGGTTTCACCCACCAAATTAAAATTGATAAAAAAATGTCCATAAGTACCTTGTGGGTATTCGATATGCATATCAATACTGGGATAAATAAATGGACTGATAAATGTGTGTGTGGATCATTCGGTGTGATAACAGTTGATGAATTGTTACTATTGAAATGTGGTGTATGTTAGAACTCACCAGTTTATCTGATTTTGTGTTTGTTTTCTAATGCATGCCAGGTAGTAATAGAGGTGCTCGTGATGATCCCCACAGAGTTAGCTTCCGGTTATGGTGTACGATACTGGCCACAAATGTTGGGTTTTGGGAATGAAGTACTTGAAGTTTAAAAAGTTTTGAAATGTCGGATAATGTCTTGTAAATATTGATAACGATGTAAACAGTTTTTAATATATATAAAATACCGCTGCGTTTGTAGTCTCTGAGTTGTTATAATAACCCAACTAGTAGCACCCTCCTTATTATATTATGGTTATAAGATTGAGGGTGTTACAAGTTGGTATCAGAGCCTTAGTTAAAGGGATTTGAACAATTGATTGTTTCAAACTTTAACTGAATGTATGGGAAATGCCAGTATCTACAACCAGAAGTGGGGTAAAATATTGTATGGATGAGTATTTAATTATTTGTGATAATTCATTCGATTGTTGAATGAAAGTAATTGTTTAAGATAACGATTAGTATGATGTGTGTGCATGATTCTGTGGTTTAGATAGGGTTAGAAACAAAACTGTGAAAGGATAATGAGAAGAGGCAGGATGGTTTGAATAAGTAAATAATTGATAACACCTGGCCAATGTTATGAGCAATTTACATTATATGCAACATCCTGGTATCACTCATTATTTGATTATGGTTTATTTCTAATCGTAGATGGAGGAAACCAGTAATACAAATTCTAGACCTAAAGCTAGGATCTCAGGTGATGAACTTAAGGTGTCTATAGGTGATGAGGTCGCCCGAGTGTTGCGTACTACCTTACCTGAAATGTTGAGTGACCTTAGGAAAGGTGGTGAATCATCTTCCCAACCAACTCCTCCACCTGTTATTGTTGAGCCTGTAGTGGAGAAACCAGTGTCATATAAGCATTTTAAGGAATGTGACCCGCCTAAGTTTGAAGGCCAGAAGGATGTAGTAGTAACTTACAAATGGCTACGAGAGATGGAAGCAGCGTTTAAACTTAGTAGATGCAAGGAAGATCAGAAGGTGGGCTTTGCAGTGCATTCTTTTCAAGCAGAAGCTTTGTACTGGTGGGATACGGTGGAACAGGCCATGGGTGAGGCCGCTGTAAGTCAGATGACATGGGAAACTTTTAAAGAACTGGTGATAGAAAAGTTCTATCCGAAGGGCGAGATGGACAGAATTGAGATCAAGTTTTTGCAGTTTGAAGCAGGCAGTTTAAGTCATAAAGAGTATACTTCTAGATTTGAAGAAATGGCGCGCTTGGTACCTCATTTAGTAACTCCTGAGACAAAGAGGATTACTAGGTACGTTCAGGGATTACCTCCTAAGGTGAGAATGCTAGTAAAGTCAAATTCTCCTTCTACATACCAAGCCACGGTAAATTTGGCTGCGGACATGTATGAGGAAGTTGCTGAGTCCGAGAAACCTGTGGTGAAAGAAGAAGTGGTTAGTCGTCAGGAAACTTCACTGAGTTCTAGGCCTATGTATGGACAGAGTGGGCCGCAGAAGAGAAAGTTTAATGCTAGTAGTTTTGTTGGTCCCCCTCCTCGGTTTAATAGATGTGGGAAGTTTCATAGAGGAGAATGTAGATTGAATCACCCGGCATGTCGTAAATGTGGGAAGCCTGGACATTTCATTTCTAGATGTCCAGAACTTCGGTGTTATGGGTGCGGGGAGATGGGACATATGAAATCTGAATGTCCAAAGCTTAGACCTGGACCGGTTCCTATTCGTGCAGTAGGAGGACCGAGTAAAGTCAGTACGAGTGGTAGTAGCGGTACTGCAGGGAGAGCATTTACAATGACCACGGAGGAAGCTAAGGCATTACCGGATGTTGTGTCGGGTACGTTTCTTGTTAATGATGTACCAGCTAGAATTTTATTTGATTCGGGGGCTAATAGAAGTTTCATATCGATAAAATTTCATGCCTTAATAAAAGTTAGACCATCAAAGTTAGATGTTGCTTTTTCAGTAGAGACTACCTCTAACGAATTTATAGTTGTTAGTGAGATAATAGATGATTGTTTTATCGAATTAGAAGGTGTAAAATTTCCTGCTAGGTTACATATGATGAAATTAGGAGGTTTTGATGTAGTATTGGGAATGGACTGGTTATTTACGTTTGAGGCTCAGATAATATGCAAAAGAAAGATGATTGTGTTGCGAGCACCAGATGGTAATTCGGTAACGGTTTTTGGTGATGATCATGATAGTGGGGTGAAAGTCATATCTATGATTAAGGCTGAGAAATTATTGAATAAGGGTTGCGAGTCATTCTTAGCATATGTAGTTGATACTGCTAAGGAGACGAGAAAATTAGAAGATGTTCCAGTAGTTTGTAATTTCCCCGATGTATTTCCAGAGGATCTACCTGGTATACCTCCTGATAGAGAAATTGAGTTTAGAATTGATTTAATACCTGAGGCAAAACCTGTCGCTAAGACCCCTTATAGACTAGCACCGGCTGAGTTAAAAGAACTCCTGAAGCAATTACAGGAATTATTAGACAAGGGTTTTATTCGACCAAGCACTTCGCCGTGGGGTGCTCCTGTTTTGTTTGTAAAGAAGAAAGATGATAGTTTGAGGATGTGCATAGATTACAGAAAACTAAACAAGCTGACTGTCAAGAATAAATACCCATTACCCCGTATAGACGATTTATTTGATCAACTCCAAGGTGCTAATTGGTTCTCAAAGATAGATCTTAGATCCGGGTATCATCAGTTGAAGGTAAGAGAGGAGGACATACCAAAGACAGCTTTTCGTACACGATATGGGCATTATGAATTTTTGGTGATGTCGTTTGGGTTAACGAATGCTCCTGCTGCCTTCATGGATTTGATGAATAGAGTATGTAGACCGATGCTGGATAAATCGGTAATTGTGTTTATAGATGATATTTTGATCTATTCTAAGAATGAAGGAGATCATGCTTGTCACATTCAAGAAGTATTGGAAACCTTGAGAAAGAATAAGTTATATGCAAAATTCTCAAAATGTGAGTTTTGGTTAAGGGAAGTACAATTTTTGGGTCATGTGGTGAATGCGGATGGGATATTGGTGGATCCTGCAAAGATTGAAGCTGTGTTGAACTGGGGAATTCCTAAAAGTCCTTCAGAAATTCGTAGTTTCTTAGGACTGGCAGGATACTATAGGAGATTCATTCAGGATTTTGCTAAAATTGCTTCCCCATTGACGAAGTTAACTCGAAAGGATGTTAAGTATGAATGGAATAAGGAACAGGAAGCTGCTTTTTAGGAATTGAAGAATCAATTGACACAAGCCCAGTATTAGCAATACCAGAAGGTGTAGATGATTTAGTAATATATTCTGATGCATCATATCAGGGATTGGGGTGTGTTTTAATGTAACGTGGGAGAGTTATTGCTTATGCTTCTAGACAGCTGAAAACTCATGAAGTCAATTATCCAACCCACGATTTAGAATTAGCAGCTGTAGTTTTTGCTCTTAAGATATGGCGACATTACTTATATGGAGTGAGGTGTACCATCTTTACTGATCATAAGAGTCTGAAGTACTTCTTTGAACAAAAAGATTTGAATATGAGACAAAGGCGATGGTTAGAATTAATCAAAGATTATGATTGTGAAATTTAATATCACCCCGGGAAAGCAAATGTAGTTGCTGATGCATTGAGAAGAAAGGAGAAGTACGAACCGATCAAGGTTAAAGCGTATAAACTTATAATTACTCCTGACTTTATGCAACAATTAAGAGAAGCTCAATTAAAAGCACTAAAGGAAGGAAGTGTAAAGCAAGAAAGAATGGTTGGTCAGGAAAAGTATTTAGAAGAAAATAGTTATGGTGTTAAAATCAGGTTTGGTCGAATGTGGGTTCCGTTGGCTTTACGTGATATGATACTAGATGAGGCTCACAAATCTAGGTATTCCATTCACCCAGGCATGACTAAGATGTACCAAGATTTGAAGCAAGATTATTGGTGGCCAGGGATGAAATTTAATGTGATGCAGTATGTAAATAGATGTCTGACGTGCGCCCAGGTGAAAGCTGAACATCAGAAACCTTATGGATTATTGCAGCCATTAGCTATTCCAGTTTGGAAGTGGGATGATCTGACTATGGATTTTATAACGAAGTTGCCCCGTACACCAAAAGGTTATGATACTATTTGGGTAGTGGTAGATCAGCTAACCAAGAGTGCTTTATTTCTACCAATACGGGAAACTTATTCGGTGGAAAAGTTAGCTGATATTTTTACTAAAGAAATAGTTAGATTGCACGGAGTTCTGAAAAGTATCACGTCTGATAGAGATGCCAGATTTACCTCCAGGTATTGGAGAAAATTTCACGAAGCCATGGGAACTAGACTTTACTTTAGTACAGCCTATCATCCCCAAACAGATGGTCAAAGTGAAAGAACTATTCAGACAATGGAGGATATGCTACGGGCATGTAGTATTGATTTTGGAGGTAGCTGGGATAGTCATCTTCCATTAGCTGAATTTGCATACAACAACAGTTATCAAGCTACCCTTCGGATGTCTCTGTTTGAGATGTTGTACGGAAGAAAGTGCAGAACTCCACTTTATTGGGGAGATATGGAGCAACGTGAATTGGGGAGTAGTGAAATAGTTAAAGAAACGATGTCAAAGTTTGAAGTAGTTAAAAATCGTATTAGAGAGGCGAAAAGCAGGCAGAAATCATATGCAGATCGTAGAAGGAAACCATTAGAATTTAAAGTTGGGGATTTTGTTTTGTTGAAAGTTTCTCCCTGGAAGGGCATTATTCGATTTAGAAAGAGGGGCAAGTTAAGTCCACGTTTTATTGGACCTTTCCAAATAGTGGAGAAAGTAGGGTATGTGGCGTATAGGTTGGACTTGCCTGAAGAATTAAGTGCTATTCATCCAACCTTCCACGTCTCTCAGTTACGAAAATGCTTAGCTAATGAAACTCAATATGTACCATTAGATGATATTGAGGTTGATGAGAGGCTCAATTATGTTGAACAACCTGTGGCCATTATAGATCGTAAGGAGAAGAAACTTAGAAATAAAAGTATTAGCTTAGTCCGGGTGCAGTGGGCACATCGCCAAGGATCTGAGTCAACCTGGGAACCAGAAGAAGAGATGAGACGGAACTACCCTCATTTGTTTTAGTCAGGTTTCGAGGACGAAACCCTAAATAAGGTGGGTAGACTTGTAACATCCAAAAGTTCAAAATTTATTTATTTAATTAAAATTAGTGTTCAGTCGCATGCCATACGTGCGAATAAAGCTCAATAGCACGAATGACGGCGTATGGGCTCAATCGTACGATTGAGTCGTGCAAATAAGCCAGTCGTGCGATTGAGTATGTCGGCTAAAAATAGGCATGAAGGATAAGTAGGGCGGTTAAGGGGTTGACAAGCAGATTTTATCTGCTTTAACTTCCTTCCCTTGTTCCCTTCGAACCCAAACACCTTGCTCTTGCCCAAATCGATCAAACTAGCTCCGTTTAGGTAAGTTTTGCTTGGTACGGATCGATTTTTGAATATGTTAAGCTATGTGGGTGGTAGGAATTGATCCAAAAACATGTTTTAATCAGAGTTCCTGTTCAAGGTTCTAGTTTTTGGGAAATTTGATGAAATAAGGACTCAAAACAGTTGTAAATGAAGTGTACAGGTTCTGTTATGAATATGGTATAATCTGAACGGTTAAAATTCGAGTTTTTGGATCAAATACATCAAGAACACAGCTGCTGATCCGTTTCAGGCGAATGGGCCCAGTCGCATGACCCATTCGTGCGACTGAGTCAATCGCATTGTTCAAACATGCGACTGAAGTTCAATCGCATACACCGATCGCACGAATGGAGGTCATTCGCACAAACCCTGTTATAGCTCATTCGCACCTCTGTCGTATGGTCCATTCGTACGATTAAGCTCAGTCGCATGTTCAATCGTATGAATGAGTCCAGTCGCATAGCCTTAGTCGTATGAAGTGGTCAGCTAAGGGTGATTTCACTAAGTTAGGGTTGTTGTTTTAGGTTGCATTGAGAAAGAGAAGTTTTAGCTGCCCTAGCATAGTTGGATTGATAACCACTTGTTGAAAAACATTAAGATGAGTTCTATTTGCCCTTTTATGTGTTAATGCCGTTTGATAAATGTTGTTTGATAAAATCGGACACTGGCATGCATATAAATAAACAAATATGTGAAAATGAGTTGAAAGTGGTAAATTGTGGTGAATGGCGAGGTGAAGTTTTGACCCACCAACTATAGACGGAGGTTTGACCCGTCAACGCCAATTATAGACGGAGGTTTGACCCGTCAACGCGCGAGGTGGAGGTTTCACCCACCAAATTATAGACGGAGGTTTGACCCTCAACGCGCGAGGTGGAGGTTTCACCCACCAAATTAAAATTGATAAAAAAATATCCATAAATACCTTGTGGGTATTCGATATGCATATCAATACTGGGATAAATAAATGGACTGATGAATGTGTGTGTGGATCATTCGGTGTGATGACAGTTGATGAATTGTTACTATTGAAATGTGGTGTATGTTAGAACTCACCAGTTTATCTGATTTTGTGTTTGTTTTCTAATGCATGCCAGGTAGTAATAGAGGTGCTCGTGATTATCCCCCACAGAGTTAGCTTCTGGTTATGGTGTACGATACTGGCCACAAATGTTGGGTTTTGGGAATGAAGTACTTGAAGTTTAAAAAGTTTTGAAATGTCGGATAATGTCTTGTAAATATTGATAACGATGTAAACAGTTTTAATATATATAAAATACCACTGCGTTTGTAGTCTCTGAGTTGTTATAATAACCCAACTAGTAGCACCCTCCTTATTATATTATGGTTATAAGATTGAGGGTGTTACAAATACTCCCCCTAAGGATTATACAGCCTAAGTACTTCAAGGGTTTGAGGGTGGATCAGGTTGTGAAGATTCTGCTGGGTCTTATGCAGTAGGAGGAGATGACCCAGGAGCTGGGTCTATGTAAGAAGGATCTAGTATAGCCTTGATCATGTTAGAGAACTGTCTTGCATCATCCAGCTTCTTTCTGCTTAGTATATGGATCTTCATTTGTCTCATAGTATGGATGGCTTCAATGGACAGCTTCTTTAATGAGACAGGCTCCCAGAATGACACAGTTGACAGCCCATCTCTGTGAATCAGTAAAGATCCATCAGCATCTACCTCCAATTTCATAATGTTTCCAAACTGCAAAGGAGTCTTCTTCTTCCTCCTTTGCTCACTCTTCTTGATAATTCTGTCATAGGCCATTTTCAGGAGTTTTATGCACTTTAGAAATAAGTACATATCAGCTTCACCAAGCTTATTTCTGATCTCCCTGAAGTGCCTAGAGTATATGTAGTGGATATAGGATTCATCTAACAATCTTACCTCATATCCACTGAACAATCTGATCTTTGCTCCTTCCTTTCTTCCCCACTTCCTTTTAATCACTAATTCATATGTTTTCTCATCATAATAAACATTAGATATTGGCACAGAAGTATGAGTACCAGCAACCATCTTTCTCTTTAATGATTCAGTGGGTTTTACCCTAAGTTCAGGGAATACCACCTCTTCTGCTGGTTTCCTTTGCTTCTTATCAAGCGGATTGACAAATGATCTATCCTTTCCCAAGCAGATAGACTTCAAGGATTTGAAGTTGTTAGTTCTCTTGAACATCCTTAGAATGTCCTCAAACTCATATCCCCTGAACATAGCCTTGTGATTAATCAGTCTTAAATTGGCTAGTTCCTTCAGATCATGGATCTCCAGAGATTTCACCAGAGCAGAGTACTCTGTGAAGAATTGGACTAATCCAGATAATCTCTTCACTATGAACATATTCCAATCACCGTCATACTTCCAGGCAATAATTTTCTGATCTGTCTTGCCTTTTAGAGTAGACGCACCCTTGATCATTTCAGCAGTTGTGAGTCCTTTATGTAGTTCTAGTTGTGAAGGCTCAGCAAACCACTCTGGGTATCTATGAATAATGGGTGCCAGGGAATCATGATCTCCCTAAGTGAGGCTCATATCTTGAGCTAAAACTCTTGTTCTTGGTTGGGTTCTGGTGATCTCCTCCTCTATCTTTTTTAATATGTCTTTCTTTTCAAGTATCATCCTAAGGACAGTAGCCCTTAGGGAATTGGTTTTCATGTTCCCTAGTTTTCTTTTAGTGAATCCTTGAGCAGACAGATAATCCTTCATCTCCTTATCTGACATGTTGTATGGATCGGGATACATAGGTTGAGGAGAAGTAGCAGGTTTGGCTTTTGTTGCCTTGACCTCAGAAGCTTTAGGAGATTGAGTTTTCTCATATTCAGTTTCAAAAGTTGGATCTAGCAGCATGGTTAACTTTTCTTCTTCTCCTAGCATCGCTTCATATGTCATCCTAAAGACTTCATCAGGGTCATAACCATGATCAATCAGAAATATGGCATTTTTCATCAAATCATCAGACTTGGCCTTTTCAGCTATTTCAAAGATAGAAGGTTCTTCATTCACAAGGATTTTACTGATCACTGGCTCATTAACCATGTATCCACTTGGAATTTCTCCTTCTTCTAAGTCAATTACTTCAGCATTCTTTTTCAATAAGGCCTCTGCTTGTTCATGTTCATCCAAGAATCCAGCAATGGCTGCTAGACTTCTTGGGTCATCTTTCTGCTTTTTCTTCACTGGTTCTTCTTCTACCATTGGCCTTTTCCCCTTAGCCTTTTCAGTCAGATATCTCCTTCTTCTGGCATATGTTTGCATTCTTGGGCCAGAAGAGGGTTCAGCCATTTCAGCTTCTTTTGGTGGTTCTTCAGATGGTTCCTTTTCAAGAACATGTATTGCTACGGCTGCTGATTCTTCTTCTTGTAATTGCTGTTCACAGAGCTTTCTGATCAGTTCTTTTTGCTCATCAGTCAGTGATACAGCAGGAACCAGTTGCATACTCAATTCCTTTTCAATTGGCACTGGAGATTGAGGTATGACAACTAAAGGCTCAGTATCTGTCCTTTGGTTCATTATGAAGTCCCAGAATTCTTCATCAATGACAAATTCTTCAGCAGAGAACATGTCCAAGGCTTTTATCATGTCACTGAACTCTGTCTCTTCAGAGTGGACTTCTTCTGGATGACTTGTGTAAACAATCATCTCCATGCTAGACGATGTATGCTTTGATCTACTAGGTTCTCCCTCTTTTTCAGCCTTAGTGAATCTTATCTTTTTGGCTAGAGGGGAATCATCACCACTGTCTCCAGATGACTCTTTGTCACTATTGTCTTTGTCATCCTCTCTTTTTCCCTTTTCTTCTTTCTTATCACCTTCATCTTCATTGTCTTTCTCGGCCTCTTGCTTTAGTTTGACAAGTATTTCCAGCTCAGAGACTCTCTTATTAAGAGCTTCCACTTGCCTATCAAGGTCACGGATAATGGTAGACTGTTCTTCAATAACTTCTTCTTGATCTTCCATTACTATTGTTTGGATGTTTAAGGTGTCCACATGACCGCTAATCTCCTCTCTTGAGTGTTGAAGAGCAGCTTTCAACAACTCAATCTCTTTATCCTTCTCCTTCTTTTCACTCTCATGTTTTTCCTTCACATCCTTTAGTTCTTTCTCCTTCTCATTCAATTCCAACAACCTGTCTTGCAAGATAACTGATCTGTTTCTTTGCATCTTTTCAATCTTGGCAATTTTCTGAAGCAAGTTAGAAATCATCTCATCCTTCTCGTCAGGCTTGTTCACTCCAGATTCAGCATAACTTTCTGAAGGAGCAGCCTCTGATACAACTTGCCTTACAGGCATCCTGGTGGGATGATCCTCCTCATCAGATGATGATTTGGATTCCTTAGAAGAGCTGGCAGAGTCACCAAACTCTTGAGGTTCAGCTGAGGGTGGTGATAGGATAGATGTATGGTGAATGGGAGATTGGATAGGGTGATGGATTGGTGAGTGTATAGGAGATATATGGGTTGAGATGATGGGTTGTGGTTGTGAAGATAGAATTTATGATCTGGGTGGTGATGGTATTAGTGATTGTATAACTGGAGAGGCTATGTCAGCTTCTTGTACAAAAGGATCAGTGTGAAGATTACCACCTACATCATCTTGTGGTGACACTGACCTTTGTCTTTCCTCAGTCATAGTAGCATGCTCCTCAACATGTTGTTGACTTAGAGCAGCTTATGCTTCTTCATGAATAGGCTCATCAGCAGGAGCCTCTTGATCTTGTTCTTCTTCTTGGTTGATCTGTTGCTGCATCCAGGGCAACAAAGGGAAGAAGATACCACTGTAGAAGTTCCTCAGATCTCTCTTTGTAATGTACCTGTAGGACTTGGCATTATAATGAGGAATGTCCATCACTGGTCCTACTGGTGCAAGATCTGGAAAAGCTTTATTGATGAAACACTGGATAAATCTTGGGTACATCAAGAACATATGTCTTCTACCTTCTTGTACATTAGAGATCAATCCATTGAATATGTAGGCAGACATGTTGAATGGTTGATTGGTACATAAGGCACAAATAGCAGAGGAGGTTGTCACTGGGATATCATTCCATCCAGTCTTCCTCTTAGATAAGCAATGTTGATACATGTGTATTAGGAATCTCCATTGTAGATCTACCAACCCTTTAACAATCTGTTTCCCTTCATATCCTCCTTCATAACCAATGTTAGCAAAGAAGGTCATGATCTAATCATCTTCAAGTTCTATAGGGGAGTTTGCATCATCTCCAAACTGCAAACACTGTCTCACAGTTTGCTCAGTAATGGCTAGAGTATGATCATCAGTGATTCTCCCAGTTAGGGTTTTCACACCATTAACTTTAACTACTTCAGCTGTTCCCCAGAATGACCTAATGAAGGTCTCATAGATGATGGGTCTGACTGTCATAGCATAGGCAAATCTTGTGGTTAGAAGGAATCTGATCATGTCTCTTAATCCATCAGCCTCAGTAACATCCGAGCCAAGAAAACCACTCATATTATAGAGCTTGCTCCATTTGAGGTTAGCCATTGTACCCCGCATTAAGTTTGTACTTAATGTTTTTCGCTTTGGTTCGTTTTGGATGAATTTTCTCTGATGCTTTATGATGCAATGTCTTTGCCTTTATGAAGATGTGTCTATTGCTTGATTCTTATGAAGTCTTGACTGATTTTTTATGATATCAATTCTTGCTTGGATTGACTTGTTCATCAGTGGTGAATCAAGTTTCCCATTGTTGACTGACTTGGTCTTTTGTGCATCAAGATGTCTGTAAGAACTGAGATACTATGGTATAACTTCTGCAACAACACAGACAGATTTTCTGATTTGGCAGATTGTTTTTGGTTTTTCTAATTTTAAGAAAGGAAACACCTGTACAAAATTAATCAAAATTTTAAATTACTCCCCCTAAAGTTTATATCCATAATAGATAGAAACTTTTAAGGATTTGAAAAATTTTGAAAATAAAATCTTTTTATGATTTTTTCTTTCTTCACTGTACAAGAAGTTGAGTTATACCTTTCTTTGGGATCATATCAATCTTACCTTTCACAAGTGCAAGCAATTGTTAGTAAAACAGACATGGTCATGAACATATTGATTGCAGGTATGTTTATCCTCTTAAACTCATACTTGGTTAATATTCTCATGCAAATGATCTTATCATGTTTTTGGGTTGATTGGGTATTCAATATGTACCTCACACTCAAAAGCATGGCAAGGTCAACCATCTGCATGCAATGTATGGTAGAACTTTCAACATCTTACTTGACCAGGATACTTAAAATTAGAAATCTCATATTACTTGATCCTCATTGGGATTCTTTTATTTTTGATCCTTTTATCACTTTTGATCCACATTGGGATTCTTTTCACTTCACTTTGGAAGGTGATCTCTTAGGATTCTTTTGTTTCATTCATTTTGAATGATTTTTATTATGTTTGTTTCATCCAGGTTGGATGTGTTCCTCATTAGGAATCTTGATGGATCAGGAAATCAGCACTATGTGCTTGTTTCTTCAGGTCTTTGCTTAGCAAAACAAAGGAGGAACTGATGTGAGTAAAAGAGATTAATAAGTCATCATTGCCTGGGGTGTTTAGGTTGCTACACACACACATTTGAATAAGTCAAAACTTACACATACTATGAGATGACAGCATTACAGTTGAATATAAGCTTTAATTTATCACTGCATGTGGTTTATTTTCCAAGTTGAGCCTACAAATATATTAGATAAGTCATGTCAGTCATTTAAGTTTTATAAATAAGCACAGTGAATGATATAACGACTGTAATTATATCATTTCCCATAGATGAACTATATACTTCTTCTTTTGATTTCTTTTGATAATTTTGAAATATTTGAATGTTTTTGTTTGTTTTCATTTTACTCAATATTAATCATGCCAATTGATTGAACTAAGAATTCAAATCTGGTTGGATCAAATGCCTTAGTGAATAAATCAGCTAATTGATTATCAGTATGAACTTGCATCAATTTGATTAATCCTTTTTCAGCACAATGCATCAATTTGATTAATCCTTTTTCAGCACAATCTCTCAAAAAGTGATATCTAATTTTAATATGTTTTGTTTTTGAGTGTTGAACTGGATTATTAGTTATAAAAACTGTAGCTGTGTTGTTAATGTAAATTAGAGTGTGCAGAAAGTTAAAACCATAATCAAGCATCTGGTTTTGAATCTAGAGAACTTGAGAACAACATGCAGATGCTGCTATGTACTCAGCTTCTACTGTTGAGACAGAAACATTAGTTTGCTTTTTGCACTGCCAGGATACTAGTCTGGGACCAAGAAATTGACAACCGCCAGAAGTGGATTTCCTATTGAAGTTACATCCCCCATAATCACTGTCAGTAGATATCTAAATATCCTCTTGACTGCATTGACATGAGATTCCTTGGGATCTGCTTGATATCTGGCACACACACAAACACCAAACATAATGTCAGGCCTACTAGCTGTTAGATACATTAGTGAACCTATCATGGAACGATAGTGTGTCTGATCCACTGATTTGCCTTCAGGATCAGGTCCAATCTTCACTTTAGTATCCACAGGAGTTCTGATGGACTGACAGTCAGTAAACTTGAATTTCTTCAGCATTGTTTCCACATATTTTAATTGATTAATGAAGATTCTGTCTGCTGTCTGTTGGACTTGTACTCCTAGAAAGAAAGTGAGTTCTCCTATAGCACTCATTTGGAATTTTGAATGCATGAGATCTTCAAAGTCTTTACATAGAGTCTTGTTTGTTGAACCAAAAATGATATCATCCATATATATTTGTACAAGCAACATGTCCTTTCCTTTTCTTTTTCTGAAGAGGGTCTGATCAATCTTTCCTGTTTCATAACCGTTGTCAAGAAGGAACGATGAAAGTGTCTCGTACCACTTTCTTGGAGCTTGATGAAGACCATACAAGGCTTTATGTAGCTTGTACACCCTGTGTGGAAAATCTGGGTCTTCAAATCCAGTTGGTTGACTTACGTAGACCTCTTCAACAATCTTTCCATATAGAAATGCACATTTCACATCCATTTGGTAAACAGTGAATTTCATGGATGCCGAATATGCAAGAAATATTCTTATGGCTTCTAGTCTGGCTACAGGGGCAAATACTTCATCATAATCAATTCCTTCTTCTTGTGTGTATCCCTGAGCTACTAGTCTTGCTTTGTTTCTAATGACAATTCCTCTGTCATCAGTTTTGTTTCTGTATAGCCACCTGGTACCGATAGGATATTGTCCTTTGGGAAGATCTACCAGCTGCCATACTTCTTGTTTCTTGAATTGCAACAACTCTTACTGCATTGCTTCAATCCAACTGTTGTCTTGAAGAGCCTCTTTGATATTTTTGGGTACTGTTTGACACAGAAAGCATGAGAACAAGCAGATGTTAGCTATGCTTGACTTGCTCCTTGTCACCCGTTCATTTAGTTCACCAATGATGTTATCAACTGGATGATCTTTATGTATTCTTGTGGTTGGAATTGAGTCACCAGCAATGGTTATATCAAGATTGGAGACATTCAGTTCATCTTGGTGCGAGGCAACTTCTTCTTGTACTGTTGGCGAGCTATGAAAGTAATCAAAATTTGTTCCAGTTCCTGCTTCAGTGTCAGTAGGGATTAGATTACTCCCATCATTTGAAGTTCTTTCAGTGTCAACCGGAGGGATGACATGAGTTTGAGTTCTAACTTCTTCTTGGTTTCTGGCTTCAATAGATGGCATCTCTGATGGAGAGGGTATTGTACTGGGACCATCCTCAATTGAAGCACTTTGATGTTGAACAGTATGTCTGACAGGATCAGCTTGTAGTGGAACATCTTCATCAAGTTGCTCAGTAGATGTTGGAGGAATCATTGGAAAGTCACTCCTTCTTTCTACTAACGATGAAGGTACAACTGATTGTAGGTTTCCTGCATTAGACATGTGAAATTGGTCAAAAGATTTAGTAAATGAGTCAATATCAAACAACCAATCAGGACCGTTAGTTGATTTGGGAAATGAATGTTCCTTGAATTGAACATTTGTTAATTCATCAATGATGTTTAATCTAGGATTAAACACTCTGTAAGCCTTTGAAACAGAAGAATATCCTACAAAGAATCCTTCATCAGACTTGAATGAAAACTTTCCCAAATGGTCATGGGTGTTTAATATCGAGACATGACAGCCAAATGATCTGAAAAATCCAATGAATGGCTTGTTTTGAAAAATTAGTTCATAAGGTGTCTTATTACTTTCTTTGACGATCAAAGTTCTATTTTGTACAAAGCATGATGTGTTAACTGCTTCTGCCTAAAAGGTGATTGACAGTTTAGCATCTGCTAGCATAGTACAAGCTGCTTCAATTAGTGTTCTATTTCTTCTTTCAGCTACTCCATTTTGTTGAGGAGTCCTAGCTGCACTAAATTGACGAGCTATGCTTTTGGTTGTACAAAATGAACTCATATCTTCATTTTTAAATTCTGTCCCATTATCACTCCTGATTGTTTTGACTTTAAGATCAATTTGATTTTCAATTTTGGTGATAAAATCTTTTATTAATTAGGATGCTTTATTTTTATGAAGTAGGAAGAAGACCCATGTGAATCTAGAAAAGTCATCTATGATCACCAAACAATATTGCTTCTTTCCCATACTCATAACATGAATTGGACTAAAAAGATTCATATGAAGTAGTTTCAATGGAGAATTATTGGTGTTCACCAACTTTAGCTTGTGAGATGACTTGTGTTGTTTTCCTTTAAGACACGCTGAACAGTGGTCAATGAAGTGGAATTCTTTTTGAGGTAAACCAATAAAATGATTTTCCTTGACCAGTCTATTCATGTTTTTGAAATTTGTGTGTCCCAATCGTCTGTGCCAAAGTTGTGATTCATCAAAAGATGCTTTTGATGTAAGACATGTTTCTTCTTTTGGTGATGCAGAATTAAGGTTAATGACATAGGTGTTATTCTTCCTTGGTGTTTTCAAGACAACCCATTCTTCAGGAATTTGAAATCCTGGTCTCAAAATGTAGCAATGAGTGTCAGTGAAGTGGGTGGAATATTTCTTGTCACAGATCTTAGACACGCTGAGAAGATTGAAGTTCAGTTGTTCGCAGTAGTTCACTCTGTCAAAGCTCAGCATTCCACTTGTCACAGATCCTTCACCTGTAATTCTACCACCTTGTGAATCTCCTCCAAATGCTATAGTAGTTCCTTGAATGTGCTTAAAATCATGAAAGAGGGAACGATCTCCAGTTATGTGTCGGGAGCATCCACTGTCCACATACCATAAACTGTTGGACCTGTATGAATGTCCCTACAAGCACAGAAAGAACTAATTAGAGTGTGAAACCCAAGCCATGATGGTCTTGGGCTTACCGTTTCTATCTATGATAGTAACCTATTGGTATTTTCCTCTAAACTGGTGCTTTGATGATGGAATCATGCTTGATTTGTTTCTGAAAATCGAATGGTTTATTACTTCAATTGAAGAGTCAGATGAGTATTCAAACCTTTGATCCCTGTTTCTTTTCAGAAAGTTTATTCGTTTTTTGTTATCAAACTTTGTTTTAGAATTATAAAAATCATTAGTTTGTTTTACTACTTGATTTTTATTTCTTTTGATTCTGTTTGAAGTTCTCAGATTTTTCACATCATCATCAGACTTAGAGACTCTGTGATGAGGACGACCATTGATCTTATGATTCTCAAACATAATTGGAGATATAGGCTTGTTCTGAGGAATTCTCAATCCCTTTTCTTTAAAGAAACAATCAGGTGTATTGTGATTTGTCATGTTGCAGATAGAACAGTATTTGTTAAAATAACAGTTCTTGGTAGAGTGATTGCTCATATCACAGATTGAACAGTATTGATTGTAAAAGCATTTATCTGTTCTGTGATTAGACCACTCACACACATCACAATACATGTGTTTGTTTCTAGCTACAGATCCTGGTGTTGCGGATTTTGTAGCTTTGGCAGATTTGGAATTAGATTCATTCCTTGGTTTTGATGACAAAGCCTGATCAACCTTGTTAGTAGTTTGTTTCACAATACTACTGATTTTGCTTTTCTGAGGCTGATCATGCTTTCTTGATTTTTGCCTAATTTTTCTTTCAAATTGATTCACATGGTCTTTATTGAAAATACCAAAGCCAACCCCTTGCTTTGATTTTGAAGTTTGAGGGTCTGAGTTAGTTTTAGTTTTTGTGACCTGAAAAACTTTTCTTTTGATGGGTGGTGAATCAGTGTCTGATTTGCTTGAATTTTTAGGAGAGTTTATCTTACTATCAGATCTACTTTCAGTAGGTAGATTCACCTTATTAGCTTTTATTTTCTTTTCATTGGAAATTACAGGAATGAATTTCACAAAAGGAATAATAGCCTTGATTAGGCTATCTGTTTTGATCACACTCACTGTCTTGTCTGAACACTCCTTGATTTTAACTGGGTGACCTAACTTGATTTTGTCCTCATTTGTTTCAATGTAAACACTAGGTTTATTTTGAGGATTTGTAAGGCCCCGATCCCGGGCACCTCACAGTTGGTCGTCATTACCCAGAAAACATACATTTAATATAACTTAATAAAACAATGCAGCGGAAACTTTAAATTTTAATATAAATGCTTTTGTAAGGTAATACAACCCCTGTTACAAAATATCATTTGTTTGCATTACAATACAAAAACATTAACAAAAGAATGCCATCCCAAAATAAAGCTGAGTAGCTGCCTTGTGCCATCCTCAGCAACACTACCTGCCAACTGGAAAATACATAAAAGTCAGCGTTGCTGAGTGAGTTCTGGTTTTGTAATAAAACATACTTTTACTTATTTAAAAGTATCCTTTCGTTCATACGTTCATACATCATACGTACACATAGATAATGTTCATTATTATCTTCATCATTCATTATTCATCGTTCTCTTTAACATCTCGTATGGATTCTGTCAGACTTTTCCCACTTCATAGCACTCGGCTATGATTACTGTGGTCGAATGACACGAATCCCGTTCATACTTACTTGCACGCATTGAAAGGTTAATTGTACCAATACCATCGGCTACACCTCGAACGTTATTAGCTACCGGGCCGAAGTCAATCCATAGACAGCAAAACGTAATGCCACAGTACGGGCCGAGGTCAACAAATGAACAACAAACGTATGCCACGGTACTGGGCCGAAGTCTATGGAGGGACAGCAAAACATGGTGCCACGGTACTAGAGGTAACGTTATTAGCTACCAGGCCGAAGTCAACATATGAACAACAAAACGTATGCCCGGTACTAGAGGTAAGCGGTAGAGGTACCATGACCATGGGCAATCACATAGAAGGACCAATCGCGTTATTCAATGCTTGCAAGACATAACTCATTCGTTCATTAATGCATGTATTCATCATCATTCTTCATTTCGTTCATTCGTTAATACATGCGTTCGTCATCATGTTCCTCTTTCATTATCTTTCACTTTACGATACATAATACTTCATTAATTCATTTCTCATTATTCGTAAAGTTTCGAAAGATAAGCATACACAATCACAAGGAACATACACACATCATACATACTCATCATACGTTCATCATCATGCATTCATCATCGTACATTCATCATCATGCATAGCATCATACCTTATTTAACAATATTTTAACAATATTGTTAACAGTAACATACTAATAATAATATTAGTAACAATTAGGGTTAATCATTCTCATCATTATATGCATGAGACATCATCATTTATTAACCCTAGTCAACCCTGGTCAAACCTCGAACTTCGGGCTTACTGGAAATTTCCTGAAAATTTCTAAGTGTTTAGGCGTTTTAGCACTATTGGTCGTATAACCCCCTGGTCGTATAAGCACTATTAGCCGTATGAGTCCTGCTGGACTTTTCACCTAACACTTAGAATTATTCACTGGTCATACGACCTGGTCGTATGACCCCTGCTGGTCGTACCACTCTGGACTTAGAAACATATTCGGATCATACGACCACTGTTGGTCGTATGAGTCCACACTTAGAATTTTCATCATCATCATACGACCACTGTTGGTCGTATGAGTCCTGTGGGCCTCAGACTTAGAAATTTTTCACATAATCATACGACCACTGTTGGTCGTATGAGTCCTATTGGCCTCATACTTAGAAAATATCACATGTTCATACGACCACTGTTGGTCGTATGAGTCCTATTGGGCTCAACACTTAGAAATTTATTCTGGTCATACGACCACACTGTTGGTCGTATGACCACTAGTGGACTTACCAACTTTTGCTTGTTTATTCTAAGTCCCATTTTCAGACACATTAGCATCCTACTCATATGCCTAATTCATATTTCAAGTCCAGAACAACAAAATGCCTATTTCTAATCATATGCACATGATTCTAAGCATAGATCTAACATAAACATAAACATCCACACGATCAGTTCATACGGGTATCAACCCACAGTTTTATAAAAACATATTTACATGCATTTCCAGCCCCAAAACATTTAAAAACAGTAAAAACGGGGTCTAGAACTCACCTTAGTCGTCTTCTTCGAGTTTACACCCTTCAACCCGAACCTGCTCACTTGTTCTAACACCTAGAACACACACACCACACCACCCGAACACACAAGACACACTTATAAGCACCCACACGGTTCTAGAATTATCTAAAACTTCAAAAACTAGAGAATTCTTACCAAAGCCTCCAAGTTCACAGATTCTTCTTCAAAATCCGAGGGTTTTCTGCTCCTGCTACTTTCTCTCTCTAAAAAGTTCGAATGAGTGAAATGCAGACAACATGGGTGGCCATTCCACCTTTTTGTGCCAAATAAATATAAACTTTGCATATTTGGCACTTTTGGCCCCTTCACTTTGGTTGACTTTTGTTTCTTTCTCTTTTTCCTTCTTTTTCTTTCTCCTTCTTTTATTTTCCCTTTAAAAGAATATACGGGTGTTACAAGTCCACCCCCCTTATATAGGTTTCGTCCCCGAAACCTGTTATTCCTCAAACAGATGTGGGTAGTGTTGTCTCATCTCTTCTTCAGTCTCCCACGTAGACTCGGATCCCTTCCTGTGCTTCCACTGTACACGCACAAGAGGAACCACTTTATTCCTCAACCTCTTTTCTTTACGATCAATGATTGCCACTGGTTGCTCCACGTAGTTGAGCCGTTCGTCTACTTCAATATCCTCCAGTGGTACAACCATGTCTTCATCAGCTAAGCACTTTCTTAGATGGGATACATGGAATGTGGGATGAATTCCACTTAACTCATCTGGCAATTCAAGTCGATAGGCCACCTCTCCTACTCGTGCGATAATTCGGAAGGGTCCTATATACCTCGGGCTTAGCTTACCTCTTTTCCTGAATCTAATGATTCCCTTCTAGGGTGAGACCTTCAACATAACTCGGTCACCAACCTTGAACTCTATCGGCCTCCGCCTCTTGTCAGCATACGACTTCTGCCTATCTTTCGCCGCCTTCATGAAGGCTTTGATCTTTTCTAACTTTTCAGTCGTAGCTTCGACCACCTCAACACCTCCTAACTCTTTCTGCCCAATGTCTCCCCAACATACGGGCGTCCTACACCTCCTCCCGTATAGCATCTCGTAAGGTGGCATGCCAATGCTGGCGTGATAACTATTGTTGTACGAGAATTCTGCTAACGGCAAGTGATTGTCCCAACTTCCTCCAAAGTCAATCACGCACGCCCGAAGCATATCTTCGAGTGTTTGGATCGTCCTCTCAGACTGACCGTCTGTCTAAGGATGATATGCCGTGCTAATATGTAGCCTCGTCCCTATTGCATCATGAAATCTCTTCCAAAACTTGGAGGTAAACCGGGTGTCACGGTCAGACACAATAGACACCGGTACGCCATGACGAGCTACAATTTCTTTAATGAATAGATCCGCCAATCTTTCAGATGAATACGTCTCGCGGATCGGTAGGAAGTGGGCACTCTTCGTCAATCGATCAACTATCACCCATATAGCATCATACCCTTTCGGGGTACGCGGTAACTTCGTGATGAAGTCCATGGTGATGTGTTCCCACTTCCATTCGGGTATATCCAATGGTTGGATCTTCCCGTAGGGCTTCTGGTGTTCTGCCTTTACTTGTAAGCAAGTTAAGCACTTACTTACGTACTCCACTACGTCGCGTTTCATGCCCGGCCACCAATAGTCTTTCTTCATATCGTGGTACATTTTGGTAGCACCGGGGTGAATGGAGTATCGTGTCTTATGGGCCTCGTCCATGATTCTCCCACGTAGATCCCCGTATCGAGGAATCCACATCCGCCCAAATCGGGTCTTAACACCTAGAGTGTTCTCACCCAATTCTGTAACTAGACCTCTCATCCTTTCGGAGTTAAGACGATCTTCTTTCAAGGCCTCGACTTGAAACTCCTTAACCTGAGTCATTACATCTGAAGTCATAATTAGCTGATATGCCTTTACCCGGATCGGCTCAGGCCTTTCTTTTCGGCTAAGGGCATCAGCCACCACATTGGCTTTGCCCGGGTGGTAATGGATCTCACAATCATAATCTTTTATCAGTTCCAACCACCGCCTCTGCCTCATGTTTAGATCCTTCTGCTCGAAGAAATACTTCAAGCTTTTGTGGTCTGTGAAGATAGTGCACTTCGTCCCGTATAGATAGTGCCGCCATATCTTCAATGCAAAAACCACCGCAGCTAGTTCTAGATCGTGTGTGGGATAGTTGACTTCGTGGGTTTTCAGTTGTCGAGATGCGTAGGCTATCACCTTTCCACGTTGCATCAACACGCAACCTAGCCCAGAATAGGATGCATCCGAATAGACCACTAAGTCTTCACTTCCCTCAGGCAAAGTCAAGACAGGAGCTTGTGTTAGTCTTGCCTTCAACTCCTCAAAAGCCGTCTCCTGCTCTCGACCCCACACGAATTTCACGTCTTTACGAGTCAATTTTGTCAAAGGTGAGGCTATCTTTGAAAAGTCTTGAATAAATCTCCTATAATAACCCGCCAATCCCAAGAAGCTACGAATCTCGGATGGCGTCTTTGGTGACTTCCATTGCATCACAGCCTCAACCTTTGCTGGGTCCACCATTATTCCCTCTGCATTCACTACGTGACCCAGAAATTGCACCTCGCGTAACCAAAAGGCGCACTTGGAGAATTTGGCGTACAATTTCTCCCTTCTCAACGTTTCCAACACTTCCCGAATATGCCCAGCATGCTCTTTTTCACTTCTTGAATAAATCAAAATATCATCGATGAATACAATTACTGATTTATCCAACATTGGTCGGCACACTCGGTTCATCAAATCCATAAAAGCAGCCGGCGCATTGGTCAACCCAAAAGACATGACGAGAAACTCGTAGTGACCATAGCGCGTACGAAAGGCTGTCTTAGGGATATCTTGTTCCTTCACCTTTAATTGATGGTAGCCAGATCGAAGATCTATCCTCGAGAACCAACTGGCACCCTGGAGCTGATCAAACAAGTCATCGATTCTTGGTAAGGGGTATCTGTTCTTCACCGTCAGCTTATTCAGCTCGCGGTAGTCGATGCACATCCGCATACTACCATCCTTCTTCTTTAAGAACAGAACCGGAGCACCCCAAGGTGAGATACTCGGTCGAATAAACCCCTTATCCAGCAGCTCCTGCAACTGATCCATCAATTCCTTCATCTCCGTCGGAGCCAAGCGATACGGTGCTTTTGCGACAGGTTGGGCACCCGGTATCAGGTCGATCTGGAATTCGATCTCTCGGTCAGGTGGCAAACCCGATAAGTCTTCGGGAAACACATCTGGAAAGTCACACACCACTGGCACATCGCATAGCTGTGGTGTTGGCGTCTCTACGTTCTTTACATAACATAAGTAGGCGCTGCATCCGCGCCTCATACACTTTCCCGCCACCGCCATCGAGATCACCTTTGGAATCGTCGTAACCCGATCGCCATAAATCGTCACCGGACTTCCGTCGGTCGCTGTCAGTCTAATCATCTTCTTTCGGCACACGATATTCGCTTCGTAGGTTGCTAACCAGTCCATTCCTAACACTACATCGAATCCTCCTAGAGGCATCACATGTAACATGGCAGCAAACCTATGGCCCTCTAATTCTATGGTACAGTCCTCTATCACATCCGTAACCCTAGTGGATTTACCAATAGCGGTTTCTACGTCAAAGGACTTATCAAGGCATTTACTCCTAACGGGCAGTTTAGCACAGAAAGTAGTAGAAATGAAACTCCTACTAGCACCAGAGTCAAATATCACAGAAGCAAGAGTTTGGTTTACTAGAAACGTACCTGACACCACATCGGGGTCCGTCCTAGCCTCTTCTTGTGTCATCGTGAACGCCCTAGCCTTTGCCTTCGGTGCTTCTCCTCCTTTCTTCTTCTCTCCCGAGCCCTCAGCCCTCGGCTTCTTGCAATCCTTGCTCATATGACCAATTTCCCCACAGTTAAAACACTTGCCCTTCAGACAATCCTTGGCCATATGCCCAGTCCTCCCACACTTGAAGCAGATGTTGTATCCCCATTTGCACTCCCCTGAGTGCTCCTTTCCACACTTACCACACTTCTTCACCCCAGCTCCAGACACGACCACTCGGCGGTCATCCACCCATGCTTTCTTGTTGTTTGTCGGAGTATCACCCCGACCAAATCTTTTCCCCTGCCAGTTCTTCTCTCCACTTCCTTTCTTGCTTCCCTCAGCCTTCACCAAAGCAGCACGTTCATCGAATAACCTTCCCGCCAAGTCCACTGCCGACCTGAAAGTGCTCGGTCGGGCAGAAATCAAGTGCCAACGAATTTCAGCCGGCAGTCCTTGGATATACCGGTTGATCTTTCGAGACACCGGCGTCACCTGCTCTGGCACCAACAGCGCCAACTCGTTAAACTTGGTGGTATATTGTTGGTGGGTCATCGTTCCCGCCTCCAACTGCAGGAACTCTCTCTCTATTCTATCCATTTCCCGACGAGGACTGAATTCCTCGATCACCAGCCTTTTCAACTCAGCCCACTTCATCTTCCCTATAGCCCTGCTACCCTCGGCCTGGACTATATTTTTCCACCAGCATAAAGCCGACCCTGTAAAAGAGTGGGTGGCAAACTTCACCTTCTTGTCCTCCTGGCAATCACTGATATCGAGGACAGCCTCCATCTCCATCACCCATTGGTGAGCATCAGTAGCAGTACCAGACCCATCGAAAGTTGGGGGCTTGCACCTCATGAATTTCCCGTAATCACAGCCCCGGGCTGTCTCCCGTACCTGTTCTTCCTCCTCATCATCGGACAATACCGTTTCTGCCCCTGCCTGTTGTTGTCCACCGGAGGACTGGTTTCTCCCCCGTCTCTCATCCTCTCGTACTGCCTTTAACACTTCTATCATTACAGACGGTAAGATCGTCTGCATAACCTGGTGCACCTCCTCGACAACTGCCTCCTTCACCGAGGCCCTAAAATCATCACTCTCATCCACTCCCCCCGAGGGAGTAGTATTAGGTCCTTCGGGAACCTTCTTCTCTTTTCTAGGCCTACCTCTTGTGACTCGTGGTTCCGTACCACTTCCGCCACTGCCTCCACCAATTGGGGCTTTCGATGATCTACCACCGACCATCTTCTAACACACTGAAAGATTTAAACACCAACACGGTCATTCAAGGAAATAGCTCAGTTTATGTTAAGTATAGTAAGTCCCTAATTACAGTGGCCAGTTGTGATTAGCCACTTACCCTACTCTTCACACCCCGAGCATTACCTGTCCTGACTACATTAGTATCTAAGTCTATCAGTACACATAAACACATAACATGCACACATACACTGGTTAACTTTCAAGAAAATACCTGATGGCACGCAGCTACTCAGACGGCATTCCTATTTTCCCCTGTCCCATTCTCAGTTTAAGTCTTAGGTTTATTTTAAAAATTTTACCCATTTCACTTAAACTTTGGCTCTGATACCAACTTGTAAGGCCCCGATCCCGGGCACCTCACAGTTGGTCGTCATTACCCAGAAAACATACATTTAATATAACTTAATAAAACAATGCAGCAGAAACTTTAAATTTTAATATAAATGCTTTTGTAAGGTAATACAACCCTGTTACAAAATATCATTTGTTTGCATTACAATACAAAAACATTAACAAAAGAATGCCATCCCAAAATAAAGCTGAGTAGCTGCCTTGTGCCATCCTCAGCAACACTACCTGCCAACTGGAAAATACATAAAAGTCAGCGTTGCTGAGTGAGTTCTGGTTTTGTAATAAAACATACTTTTACTTATTTAAAAGTATCCTTTCGTTCATACGTTCATACATCATACGTACACATAGATAATGTTCATTATTATCTTCATCATTCATTATCATCGTTCTCTTTAACATCTCGTATGGATTCTGTCAGACTTTTCCCACTTCATAGCACTCGGCTATGATTACTGTGGTCGAATGACACGAATCCCGTTCATACTTACTTGCACGCATTGAAAGGTTAATTGTACCAATACCATCGGCTACACCTCGAACGTTATTAGCTACCGGGCCGAAGTCAATCCATAGACAGCAAAACGTAATGCCACAGTACGGGCCGAGGTCAACAAATGAACAACAAACGTATGCCACGGTACTGGGCCGAAGTCTATGGAGGGACAGCAAAACATGGTGCCACGGTACTAGAGGTAACGTTATTAGCTACCGGGCCGAAGTCAACATATGAACAACAAAACGTATGCCCGGTACTAGAGGTAAGCGGTAGAGGTACCATGACCATGGGCAATCACATAGAAGGACCAATCGGGTTATTCAATGCTTGCAAGACATAACTCATTCGTTCATTAATGCATGTATTCATCATCATTCTTCATTTCGTTCATTCGTTAATACATGCATTCGTCATCATGTTCCTCTTTCATTATCTTTCACTTTACGATACATAATACTTCATTAATTCATTTCTCATTATTCGTAAAGTTTCGAAAAGATAAGCATACACAATCACAAGGAACATACACACATCATACATACTCATCATACGTTCATCATCATGCATTCATCATCGTACATTCATCATCATGCATAGCATCATACCTTATTTAACAATATTTTAACAATATTGTTAACAGTAACATACTAATAATAATATTAGTAACAATTAGGGTTAATCATTCTCATCATTATATGCATGAGACATCATCATTTATTAACCCTAGTCAACCCTGGTCAAACCTCGAACTTCGGGCTTACTGGAAATTTCCTGAAAATTTCTAAGTGTCTAGGCGTTTTAGCACTATTGGTCGTATAACCCCCTGGTCGTATGAGCACTATTAGCCGTATGAGTCCTGCTGGACTTTTCACCTAACACTTAGAATTATTCACTGGTCATACGACCTGGTCGTATGACCCCTGCTGGTCGTACCACTCTGGACTTAGAAACATATTCGGATCATACGACCACTGTTGGTCGTATGAGTCCACACTTAGAATTTTCATCATCATCATACGACCACTGTTGGTCGTATGAGTCCTGTGGGCCTCAGACTTAGAAATTTTTCACATAATCATACGACCACTGTTGGTCGTATGAGTCCTATTGGCCTCATACTTAGATAATATCACATGTTCATACGACCACTGTTGGTCGTATGAGTCCTATTGGGCTCAACACTTAGAAATTTATTCTGGTCATACGACCACACTGTTGGTCGTATGACCACTAGTGGACTTACCAACTTTTGCTTGTTTATTCTAAGTCCCATTTTCAGACACATTAGCATCCTACTCATATGCCTAATTCATATTTCAAGTCCAGAACAACAAAATGCCTATTTCTAATCATATGCACATGATTCTAAGCATAGATCTAACATAAACATAAACATCCACACGATCAGTTCATACGGGTATCAACCCACAGTTTTATAAAAACATATTTACATGCATTTCCAGCCCCAAAACATTTAAAAACAGTAAAAACGGGGTCTAGAACTCACCTTAGTCGTCTTCTTCGAGTTTACACCCTTCAACCCGAACCTGCTCACTTGTTCTAACACCTAGAACACACACACCACACCACCCGAACACACAAGACACACTTATAAGCACCCACACGGTTCTAGAATTATCTAAAACTTCAAAACTAGAGAATTCTTACCAAAAGCCTCCAAGTTCACAGATTCTTCTTCAAAATCCGAGGGTTTTCTGCTCCTGCTACTTTCTCTCTCTAAAAAGTTCGAATGAGTGAAATGCAGACAACATGGGTGGCCATTCCACCTTTTTGTGCCAAATAAATATAAACTTTGCATATTTGGCACTTTTGGCCCCTTCACTTTGGTTGACTTTTGTTTCTTTCTCTTTTTCCTTCTTTTTCTTTCTCCTTCTTTTATTTTCCCTTTAAAAGAATATACGGGTGTTACAGGATTGGTGACTTGTTTTACTATTGTTTTCGGTTCAATAGTGTTAGGTTCATTTTCCTGTTTGAGTGTGACAGAATCAGGCATGACAGTGTAGTTGTCATTGTATGGTGGTGGACAACAGTTGTATCCAATACCAGACATATCTTTGGGATCCTTTTGAGAATCAAGCATCACTTGCAGCTTTACTGATGACTATTGAAACTTTTCTAGTTTCAGTTCAGTAAGATTTTGTTCAGATTTAGATTGACCTAATTTTTCAGTCAGTTGCTCATTTTCAGCTGCAAGAGTGTACTTTTCACCATGCAATTTCTCAATGTCAGAGATGAGAGATTTAAGTTTGATTTCAAAGCTTTTATTTCTCTCTTAAGCATCTCTGACTTCACCGTTTCTTCTTTAATTTTATCAGCCAGTTTATGATTATGCTCTCTATACCCTTGCAGTTCATTTATGCATTTATCACTACAAAGGTTAGATTTTACCTCAGTAGGCATGGGAGAAGGTCCATCATTGATGTGAGTCATGAGTGCATGATTTTGAAATTGAGAGATTACTTCCTCAGCATACATGCTCCAGTCACACAGTCCATCCTTCCTGATAACAAGAGCATTTGCTGATGACTGATTGCTTCCATAAGCTTGACTGGTCAGTTGGGGTTGAGTCTGATGTGATTGTTGATGATGATGAAGCTGTTGTTGATGACTGTTGGAGTGAAGGCTTGAAGATGGTTGTGATGATGACTGACTCTAAGAAGGCCTTTGAGCGTTATGGTTTCTTCTGGGAGCATTGCATTCTCTAGAGAAGTGGCCAGTCATACCATAATTGAAGCATTTCACTTTTGATTTGTCATATCCAAGCTTGGTGTTTTCATTAAGGTGAAACTTTTTCCCTTTTCTAAAAAACTTCTTTGCTCTCATAACAATCATGGCCATTTGCCATTGCAAGTCCATTTCCTCCACATCATCTGGATCCATTTCTTCTAGATCTTCTTGGATCAGATGTGCAGATGTAAGTCTTCCACCCAATAGGCTTCAAAGCTAGCAATAAATGAAGTTGCCTTTTGTTCTTCAGATTTTGAATCATCAGGAGTAGGAGTTGCAGAGAATCCTGATGCTTGACTTGTTGAAGTTGATGGGGAAGATGTTGATGGTTTGTTGGATGGTGGGGCTGTAGTGAATCCAGTTGCTTTAGTTTGATCCCTTGAGGAGTTGAAATCATCCTCCTCAGTAATGAAGGCATTTTCTACAGAGTGATTATCTGTGGGAAACTTGTAAGCTTCAACTACTCTGGGTCCTCCTAGATTTCTGCTTCTTTCATCCAATTCCAAAGCTTCTATCTTTGCTATCATGATATCCAGGGTGGTGCTCTCCAAATCAAGAGTATTCTTCAGCATAGTTACATTTTGTTTCCAATTTTCAGGAAGACTATGTAACATCTTCTTGTTTAAATCCTTTGACTTGTAAGTAACACCCATGATCTCTAAATCATTCACCAGCTGCACAAATCTATGCAATTGTTTAGAGATGGACTCCCCTTTGGAGTGATGAAATGTCTCATACTGGTTCACAAGCTTGTCTTTGTTGATTTTAGCCACTTCACTGCTTCCTTCACACATGATTTGCAGTGCATCCCATACAGCTTTTGCAGTGCCATACTTTTCCAATCTTTTAAGCACATCCATTTTAAGTGCTTGAGTGAGTATGGAGTAAGCTTTGAGGTCAATCTTGATCTTCTTGTAATCATCATCATCCAGAGTAAGATCTTCAATAGGAATTCTTGAGGTCTTGTACAGTGCAGCTTGATCTGCAGATAGTGTAACTGGAATGTGTGGGCCTTTGCATATTGAGATCCAATAATCAGGATCAACACCTGTAATATAGTTCATGAATCTAATTTTCCATTGTTTAAATTCAGATTTATGTTTGAGCATGGGTGGTTTTGAGGCATGCCCAAGTTCAGAATAATTATGTGAATCCGTAATTACTTGTTAGATTTAACTTGTTTAGATCTGGATTTAAGTGATTTTATGGTTAATTAGTCCAAATAGTCCAACAAGTCCGAACTTAGTTCTGTAACAATGGATCTACTGAGAAAATGTAATTTTCAGCTTTTGATTTTCTGTTTTTAGTGACTGTGCAACCTGAACTGTTTGTTCGAATAGGAGATCTTCAGGTGAACAGTAGCAGTGGAGTATATCAGTGAGTATTCAGTTGAAATACTAAGAAGAGATGTTTGAAATCTCTAAACAGCAACTCAATCAATAGATCAATCAGGTTAAACCTAAATCTGAGCAGATCTGAGTAATAACCGAGAGCCAAAGCTCTGATACCAATTGATTGGACTTTTTAAGAATGATATTCTCTGTTGATATGAATCAACATGGATCGAATATGAAGATTGAGTCAATGATTGAAAGGCGGAATCAAGCAATCAATGAACATAGAACTCTTGATATACTCATAAATGCATTCTTGTATTAATTAGATGAACTGTTACAGAGTAAATGCTAGGGTTTAGCAAGCTACAGTAACATGACAACTAACATGGGAGAGAAACAAAGTATATTCTGATTGTCTATTCTTAAAAGTTGTGTAAACAGTCACACAAAAAGTCACCCTCACATATGAGGTTTCTATTCTATTTATAGGCTGACTTACAGCTTATACAAAATGACTAAACTACCCTTAGTCTAAGTCTTCATCAGCAATTGTTATTTTGTCATCCGCATTGACTAATGCGGATGAGTAATTCTTCATCGGCATTAGTCTTCTATTAGCCGCATTAGTGTTTGGTCATTAGCATTAGTTAATGCAGATGAGCAAACACTTGGCCGTATTTGTTGCTGGTCATCCGTATTTGTTAATGCGGATAAACAAATGCCTTGCCTGCATTTCATCGGCTGTCCGCATTAGTTAATGCGGATGAACAAATACTTGTCAGCATTTGTTCTTGGTCATCCGCATTAACAAATGCGGATAGCCGACACTTGTAATTTTCTTCTTATGCAGGATCTTCTTTATGTGCATTTTCTTCTTGGACTTGGGGAGAAACCAGCAGAACAACCATCCACCTCTTGAATTGGCATGTATGATCCTTTCAGGGTCTAACAACATTTGTTAATATTTTATAAAAATTGTTAAGGTGTTTAAAGAAATAAATTTACAGAAAATAATTAGATAACTTTTAAAATAAATAAGGTTTATAAAACTGATTTTTATAATTTTTAGAAATTTTATATAATTGTTTTAAGGCTGAAAAGATTTAAAAAGTAGGATGAGGGTGCCCGGGTTTGAACCCGGGATCTCATGGTGAGAATGCAAGCGCTTAACCAGTGAACCAGGCCGCGGCCTTGGTATCACTTGGTTTTAAATTCTTTTAAACATAAGTAAGAAACAATCCCCAATTCTTAAGAACCCTAACTTTATTTTTGATCAAATTGATGGTCAATTTGATTCTGGAAATGTTGATAATCATGGGGCTTTTGTTCCCCATGTAAAAACGAGTGATTAGATGTGCTTAATTACCCGATTTGCTTTGAAATGATGTTAAGAACAAAAGAAGATCAAGCCGCGGTCATACGTATCCAACGGATGAGCAATCCTCAATGGTAATCAAATTAACCTCGTGGGTAGCTTCTTCGAGAGTCAATGATGATTTCCCCTCAATCAATTTGGATTAAGAGTGCTCAGAAGGTTGATTTCGCCAAGGTTGCAGGTTGCGGGTAAAGGGGAAATCGAAAAAGATGTTTGTGTGAGTTTTAGGTGTAATTGAGTGTTGTAATCGATTAGGATTAGTTAGATCATTGCATAGGTCCGATTAATTAGATTTTAATTGTGGTTTAAAGCTCGAACGACTATGTAGTTCAAAACATGGCATTCTTCAAAATTCAAAACATGTTATTATTGACTATTGCATCAAGTAGACACAGCCATGGCAAACAGATAGTAACAGAGTAAGCACAATATAAATTCACATAACTAGACTATATATACAAACTCCACTGGCTAAAGTAGAATCATACAAGCAGCCCTCAAGCATCCTATCAAGCATTGCTACATATCACAGATCCTATTGATAGTCAATTCTATAATTATTACCAGTTATCAGAACATCACATCCCGTTTTAAAAAACAGTTCAGAGGAACTCACCTCAATCAATCAAGTCAGTGATATCGTCTGCTCAGGTTCGCTGCTATCAGGTATTATCCTATAGGCAAAATAACATTATTTAAGCTATATTCTAGCTAGTAACATTTTTAGGATGATTCGTTATCTTTTTCTATTTGTTGGTTTTATTCGTGTACTTTCTTTTATTCTATGCCAACCCTTTGGTACAACAATTACTAGTTGGCATAACTCGGGCGTTTTCATCATACCCGAGCCAACCCTCGGGGTTACCCAATACCTTCCCTAATGATAACCTTAAAGTCTAATAATAATAATAGTAACAATAATAATAACTACAACACTAAAATAACAAATAATAGTAATACTAACTATAACAATAAAAATAACAACTATAATAATAATAATAACTATAAAGATGATAATAATAATATTAATAATAACTATATTAATACTAATACCTACAATGATACTAATAATAATTATAACAACTATAATAATAATTAAACATAACCTTAAACAAGGGCGTACCTGAAAACTATCTATGACAATTTGATGTAGAGTCTCCCCTACTCGCGCTCCTAGTCGCGCTCCTACTCGAGTACCAAAACGACTACTAGCAATACCCAACGGGGTATTGAGAACTCGGGATTCTATTTATATTAGAGCGTTCCCAAAGAAACTTATGTTCTATATTCAATCTTAAGACTTCTATTTATAAGGTAGCAGAAGGCAGGTGAAAAACTTTCAGGGGCGATGTGGGATGAAGTTCAGATAGAGTTTCGATGTGGGATTGCGAATTGCAATTGTGAATGATTTGAGTATTATTATATTATTATATTATTATATTATTATAATTGATTCAGCTGCTTAACTCGTTTTTCTCTTATAACTTTTAAAATATAACGTATTATAAAATTTCAAATATGTCGTTGTGACGATCTTATTTTTCTCTACGAGTCAACCTAAGTTTCATAAAAAACGGAGCAGGTTTGAATATAATATATTATTATTATATTCAAATGGTCTCTTATAACATAAAAATTTCATCTAAAAACTTCAAACTTTAAATAGACAATTTACTCATTACTTACTCGTTTGACAATATATGAAATGCGAAGTTCATATGACCAAACGCTCGGGTTGTTACATTCTCCTCCCCTTAAAAGAATTCCGTCCTCGAAATTCGAGGGTTACTCGAACAGTTGAGAATATTTGACTTTCATTTCTTCTGCTAATTCTCAAGTCTTCTCTGGTCCTTTCTGACCTTGCCACTGGACCAACACTAGTGGAATTATTTTCTTTCTTAATTTTTGTTCTTGAGAATCAAGAATCTTTATCGGTTTTTCAGTAAAGTTTAATTTCTCGTCTATTTGCACGTCCTCTAATGTCATTGATTGAGTCAGATCTGCCAAACACTTCCTTTGGTTCGATATATGAAAGGTATCGTGAATACCTTTCAAAGTTTCAGGTAATTCTAGCTTGAATGCAACTGGACCAATTCTTGCGATGATTTTGAACGGTCCAATGTACCTGGGACTTAACTTCCCGCGTTTACCGAATCGCTTTACTCCTTTCCATGGTGAGACTTTCAACATCATATAGTCTCCTTCTTGAAATTCTAAAGGTCTCCTTCTGTTATCTGCATAACTCTTCTATCTATCCTGAGAAGCCTTTAGTTGTTGTCTAATTTGTTGGATTTTCTCAGTTGTCTCGAGAATAATTTCAGTTTTGGTCAAGTGATCATCCCCTACTTCTGTCCAACAGATGGGAGTTCTGCATTTCCTACCATATAAGGCTTCAAATGGTGTAACCTTAATGCTGGAATGGTAGCTGTTGTTATAAGAAAATTCAATCAAAGACAAATGATCATCCCAGCTACCTCCAAAATCAATCACGCAAGCACGCAACATGCTTTCTAAAGTTTGAATTGTTCGCTCACTCTGACCATCGGTCTGAGGATGATATGTAGTGCTTAAACTGATTTTGGTTCCAAGTTCCTTTTGGAAACTTGTCCAGAATCTGGAAGTGAATCGGCTATCTCTATCGGAGATAATGGATAAAGGCACTCCGTGCTTACTTACTATTTCATCAATATATATCTTGGCTAGTTTTTCTATTGGATAGCTCTCACTTATGGGTAGAAAATGTGCTGACTTGGTTAGCCTATCAACCACAACACATACAGCATTATATCCTTTTCGTGTTCTTGGAAGTTTCGTGACAAAATCCATGGTCACTCTATCCCATGTCCATACTGGCAACTCTAACTGTTGTAACTGACTAGCTGGTTTTTGATGTTCAATCTTAACTTGCAGACATGTTAAGCATTTCTCAACGTACTAGCTATGGATCTTTTCATATTAGGCCACCAGTAGTGATTTCGAATATCTTTATACATTTTGTTTGCTCCAGGATGCATTGTGTATTTGGACTTGTGGGCTTCATCTAATACTTTGTCCTGAATACCTCCAAATTTTGGGATCCAAATTCTCTGACCAAATCATAGGACTCCATCCATTCCTTGAGTCAATAATTTCTTGTTACCCATCATTCTTTCAGACTGAATATTCTCATCTTTTAATGCTTCAGTTTGAACATTCTTGATTTGGTCTTTCCAATCAAGCTTGACATCTATCTTTAATGCTTTTACCCTAATCGATTTAACTCTTTCTTTTCGACTGAGAGCATCCGCGACTACGTTAGTCTTTCCTGGATGGTATTTGATTACATAATCATAGTCATTGAGAAGTTCCATCCACCTTCTTTGACTCATGTTTAACATCTTTTAATTAAAGATGTGTTGTAAGCTCTTATGGTCTGAGTATATTACACACTTAGTACCAAACAAGTAATGTCGCCAAATCTTTAAGGCAAACACTATGGCACCCAATTCAAGGTCGTGCGTAGTATAGTTCTTTTCATGAATTTTTAGTTGTCGTGATGCATAGGCTATAACCTTGTCACGTTGCATCAACACATAACATAAACCATTATATGAGGCATCACAGTATATTGCAAAGTCTTCATTACCATCTGGTAATGAAAGTATAGGAGCACTACTAAGCTTTTGTTTTAGAAGGTTGAAAGCTTCTTCTTGCTTTGGTCCCCAGTCAAACTTTGCATTCTTTCGAGTCAAAGATGTTAAAGGGGTAGCAATCTTGGAGAAGTCTTGAATAAACCTTCTATAGTATCCTGCTAATCCCCAAAAGCTCCTAATCTCACTGGGATTCTTCGGTGATTCCCATTTCATCACAGCTTCTATCTTAGCTGGATCTACTTGTATTCCCTTCTCATTTATTACGTGACCAAGGAATTGAACTTCTCTTTTCCAAAAGTCACATTTAGAGAATTTTGCATAAAGATTTTCTTGTCAAAGGGTTTCTAGAACCATTTTCAGATGTCTAGCGTGATCATCTTGGTCCTTAGAATAAATAAGTATGTCGTCTATAAAGACAATGACAAACTTATCCAAGTATGGCTTGCAAACTCTATTCATCAGATCCATGAATGCTGCAGGAGCATTGGTTAGTCCAAAAGACATAACCAAAAATTCATAATGTCCATAACGCGTCCTAAATGCGGCCTTAGGAATGTCTTCCTCGCGCACTTTCAAGTGATGATAACCTGATCGAAGATCAATTTTTGAAAAGTAGTTGGCTCCTTTAAGTTGATCAAATAAATCATCTATTCTTGGTAAAGGATACTTGTTCTTAACAGTTAACTTGTTTAATTCTCGATAATCAATGCACATACGCATTGAACCATCTTTCTTTTTGACGAACAATACTGGCACTCCCCAAGGTGAGGAACTCAGTCTAATAAACCATTTTTCTAAGAGTTCGTCAATATGCTTCATAAGTTCTTTCATATCTGAAGGGGCTAGACGATAAGGAGCCTTCGCGATTGGTTTAGCACCAGGTACTAAATCAATACGAAATTCTATCTGACGATCAGGTGGAAGTCCTGGTAAATCTTCTGGAAACACGTCTAGGAATTCGCACACTACAGGTATTTCATTCATCTGCATTTCCTTTTTAGCATCTACCATGCATAAAAGAAAGGCTATGCATCTTTTCTGAATACATTTCCTTGCCTTCATTGATGAGATGATACTGGTCTTGGGGTTTCCGTCACTTCCATGAATTAGTAGCTTTTCCCCATCTGGCTTACGTACAGTCATCGTCTTATGTTCATAGTCGAGCCGAGCACAATTCTTATTCAACCAGTCCATCCCTAGAATGACATCATATTCACTTAAAATGATCGGCATTAAGTTTACATAGAATTCGGTGTTAACTAAGGTGATAACACAATCCCTAAAGATTTGACTTATCTTATCTCGCTCACCACTGGCAGTTTCTACAATATATGTGCATTCTAGAGTTTGTGGTACCAAGTTCAAATAAGGTACTAAGGCAGTTGAAATGAAATTTCTATTTGCACCAGTGTCAAATAAAACTCTAGCATAAATGTTGTTAATAAGAAACGTACCAGCTATGGTTTCATCTTCAGCTTCTTTTAACACATACACTCGACCCTTGGACTTGTTCTGATTCTCCGTAGGTTGTGCTTGTGGAGGGTTCTTGCAATCACTTCGGAAATGTCCATACTCCCAACAGTTAAAGCATCTAATTTTCGGGCAGTTCTTTCGTGAATGATCACCTGTTGGACATTTAAGACATCTGGAATCTTGATACTTTCTCCAAGACTCATTTTTATCGTTCCTCCATGGTTTGTTGACACGGTTCCCTTCATTTCGTGTGATCTTTTGTCCTTTCTTGGCATCTAGTTTCCATCCTCATTTCTCTTTCTTTTGTTGCTATCAGTCATTATGCCTTCTTCTTCATATGCAATGGCACTTAATGCGATTGCAGACTCATAGGTTTTGGGGGCAGACATTTTAACTAATTGTCGAATATGAGGGGGTAACCCCTGCACGTATCTTTTTACGCGCTTTGCTTCAAGTGTTACATGCTCAGGAAGCAGTCGAGCCATCTCATCAAACTTGGTCGTGTACTGTCGATGTGTCATGGCTTAGGCTTGTAGTTGTAAGAATTCTCTTTCAATTTTGTCCCTTTCAACTTCAGGACAAAATTTTTCCATCACCAGCTCCTTCAGTTCATTCTAGGTTAAAGTAGTAATAACTATAGGTCCTTTAGCTTGTTTAACATTGTCCCACCAAATCAATGCCTCATACCTGAATGAGTGAGTGGCATACATGATAGCTTGCGTGGCTGTGCATCCACTAATTTCAATAACAGCTTCCATCTCATGGATCCACTGAAAGTGGCCATGGCATCTCTTTTGCCATAAAATATTGGAGGTTCACATCCCTTGAAAGCTTTGTAGGAACAACCCTTCTTAGGTTCAGTTTTCATAATAGCATCACCATTACCATTGGTGTTATTTATATGATCATCCTGCCCATTACCACCATTGCTCACATACCCTCGAGAGGCGTTCATAACCTCGGCTATAATAGTTGGCAAAGCATCTCTAATTATGCCAGCTACAGCTGCTTGGAATTGTGGTCCAGCAAATTATTGTGACTCATGTTCAGCATGATGAAGATTTTCATGATCATCGTTCGTAGATGACATGATTTCCTTCTACTACCAGGAGGCCTACCACGACCCCTACCATGAAAATTTCCTCCTCTTGGCATAGTCAAAGCCTACATAAGGGAGCAGGGATTTAGTATTTACACGATGGATTATGATCCAGAACATAATAGTATTAATTGACAAGAAACAACAGTGGCTAGGTGTCATTGCTTATCTATTGCAATTATAATATTCTGGCCATTATCCTCCATGATTCACCAAAACCCATTACCCAATACCTATGCAATTAATCAAATTATCTTAAAGCATCCTTCTTAGTTTAAGTCTAGATATTATCTTTGTACCTAGTTCACTTAAACCATGGCTCTGATACCAACTTGTAACACCCGCCTCCCAGGGCTCACCGTGGGGAGTGTTACGCATTAGATATACAGAACACATAGTGGTTATAGAGTACATAGCGGAAGTCTAACTTTAATTATAAATCAAAGTGTACGATACATTTGTTATAATAGATAATACCATTACATCAGTTTAACTATACTAGAGATCCAAATCTTCAACAACATTCTAGAACTTTATTTTCTCATAAACTAGCTCGTAATCTTCAATTCCCGCAATCACTTGGCACCTAGGATGTGTGTCCATAAAATAGAAAACATTTGGGACTCAGCATAAAGCTTGTGAGTTCATAAACATGGCATTCTTCAAAATTCAAAACATGTTATTTGACTATTGCATCAAGCAGATACAGCCATGACAAACAGATAGGAACATAGTAAGCACAGTATAAATTCACATAACCAGACTATGTATACAAACTCCACTGGCTAAAGCAGAATCATACAAGCAGCCCTCAAGCATCCTATCAAGCATTGCCACATATCACAGATGCTATTAATATTCAATTCTACAATTATTACCGGTTATCAGAACATCACATCCTGTTTTAGAAAACAGTTCAGAGGAACTCACCTCAATCAATCAAGTCAGTGATATCGTCTGCTCAGGTCCGCTGCTATCAGGTATTATCCTATAGGCAAAATAACATTATTTAAGCTATATTCTAGCTAGTAACAATTTTAGGGATGATTCGTTATCTTTTTCTATTTGTTGGTTTTATTCGGGCACTTTCTTTTATTCTATGCCAACCCTTTGGTACAATAATTACTAGTTGGCATAACTCGGACGTTTTCATCATACCCGAGCCAACCCTCGGGTTACCCAATACCTTCCCTAATGATAACCTTAAAGTCGAATAATAATAATAATAACAATAACAATAACTACAACACTAAAAATAACAAATAATAATAATACTAACTATAACAATAAAAATAACAACTATAATAATAATAATAACTATAAAGATGATAATAACAATATTAATAATAACTATATTAATACTAATACCTACAATGATACTAATAATAATAATAATAACGACTATAATAATAATTAAACATAACCTTAAACAATGGCGTACCTGAAAACTATCTATGACAATTTGATGTAGAATCTCCCCTACTCGCGCTCCTAGTCACGCTCCTACTCGAGTACCAAAACGACTACTAGCAACACCCAACGGGGTATTGAGAACTCGGGATTCTCTTTATATTAGAGCGTTCCCAAAGAAACTTATGTTCTAAATTCGACCTTAAGACTTCTATTTATAAGGTAGCAGAAGGCAGGTGAAAAACTTTCAGGGACGATGTAGGATAAAGTTCAGATAGAGTTTCGATGTGGGATTGCGAATTGCAATTGCAATTGCAATTGTGAATGATTTGAGTAATATTATATTATTATATTATTATAATTAATTCAGCTGCTTAACTCGTTTTTCTCTTATAACTTTTAAAATATAACGTATTATGAAATTTCAAATATGTCGTTATGACGAGCTTATTTTTCTCTACGAGTCAACCTAAGTTTCGTAAAAAACGGAGCAGGTTTGAATATAATATATTATTATTATATTCAAACGGTCTCTTATAATATAAAAATTTCATCTAAAAACTTTAAACTTTAAATAGACAATTTACTCATTACTTACTCGTTTGACAATATATGAAATGCGAAGTTCATATGACCTAAACGCTTGGGTTTTTACACCTTCCAACAACTTCAACCCAACCATTGTACACATCAAAAGAGAAATCAACATTGTTAGTTATTTTCACCTGAAAAAGCATGCTCAAAACAGTCAACATAAAGTCGGTGAGGTTATAGGTTTATTTCCAGACAAAATATTTTATTGATGCACCAATTACAACCAACTACTCACACACATAATTCATACCGTCACGAAATAATTCATAAAATCAGATAATATAGCATCACAACACTTATTCTGTTGGTGCAGGAAATATTCAAGTAGCATCACAACACTCATCCCGTTGGTGCAAAATATTCTCTTAAGTAGCGCAACCTATATTATCCAACGGTTTCTCATTCGAATTAATGGTTGTATCACAAATGACAGTATATCTCGAAAATCTCAAAATAAAGCATCAATCATAAAACAGTATGCTTTTTTCCCCAAAAACTTTATAAATATCAAAATGGGGCTATGAGTCTCACTTGTTCTCCAAAATGTAACCTATAAAAATAATTTTATAAGTTAGATAAAAAAAATTTAAAATTTTAAGAATCTCAGATATAACCAATTCTTAAAAATTCAGCTGTAATATATTTAGATAATATTACCATAAAATTCCAAACTTTTATTTTATTATAAATAAATTGTTATGATTATCACAAATTCTCCATAAATCACCAAAAATAGCTACTATTATCCAAAAATTCCCAAATTTTAAAGAATATTACTTTAACAGTCTATATTATCACACAAATTTTTTGATGTCTAATTCGGAACAGATTTATTTCTGTAAATCTTATAATATTCCCAAAATTCATTAAAAATATCTATATAACTCCAAAAATTATGAAATTTACACCACCTGTTGAATTTGATTTGTAATGTCTTAGTTGAATTTTGTACGATTTATGGTACTGTTGAAGTATTTATTTTGTCCTTTACAGATCACTTAAAAATCATTTTGCAATCATAAAAAGGAAATAAATTACAAAATAATTCCAGAAGCTTTTATATCATATTATAATCATTATGTGATTTTTACAGAATTTTTACGAATTTATTTCTATTATTTTAAGAATTTTCTTTTATTTACCTTAAATAATTTGTATAAATTATTTTACTTATTATATTTCTACCAAAATTCACAGAATGATATTTCAGTATCTTTAAAAAGATTTTTTAGTGTCTATTCCTACAATCGCTATTATTTAATATTTTTACTTAATATTTCAGGTATAAATCCCAAAATCTCCGTTTTGTCACCAATTTCCTGAAATTCTTAGTTTTTAACATTTCATTATTGTGAGTTGATGAAAATTTATAATTTCAAGGTGTTAGTATTAGTTTTGATGTTTAGATACACCAAAACTAGTTACCTATGTGTTTATAACACATATGTAACCATTGATCTCTAGATACTTTAAAGAGTTTATAACCTTGTGACTGACGAGGAAGAGGAAATGATGATGATCGAAGGATGGTCTAGAGTGCCTTGAGTCCACGAATTGAGAAGATGATGAAGCTTGGATGTTTGTTTGCTTGCTTATAGGAACCGAGAGGTGTGAGGATGTTGGTGTTTGATGATGGTTGTACGAGAGCCGAGGGGGAGAGTGAACGATGGTGGTCACGGGTGGTGATGATGGTGGTGATAAGAGATGTGAGGTTGGTTGTGTGGTTATGGTTGTGTGGGTTGTGATCGACGGGGTGGTGATGTTCTTAGAGGAACCGAGAGATGAATGGATGGTGGAGGTGATCGGTTTGTGGTGTGTTGTGTTTGTATTTATCCGAGAGATGAAAGGTGGTGATCTGGAAGTGCCTGGCCGAGAGGTAGATATGTAATGGAGGTGGTCATGATGTGTTGTAGGTCTAGAGATTATAGGTAGTATTTAGAGTGCTAGGTGGAGTTTTCTAGCTTATGCTTGGTGTCAAGGTGAGGATAGGTGTCTATCAAAGAGACTAGCAAGTCATCATGCTATCATTGCAATATTAACTAGTGTCAATGATGTTTAATCGGATGGCTTAGTTTCTTTAATGAATCGATTTTAGAGCTTCGGTCATGATCATGTTCGAGGCTTATGTTTGATTAGTCTTCACTAGTACAAAATCAGGCTTCGGTGACACACAAAAATCGTCACTGTAGGTAGTTAGTGACGATTTTTTTTTCGCTAAATATGTCACCAAAGGTCGAGCCATTGTTGATGTTGTTCGGTGACACACAAAAAATCGTCACTGTAGCATAATAATTAGTCACCGTAGACTAGAGGTGTCACTATAGACCAGTGATTTTTGTTCCAATTTTATCAAATAATGTCAATATAAACCATTTTCAGTGACACATGTTTTTTTGGTTAGTGGCAATATATCAACAATTGGTCACATGAATTTTTTTTTTCAATGTGACGTTTTGCTTGAAATTGGTCGCATTACACTATGTTCAGTGTGACTATTGGTTGGTATTTGATCACAAATAGAAATCTAAGTTGTGACTATTACATACCTACTAGTGACATAACACAAATGAAAATGTGACCTAAAACGTTTAATATAAACTAGTCTTATTTTAAGTGTCACTGTTGTGTATCCTTTAATCACACTAAGTTTAAAAATTTCTTGTTACATTTCCATTTAGTGACATATATTACATAGTTACATGACCCTAACACACTTGTTGTCACACTATTATTAAATAAATGTGAGTTTTTATGTATTTTAGTGACAAATAATTTTGAACAGGGTGACTATATGTAGTTAGTTATCACACAATTGTTAATCTAAGTTGTGACTATTACATACCTTCTAGTGACATAACAGAAATGAAAATGTGACCTAAAACGTTTAATATAAACTAGTCTTATTTTAAGTGTCACTGCTGTGTATCATTTAGTCACACTAACTTTGAAAATTTCTTGTTACATTTCCATTTAGTGACATATTTTACGTAGTTACATGACCCTAACACACTTGTTGTCACACTATTATTAAATAAATGTGAGTTTTTATGTATTTTAGCGACAAATAATTTTGAACAGTGTGACTATATGTAGTTAGTTATCACACAATTGTTAATCTAAGTTGTGACTATTACATACCTTCTAGTGACATAACACAAATGAAAATGTGACCTAAAACGTTTAATATAAACTAGTCTTATTTTAAGTGTCACTGCTGTGTATCATTTAGTCACACTAACTTTGAAAATTTCTTGTTACATTTCCATTTAGTGACATATATTACGTAGTTACATGACCCTAACACACTTGTTGTCACACTATTATTAAATAAATGTGAGTTTTTATGTATTTTAGTGACAAAAAATTTTGAACATGTAACTATATGTAGTTAGTTATCACACAATTGTTAATCTAAGTTGTGACTATTACATATCTTCTAGTGACATAACACAAATGAAAATGTGACCTAAAATGTCTAATATAAACTAGTCTTATTTTAAGTGTCACTGTTGTGTATCCTTTAGTCACACTAAGTTTGAAAATTTCTTGTTACGTTTCCATTTAGTGACATATATTATGTAGTTACATGACCCTAACACACTTGTTGTCATACTATTATTAAATAAATGTGAGTTTTTATGTATTTTAGTGACAAATAATTTTGAACAGTGTGACTATATGTAGTTAGTTATCATACAATTGTTAATCTAAGGTGTGACTATTACATACCTCTAGTGACATCTCTTATTTTAAGTGTCACCGTTGTGTATCCTTCAGTGACACTATCTTTGAATATTTGTTGTTACATTTCCTTTTAGTGACATATATTACGTAGGTACGTGACCCTATAACATGCCTGTAGTCACGGTCTTTTCTAAAGACTATGACTGTTTTTGGGATGTAGACACAAATATTTATGTAGGCAGTGATTATATGTTGTTAGTTATCACACAATTGTTAACACAAAATTACCAATATATACCTTTTAGTGACACTTGTAGTGCACTATCTTTAATGAATGTGACCATATATATATATATATATATATATATATATATATATATATATATATATATATATATGTTAGACACAAATTATTTAGTAAAATTTAACTATATATAGTTTATAATCACCCAAATATAACCTTTTAGTGCCATGATAATTTAAAATGTGACCAAAAATGAATTATAATCACATGAATTTGATTGCAATTCACATTTAATGTCATTTGCGAAATTACTATAATAATGGATAATATATAAATGAAACGATACAAAAATATTATTAAAACAAAATGAAATTCTTCTTCATATATATAAATTTTTAAACAGGGGTAATTAGAAATATGCATCCAAATCTAAATCTCACTAGTTGAATTAACTAAGTCGGCTTAGCTGCTGCATTATTACTACTCCTGGTTAACTTCGATTTAATATTATTCAACTGGACATATTGTACTTGTCCTTTTGTCTTAGGTGTTTTTTTGACCTTTGAATCTTTCGGTTGATTCCGCTGTTGACCATCAACATGTTTAGTAGTTGTCCCGTTTGTAAAGTCGTTGACCTTTTGATTTTCAGTTTGTTGATCATCCTGTGTCAACACCATTTAAAAAGGAAAAAAGCACCTAAGTTGTTTGAAATAGTTTAATAATTTAAAGACCATTATAGACAGTAATTACAGAAACTCACATCAATAATGCAAAGATCCTTCGGCAAGGAACAAAACTGCCAACTGCATTCCCGACTGTTCGCGCATCAGGGATTTCATGAGGTAAAAATGCTGCATCTTGTATCGATCGGTCATAGACACTTTGTAGCAGTCCTCTTGGACTGGAACATTGTGACATGTTTGTAGACCTTCGGACAAGTAAATCCTACCTGAAGCGACAACGTGTCTCTTGGACACAATTGCTAGTCGACACTTGATAGTCTATAATAAATTTTGTCATTATATCATAAGGAAAAAAATACAAACACATATTTGTAAAAGTACATACCCGTTCTCCTTTTGGTGAAGGAGTATTTACTTGCAAGGTGAGCTTTCCGCGTTAATTTTGACGGTTTTGGAAGATTCCTAAATAATATTTTATAATTCCCACAATTAATTAATGAAGATTGTAAATTACTGAATTATTCAAAGAATAACTTACTTGATTGACTTTCTCATATGTACAATGTTTCCTTTTGCCTGTAGCAGAAGTGGCTCGGTCATTCTTACCGGACAAAGTTGTACGAGTAGTTTTTTTCAGTTGGCTGCTTGGAGACTGATTTCCAGGACCTGTCTCATTGCCCTGATCAAATACTCATATTTAAAGTACAATGTTATAATAGAATTGAATTAATCAAAATAATATTAAAATAAAGAGTTAACTACGTAAAAGGGCTCTATGGTTTATGGTTGTTTCACTCCTAGGCCCTAACATTTTAATGTTCTGTGCTAGAGCCCTAACATTGTAAGAACTGTGATCAGTTACTAGCTGAACCATTTTAGTGCATACTTTGTGAGTAATAACAATATCATACCATGAGTTGGGCATATCACCTAGGTCAGTGCCCGGGTATAAGTCAATACTTAAATGATTGAATTCAATAGGGATAATGTGATTGACGGGTATGTGTTTAGGTTTATCACAAACTCATTGCTATTCCACTATATATTATGTTAATGGTGTTTTATATGTAATACGAGATATGAGTTATCAGTTACCAGAAAATTGAGATTACTACCAGACAAGCTAGGTGATATGCCAGAAAATTGAGATTATAACCATAAATATTTGAATATTTCTTTATTGATATATATGTACTCAGGCTTGCTAAACTTTTACGTATATATATGATAAAAAGAACACATCAAGAGATTGAATAAAAAGATATCTAGGCGTGAAAATGGTTATCCCAAAATGGTTACCGAAAAACAATTAGAGGTTTATCAGTTTGTAAACTTCTATGTGCTGAATTGAGTCACTGTTCCTCCACTAAATATATATATCAAAAGATATCTATATTAAGCCACACTTGAAAAACAAAATGGTTACTGATATGCTCATACCTGATTTAGTTTCACAAAAAAAGGATATAAAAGGGTAACAAATAACCAAGAAAGCAAAAATGGTTACTGATATGGTTACTGATATGCTCATACCTGATTTAGTTTCATAGCGATCAACTAAATGTGGTTACTGCAATGTGGACGATCAATGCAATGGTTACTGATATGGTTACTGCAATGGAGCCTCTTCATAGCGATCAACTAAATGTGGACGATCAATGATGCAGGCAAAGGCACTCAAGTAAATTCACGCAAGAGCTTTTGCAGCAAGTCACAACATCCTGGTAAAAGGTCAGCAGCATGTCTGCTTGTTGTTCCATTGGGAGCCTGAACTGTTACAATGAATTCATCTTGTTTCTTGCTGAAGTTGGTTAGTCTCACATTTGACATCTTTTAGAGAACCTTTTATGTGATTAACGTCAGCAAGACTGAGTTCTGCCTATGTATTTATCCATTGAATCATTCTTATGCTCTGGGTCAAGGCTGCAAATGTCTGCCACTATATTAATACACGGTTCTGTCACAACGAAGGCCAAAGGATACTAGCATCCTCCTAATTCTGACACCAAGAAGAGCAGAATGAACTTCTCAAGCAGCAGCAGAAGCTGCCTGAACAATAGTAGACACAGCCGAACCTATACCATCCCCTTGATACTTTCTCAGGTAAGTTTGGACTAAATGACTAATGCAGAGGCATATTATCCTAAACCGTCAGTCATGGTTTCAAAAGCCTGTTACCAAATAAATGAAAATGTTTCCGCTACAATAATGACTTGTAATGGGTTGGAAATGCATAGGTTCTAGAAGAATATGAATGATGATCAGGCATATACATGGGTTTTGAAGGCTTGAAAGGGGAAAAGACATGTCTGCCCTCACGTGAGATGCACGTGAGGGTGTGGTTTAGTTACTATTAATCAAGGTTTGGTCTTAGGGCCCATACATGAAACAAATTAAAATGTTAAGGCCTTAACATAGAACTTTAAAACGTTAGGGCCTAGGAGTGAAACAACCATAAACCACAGGGCCCTTTTACGTAGTTAACTCTAAAATAAAATAATAAGTTACTAGAGTTATGTTAACCTTTGTGGACTGTTTCAGCTGAAGTATATGATCATTAACGGTGTCGTCATTCTGACCCACCGAATATGCAGTTTGATTCTTCTGGGACCCACTTGAATGAGACGGAGATTGCTTTTCATGAGTACAATGGATTAGCAATGGATTAATTGATTTATATTTATAAAAATATTATAGACAGATTCACTTACTTGCGGTTGATTCGGTTTTGTCCCCACCTGAATCCCCTGATTAGCAAGGCTGGATAGTAACGCTCTCATGTCAGCTTGTTGTTTATCAAGCGCATTTTTCATGAACATAAGTTCTTCACCTTGTTTCTGTCTTTCTTGTCTCTCTTTTTCCTTTTCGTCTCTCTCAGACTGGACCATAAGTTGAAGCTCCTTTATTTGTTCTTTCGTCGATCCTCTAACTCGTCGTGGACCGTGAAGATATATAGAAGGCTTTACTCCAGTTCCTACCCCTCTTACGCAACCACGTTTTTCGTGGCCAAAGACCAGTGTCATGGCATCCTCGCCTTGATCAACCTTCAACTCCCCAGCATTGATTTTTTTTTCATTTTCCAGCTACACAATATAATATATTGTAAAATCATTCAACTTCAAATAATATGTAAAATCATTCAACTTTAGCAAGAACGTATGAATAAATTTAAAGATAGTCTCCCGAACTCACTAGTTGCTGTGCAAGCGTTTTAACCTCCTCATCTTCTATTTCACCATCTTTGTTTTGACGGGCTTTATACCACATCAGACACCGGGAGGGAGGTACATCTTTCTCAACTTCGTTGTTTGCAAGCTTGTTATAATTTATAAGAAAAGTGCATTAGTATTATATCACATAATCTTTTTTGAAGTCCTAAGCATGTATTTAGGGAATTTTTAAAGAATAAAACATTTACCATTTTTTCTTCAAGAGTAGCATATCCACCTCTTCCCAACCGGTGGTTGTAACGTGACTTTGCACGAGCTTCCTTCCTTATGTCCGACGAATCCTTCATGAAAGTTAAATCTCACATATGTCAATTCTTAATTAAATTTATAGATATGAAAATATGAAAAATGATGAAATTATATATGTTGATGACGATAAGAAGATCGACCTATACCTTGAATTTGTCGGATTGTGTATACGCGACAAAGCTGTCCCAGTGATCTTGGTTAAGGATTATTGTCCGAAACCGTCTTGGAATTCTAGCTAACTTCTCTGGTTTGCCTAGGTTGGGGTGTATGTCCCGTTTAAACACCCTACTTCTAAAGCTTCTTAAGAGCAAACCGAGACGAGTCATAACAACTTTTCTTTTGTCTTCGTCTACTTCGTAATAACGCTGAAATAACAATTACAATTAGAATGGAATATAATGTATGCAAACAAATAATTGATCAGGCATTTTACCGTAATCTCTTCCCACAACTTATCCCTTAGTTCTTTGGATGCTTCCCTCCATGTAAGAACACTGAAATTCACTTTCTCCCTGACCAGATCTCCTAAGAAACTCACGAATTCAGATCTGTACTTTCCACTAAACCTGCCAAACGCATCGAACTTGATTTTATGTTTTTTCCCACCAGAATTTGTGTAGGCACTTCGCATCTTTGGCAGTCTGGTCAATCCCCTTTTCTTTTTATCTTTGGCATCAATGACTTTATGTTCGTTCTCGTCATCTGAGGGACTCATATCAGAGTCACTCGAATAATCGTGAAATTCTTCATTAAACTGGTCTTCCAATGCATCATTCTCTTCATATGTTCCTTCCAATTCCATGATCTACGACACAAAGTAGCATGCAAATCAGAGTTGTTAAACTTTTTCTTATTTTATACTAATTAACTGAAATTCACAGCAGCAAAACGCATACTTAATCATCATCAATCATCTAGATTATCCACAAGATCATCAATTTCTCATAACAAGGAGCTAAGGTTCCATATATTTTTATAAAAATTCCAATTAAACGAAAACCATAATCAACTAAAAAGGAACAAGACAAGACAAACAACCTAGGGATGGCTAATGCACTTTTAGCAGCAGAATTAACGCATGAGAATAATCCCCTAGAATATATGTTGAGAATTAACGAAAACCGTTGAATTTCATGAGAATAATCCCCTAGAATATTAGCAGCAGAATTTCATGAGAATAAACGCATGATATTAACATCAAATAAAGGTCAATCGTCAATGAACATATTAGCAGCAGAATTTCATGAGAATAATCCCCTAGAATATATGTTGTTTGAATAAACCATTCTAATCTGCTTATTCAGCTGAAGTATTCCGTCATCCGGGTTAATGACAGGCAGTGATGTTCTCATACGTGCAAAGGAGGTTGGTGTTAAAATTTTTTTTAATTATTTTTTTGGTATTCAACTAATTATGTGTTTATATGTGTGAACTATCATTTGCCAGATTTATCTCATTACTTTCTCATGTAGCTTCCTTTTCAGCTGAAGTATATGTTATCTTTAGCCACTTGAACATACTATAAGCTATTTGTTCTTATGGTTTTACTCTATTACATTCTTTCACTTACTTTGGCACTTTATTACTTCAACAAGTATACAAGTACCTAATATAAGATCTTTCTGTCCATGTGCATAATTTGTTATCAAGAAAATTGCATATATCATGTCCTGAAGCAGGTTCTGTTTTTTTAGCTCCTTGTACTGTTGTACAGTTATTTATTTACTCGTCAAATCATAAGCTATTTTCAGTTGCTAATATTCTTGATTCCTATCTAATTTACGCCTAAGCTGCCATGCATTATTTCAAAGCTTCCATTTGTTGGTTGTATGATTCAAAATTTTTCTGTACATAGCTTTCTGCTCACTGATATCATCTATAAAACTTCATCTAGTCCCTTTAAAATTGTCCCTCGATAATATATTCATCCAGAAACAGCCTCTGCCTGCAGGTGTCTATGATTAACAACGTTAGTTAAACTTCTTTTCTTACCTCTTTGTGGGATCTTAATCAGCATCATCAATCTTGAGCTCTTATCTGTTGTGATATCACTGTTCGTTTTGCTTTACTGAGTACCAAATTTGGCAATTTTGAGCCATTTACTTTTATACCTCTTAATAGGGCTGTCTTTATTCTCAATGGGTAAAATGTATTTCTTTAGCTAAATGGGCAACAAGTCAAACATGTTTATAGTTACCCTAAGTCTATTTCCTAATTTGTTGCATTGGTAAGTTCAGTTTTTTATTATGATAATATTGTTTCATAATTATGATTATGATTATGATTATGATTATGATTATTAGAGGTGGCAATGTTGACCCATTTGCAAGTAAATGGTTCGCATTTGGGTTGTGTTTTTACTTCTAATCGGTGAAATGGTTGTGTCAAATGGGTCAATGATTTTTGAAACTGAAAACAACTAAAAGAACTCACACTTTGGGGCAGTTTAGAACTCGTGGTACCAGGTTAGTTTTGGTTTTTAAAAGTGGTTATATTTATTTTATATATGTAGTACCTGAAAGAGATCAACATACTTTGGGGCAGTTTAGAACTCGTGGTACCAAAAGTTGCTGGTTAATGTTCTTTTATGATATTTGTTATTTACAGTACCCGAAGAGATCAACATACTTTGTTGCCTCAAGATCTTATAAAAAAGTCAATAACGTATAAGGTAAATGGCAAATTTAAAGGTGAATTTGGATCATTAGTATGGATTTTGCGTGTGCATTTCTACTTCATTCATCAATGACTTATTACTGTGCTTTTTTTTAGATTTAATATAGCACCTGTATACATCATCATTAAAATATCATTGTCTATTATGTGAATTTGTTTACAGTGGTGATTTCAAAGATGGACAAGTTTTGGATGGCAACGGATAGAAACAGAAAGGTTTATATGGATGGAGTTCTAAGTTTTATAGATTATGCAGTTACCCATTTAAAGAAATCGAGCAATAAGCCAATAAAAAAATACCGTGTCCATGTCAGACTTGTTTAAACCACTTTTTACGCAGTCTGGACGATGTGAAACATCACTTATTCAAAAATGGCATAGATCAAAACTATACCATATGGTCTAAGCATGGAGAAAAGGATGAGCCCCAAATTAGTTATCCGGTTTTGGAAGACAACTACGAAATGCACACAACCGATTTTACATTGGAATTACCAACTGATGCCGCCCAAACAGTAAATATGGTTGAAGCTACAGAAGAAAACTTCACGGATGACAGTGATTATGCAAAGTTCGTAAAACTAATTAAAGATGCTGAGAAGCCACTTTACAAAGGCTGTCCCGACTTCACAAAGTTGTCTGCGCTGGTACAACTTTTCAACGTGAAGAGCAAGTACGGAGTTTCGGATAAATGCTTTACAGAATTCATTCTTGTCTTTAAGAAGATGTTACCAGAAGGTAATGAAATGGCTAGTAGTACATATGAGGTTAAGAGAACATTCAAAGCAATGGGGTCAGGTTATAACAAAATACACGCTTGTATTAACGACTGTATTCTTTACAGGGGATTGTACGAAAAATATGAAGTATGTCCCACTTGTGGAAAATCAAGATGGAAGGTGGATGATATTAAAAAAGTAACATACAATAAAATTCCAGCAAAAGTATTATGGTACTTTCCCATAATTCCACGGCTTAAACGACTTTTTCAGTCACCGACGACTGCACGACATTTGAGATGGCACGCGGAAAGTAGAATAAAGGATGGTGTTTTACGTCACCCGGCGGATTCACCCGCATGGGCTGCTATAGATGACAGATATGAATTCATTAAACAAGATCCAAGAAGTTTGCGGCTAGGCATTGCAGCTGATGGGGTGGATGTTAATAGAGGAAATCGACACCACAGTGTCTGGCCAGTTTTAGCTGTCATTTACAACCTTCCACCATGGTTGTGTATGAAAAGGAAGTTCATCATGCTATCGTTATTAATATCGGGGACACCGGGTAACGATATTGATGTATTTTTAGCACCGTTGATTGAAGATCTACAACAATTATTTGATACGGGGGTAGAAACATACGATGCATATGCCCGAGAAAGGTTTACGCTACGTGCTGTTGTCTTATGGACCATAAACGATTATCCCGCCCTTGGTACACTTTGTGGTTGTCCATATAGTGGCTTCTTTGGTTGTGTAGTTTGTGGTAAAGGAACAAACTGTGTTAGACTAAGAAGATCAAATAAGCAAAGCTATGGTGGCCACAGACGGTATCTACCTTATGACCACCCGTTCAGAAAGCAAAAGAAGGGATTCGATGGAACACAAGAGTTTCGAAGTGAACCAATACCTAAGAACGGGGTAGAAATATATAACGAGATGCAATATTGTATAAACATTTGGGGTAAGGGCCACAAGAACAATGCATCAGCCATGCAACAAGCTTCGAACGGGAGAGGTGGGAAAATTAAAAAACATAGGGGAACAAAAGAATCAGATACAACAGAAGAAGGCAGCAACAGTAAACCCTACTGGAAGAAATTTAATATTTGGCATCGGAAACTTAGATATTGGCGGTTTAATTCTGTCAACCATTGTATAGATTTTATGCATATTGAAAAGAATGTGGCAGAGAGTCTGATTGGAACACTGTTAAACATTCCGGGAAAGACGAAAGATGGATTGGAGGCTCGACTCGATCTGGATGATATGCACTTAAGGCCAGAGTTAACACCTAAGAGAGACGGCACAAACATTAGGCTTCCGCCTGCGAGTTACACATTAACAACAGAGGAAAAAGACAAGTTTTGCGATACGTTGTACAAGTTAAGGGTCCCACAAGGGTATTGTTCAAATTTTGCTAGTTTGGTTAGTCTAAAGGACAGGAAGCTAACAGGACTTAAATCACATGACTATCACATGCTTATGCAACAGTTTTTGCCCCTTGCAATACGATCTATTATGCCACAACCCACAAGATATGCTATAATAAGGTATTGTTCTTATTTTTATATTCATATCACCATATCACTCCTTAATTTTTTGGTAAGTTGGAATAAAGCATGTGGTTACTTGACCGTATACTTTTTTATTTCAGGTTTTGTTTTTTTTTCAAATCAATTTGTCGCAAGGAGATCGAGGTCGAGGAGGTTGACAAATTGGAGGCAGATTTGTTTGTGACATTGTGCCTTCTCGAGAAATACTTCCCTCCATCGTTTTTGATGTTATGGTTCATTTAACCGTGCACATTGCTAGGGAAGTTAAGTTATGTGGTCCCGTATGCTTTCGGTGGATGTATCCATTTGAAAGGTGTATGAAGGTTATTAAGGGGCACGTGCGAAACAAAATAAGCCAGAAGGATGCATTGCTGAACAGAATGTTGCTGAGGAGACGATTGAGTTCTTGAGCGAATTCAAAAAAGACTTGAAGACTATTGGTATTCCAAATAGTTTGAGGAACTCGATTGAAAATAAGAATAGAGCAAGTAATAAAGACGGAGTCCCATTATCAACGGGTAAATCTTTGGACGACATTTCTTTAGATCTGTTCGTGAAAGCACATTTCTATGTGCTGCAAAATACATCCGAAATTGTTCCTTATATCGAGTAAGTATTATGTACATGGATTATATTATTTTATTTTCTACTATACGGTGTATAAAATTCGTCAATATTTATTTACAGTCGGCACATGGCATTTCTTGAACAACAACATCCTGACAAGAAAACAGCATGGTTAGAGAAAGAGCACAGCTTAAAGTTTGGTATGTGGTTACGATATGAGGTACGTACGTATACTACATATTTCATAACGGCCTTAATAGTTAAATATTTATTATATTTGATCATGTGGAATTGAAGTTCACCCGTGTAGTGTATATATATATGTATCAGGTTGAGAGAGAGTTAGCGGAATCGCGAGAAAGTATATCAGAGACCGTAAGGTGGATTTCACATGGACCAAACAGAAACGTATTGAGCTACGAAGTCTATGACATCAACGGATTTACATTTCGTACAAAATCTCGAGAAGGTAAAGTGCACCAGAACAGTGGGGTTAGTGTAGTAGCAAATGACTTGCACATTTCTAGAGAAGTTAAAACCTACACCGAGACAAGCTATTATGGGGTTTTAGAGGACATATGGGTACTTGATTACCATTTTAGAAAAATCCCGTTGTTCAAGTGTGACTGGGTTGACAAAAAAAACGGGGTAAAGAAAGACAACCTTGGGTACACATTGGTTGAACTTAGTAGATTAGGACACAAGAATGATCCTTTCATATTGGGCTCACAAGCACGACAAGTTTTTTATGTGACAGACCAGCTCGATAAAAAAATGTCAATAGTAATCAAGAATCCTCCAACAACTTATACGCATGCGTACGAAGATGAGGAGTTTAGTACGGTGATTAGTTATGAGAATGAAAATGTATTGCCCCCTGTAGACAAAAAAGATTTGGGGAAGGAATCCCGAGATGACTATTACCGCAATGACGGTCGGGATTTAATTATACGTACTAAGGTATGCTTTTCTTTCTTGATAATATACTGATGCATTTGTTAAATATGAAACGTTAAGTTGTCAACATGTACATTTGTACAAGTGTAGCTAACGCTTTCATTTGATTGTATCAGGCACAAGTGGACCCTTTTTGATTATCACGGACGTCTACCATTGGCTCGCATCATTACTTAATATTAGACTAGTATAATATAGTTGTAATATATTATGCAGTGAGTGGGTTTGCAAATTATTTTTTTGTGGTGAACCGGTTTGACTCATTTCTTTGGTTTGCTAATGGTTAGTAATGAACATTTAGTCACACCTAAACTAGTCTTAAACTAGTGGAGTTACTTTGTCACGTGTTTCAATGCTGACCGACAAACTAGTTGTTTATTGTCACATATTCCAATGCTGACCGACAAACTGGTTGTTTAGTATTAATAACAGGTCCCTTAATAACATCGCCTTTATATATTTTATCACACATCCGAATTGGAGATGTGAGAAATAAATACTTATACATCAATAACGTTGCCTTAGTATTAAAAATTTTAGTCACACCTACTAAAATGAACTGTGACTATAAACTACTTAGACTTCACTTATAACGTTTTCTTAGTATTAACCGTTAGTCACACATAATAAAGTGAACAATCACCAAATTGTAATTCTCGTCACATGTTTTTTTCCATTAACCATGACCATAATATATAATTTGTCACACATCCATATTCGAGCTGTGACCATAATCTTCTTATACATCAATAACTATTTCGTTAGTTTAAATTTTTAGTCACACATAATAAAATGGAAGCTGACCATTTGTTACTTCTAGTCACATGTTTGTTACATTTGTCATGACTATTACTTATCGTTAGTGACACACTGTAATTTTCACTGTCACCATAAACTTTAACATATGGTAACACAATTAATTAGTGTGACTAATAAACATAAACTTAACGTCACACAAAAAAATGTTTACTGTCATTGTAAATTACATTTACTCACAGTTACATTATGTCACTGAATGTGCGCCATTATATAGTGACACAAACAATTGCCATATGTGACCATATGTTTATCTATGGTATCACAAAAAAAATTTACATTTGTGACTAACGAAAAACGTGACCAAATAGTGACATTTGGTCACATTGCGATTAAAAGTCACTAATATTTGTAACATACGTTATGTTTAGTGTGACTAAAGAGGTGATTCTCTACGCAATAGTCACACAACCCCGCTGAAATCGTCACCAAAACATTCCAGGAATTTTCAAGCATACATACGGTGACACTATTCTTCGAAAGTGTCACATAGACCTGGCGGAGTGTATGTCACTAAAAGTTGATTTTGTACTAGTGCTTTGACACTAAGTTGTCTTGATGTTATTTTGTGATGTTTGGTTAGGTTATTTCATATGCTTCAAGGTTTGAGGTTTGTTAATCGGGTAACATAATGGTTTCGTTAGATATTTGTTTTTGTTAAGGTTTGATATATATGTTTATTTATCATGATTTATGGATACATACATACATGCTTACGTGAAATGCATGCATGTACCATACTTAAACTCATATATATAGTAATAATTTATATATATATTTGCTTGTATACGCAAATAATGCATACATAATCTTCATGCATGCAAGCATGCATACGTAAAAAATATATATATATACATGCATAACACACATACATATTTTACTCATGTATAGGATACAATTATATATATATATATATATATATGTAATTACTAAAACTCATAATATTTGTGAAGTGTTAATCCAATATGTAAAAATTTTCTTAAAATATTAACTCTCTAACCTGTATTTTAGGGTTGTCACAATTGGGCTAAAACTTGCTGATTAACGGTGTCTCTAACAATGTTTCTAACAGAAGCTACATCGGTGGCGTCTATAATGGTGAAGGAGGCGCCACCCTGGAGCACACTTGATTTACACTTGTAACTTTTCTAGATCTTTTTATTGATAGGTCATATGTCCCATAACTCTTTTTCTAGTTTAAGTTATGCTCGTTTTAAGTTATCATGGTCGTGTAACATCTTTTCTGTGTTTATGCATCTCTCGACTTCCGATTTTCATCATGTTTCTTCCATGATCTTCATATTCTTCATGCTTAACATATAAACACAAGAATATCCTAAGAGTAACTCTATTTCTTATAATTTAATTATTAGAACGTGAAAACAATAACTTAGACATGAACTTCAACCATCCGGTCAGTGTGTCCAGATGAAGTGATTAATTACACTAGACAACCTTTATATATATGTATATGATTTATTTCATCTTGGTCCTCAATCTAATGATTGTTTTCATCGTTAAGATAGGTCACATGGTTATCATGCAAAGGTATAAGTATAAGTGTTAAAAAGACATTTCAAGTGGTGTAATTCAAAAACGTATCCACGTATTAAGGAAATATGATTAGTAAAACGTTTCGATTGACAATTTAAGCCTCAAAAAATTTTATATATTTTTATTATCACTTTCTTTTAAAGCTAGTTTTATACTAAATCTATTATTTCACATGATTTCAATATCCATAAGAAACTTAATATATATAAATTAGAATGCAAACCATGTGAAGTTATTTAAGTAATTATGATTAGTAAAATGTTGAGATTGGCGAGTAAAACCTCAAACAAAATTTTATGTTTTTATCATCACTTTTTTAAAGTTAGTTATGTAAAATTTTATAGTATCATACAATTTAAGTATCAATAATAAACTTAATATATAAAAATTAGAATGCAGGGCACGTTAAGATATTTAGGTGCTTTTTATATAAATTAGAATGCTAGTTTTATAAAAATTTATTGTATCATATAATTTATGTAATCATATGATTGTGACTAGCATCTAAATCACTTCATATGGCTACATTCTAAATTTTGTGTTTTATGTTTATTATTATTATTTGAATGGCAAATTAAAATTATGATTGGCATATAAATCATACAATACATTTTTTTTGAGATGTTACTCGTCGGCCTCAACGTTTTAACGATCATATTTTCCTAATACATTATTTCGTTTTTAAATTATGTCACTTGTATGTTTGGTTTACACATCTATCCTTATATGAAAATCACGTGATCTAACTTAACAACACAAGCTAATAACCATTAAACTAAATGATCAAAGATGAAACAAACTATATACATAAAGGTTGTTTAATGTAAAAAACTAATTAATAAAGAGAAAAGTTACAAAGTGAAATTAATTATATCGATAAATATTCTTTTACTTAATACACTTATTTATTTTGATAAAGTTGACTTTTAATATATTCACTTTGGGACTTTTCTCTTTGTTAAACCTTATTCTCTATGGACAAAGATCTCATGTTTCCTCATAATAAATAAAGTTAGGAACAAAGGTTTTAATTACAAAATTAGGAATTTCTAGGTGCAATTCATTCTTTATAATGGATCAAATTCAAGTTTGTGTTGTGAAACTAAACAAATTTGTGAATCTATGAGGACCCAGTTCAATCCTAACCTAGTAATTTAGAAGAAAAAGAAATCACTAATATATCGTAGACTATGACAAGTTTTAAGCATACCTATAGGATTGAGATGAATGTTTATAGAGAGCATTTATAACACGTTGTGAAGATAGGCTTTTATGTAACACGCATGTAAGTCTGCCTTTATAGTAGGGATGCATGTCTAGGTTATCCTTTAATTGCGTGAATTCTTTTGTGTTTTTTTTGAACGGCTAAATTGGAATCACTCACGGATCACTGGAGTATCATCGTGCCACCAGTGTTACCACGCGATCATATTCCACCACCAAGTCACCAATTCAGGAGGAAACTCATAATTATGAGAAAACCCCCCTTTGTAAGATTCGAACCCATGACCCAATAGGCCCTAAGTCTTATTCCACCACCAAAATGTCGCTGGGCTATAATGCCTTTGGCATTCTTTTATGTTTTGAATAATCAAATTCTCTTAGAACTACTAGCTTTAGGTGCTGTTTGATACCTCTGACCCATTCACTGACCACTGACTGGCTGACTCGGTCAGCCAGTCAGTGCGTTTGCTGTTGCTGACCGGCCCATCTGACCCGGAAATCCCACCTGGCCGGGTCTTTTTTTTCCCCTCCGCTGACTCGGTCTTTCTTCCATTCCCCCTCCGCTGACTCCATCTCCTCTTCCCCCCTCCGCTGCTCCATCTGCTGCGCTCCACTGTCGCCATCCCCCACACCGTCGACCCCATCTGCACCAAACGCAACCAAACGCCTCATCTCAAACGCCATCCCCCCCACCGTCGACCGCTGCTGCAACCAAACGCCTCACCCACGACTCGCAACTCGGACTGGAGGACTGACGAACGAAGGTTCTAGAAAGAGAGAGTGTGGAGATTTGGGGGCGATTGGGGGCGATTGGGGGATTGGCATCGGTGATGGAGAAAGAGAGGGGGTGTTGGGGAAGGTAACCGAGAGGAGTGTGGAGATATGAGGGATGCCTTGTTTTATTTGATTTTGATGACTTCAATTTTTAATATTTTATATTTTAAAGGTAACCGATTTGGTGAATCGATTTGGTGGTGGTTCGGTGGATTGCGATGGTGGTTCGGTGGATCGCGGTGGTGGTTCGGTGGATTGCGGTGGTGGTCAGACGCATACCGAATCAAACAACCAAGTTTCAGTCAGACGGATACCCAGTCAGAACTTCTAACTGGGTCAGCTTCTGACTCAGTCAGATCTTACCCAGTCAGTTTTATCAAACCCCTTAGTAAACCTATGCAATATACGGGTTGAATAAATAAAATATTAATATAACAGATTTATTAATTATAAAATAATATTTAAGATATGATATGACTGAAATTATATATGACAAATAACTATAATAATAAAAACAGTGATATCAACTTTTTAAAATTTTATTTTTAAATATTTTTCTAAAATAAAAAATAAATATTTTATTCTAAAACAAACCGTATAAAATGATAATTTTAAAAATTTCCTTATTATAAATCCCAAATTTAATTTTTTTTTAAATTAAGTTTTCAAAATTACCAATTTTAAAATATTTCGTATTTCTAAAAAAGTTTTATGCTATAGAAAAATTTATTATTTTTTATAAAAATTCGTTTATTTAGAAATAACATTAATAAATAGATCTCTTTTTAATTTACTAAATCTAAAAGAGTGTTAAATAATATTATTAGTAATTAAGGTAATTAATTAATAGGAAAGAGAGACGAAAAAATTAATTTGATGAAAATGATTATGGTGCTGCCACATAGCATCTCAAGTTACTCTTTTATTAAAGTAGAATGATGTAGTTAACTATGATTAGTCTGGAAGTTTTAATGACTAGAAACCTAAAAGTGAATTAGGGGTTTCATCAACCTTTCCTTGATCAACAATCTTAAAGATCTTCTATTCAAATCTTCGCTTTAGACAATGGTGGTGTTTGTAAACATAATCTTCTACGTCGAAAGATAGTTTGTAAGGTAGTCCACGACAACATTCAATTCTATCCGTCTGTCTTTGGCTTGACATGATGTGATAGTAGTAAACCTAGAATGAAACTCTGAAGGTTAACTCTTGCTTTGTGTATGTTGTTGACGTATATGCTGGCTTAATAAAACTATCTACACTCTCAATGAGATTAAATAAGTTGACAAACACATGATACAATGTGTGTACGCCAACTCAAATTGCAGATTTATAATGGTTTATAATAACAAAGTTACAAAATCCCACTTTACTATTTTCAATATTATTGACTATTACATACTAGGTGTATATATCTAATCATGCATGTACTAGTATTATATATAGGATCGAGATGCTAAATCCATAGAAAATGATTACCAGCATTAAGGTTATTAACTATTTTTGAAGAAAAATAATTGATTTAATTACTACATTATTACTTAACCTATGATACTCATATATATATATATATTATTATTATTACTTAACCTATGATACTCCTATATATATATATATATATATATATATATATATATATATATATATATAAAGAAATACTCTATTATTAATAGAGAGTGGAAAAAATAGTAAACTTTATTATTAATACAAGCGCAAGACAAAATAAATATATTTTCTAAAAATACAAAATATTAGGTAACATTTAATATAAATGAATGAAAGACGGAATAAAATTAATTATTTAGAGTAAATAAACAAAGCATATTTCCTTGGTAAATGAATTAAAATAGACTATTATATAATTAATCTTATTCCTTCTAAACAAATCAAATTAATTTCATTCATCTTTTTTCTATTTCATTTATTCTTTTATCCTCAGTCATTATCATCACCACCTATCCACCCATCATAACAATCACCACCGGTCACCACCGCCCACCACAACCACCGGCCACCACCGCCCACCACAACCACCAACCACTATCACCACCACCAGCCACCAAGATCGATCGTCACTAGCCACCACCACAAGCCACTACTACGACAAACTAGCCACCACCACAAACTAGCCACACCACCACAAACTAGCCACCACCACCCCCACCAATCACCATCGGCCACTAAGATCGATTACCACATGCTATCAACACTAGCCACAGCCACCACCACGACCATTGTAAGGCCCCGTTCCCGGGACGCTTACAGCTGGTCATTCATCGCACTTAAAACATATAATTAAATGATTTTACTAAAATCATGCAGCGAAAACTTTTAAAACCAACATTTCATTTCATTTAAATAAACACTTTTGCAACATAATACATCGTTCATTACAAAAGATCGCTCGATCGTATTACAATGTAAAAATATTTAAAACAAAAGAATGCCATCCAAAAGAACTGAGTAGTCGCCCCGTGCCATCCTCAGCAACATACCTGCCAACTGGAAACACATAAAAAGTCAGCGTTGCTGAGTGAGTTCTAGTTTTATAAATAAAACATACTTTTCTTTCGTTAAAACCGTTCTTTACTTTCTTTCAAATCATACTATACTTTCGTACATGATCACACATCATACATACACATAGATAATATCATTATTATCTTTCATTACGTTCGTTAACTTTTGTTCATTCAATGTACATCATTATCATTCATTTCTCATCTAGATCCCGTCAAGCTTTACCCTCCTCATGGCACACAGCCACGATTACTGAGTTTGAATGACAAGGATCTCGTTTCATTCTTTATTATGATATCTCGTTAACGTTCAATTCATACATTCGTTCATTTCATGCATATCGCACTTTTCGTACATCATTTATTATCTTTCACTTATATCTAGATCCTGTCAAGCTTTACCCTCTTCATGACACGCAGCCACGGTTGTTGAGGTCGAATGACAAGGATCTTGTTTCGTACTTTATTATTATATTTCGTTCTTTCATTCATTTATTCGCTCATTACTTTTCATTACTTGAATCTTGTCTCATGCAATATCCCCGACTCATGCTCGAAAGCTGATGCTGTGTTAGGGCCTGTACACAAACCCCCGACTCATGTCCGAAGACTGACACAGCACCAGGATATGCGACAGAGATCCCATTTGAGTCAACCACATGGATTAAACTCCATCCGAGTCTGTTGCAACACAAGGTCGCTCACCTCATTATCTCGTATCATTATACATATCGCATAAATCGCACCAATGGAGTGGTCACTAAGACCCACTCCCCCTGTGTGTGTGAGAACTCTTGGGGTTTAGCCAGAATCGCACACCATCTCATTGGTTAGCCAAAATCGTACGCTACATAATCCACATGAGGTAGCCAAAACTGCACGCTACATAGCACACAGTAGATACCACATCGCACGTATCAGAGCAGTTACTAAAACTGAACTCCCTACTGCATCTATGCCCCCTTATGAATTAGCCAAGATCGCACGCTATAATACACACACAGTTAAGCTAACAACTCTTAATGAGTTGTGAATCTCCTTTCTTTCTCTTGCAAGCCATCTTTACTCTCATTCATTCGTTCATATTTGCGTTCATTCATTACGTTCCTCTTTTCATTACCTTCCACTTTACGTTACATAATACTTTCATTACATTCATTAACAGTCATCGCAACCGAGGGAAGACAATCATGTGTAATAATAAGGAACATAACAACATACAACATCAATCACACAAGGCAACATCGCACACCCATAACATACATCATGCATAACATACAGCATGCACAATCACATAACATCAAACATCACACGAATCACGCGCATCACATCATATAAAACCATACAGCATCACACATCATTATGCATCGCATCATCATCATCATCAGCTCATCATCATAATCATCTTCCATCATCCATGCCCATCACATCATCTACAACCCCAAAGGTCCGAGCCTACGTCCGCACTTTCCCGAAAGTCATACAATACTATGGTCATGCGGGCATATGGGCCCTATTCGGTAGCATGGTCTTCCATGCGTATGAGAACACTCAGGTGAATGGACCTCCAGTCGCATAGCCTCCAATCGTATGCTTCCCATGCGAATGAACCTCAGTCGCATGACATCCGGGTGTATGGACCTCAGTCACATGACCTTCATGCGAATGGCCCTCAGTCGCGCACCTTTCGTGCGTATGAACCTCAATCGAACGACTTACAGGCGTATGGACTCCAGTCGCATGACCTTCAGTTGCATGACCTTCATCCGCATTTCATTCAGTCGCGTGACCTTCATCTGCATCTCATTCAGCCGAATTACTTTCATACGAATGAACCTCAGCCGCACTCCTTTCGTGCATATGGATCCAGTCGCATGCCATTCGGACGTATGGACCTCCAGTCGCATAGCCCTAGCTGGGTGTAGAATGCAGTTCATCCCGAACTACAGCTGCCAAGTTTGACCTCCAAACTCTTCCAAACCTCTTTTAAGCTCAAATCAGCCATTCTAAACCTTAGGGAAGCATACCACGACACCATTTGTAACGCCCCGAAATTTCCCGAAACGAGCCATTTAATAATAATGGGCTTTTAAGGGTTAATTTAAGAAATAAAGGGGTAAATTAGTGGGCTATGGATAAAATTAGTCTTAATGGGCTAGGCTTAATGGGTTTAAGGGCCCTAATCAGCCCTTAAACATGCATGAACAGCTCCATCTTCACCATTTCAAACCCTAGCCACCAAATTCGTAGAGAGAGAAAGTGAAGAAATTCAAGATTTGGAGCTTGAAGGTTTGAAGGATTGAAGTTCTGGTGGATTGGAGCATCAATACACAAGAAAAGAGCAACAAAACAAGGTAAGAATCGACCTCTAAGGCCCTCTGTAGATCAAACCCGGATTCTAGAGTTTTGGGATTTTGAAAAGTTTAAAGAAACACATAAAGGTCGAATTTTTACGTATGAAAACGTGTAAAAAGCTTAGATTTGAGTTCATGAAAGGTAAACTAAGGATTTGGACATAAAAAGTTAAGATTTTGGGTTAAAAACGGGCTGGATCTGAGTTTTTGTTCATCCAGCGAAACTGGGCCCCGATCCAGCGAATTTAAGTATTCATCCAGCGAAACTGTACATTAGTTCAGCGAGACTAGGAGAAGTTCCAGCGAAACTACAGTTTCGCTTGGGCGAAACTATAGTTTCGCCGGTAATCTCGCTAAGACCCAGACTGACCTATAGACCTTGCGAGAATAGGGAATTCCAACGAAAGTTGGGCGCTCAAGGTAGCGAATCTGTCTAGCGAAACTAGCAGAAGTGCTGCCCAGCGAAACTGCAGGCGAAACTGTAGTTTCGCTGTAGCGAAACTATGGGCGAAACTATGAAGAAAATGACGTTTTTGCATGTTAACTTTCGTGCAGCTAGAGCATTCAGGCTATAGCCTAAGTGACTTAGAATTTAAGCTACTTGGACGAGTTCAGGTGAGTTCTAGATCCCCTATTTTATACATGCTTTAAATGTTTTGGGGCGGTATGCATACTAAGATACATACTTTTTATGATCAGTTCTTTTAGAGTAAAGTTTTACTTACTACCTTATATGGGAAAAGGGATTTTCTAACGAATTCATAACGTGTTTTTCCTTATTAAGATATAACCTTGTAGTGATGGATTGCCTTCGAGATGTGTTGTGTTATATTATATATATATAACTTAAATAAGAAAGTGAAACGTAAAGAAAGGTTATGTGGCCCATAACGTGTACCCGGATAAAGTAAAGTCTTGCAAGTAAAGTCCTGCAGGCAAGGGATAAAGTAAAGACTTGCAAGCAATGGCTAAAGGAGGGTTGCATTTGTTGTGCCCTCACCCGGATAAAGTAATACTCGAACAGGCAGGTCTGCAAGCCCTAAATTGGCATGACAATAATGGCCCGATCGAGTACGACTGTAAGCCCTTAATTGGCGTGTCGGTAAAGTCCTAGGCGAGCCTAGGCACCGATTGTGACAGAGAATTGACGGATAAAGAAGAGTAATAAATAACGAGAAATGAAAAGTAACGATAAAGTATCGATAAAGTGATAGCCTGTATGTATTGATGTTTGATAGACGAGAACTATTTTCAACTGCTAAAGCTAATACCTTTACAAAAAGTTATTTACAAAGAAAACCTAGAATTCACTCAGCGAAGCTGACTTTTGTATGCATATCAGTTGACAGGTAAGAGTTAGAGCGATGGAACAGAGGCATCGAACTGAAGCTTCTTGGCACTAGAAGACTGGCATCCCGGATGAAGAAAAGCTAAACAAAGAACCCCTAATTAGTTTTGTGGATTAAAGACAATGCTTATATTTTACTTGTAATGAATTGAAATGACAGTATTTTTCCGCTGCAATATATATTTTATACGTATATGAGTAAATGATTGTTTTAACTCGATGTTTTGCTGTGAATGACCAACTGTGAGGCTTCCCTGAGAAAGGTGGGCCTTACAAGTTGGTATCAGAGCCAATGTTTAAGAGATTTGGGAAAATTATTTTATAAACCTAAACTTAAACAGAGAATGGGACCAAGTGTCAAGGATGCCAGTCCAAGAAGCTCCATGCCCAGAGGTAACAAATATGCTATAGGTATTATTCTAGTGGATAGTGCCTTCTTATTTGAGTTGGAGCCGAAATAGAGTAGGATAATGTTATCTGTGATGCCTATCTGGATTTATGTGACTTATACGTGCATAGACTAGGTATAGTAGGTTCTGGTGTTGGTGTGGTTCAGGATAGAAAAGTTTATGGCACGAGAAGTTCTGTAAGTAGTTAATCACAACTGGCCACTGTTATTAAAAATTTACAAAACTTGTCGTGAACTGAACTTGCCTTGAAGGACCATATTAACATTCTGAACCTTATAGGAAGTAGAACGAATGGCACCTAAGAAAGAAGTTCCAACCATGGTCACCCGAAGAAACGCTAGGGGAAGGCCCCCGACTAAGGCAAAGGAAACTGCAAGTGCAACTGTGAAGCCAACAAAAAGGTCCACCAGAAGGCCGGTTGAGGAACCGATTAAGGAGGAGGAGATTGAGTTAGAAACGGGAGCCGAGGGGTCTACCCCTGATCAGGCCAGACTGAAAGAGACAGTAAAGGAAGCTATTGCCCAAGAGGTGCATCAGGTCCTGTCTGGAGTGATGCCCGCTCTGCTTGCGGAATTTGTGGAGCAGGTTAAGAGCGATAGTAAGAAGAGTACGGCTTCAGAAAAAGTTGATAAGAAAGGGGCAGTCAAGACTGAGGAGTTGAGCGACGAGGGAGATCGTCTGGGTAACCATGATGGCCCTGAAGTGGAAGAGAGGGCGAAGGGGTGCAGCTACGGGGATTTTCAGAGGTGTAAGCCCCCAACATTTGATGGTACTGGTAACGCTATCACTGCTTAGCGTTGGATTAGGGAAATGGAAGCCGTGCTGAAGATCAGCGAGTGTCGTGAAAACCAAAAGGTGAAGTTTGCTTCCCATTCCCTTTTGGATCCAGCACTGTGTTGGTGGGATAACATTGCTGAGTCTTACGGAGAGGAGGCCATTGAGAGGATGAAATGGCCGGAGATGAAGAGGTTGGTGATAGAGGAGTACTGCCCGGAAAGAGAGCTTGACAAGGTCGAGCAAGAGTTTGTGAGTTTGGAGGCTGGAAATATGACTCACCAGGAGTACACTGCAAGATTCAATGAAATGGCACGTCTGGTGCCTGATTTGGTAACTCCTGAAGCCAAAAGGATCAAGAGGTACATACAAGGGTTGCCCCTAGACATTCGTAGGGATATGGTCACTGCTCGACCTAGTACTTTTAGATCAGCGGTGGACCTCAGTGGAAGGTTGTACGATCATTGCAGGCCGGTGATAGTGGGTGAGACGAAGAAGGCTTGGAATAACAATGGGAAGAGATATGGAAGTGGTGGCCACCAACTGGGGAACAAGAAAGCAAGGGTGGATGCAAAACAGATGGTTGTGAAGGGGTCGAGGAAGTTAAGAACTGTGAGAAGTGTGGGAGGAGGCATCCCGGAGAGTGCCGATTGGGTAGCCATGGGTGCTACCGGTGTGGGAAAACGGGTCACATGGCTAGGGAGTGCCCGGAAGTAAACGAGTGCTTTAACTGCCATGAGTCAGGGCACTACAGCAGGGATTGCAAGAAAGCCAAGCCGGGAAGCTCGGGCACGAGCAGGGTGACGACAAGGGGGATGATGGAAAGCCCAAGGTCAAGGCAAGGGCTTTCACCATGAACAAGAAGGAAGCAAGGAAGGACCCGGACGTAGTGTCAGGTACGTTCCTTGTCAATGATGTTTGCGCCTCCATATTATTTGATAGTGGTGCCAGTAAGAGTTTTGTATCTGTATCCTTCTGTGCTACACTAGATGCTCAAACTAAGAAAATAGATGATGCCTTCGAAGTAGAAACGGCCGATGGTAAGTCCATTAGAATAGCCCGAGTGATAGAGGATTGCCACATTAAACTAGGAGATCATTACTTTCCCGCACAATTGTTTGCCATGCCCTTAGGAGGTTTTGACGTCGTACTAGGGATGGATTGGTTGGCTGCCCACGATGCTAACATAGTATGCCAGCAAAAGATGATCCGATTAACGGCCCCAGATGGTAGTCCGATTACGATCTACGGTGATAACGATTGCAAGGTTCCAAGGATCATTTCCGTGATCAAGGCGGAGAAATGTATGAGGCGAGGGTGCGGAGCTTATCTAGCGTGTGTCAAGGATGTTAAAGATAAAGCGAAAGTGTTGTCCGATGTACCAGTGGTGCGGGACTTTCCTGACGTATTCCCGGAGGATCTGCCCAGAATACCACCGGATAGAGAGATAGAGTTTCAGATTGACTTGCTGTCAGGAGCCCAACCCATTGCCAAAGCACCCTACCGCCTAGCTCCCTTCGAGATGAAGGAACTCATGTCACAACTGCAAGAACTCCTTGACAAAGGGTTCATTAGGCCCAGCATTTCTCCATGGGGTGCTCCCGTGCTATTTGTGAAGAAGAAGGATGGCAGCATGAGGATGTGTATAGATTACAGGGAGTTGAATAAGCTGACCGTGAAGAATCGGTACCCTCTACCCCGGATAGATGATCTGTTTGATCAATTGCAAGGGGCAAGCTGGTTCTCCCGAATAGATCTCCGATCCGGATATCACCAACTGAAGGTAAGGGAGCAAGATATCCCAAAGACGGCCTTCTGAACGCGCTACGGCCACTACGAGTTTCTGGTTATGTCTTTCGGGCTAACCAATGCTCCTGCGGCATTCATGGACTTAATGAATCGCGTGTGCCGCCCGATGCTGGACAGATCGGTGATAGTATTCATTGACGATATCCTGATATACTCAAAGAACGAAGGAGATCATGCTTGTCATATCAAGGAGGTGTTAGAAACTTTACGAAGGGAGAAACTGTATGCGAAGTTCTCTAAATGTGCCTTCTGGCTACGGGAGGTACAGTTTTTAGGGCACGTTATAAATTCCGAGGGAGTAATGGTTGATCCAACGAAAGTTGAAGTAGTTACGCAATGGAATTCCCCGAGGACGCCATCCGAAATCCGTAGTTTCTTGGGATTGGCTGGTTATTATAGAAGGTTCATCAAAGATTTCTCGAAGATAGCTTCCCCATTAACAAGGTTAACGAGGAAGAACGTGGTGTTCGACTGGGGAAAGGAACAGGAAGATGCGTTCCAGGAATTGAAGGATAGACTAACCAAAGCTCCTATACTAACCCTACCGGAGGGAGATGAAGACCTAACGGTATACTCCGATGCTTCTTACTGCGGGTTAGGCTGTGTGTTGATGCAAAGAGGGAAGGTTATAGCTTACGCATCCAGACAGTTAAAGGACACAGAGGTTAACTATCCGGTTCACGATTTGGAACTTGCCGCAGTAGTGTTCGCATTAAAGATCTGGAGACACTATTTGTATGGAACTAAGTGCGCCATATTTACCGACCACAAAAGTCTAAAATATTTCTTTGAGCAGAAGGACCTAAATATGAGACAGAGGAGGTGGTTGGAGTTGATAAAGGATTACGACTGTGAAATCCATTATCACCCGGGTAAGGCGAACGTGGTAGCCGATGCCCTGAGCCGAAAGGAAGGATATGAACCGATCCGGGTGAAGGCGTGCCAACTAGTAGTGACCCCAGATGTTATGAGGATGATAAGCAAAGCTCAAATGGACGCTTTAAAAGAGCAGCAAATCAATAAGGAAAGGATGGTGGGAAAAGTTGATGAATTGGTAGAAAACACCTTGGGCGTTAAGACCTTCCATGGCAGGATATGGGTTCCGAAGCATGGTGACTTACGGGAAAAGATTATGGACGAAGCGCACAAGACCCGCTACTCAATTCACCCAGGCGCGAATAAGATGTACCACGATTTGAAGAAAGATTATTGGTGGCCCGGAATGAAGAGAGATGTGGTTGCGTATGTAAATAAATGTCTCACGTGCCTACAGGTGAAGGCTGAGCACCAAAGACCTTATGGTTATGTTCAGCCATTAGAAGTACCAGAATGGAAGCGGGAACATGTTACCATGGACTTCATCACCAAGCTACCCCGCACGGCAAAAGGCCACGACGCGATCTGGGTGATAGTTGATAGACTGACTAAAAGTGCGCATTTCCTGCCAATCAAGGAAGCAATTAGTTCAGAAAAGCTCGCTGAACTATTTATCCGAGAAATTGTGGCGCGACATGGTATGCCCGTATCGATTGTTACAGATAGGGATACGCGGTTCACCTCAAAGTTTTGGAAAAAGTTCAATGAAGAGATGGGTGCGAGGTTGCATGTTAGTACCGCATACCACCCACAGACCGATGGGCAATCGGAAAGAACGATCCAGACACTGGAGGATATGCTTCGGGCATGCGTTATCGAATTTGGCGGTAATTGGGATTATCATCTGCCACTAGCAGAGTTCTCCTATAACAACAGCTACCACGCCAGTATTAAGATGCCCCCATATGAGTTATTGTACAGTCGACGGTGCAGAACTCCTATTTGTTGGGGTGATGTCGGACAGAAGGAGCTAGGAAGCTTAGAAGTTGTGGAAGCCACAACGGAAAAGTTGGAGAAAATCAAGGCGTATATGAAGGCTGCCAAGGATAGACAAAAGTCATACGCCGACAAAAGAAGGAGACCAATAGAGTTCACCGTGGGTGACCGGGTAATGCTAAAAGTGTCACCATGGAAGGGAATCATCCGATTTAGGAAGAGGGGGAAACTGAGTCCCAGGTTCATCGGACCATTCGAGGTACTAGCACGAGTTGGGGACGTAGCTTACAGGCTAGACCTTCTAGAAGAATTAAGTGGGATTCACACTACCTTTCATGTGTCGCACTTAAGAAAATGTTTAGCACCAAATGAGGCATTCGTACCTCTAGATGACATCGAGGTGGACGAGAAGCTAAACTATGTAGAGCAACCAGTGGCTATACTGGATCGGAAGGAGAAACAATTGAGAAATAAAGTAGTCAAGCAAGTTAAGGTGCAATGGAAACACCGAAAAGGGTCGGATGCCACCTGGGAATCCGAGGAGGAAATAAGACGCCAATACCCCGATCTGTTTAATGACGAGTCAGGTTTCGAGGACGAAACCTAATTAAGAGGGGAGACTTGTAACGCCCCGAAATTTCCCGAAACGAGCCATTTAATAATAATGGGCTTTTAAGGGTTAATTTAAGAAATAAAGGGGTAAATTAGTGGGCTATGGATAAAATTAGTCTTAATGGGCTAGGCTTAATGGGTTTAAGGGCCCTAATCAGCCCCTTAAACATGCATGAACAGCTCCATCTTCACCATTTCAAACCCTAGCCACCAAATTCGTAGAGAGAGAAAGTAGAGAGAGAAAGTGAAGAAATTCAAGATTTGGAGCTTGAAGGTTTGAAGGATTGAAGTTCTGGTGGATTGGAGCATCAATACACAAGGAAAGAGTAACAAAACAAGGTAAGAATCGACCTCTAAGGCCCTCTGTAGATCAAACCCGGATTCTAGAGTTTTGGGGTTTGAAAAGTTTAAAGAAACACATAAATGTCGAATTTTTACGTATGAAAACGTGTAAAAAGCTTAGATTTGAGTTCATGAAAGGTAAACTAAGGATTTGGACGTAAAAAGTTAAGATTTTGGGTTAAAAACGGGCTGGATCTGAGTTTTTGTTCATCCAGCGAAACTGGGCCCCGATCCAGCGAATTTAAGTATTCATCCAGCGAAACTGTACATTAGTTCAGCGAGACTAGGAGAAGTTCCAGCGAAACTACAGTTTCGCTTGGGCGAAACTATAGTTTCGCCGGTAATCTCGCTAAGACCCAGACTGACCTATAGACCTTGCGAGAATAGGGAATTCCAACGAAAGTTGGGCGCTCAAGGTAGCGAATCTGTCTAGCGAAACTAGCAGAAGTGCTGCCCAGCGAAACTGCAGGCGAAACTGTAGTTTCGCTGTAGCGAAACTATGGGCGAAACTATGAAGAAAATGATGTTTTTGCATGTTAACTTTCGTGCAGCTAGAGCATTCAGGCTATAGCCTAAGTGACTTAGAATTTAAGCTACTTGGACGAGTTCAGGTGAGTTCTAGATCCCCTATTTTATACATGCTTTAAATGTTTTGGGGCGGTATGCATACTAAGATACATACTTTTTATGATCAGTTCTTTTAGAGTAAAGTTTTACTTACTACCTTATATGGGAAAAGGGATTTTCTAACGAATTGATAACGTGTTTTTCCTTATTGAGATATAACCTTGTAGTGATGGATTGCCTTCGAGATGTGTTGTGTTATATTATATATATATATAACTTAAATAAGAAAGTGAAACGTAAAGAAAGGTTATGTGGCCCATAACGTGTACCCGGATAAAGTAAAGTCTTGCAAGTAAAGTCCTGCAGGCAAGGGATAAAGTAAAGACTTGCAAGCAATGGCTAAAGGAGGGTTGCATTTGTTGTGCCCTCACCCGGATAAAGTAATACTCGAACAGGCAGGTCTGCAAGCCCTAAATTGGCATGACAATAATGGCCCGATCGAGTACGACTGTAAGCCCTTAATTGGCGTGTCGGTAAAGTCCTAGGCGAGCCTAGGCACCGATTGTGACAGAGAATTGACGGATAAAGAAGAGTAATAAATAACAAGAAATGAAAAGTAACGATAAAGTATCGATAAAGTGATAGCCTGTATGTATTGATGTTTGATAGACGAGAACTATTTTCAACTGCTAAAGCTAATACCTTTACAAAAAGTTATTTACAAAGAAAACCTAGAATTCACTCAGCGAAGCTGACTTTTGTATGCATATCAGTTGACAGGTAAGAGTTAGAGCGATGGAACAGAGGCATGGGACTGAAGCTTCTTGGCACTAGAAGACTGGCATCCCGGATGAAGAAAAGCTAAACAAAGAACCCCTAATTAGTTTTGTGGATTAAAGACAATGCTTATATTTTACTTGTAATGAATTGAAATGACAGTATTTTTCCGCTGCAATATATATTTTATACGTATATGAGTAAATGATTGTTTTAACTCGATGTTTTGCTGTGAATGACCAACTGTGAGGCTTCCCTGAGAAAGGTGGGCCTTACACCATTCAAGCACAACCAATCCCGAAATCAAGACCCAAACGAATCATACACATACACATACATACACAAACGGGTTTACACCTAAAATACCCAAAAACGATTTTTAGATGTGTTCCAGCCCCAAAATCATTCAAAAGCGTGTAAAAGAGGGGTCGTAGAACTCACACAAACAATCCCATCGAGTAGAGCTTCGATTTGACCCGCTACACTTTAATTTTCACGCTCGAATCCACCCGAACCAAGCTTTTCTCCCGTTTCTCTCTTCTTCTCTCTTCTTGGCTGAGTTTTGCAAGAATGGGGAGGGTGTGGGCTGCCCTCCCCCTTTTATACCCCCACTCATCCAAGTTTCTTCCCATTTGGCAAGTTTGGTCCCTCGACTCTGGGCTTTATTTCTTTTCTTCTTTCGTCGGCTTCAAAGAAAATTTTCAGGTGTTACAAGTCCACCCTCCTTATATAGGTTTCGTCCTCGAAACCTGCTATTCCTTAAACAATCGCGGGCAATACCGTCTCATCTCTTTTCCGGTTTCTTACCTGGAGTTTAATCGGCCTATGTCGTTTATCAACACACGACTTCTTGTCTATCTTTGGCTACATTCATCAGGGCTTTGATCCTTTCGAGCTTCTCAGTCGTAGTCTCGATCACCTCAATACTTCCCATACGACCTTTGGTGCTCGACCTTCACTTGTAAACAAGTAAAGCATTTACCCCCGTACTCCACCATATCACGTTTCATACCCGGCCACCGATAATCTTTACTTGGGTCTCGGTACATCTGGCAGTTGTTATATTAGTGTATCCATATACCTTACATCGGCCAAGTAGGCAATACTTTCACGCCTCATGCACTTTCCCGCCACTACCATCAAAATCACCTTCGGAATCGTCGTGACTCAATCACCTTAAACCGTACCGTGATCCCGTCAGGCACTGTCAACCGTATCATCTTTTTGCGACACATAATGTTCGCTCTGTAGTCTGCCAAACAATCCACTCCTAGGATCACATCGAAGGGTGTATCTATATTCTTACTACTAACAGGCAACTTAGCATAGAAAGCAGCAGGAATAAAACTTTTACTAGCGCCAGAATTGAATATCAAAAAGTCTAAAGGTTGATTTACTAGAAACGTACTTGTCACAACATCAGGGTCCGCCCTAGCCTCCTCCTGCATCATCATGTAGGCGCTGCGTTCGCCCTCTGTCTTTCTCCTCCGGTCCTCTTGACTCCCGAACCTTCCGCCCTAGGCTTCTTACAATCCCTGCTTCTGTGGCCAATTTCTTCACAATTGTAACATCTCACAGTCCTACATTCTCTAGCCACTTGACCAGGCTTCCCACACTTGAAGCAAGTATTTGGTCCCCTTTTGCATTCTCCCGAATGCTCCATCCCACATTTACCACACCTATTCGACCCCGCACCAGGTGTGACCACACGACGATCATCCCCCCGTGCGTGCTTATTATTCATCGGGACACCACCCCGTCCAGTTTTCTTCCCCCTCCAGTTCTGGTCTCCATCACCTTTCTCGCTGTCTTCAGCCACCACCACTACAGTTCTTTCATCGTACAACCTTCCTGCCAAATCAACTGCCGACCTAAACGTGCTCGGTCGGGTAGCGATCATGTGCCTACAGATATCCACCGGCAAACCCTGAATGTACCTCTTAATCTTCCGTGATAGAGGCGTCACCTGATCCGGCATCGGACGTGCCATCTCGTTGAACTTCGTGGTGTACTGCTGATGTGTCATGGTTCCCGCCTCCAGCTGCAGGAATTCCCTTTCCACCTTATCCATTTCCCTGTGAGGACAGAACTCCTCAATCACCAACCTTTTCAGCTCGGACCACTTCATTTTCCCAATCGCTAGACTACCCTCGGCTTGGACTATATTGTCCCATAAACACAAAGCCGAGTCCACAAACGAGTGGGCAGCATGGACCTCCAGTCGCATAGCCCTAGCTGGGTGTAGAATGCAGTTCATCCCGAACTGCAGCTGTCAAGTTTGACCTCCAAACTCTTCCAAACCTCTTTTAAGCTCAAATCAGCCATTCTAAACCTTAGGGAAGCATACCACGACACCATTCAAGCACAACCAATCCCGAAATCAAGACCCAAACGAATCATACACATACACATACATACACAAACGGGTTTACACCCAAAATACCCAAAAACAATTTTTAGATGTGTTCCAGCCCCAAAATCATTCAAAAGCGTGTAAAAGAGGGGTCCTAGAACTCACACAAACGATCCCATCGAGTAGAGCTTCGATTTGACCCGCTACACTTTGATTTTCACGCTCGAATCCACCCGAATCAAGCTTTTCTCCCGTTTCTCTCTTCTCCTCTCTTCTTGGCTGAGTTTTGCAAGAATGGGGAGGGTGTGGGCTGCCCTCCCCCTTTTATACCCCCACTCATCCAAGTTTCTTCCCGTTTGGCAAGTTTGCTCCCTCGACTCTGGGCTTTATTTCTTTTCTTCTTTCGTCGGCTTCAAAGAAAATTTTCGGGTGTTACAAGTCCACCCTCCTTATATAGGTTTCGTCCTCGAAACCTGCTATTCCTTAAACAATTGCGGGCAATACCGTCTCATCTCTTTTCCGGTCTCTTACCTGGAGTTCAATCGGCCTACGTTGTTTATCAACACACGACTTCTTGTCTATCTTTGGCTACATTCATCAGGGCTTTGATCCTTTCGAGCTTCTCAGTCGTAGTCTCGATCACCTCAATACTTCCCATACGACCTTTGGTGCTCGACCTTCACTTGTAAACAAGTAAAGCATTTACCCCCGTACTCCACCATATCACGTTTCATACCCGGCCACCGATAATCTTTACTTGGGTCTCGGTACATCTGGCAGTTGGGATATTAGTGTATCCATATACCTTACATCGGCCAAGTAGGCAATACTTTCACGCCTCATGCACTTCCCCGCCACTACCATCAAAATCACCTTCGGAATCGTCGTGACTCAATCACCTTAACCGTACCGTGATCCCGTCAGGCACTGTTAACCGTATCATCTTTTTGCGACACATAATGTTCGCTCTGTAGTCTACCAAACAATCCACTCCTAGGATCACATCGAAGGGTGTATCTATATTCTTACTACTAACAGGCAACTTAGCACAGAAAGCAGCAGGAATAAAACTTTTACTAGCGCCAGAATTGAATATCAAAAAGGCTAAAGGTTGATTTACTAGAAACGTACCTGTCACAACATCAGGGTCCGCCCTAGCCTCCTTCTGCATCATCATATAGGCGCTGCATTCGCCCTCTGTCCTTCTCCTCCGATCCTCTTCACTCCCGAACCTTCCGCCCTTGGCTTCTTACAATCCCTGCTTCTGTGGCCAATTTCTTCACAATTGTAACATTGCACAGTCCTACATTCTCTAGCCACTTGACTAGGCTTCCCACACTTGAAGCAAGTATTTGGTCCCCTTTTGCATTCTCCCAAATGCTCCATCCCGCATTTACCACACCTATTCGACCCCGCACCAGGTGTGACCACACGACGATCATCCCCCCGTGTGTGCTTATTATTCATCGGGACACCACCCCGTCCAGTTTTCTTCCCCTTCCAGTTCTGGTCTCCATCACCTTTCTCGCTGTCTTCAGCCACCACCACTACAGTTCTTTCATCATACAACCTTCCTGCCAATCAACTTCCGACCTAAACGTGCTCGGTCGGGTAGCGATCATGTGCCTACAGATATCCACCGGCAAACCCTGAATGTACCTCTTAGTCTTCCGTAACAGAGGCGTCACCTGATCCGGCACCGGACGTGCCATCTCGTTGAACTTCGTGGTGTACTGCTGATGTGTCATGGTTCCCGCCTCCAGCTGCAGGAATTCCCTTTCCACCTTATCCATTTCCCTATGAGGATAGAACTCCTCAATCACCAACCTTTTCAGCTCGGACCACTTCATTTTCCCAATTGCTAGACTACCCTTGGCTTGGACTATATTGTCCTATAAACACAAAGCCGAGTCCATAAACGAGTGGGCAGCAAACTTCACCTTCTGGTCTTCTCGGAACTCACTGATATTGAGTACCGCCTCCGTCTCTCTCACCCATCGGTGAGCAGCAGCAGCAGTACCGTTACCGTTGAAGGTAGGGGGCTTGCACCTTTGAAAATCCCTATAGTTACAGCCTCGTACCGACTCTTGCACAGGCTCTTCCTCCTCTTCCTCATCATCGGAGAGAACCGTTTCAGTTTTCGTTTGTTCCTGTCCTCTCGAGGACCCGTTCCTCTCCCTTCTTTCTCCACCCCGTACGGCCTTTATCACTTCAGTCACCACATACGGTAAGATCGTCTGCATGACCTGGTGCACTTCCTCCATAACAGCCTCTTTCATTGAGGCTCTCAAGTTAGCACTCTCGTCACTAGCCTCCGGATGAGGGGTCTCGGGCTATTTATGAGCCGCCTCTTCAGATCTAGGCCTTCCTCTTATGACCCGTGGTTCAACACCAAGTCCACCCCGTGAAGCCTTAGATGATCTACCACCGGCCATCCTCTAACACACACTGAAAGATTCAAACACTAACACAGTCATTCAAAGGAATAGCTCAGTTTATGTCAAGTATAGTAAGTCCCTAATTACAGTGGCTAGTTGTGATTAGCCACTTACTTTACTCTTCATATCCCAAGCATTACCTGTTCTGACTACATCAGTATCTAAATCTACCAGCAACACATAAATCACATAACATGCGCACGTAATACGGGTTAACATTACGAAAATACCTGATGGCACGCAGCTACTCAGATTGACATCCCTTCCCTTTCCGTCCCATTCTCAGTTTTAGTTAAGTTTTATTTTGAAAATTTATCCATCTCACTTAAACTTTGGCTCTGATACCAACTTGTAAGGCCCCGTTCCCGGGACGCTTACAGCTGGTCATTTATCGCACTTAAAACATATAATTAAATGACTTTACTAAAATCATGCAGCGGAAACTTTTAAAACCAACATTTCATTTCATTTAAATAAACACTTTTGCAAAATAATACATCGTTCATTACAAAAGATCGCTCGATCGTATTACAATGCAAAAACATTTAAAACAAAAGAATGCCATCCAAAAGAACTGAGTAGTCGCCCCGTGCCATCCTTAGCAACATACCTGTCAACTGGAAACACATAAAAGTCAGCGTTGCTGAGTGAGTTCTAGTTTTATAAATAAAACATATTTTTCTTTCATTAAAACCGTTCTTTACTTTCTTTCAAATTATACTATACTTTCGTACATGATCACATATAGATAATATCATTATTATCTTTCATTACGTTCGTTAACTTTTGTTCATTCAATGTACATCATTATCATTCATTTCTCATCTAGATCCCGTCAAGCTTTACCCTCCTCATGGCACACAGCCACGATTACTGAGGTCGAATGACAAGGATCCTGTTTCGTTCTTTAAATTCATACATTCGTTCATTTCATGCATATCACACTTTTCGTACATCATTTATTATCTTTCACTTATATCTAGATCCTGTCAAGCTTTACCCTCTTCATGGCACGCAGCCACGATTGCTGAGGTCGAATGAAAAGGATCTTGTTTCGTACTTTATTATTATATTTCATTCATTCATTCATTTCTTCGCTCATTACTTTTCATTACTCGAATCTTGTCTCATGCAATATCCCCGACTCATGCTCGAAAGCATAGCCTGTACATAAACCCCCGACTCATGTCCAAAGACTGGCACAGCACCGGGATGCGCGACAAAGATCCCATTCGAGTCAACCACATGGATTGAACTCCATCCGAGTCTGTTGCAACACAAGGTCGCTCACCTCATTATCTCGTCTCATTATACATATCGCACAAATTGCACCAATGGAGTGGTCACTAAGACCGACTCCCCCTGTGTGTGTGAGAACTCTTGGGGTTTACCCATAATCGCACGCCATCTCATTGGTTAGCCAAAATCGCACGCTACATAATCCACATGAAGTAGCCAAAATCACACGCTACATAGCACACAGTAGATACCACATCGCACGTGTCGGAGCAGTTTACCAAAACTGAACTCCCTAATGTGTCTATGTCCCCTTATGAATTAGCCAAGATCGCATGCAATAATACACACACAGTTGAGCTAACAACTCTCAATGAGTTGTGAACCTCCTTTCTTTCTCTTGCAAGCCATCTTTACTCTCATTCATTCGTTCATACTTGCGTTCATTCATTACGTTCCTCTTTTCATTATCTTCCACTTTACGTTACATAATACTTTCATTACATTCATTAACGTTCATCGCAACCACGGGAAGACAATCATGCTTAATAATAAGGAACATAACAACATACAACATTAATCAACAAGGCAACATCGCACACCCATAACATACATCATGCATAACATACAACATGCACAATCACACAACATCAAACATCACACGAATCACGCGCATCACATCATATAAAACCATACGGCATCACACATCATTATGCATCGTATCATCATCATCATCAGCTCATCATCATAATCATCTTCTATCATCCATGCCCATCACATCATCTACAACCCTAAAGGTCCGAGCCTACGTCCGCACTTTCCCGAAAGTCAGACAATACTATGGTCATTCAGGCGTATGGACCCTATTCGGTCGCATGGTCTTCCATGCATATGAGAACACTCAGGCGAATGGACCTCCAGTCGCATAGCCTCCAATCGCATGCTTCCCATGCGAATGAACCTCAGTCGCATGACATCCGGGCGTATGGACCTCAGTCGCATGACCTTCATGCGAATGGCCGTCAGTCGTGTACCTTTGGTGCGTATGAACCTCAATCGCACGACTCCCAGGTGTATGGACTCCAGTCGCATGACCTTCATCCGCATTTCATTCAGTCACGTGACCTTCATCCGTATCTCATTCAGTCGCATTACTTTCATGCGAATGAACCTCAGCCGCACTCCTTTCGTGCGTATGGACCCAGTCGCATGCTATTCGGACGTATGGACCTCCAGTCGCATAGCCCTAGCTGGGTGCAGAATGCAGTTCATCCCGAACTGCAGCTGCCAAGTTCGACCTCCAAACTCTTCCAAACCTCTTTTAAGCTCAAATAAGCCATTCTAAACCTTAGGGAAGCATACCACGACATCATTCAACCATAACCAATCCCGAAATCAAGACCCAAACGAATCATACACATACACATACATACATAAACGGGTTTACACCTAAAGTACCCAAAAACGATTTTCAGATGTGTTCCAGCCCCAAAATCATTCAAAAAGGTGTAAAAGAGGGGTCCTAGAACTCACACAAATGATCCCGTCGAGTAGAGCTTCGATTTGACCCGCTACACTTTGATTTTCACGCTCGAATCCACCCGAACCAAGCTTTTCACCCTTTTCTCTCTTCTCCTCTCTTCTTGGCTGAGTTTTGCAAAAATGGGGAGGGTGTGGGCTGCCCTCCCCATTTTATACCCCCACTCATCCAAGTTTCTTCCCGTTTGGCAAGTTTGGTCCCTCGACTCTGGGCTTTATTTCTTTTCTTCCTTCGTCGGCTTTAAAGAAAATTCCCGGGTGTTACAACCATCATCATCGGACACCACCACCAATCACCACCACCACCATTAGTAATTACCACCAGCACCACAACCACCACCAATTACCACCAGCACCACAACCACCACCAATTACCACCAGCACCACTACCACCACCAATTACCACCAGCTACCACAAGCACCACAACCACCACCACCGGCTGCCAGCACCACTAACGACCACCACCGCCCACAACCATCGGAAACCACCATTGGTCACCATGGTCGCCACCACACCGGCCACCACCTGCACCACCCACTACCACCAAGAACCACCACCCGTCATCATCGGCCACTAATGTTGTCGGGCGTCAACACCATAACCACTTTTGTATTTTATTTTTTTTATTTTTTCTACCTAACAAACAACACAAAGTAATGATTTATTCTATTCATACAGGGTAACCAAACGAGACATGAATGATTTATTTTAATATTTTATCTCTTACAATCTATAATCCATTCCATTACTCTATACCAAACAAATCATTATTCTTTATTCAAATCATAGACATATTAAATTGTTATTTAAAATGCACTATTAACCTTAAATTTTAAAACTAAGCGATTGGGATTATTAAATTGTATGTCCTTTTCATTTAGGATAATGGATAAACCACCATAAGAAAACATACATTATTATATATTTAATATTAAACTTAAAGGCTTCCGTTGAATCATAAAGCCATACAAAGTGCTTAGAATATTTATTTGTTTAATTTCAAATCACCGTATTTAGCTACTAGTTAAATTAAAACGGGCGCGACATCTTTTCTTTTTTAACTTTGGATATAATAATTTATTAAACATCTTTTATATTTCTTTTGTAAACGTTTCTCCTTTCGTAGATGCTTTTACAAGAAAAGACTAAGAAACACATTAAGAACTTTTGTAGTTGCTTTTATATTGCATCGGATTTCCACTATAATATCACTCAAACTACATAACAATAGTTTGAGATAAAATCTTAAAATAGTCAATCTTTAATGTTTTTCTAATAAATTTCCGCAAATGAATTTTTTAGCAATACAAACAATTTCTAATGTTATGCAATTTTATGAAAATATTTATAAACACCTCTAATGTTATGCAATTTTATGAAAATGTTTATAAACACAAATTTTATCAAAATTAAGGGACCTAAATGGAAGATACATAAACACTGATTTCTCTTAGTGCTTATGTTCTCAAGTCACCTTCAATTAATCAATCATGAAACTTGATTTTCTTTTAGTCAATTTTCGTTTTTCATCACAATTACTTCTTATTTTAGGTAAAAGTTCAAAAAAATATAATAATAATAATAAGAATCACCAAATTCCGCCCCATTTGCTATGCAAGCGTCAGGCTAGATACACCTTGCAAAGTATTTAAATCTAATACCATCAATTTCAGCAGCATCACTAATAATGATCTTTTTTTAACTCAGCTTACACGAATTACATTGTATTACATAATCTCACAAATAAATTACATTACAATAATTTCTGACTTTTATATGTGTGCCCAAGTGTGTCCCGATGGCTAGGCGTGGTGCCTGGTTGAGTACAAATTACACCAGAATATAAATGAACACAAGATCTACATATGCACCCACACCATGGCACATGGCCATATGTGCTGCATCGTGGCGGTGCTTGCCATTATACCCCTACTTGTGCCCACAATCTTCGATGGATTAAAGTGCCCGATGCGCGAACGACTTCACATTTCGTACCCACCAATTCTAGCACAAAATGGCATCATGTCTGCAGATTAAGCCAACTTGCCGAAGTATATAAATTTCGAGAATATCAATTCCAGTTAACTCGCTAACAATGATATTCAATATTAACTCACCTTGGTGACATGTCCTTTGTGTATGTATGAGTGGTAAGCGGTTTACTCGCAAACTTGTCAAGTCGACTTTGACACAGTGTTTGTAATAATACTTAAATTGATCTAACTCGTGTGAACTAAAACATTCAAATATTATAAAATGTTATGTCGTGTTGGAAATGTACAACAAAAAAATCATATACTTGTTTTGTTTTTCTATAGTTTTCTTTAATATTATTTTCTTGACATATTTGACATTTTTAACATGTAAAAAAACATTGGCCTGTGTTGGCGACAATTGAAACCGACCCAACAATGGTAGGCTCCAAACCACTAAGGAGAGGTGGTGACCTCTTAAGTCTTAAGGGTGTTTTAGGTATTAATTAACTAAGTCATATCCTCTATGCAGAGCCGTACCATATAATGGTCGAAAATTTTTGGGCCCTGCGTGAGTAGAGAAAAATGTGCCTTTTGTTATATAAATGAAATAACTCGAATATAAAATTTTGGGTCCTGTGCGAATAGAAAAAAAAGAGACATAAGTTCGATCAATCAATCACTCTGACCATCCGTATTCCGATCGTTTTTCTACTGCCCCACCTCAAATCGTAAGTTGTTTTGTTTGACTTTTAATATGGGTTTAAAACCTAGTAATAGGTAACTGATAGTAGGTTAAAATAATTAAAACTTTAATGGGCTATAGCCTATAATGTTTGTTAGCCTTAAAATAACTAATATATTAATGAGTTTGTTAATAGCGATTTTAAACATTTAAGGAAATACATAGGGATTTTTTATAAAATATATATTATATAACTTTTTTTAGAAACTTCGTGCCCTTAAGGATAGTGGGCCCTTGACGGTCGCCGGCCCGCCCCGCCCCCCTTCAATGCCGACTCTGCCTCTATGTAAGATTGTTACGCAATTAGTCCAATAACAAGTATAGGTGGATTAGGATACTTGGCAACCAAGTTTGGGTTATATATATATATATATATATATATATATATATATATATATATATATATATATATATAATATATTATATATATATATATATATATATATATATATATATATATATATATATATATATATATATATATATATAAAGACGAAATAAAAAGAAAGGGTATGGATAAATGGAAGGATGAGAGAAAGAAAGAAAAAGAATATTGATGATATAGAATTCCAATATGTAAGGTCTATGAGTAGAATGAATGGTCCAGAGTATTTATTAATTTCAGACAAAGGGAGCATAAACCTAAAAACATCAATATTTTTCTGAATAAATATTAGCAAGACCCCGGCTTTTTTGTATGAATGGAACTTGTTCTATAAATCTCTATCTCAAAAAAATGTCTAACAGAAATATCCAGAAATCTAAATCTAGAAATAACATAACTAAGAGAAATCACACGAATAAATTCTCTTTGACTCTGGCTCTTCAAGTGACTCAATAAGATAGACTGACCTATTCCAACTTCCCAAAACTTCTCAAAGATTCAATCCATAAAGAATCATTACAATCTTTATCCTTGAAAGAGTTTCTTACTTCTACATCATTATTTGAGTCAAGTTTTACAGTAAAGACTCCATTTTATTATCATAAGAAAGATCATTTTCTTTTTCTTTTCGAATGAAATTGTCAATGATGTAAAGCAAATAATCTACATAGATCGAACAATAAAAAGAAATATCATTCTTAAATATTTAAAATTGAATATTTTAGGGATGGAAATGATTTTTCACAAAAATAGAAAGACTTTTTGTCACTGAAATAGGATAACAATACATACCTATAGGCTAAGCACTTCCTCTTTTATATGTATTTTCATATTTTGTTTAACCTGAGGTTAAGTAATCTTTCTACAGATCTATGTCCCATCTTATCTTTATCTGGATCACAAAAGGGTTTAGTTACTTTTGCATGTCATTTGAACTCGATTTAGTTCAGTTTGTGAAAAATTCAGATATGATTCCCAAAAAATCATTCAAAATGAAAAAAGAAAGAGGAATCATATTCTATCCAATATTAGACCTTGAAACAGAACCTTCTTGAACAAAGTATTCGGATAAAAGAGATATGCTCTGGGACGGAAGGATTCGAACCTCCGAATAGCGGGACCAAAACCCGTTGCCTTACCGCTTGGCTACGCCCCATTTCTATTTATATATATACATATATATATATATATATATATAGATATATATACATATATATATATATACATATATATATATATATAGATAACCCTTAAAATCTAAAAGACTAAGACAAGCTCCATATTTATATTCTTAGTCTTTTATATCTATTGTGCATATTATATTCTTTTTAGAAACTCCTTAGAAAGCTACGTCAATAAAAGTAATTTATTGAAATAAGTACAGTTTTTAGACTTTTCAAAAATTATAGTATAAAATACCCTATGCCACAAATAAATATTAACCCTGAATATATAAAATCAAAAGACTTTGTTCTTGGGTTAAATTTCTTATTTAACAACCATGGAGCACTTACATTAACAAGACATTTTATTACTTTTAGTAAAAACATTTATACTATTCCAACATTACGATATAATTATACATCAGAGATTGCGCAGAAGCGTGGTGGACAAGGTAATTTAGATTTTTTAAAAACACATACACTTAGAACAGAATTTATAGAAAACGAAAGCATGAAATTGTTAACAGAATTTTTAAATCATGAGTTAGAAAAAGGAAGAGATATAACTAAAAGCTTAAATCATCCTATGATTCTACACCTTGAAAAAATAGGATTAATAGGAGAAGACATAACAAAATCTAAAGTACAATATACTTGTAAATTTAAATTAAAAAACCCAGATATTACTATAAGAACAAGTAATATAGAATATAGCCCATTAGACAAAGAAGAATTTAGAAAACAAATCCCTGAGATGATATCACAAGGATTAATTAGAAAATCAGAAAGTCCTCATAGAACAGCAGCTTTTATAGTAAGAAATCACAGTGAAATAAAAAGAGGAAAAGCTAGGATAGTTTATAATTACAAAAGATTAAATGATAATACAATAGATGATGGGTATAATATCCCTAATAAAGACAGCCTATTAGGATTAATACAACAAAAGAAAGTATTTTCAAAATTTGACCTGAAATCAGGATACAATCAATTAAAGCTTGAAGAAAGTTTTAAACCATGGACAGCTTTTACATGTTCAGAAGGGCAATACGAGTGGAACGTACTTAGTTTCGGTCTAAAAATGCACCTTCTATTTTTCAAAGATTTATGGACAGTATATTTTTAAAATATGAATTTTGTTTAGTATATATTGACGATATATTGGTAGCCAGTAACACTGTGCAGGAACATGAACAACATCTACAAGAAGTATTTAATGAAATCAAAAAGAACGGTATAGTAGTTTCTAAAAGAAAATGGAGTTATTTAAAAGAAAAATCTCTTTTCTAGGGTTAGAATTAGGAAATGGTAAAGTAGAATTACAGCCACATATATCTACAAAAATTTTGGATTTTCCTGAAAAATTTGAAAACCTTAAACAAATACAGGCTTTTTTGGGATTGGTAAATTATGCTAGAAAATTTATTCCCAATCTATCAAAATTAGTAGGACCATTATACAGTAAGACAACAAAAAATGGACAAAGGTATTTTAACAGTGAAGATATAAAGATAGTAAAAGAAATAAAAAATATGGTTAAAAATATTAAACCATTAGAATTACCATTAGTAACAGACTATATAATAGTAGAAACAGATGGGTGTAAAGAAGGATGGGGAGCAGTCCTTCTATGTAAACCAAATAAATACAGCCCAAAAAATGATGAAAAAATATGTGCTTATACGAGTGGAAATTTTCAAAATAAAAATAATTGGACAAATATAGATTTTGAAATACAAGCATTAATCTATTCTCTCGAAAAATTTAAAATATTTTTACATAAAGAATTCACAGTTCGAACAGATTGTGAAGCAATAGTTAAATTTATTAAAAATGATCAAAGTAAAAAGATGAACAGGACACGATGGGTAAATCTACAAAACATAATACAAGGGAATGGATATTTTATAAATTTTGAACATACTAAAGGAAAAAATAATGGGATAGCAGATATGTTATCTAGAAATATAAATAAGTGGTTTATTGCAGATGGAAAGAAAGAATGCTAAAGGCAAAGGAATCCTTATACAGCCTATACAGAATAAAAAATCTTCAATGACTTCTAATGAAGAAACAGAGAAGATTCAACAGTTATATACAGAATCGATCAAAAGTTATAGACAACTTCCAGCATCGATTACAGGTATTGGGGAAGTATCACGATACTACAACCCAATAGAAACTCGTCCAAAAATATACAGAATACACAAAGGACGTTTACTACAACACAGAATACACAGAATCTAAACATTGTATTTGGAGGAATATACTCTCTCCAAAAATGTATTGACACCAACAAAAAGTTTAGACCTATTGGTGGAATTACATTAACAGAAAAACAACAGTGTCTACTTGATAATCTTTGGCATATTCAAACCATGCCACAAGCCTCAAGTTTTAAAATACAAGTCTTGAATGCTCTAAGTATGTACTTCTCTGAACAGAGCATGACAACACCTGAAAAAAGACACAAACCAAAGTTTACACATTATGTCATTTTTCGAGGTACAAAAATCAGTATTTTCAATAAATGGAAACTGTTGCAAAATACATACAATGTCCCAATCCAATTTATAAAGGTTTTGAGAGCTTTCAACAAGCCATCGAAACTGCAAGGGAACATTTTGGGGTTAAAGGTTTTTACATTGAACCCGAAGAGGTTAAAACATTTGCTGAAATAGCAAATACAAACCCAGAACAGTTAATCAAAGCTCAAGAGCAATTGATTACTGATCTACAAGAACAACTTATAAAGAAAGGAAAGATACACAGTTTATACACATAAATTGGAGAATGAAATTCTCAAACAAAAAATTGCATTACTCGAGGCAAAAAATACACAGTTATTATAAAAACTCGAGAAGAAAAAAGAAAATACAGAGATATACAGGACTTTTGAATCCTTCAGAATGTAAGGCCCACCTTTCTTAGGGAAGCCTCACAGTTGGCCATTCACAGCGAACATAGATTTAAAGCAATCATTTACTCATATGTGTATAAATATATATATTGCAGCGGAAAAATATACCGTAATTCAACCCATTACAACGTAGTTAAATTAAATTATAAACATTGTCTTTAATCATCAAAACTATTTAAATGTCCTTTTAAGCTTTTCTTTATCGGGGATGCCAGTCTTTGAGGCCAAGAAGCTTCCATTCCATGCTCACATCCCATAAGCTCTAACTCTTACCTGTCAACTGATATGCATACAAAGTCAGCTTCGCTGAGTGAATTCTAGGTTTACTTTGCTAAATAACTTGCGTAAGAGATATTAGCTTTATCAGTTGAAAACAATCATTGTCTATCAAAATATAAATACACACAAGCTATCACTTTATCATTACTTTATTATTTATTATTATTTATTACTCTTCTTTATCCGTCAATTCTCTGTCACTATCGGTGCCTAGGCTCGCCTAGGACTTTATCAGTTGAAAACAATCATTGTCTATCAAAATATAAATACACACAAGCTATCACTTTATCATTACTTTATCATTTATTATTATTTATTACTCTTCTTTATCCGTAAATAACCTGGCTCTGATACCAACTTGTAAGGCCCCGTTCCCGGGCACCTCACAGTTGGTCATTCACAGCATAAACATACATATTAATAATTTAAGCAGCGGAATTAAGTTGGCAAAAACCCTTCATTCATTTAAAACACTGTTGTTAAGCAATACATTCTAGTTCTAAGTCACAAAACAAATAGACGAATGAATTACAAAACAACAGTATCGTCAAAACATAATTTGGATGTCAGACTTGTCTTGCCGAGTAACCATCTGAGTGTGCCATCCTCAGCAACCTGTTACCTGCCAACTGGAAAATACATAAAAGTCAGCGTTGCTGAGTGAGTTCTAGTTTTGTATTTAAAATACTTTACTTCTCATTCCAAAACATTCGTTATGCATATGTGATCACACATCGTACGTACACGTAGGTATTTTCATTATTATCTTCATCATTCGTTCATTAGTTTTCATTCGTGTACCATTCATCGTTCTCATTCACGTTCGTACATACATTCTTTCATTCATTCATACGTTCTTTAACTTTCATTCGTCAAGCATGCAAAACTCTAAGGGTCACCTTCCTTTTCTGCCCCATGGTTCCAACCCATGAGCCGACAAAGCATATCGTATCCGTCTGGTGCCCCTATGGCTCTCAGTCCATAGACCGACACCAAGCATATCGTATCCGTCTGGTGCCCCTATGGCTCTCAGTCCATAGACCGACACCTGGTGCCCCTATGGCTCTCAGTCCATAGACCGACACCTGGTTGCCCTATGGCTCTCTGTCCATAGACCGACAACCTGGTTGCCCCTATGGCTCTCTGTCCATAGACCGACAACGTCTCGTCCGGGGTCACGTTAACCCCGTGAGTGATCGTCACCACTCCTGCTGTAACAACTATCCCGTGACAGGTCACAAAGACACTGCCCCGTTGTTCTTAAGGCAACTATGGCTCACTGTCCATAATCTACCATAAGGCTCGTAATAGGCCTAGTTACTAGAACCAAGCACCATTTCCAAGACTTCTTAACCGTCAATTCCATCTCGTGCCCCTTAGACCATGCAAGACTTTCGTTCATTCAATTATGCATGTATTCATCATCATTCTTCTTTTCGTTCATTCGTTAATACATGCATTCATCATCATGTTCCTCTTTCATTATCTTTCACTTTACGTTACATAATACTTCATTAGTTCATTCTCGTTATTCGTAAAGTTTCAGAAAGATAAGCATACACAATTACAAGGAACATACACACTCATCACACATTCATCATCATACATTTATCATCATTCATAGCATCATACCATACTTAACAATATTTTATTAATAATATTGTTAACAATAATAATACACTGATAATAATATCAGTAATAATAAGGTTAATCATACTCATCATTACATGCATGAAACATCATCATTTATTAACTCTAGTCAACCCTGGTCAAAACCTCGAACTTCGATTTACAGGAAATTTCTGTAAAATTCTAAGTTTTCTGGGCGTTTGAGCCCTGTTGGGCGTATAAGCCCTCTGGGCGTATGAGCCCTGTTAGGCGTAAGAGCACTGCTGGACTTTTCATCTTATACTTAGAATTATCATCTGTCATACGACCACACTGTTGGTCGTATGAGTCCTATTGGACTCAACACTTAGAAAGATTCACTTGTCATACGACCACACTGTTGGTCGTATGAGTCCTGTTAGACTCATCAACACTTAGAAAAATACATCACCTGGTCATACGACCACACTGTTGGTCGTATGAGCACTAGTGGGCTTTAACACTTAAAAAATCCTGGTCATACGACCACACTGTTGGTCGTATGAGCACTGGTGGACTCATCAACTTGTGCTTATTTATTCTAAGTCCCAATTTCAGACATATTAGCAACATGTTCATGGGTATAATTCATAGTCCAAGTCCCAAACATCAGAATGCCTAGTTCTAAACATATACATATGATTCTAGGCATAAATCTAACATAAACATAACATACATACATTCATTTCATACGGGTATCAACCCAAATTTTACAAAAACATACTTACATGCATTTCCAGCCCCAAAACATTTAAAAACCAGAAAAAGGGGGTCTAGAACTCACCTTAGTTGTTTCAAATCTTAAGACTCTTCACCCGAGCTCCTTTAATCGATTCTAACACCTGGAAAACTTCTAAACACACATTTGAACACATGGAAACACATATAAGCATTAACCGAGGCTAAGGTTGCCAGAACAACTCAATTTCACGAATTCTTACCTTGAATTCGAATCCTGCTTGAATCTCCTTCTCAAACCGAGGCTTCTTCTTCTTTCTCTCTCTCTAAAAATTGAATGATGGTGTTGTGCAGGGTATAATGGGCGGCCATGCCACCTTTTGTATAAAATAAATACAAACTTTGCACCTTTGACACTTTTCACCCTTTCACTTTAGGTTGACTTTCATTTCTTCCTTTTTCTTTCTCTTTTTATTCTTTTATTTCTTTTAAAAGAAAATACGGGTGTTACAAGTCCACCCCCCTTATATAGGTTTCGTCCCCGAAACCTGTTATTCCTCAAACATTGTGGGTAATGTTGTCTCATCTCCTCCTCAGTCTCCCACGTAGACTCGGATCCCTTCCTGTGCTTCCACTGTACCCGCACAAGAGGAACCACTTTATTCCTCAACCTCTTTTCTTTACGATCAATGATTGCCATTGGTTGCTCCACGTAATTGAGCCGTTCGTCTACTTCAATATCCTCCAGTGGTACAACCATGTCTTCATCAGCTAAGCACTTCCTCAGATGGGATACATGGAATGTGGGATGAATTCCACTTAACTCATCTGGCAATTCAAGTCGATAGGCCACCTCTCCTACTCGTGCGACAATTCGGAAAGGTCCTATGTATCTCGGGCTTAGCTTACCTCGTTTCCTGAATCTAATGATCCCTTTCCAGGGCGAGACCTTCAACATGACTCGGTCGCCAACCTTGAACTCTATCGGTCTTCGCCTCTTGTCAGCATACGACTTTTGTCTATCTTTTGCCGCCTTAATGAAGGCCTTGATCTTTTCCAACTTCTCAGTCGTAGCTTCGACCACCTCAACACCTCCTAACTCTTTCTGCCCAATGTCTCCCCAGCACACGGGCGTCCTACATCTCCTACCGTATAGCATCTCGTAAGGTGGCATGCCAATGCTGGCATGATAACTGTTGTTGTACGAGAATTCTGCTAACGGCAGGTGGTTGTCCCAACTTCCTCCAAAATCGATCACGCACGCCCGAAGCATGTCCTCGAGTGTTTGGATCGTCCTCTCAGACTGACCGTCTGTCTGAGGGTGATATGCTGTACTAATGTGTAGTCTCGTCCCCATTGCATCATGAAATCTTTTCCAAAACTTAGAGGTAAACCGGGTGTCACGATCAGACACAATAGACACCGGTACACCATGACGAGCTACTATTTCTTTGATGAACAGATCCGCCAATCTTTCAGATAAGTACGTTTCGCGGATCGGTAGGAAGTGAGCACTCTTTGTCAAACGGTCCACTATCACCCATATGGCATCATACCCTTTAGGGGTACGTGGTAATTTTGTGATGAAATCCATGGTGATGTGTTCCCACTTCCACTCGGGTATATCCAACGGTTGGATCTTCCCGTAGGGCTTCTGGTGTTCCGCCTTCACTTGTAAGCAAGTCAAGCACTTACTTACGTACTCCACTACGTCGCGTTTCATACCCGACCACCAATAATCCTTCTTCATGTCGTGGTACATTTTGGTAGCACCGGGGTGAATGGAGTATCGGGTCTTATGGGCCTCGTCCATAATCCTTTCACGTAGATCCCCGTATCGAGGAATCCACATTCGCCCAAATCGGGTCTTAACACCTAGAGTGTTCTCACCCAACTCCGCCACTAGACCTCTCATCCTTTCGGAGTTAAGACGATCTTCTTTCAAAGCCTCGTCTTGAAACTCCTTAACCTGTGTCATCACGTTGGAGGTCATGATCAACTGATAAGCCTTCACCCGGATCGGCTCAGGCCTTTCTTTTCGGCTAAGGGCATCAGCCACCACATTGGCTTTGCCCGGTGGTAATGGATCTCATAATCATAATCCTTTATCAGCTCCAACCACCGCCTCTGCCTCATATTTAGGTCCTTCTGCTCGAAGAAGTACTTCAAGCTTTTGTGGTCAGTGAAGATTGTGCACTTCGTCCCGTATAGGTAGTGCCGCCAAATCTTCAACGCAAAAACCACTGCGGCTAATTCTAGATCGTGTGTGGGATAGTTGACTTCGTGGGTTTTCAGTTGTCGAGACGCATAGGCTATTACCCTTCCACGTTGCATCAACACGCAACCTAGCCCAGAAAAGATGCATCCGAATAGACCACCAAGTCTTCATTTCCTCGGGCAATGTCAAGACAGGAGCTTGTGTAAGTCCCGTTTTCAACTCCTCAAAGGCAGTCTCCTGCTCTCGACCCATACGAATTTCACGTCCTTGCGAGTCAACTTAGTCAAAGGTGAGGCTATCTTGGAGAAATCCTGAATAAATCTCCTGTAATAGCCGCCAATCCCAAGAAGCTACGAATCTCGGATGGCGTCTTTGGTGATTTCCATTGCATCACAGCCTCAACCTTTGCTGGGTCCACCATAATTCCCTCTGCATTTACCACATGACCCAGAAATTGCACCTCGCGTAGCCAAAAAGCACATTTGGAGAACTTAGCATACAGTTTCTCCCTTCTCAAAGTCTCCAACACTTCCCGAATGTGACCGGCATGCTCTTCTTTGCTTCTCGAATAAATCAGGATATCATCGATGAACACAATTACTGATTTATCTAACATTTGCCGACACACTCGGTTCATCAAATCCATAAAAGCAGCTGGCGCGTTAGTTAGACCAAATGACATAACGAGAAACTCATAGTGTCCATAACGCGTACGAAAAGCTGTTTTGGGAATGTCCTGCTCCTTTACCTTCAATTGATGGTAGCCAGATCGAAGATCTATCCTTGAGAACCAACTGGCACCCTGAAGCTGGTCGAACAAGTCATCGATTCTCGGTAACGGATACCGATTCTTTATTGTCAACTTGTTCAATTCACGGTAGTCGATACACATTCTCATGCTACCGTCCTTTTTCTTCACAAATAAGACCTGGAGCACCCCAAGGAGAGATACTCGGTCTAATAAAGCCCTTGTCAAGCAACTCTTGCAGTTGCTCCATCAACTCCTTCATCTCAGTCGGAGCCAATCGATACGGTGCTTTAGCAACAGGTTGGGCACCGGTATCAAATCAATTTGAAATTCAATTTCGCGGTCAGGTGGCAATCCCGATAAGTCTTCCGGGAACACATCTGGAAACTCACACACAACCGGAACGTCGGATAGTTGTGGTGTTAGCGTTTCCACATCCTTCACATAACATAGGTAGCGTTGCACCCACGCCTCATACACTTCCCCGCCACCGCCATCGAAATCACCTTCGGAATCATCGTTACCCGATCACCGTATATTGTCACCAGACTTCCGTCAGATGCCGTCAATCTAATCATCTTCTTTCGACATACGATATTCGCTTCATAGGTCGCCAACCAATCCATCCCTAGTACTACATCAAATCCACCTAGGGGATCACATGCAATCTAGCAGCAAACCTATGACCTTCTAACTCTATGGCACAGTCCTCTATCACATCAGTAACTCTAGTGGACTTACCAATAGCAGTTTCTACATCAAAGGGCTCATCAATGCATTTACTACTAGCAGGCAACTTAATACAGAAGGTAGCAGAAATAAAACTCTTACTAGCACCAGAATCAAATAACACAGAAGCAAGAGTTTGATTTACTAGAAACGTACCTGACACAACATCGGGGTCCGTCCTAGCCTCCTCTCTGGTCATGGTGAAAGCTCTGGCACTCTTCTTCTGCCCCTCAGTCCCTGCCACCTTCTTTCCTCCGGAACTCTCAGCCCTCGACTTCTTGCAATCTTTACTCATATGCCCCACTTCACCACAGTTGAAACACCTCGCAGCCTTACAGTCTTTAGCCATATGACCGGATTTCCCACACCTGAAACAGACGTTTAACCCCTATCTACATTCACCACCGTGCTCCTTACCACATTTGTCACGTCTTTTGGGTCCCGAGCTTGATGACCCCACCCTACGGTTATCCTTCTCGCCTTCTTGTTATTCGGGGTAAAGCCACCACGCCCGAACCGCTTTCCATTCCAGTTTCGGTCACCACCGGCCTTCTTTGATTCCACCACCATCACTTCCCTCTCGTCATAGAGCCTCCCAGCTAAGTCTACTGCCGACCTAAAGTGCTTGGTCGGGCAGTAATCAAGTGTCCACGGATATCAGCTGGCAGTCCCTGAATGTACCGGTTAATCTTTCGGGATACCGTGTCACTTGATCCAGCACCAGCCTCGCCATTTCATTGAATTTGGTAGTGTACTGCTGGTGTGTCATGGTTCCCGCCTCGAGTTGTAGGAACTCCCTCTCGACCTTATCAAGCTCTCTGTGAGGACAGAATTCCTCAATTACTAGCTTCTTCAACTCGGACCACTTCATTTTCCCGATGGCCCTGGAACCCTCAGCTTGGACAATATTGTCCCACCAGCATAGTGCTGAATCAGTAAAGGAGTGGGTGGCAAACTTCCCTTCTGATCCTCACGGCACTCGCTGATCTCGAGTACCGCTTCCATCTCCCTTACCCATCGTTGAGCGGTTGCAGCAGTGCCATTGCCATCGAAAGTCGGGGGCTTGCACCTCTGAAATGCCCCGTAACTGCACCCCTTGGTCGTCGCCCCTACTACATCATCTCTTTCCTCATCAGATATTACTATCTCAGGATCCGGTCGTTCCTCTTCTTCCTTGCTCTCCTTTTCAGTCGACCCTCTCCTGTCCTCCTTTTCCTTCCTTTCCTCGTTCCTTATAGCTCGAATAACATCGGTCACTACAGATGGCATAACTGCCTGTAGGACCTGGTGTACTTCATCAGCAATCGCCTCCCTAGCTGAGGCATTCAGACTAGCATTCTCTGTTCTTCATTCTGGTCCGGAACCTCAGGGTTCACAGGAGTCGTCTCAGGAGCTTTAGTACTGTTCCTAGTCGTACGCGGACGACCTCTACCTCTAGCAGCCTTAGAAGGTTTCTTCCCAGCCATTTTCCTATGCACTATAAGATTCAAACACTAAAACAGTCATTCAAGGAACAGCTCAGTTTATGTCAAGTATAGTAAGTCCCTAATTACAGTGGCCAGTTATGATTAGCCACTTACTTTACTCTTCACACCTCAAGCACTTCCTATCCTGACTACATCAGCATCTAAATCTACTAAGAACACATAAATCACATAGCACACGCACATAACACTGATTAACTTCTAAGAAAAGCAATACCTGATGGCACATGGCTACTCGGCTGACATCCCTCTTTCCGTCCCATTCTCAGTTTAAGTTAAGGTTTATTTTTTGAAAATTTACCCGTTTCACTTAAACTTTAGCTCTGATACCAACTTGTAAGGCCCCGTTCCCGGGCACCTCACAGTTGGTCATTCACAGCAAAAACATACATATTAATAATTTAAGCAGCGGAATTAAGTTGGCAAAAACCCTTCATTCATTTAAAACACTGTTGTTAAGCAATACATTCTAGTTTCTAAGTCACAAAACAAATAGACGAATGAATTACAAAACAACAGTATCGTCAAAACATAATTTGGATGTCAGACTTGTCTTGCCGAGTAACCATCTGAGTGTGCCATCCTCAGCAACCTGTTACCTGCCAACTGGAAAATACATAAAAGTCAGCGTTGCTGAGTGAGTTCTAGTTTTGTATTTAAATACTTTACTTCTCATTCCAAAACGTTCGTTATGCATATGTGATCACACATCGTACGTACACGTAGGTATTTTCATTATTATCTTCATCATTGTTCATTAGTTTTCATTCGTGTACCATTCATCGTTCTCATTCACGTTCGTACATACATTCTTTTCATTCATTCATACGTTCTTTAACTTTCATTCGTCAAGCATGCAAAACTCTAAGGGTCACCTTCCTTCTCTGCCCCCATGGTTCCAACCCATGAGCCGACAAAGCATATCGTATCCGTCTGGTGCCCCTATGGCTCTCAGTCCATAGATCGACCAAGCAATCGTATCCTCTGGTGCCCCTATGGCTCTCAGTCCATAGACCGACACCTGGTGCCCTATGGCTCTCAGTCCATAGACCGACACCTGGTTGCCCCCTATGGCTCTCTGTCCATAGACCGACAACCTGGTTGCCCCTATGGCTCTCTGTCCATAGACCGACAACGTCTCGTCCGGGGTCACGTTAACCCCGTGAGTGATCGTCACCACTCCTGCTGTAACAACTATCCCGTGACAGGTCACAAAGACACTGCCCCGTTGTTCTTAAGGCAACTATGGCTCACTGTCCATAATCTACCATAAGGCTCGTAATAGGCCTAGTTACTAGAACCAAGCACCATTTCCAAGACTTCTTAACCGTCAATTCCATCTCGTGCCCCTTAGACCATGCAAGACTTTCGTTCATTCAATTATGCATGTATTCATCATCATTCTTCTTTTTCGTTCATTCGTTAATACATGCATTCATCATCATGTTCCTCTTTCATTATCTTTCACTTTACGTTACATAATACTTCATTAGTTCATTCTCGTTATTCGAAAGTTTCAGAAAGATAAGCATACACAATTACAAGGAACATACACACACATCACACATTCATCATCATACATTTATCATCATTCATAGCATCATACCATACTTAACAATATTTTATTAATAATATTGTTAACAATAATAATACACTGATAATAATATCAGTAATAATAAGGGTTAATCATACTCATCATTACATGCATGAAACATCATCATTTATTACCCCTAGTCAACCCTGGTCAAAACCTCAAACTTCGGATTTACAGGAAATTTCTGTAAAATTCTAAGTTTTCTGGGCGTTTGAGCCCTGTTGGGCGTATAAGCCCTCTGGGCGTATGAGCCCTGTTAGGCGTAAGAGCACTGCTGGACTTTTCATCTTATACTTAGAATTATCATCTGGTCATACGACCACACTGTTGGTCGTATGAGTCCTATTGGACTCAACACTTAGAAAGATTCACTTGGTCATACGACCACACTGTTGGGTCGTATGAGTCCTGTTAGACACATCAACACTTAGAAAAATACATCACCTGGTCATACGACCACACTGTTGGTCGTATGAGCACTAGTGGGCTTTAACACTTAGAAAAATCCTGGTCATACGACCACACTGTTGGTCGTATGAGCACTGGTGGACTCATCAACTTGTGCTTATTTATTCTAAGTCCCAATTTCAGACATATTAGCACCTGTTCATGGGTATAATTCATGGTCCAAGTCCCAAACATCATAATGCCTAGTTCTAAACATAACACATGATTCTAGGCATAAATCTAACATAAACATAAACATACATACATTCATTTCATACGGGTATCAACCCAAATTTTACAAAAACATACTTACATGCATTTCCAGCCCCAAAACATTTAAAAACCAGAAAAAGGGGTCTAGAACTCACCTTAGTTGTTTTCAAATCTTAAGACTCTTCACCCGAGCTCCTTTAATCGATTCTAACACCTGGAAAACTTCTAAACACACATTGAACACATGGAAACACATATAAGCATTTAACCGAGGCTAAGGTTGCCAAGAACAACTCAATTTCACGATTCTTGCCTTGAATTCAAATCCTGCTTGAATCTCCTTCTCAACCTAGGCTTCTTCTTCTTTCTCTCTCTCTAAAAGTTGAATGATGGTGTTGTGCAGGGTATAATGGGCGGCCATGCCACCTTTTGTATAAAATAATATACACTTTGCACCTTTGACACTTTTCACCCTTTCACTTTAGGTTGACTTTCATTTCTTCCTTTTTCTTTCTCTTTTATTCTTTTATTTCTTTTAAAAGAAAATACGGGTGTTACAAGTCCACCCCCCTTATATAGTTTCGTCCCCGAAACCTGTTATTCCTCAAACAGTTGTGGGTAATGTTGTTCTCATCTCCTCCTCAGTCTCCCACGTAGACTCGGATCCCTTCCGGTGCTTCCACTGTACCCGCACAAGAGGAACCACTTTATTCCTCAACCTCTTTTCTTTACGATCAATGATTGCCATTGGTTGCTCCACGTAATTGAGCCGTTTCGTCTACTTCAATATCCTCCAGTGTACAACCATGTCTTCATCAGCTAAGCACTTCCTCAATGGGATACATGGAATGTGGGATGAATTCCACTTAACTCATCTGGCAATTCAAGTCGATAGGCCACCTCTCCTACTCGTGCGACAATTCGGAAAGGTCCTATGTATCTCGGGCTTAGCTTACCTCGTTTCCTGAATCTAATGATCCCTTTCCAGGCGAGACCTTCAACATGACTCGGTCGCCAACCTTGAACTCTATCGGTCTTCGCCTCTTGTCAGCATACGACTTTTGTCTATCTTTTGCCGCCTTAATGAAGGCCTTGATCTTTTTCAACTCTCAGTCGTAGCTTCGACCACCTCAACACCTCCTAACTCTTTCTGCCCAATGTCTCCCCAGCACACGGGCGTCCTACATCTCCTACCGTATAGCATCTCGTAAGGTGGCATGCCAATGCTGGCATGATAACTGTTTTGTACGAGAATTCTGCTAACGGCAGTGGTTGTCCCAAACTTCCTCCAAAATCGTCACGCACGCCCGAAGCATGTCCTCGAGTGTTTGGATCGTCCTCTCAGACTGACCGTCTGTCTGAGGGTGATATGCTGTACTAATGTGTAGTCTCGTCCCCATTGCATCATGAAATCTTTTCCAAAACTTAGAGGTAAACCGGGTGTCACGATCAGACACAATAGACACCGGTACACCATGACGAGCTACTATTTCTTTGATGAACAGATCCGCCAATCTTTCAGATGAGTACGTTTCGCGGATCGGTAGGAAGTGAGCACTCTTTGTCAAACGGTCCACTATCACCCATAGGCATCATACCCTTTAGGGTACGTGGTAATTTGTGATGAAATCCATGGTGATGTGTTTCCCACTTCCACTCGGGTATATCCAACGGTTGGATCTTCCCGTAGGCTTCTGGTGTTCCGCCTTCACTTGTAAGCAAGTCAAGCACTTACTTACGTACTCCACTACGTCGCTTTTCATACCCGGCCACCAATAATCCTTCTTCATGTCGTGGTACATTTTGGTAGCACCGGGGTGAATGGAGTATCGGGTCTTATGGGCCTCGTCCATAATCCTTTCACGTAGATCCCCGTATCGAGGAATCCACATTCGCCCAAATCGGGTCTTAACACCTAGAGTGTTCTCACCCACTCCGCCAATAGACCTTCATCAATCATGAGAGATGTACCAGATAACTGACCCTCCGCGACAGCGGGGTTCGGGGGCGGCAGCCCCTGATAGCGGGTTCTAGGGGCGGCAGCCCCTAGTGGGGTCCAAGGGGCAACGCCAAAACATTGAAAACGGGTAAAGGAGGGGTCTAGAACTCACCTGAACTCGTCCAAGTAACTTAAATTTTAAGTCACTTAAGCTATAGCCTGAATACTCTAGCTGCACGAAAGTTAATATGCAAAAACATCATTTTCTTCATAGTTTCGCCCATAGTTTCGCTACAGCGAAACTACAGTTTCGCTTGCAGTTTCGCTGGGCAACACTTCTGCTAGTTTCGCTAGACAGATTCGCTGCCTTGAGCTCCCAACTTTCGTTGGAATTCCCTATTCTTGCGAAGTCTATAGGTCAGTCTAGGTCTTAGCGAGATTACCGGCGAAACTATAGTTTCGCCCCAGCGAAACTGTAGTTTCGCTGGAACTTCTCCTAGTCTCGCTGAACTAATGTGCAGTTTCGCTGGATGAATACTTAAATTCGCTGGATCGGGGCCCAGTTTCGCTGGGTAAACAAAAACTCAGATCCAGCCCGTTTTTAACCCAAAATCTTAACTTTTTACGTCCAAATCCTTAGTTTTACCTTCCCTGAACTCAAATCTATGCTTTTTACACGTTTTCATACGTAAAAATTCGACCTTTATGTGTTTCTTTAAACTTTTCAAACCCCAAAACCCTAGAATCCGGGTTTGATCTACAGAGGGCCTTAGAGGTCGATTCTTACCTTGTTTTGTTGCTCTTTCCTTGTGTTTTGATGCTCCAATCCACCAGAACTTCAATCCTTCAAACCTTCAAGCTCCAAATCTTGAATTTCTTCACTTTCTCTCTCTACTTTCTCTCTCTACGAATTTGGTGGCTAGGGTTTGAAATGGTGAAGATGGAGCTGTTCATGCATGTTTAAGGGCTGATTAGGGCCCTTAAACCCATTAAGCCTAGCCCATTAAGACTAATTTTATCCATAGCCCACTAATTTACCCCTTTATTTCTAAATTAACCCTTAAAAGCCCAATATTATTAAGTGGCTTGTTTCGGGAAATTTCGGGGCGTTACACAGAACTAGGATTCTTGACACACCTTGGCATCAACAACTGAAGCCATGACAGATAGATTTCCAAAATTTGAGAGGATTGTTTCACGGAAAGTCTGTGAGCAATTTCCTTAATTCTTTACAATCTTCAACACCAACTACTGGATCTCGCATTTCACATGGATAGTGAAAACAAAGGATTCAGTATAGTAGAAAGAATAGATGAAGACGACAACGGTACAGGACTCCTGTTACTGCAAGTCTTTCAGCCTACACAGTTAACTGACGAACAGATAATCCAATTCTACCATCATGGTATGATTGATTACCTGGAAGTCAAGCTCAACAGAAGAACAGAAGATCTCCTCAATCAACTTGGAGAAAAATAATTTTAACAGCAGGGAATATAGCAGTAAGAGCCTTGTTGCCAACCATTGGATGCAAGATTATTGCATCATTCCCTTTACAGATTCTTACACTTACAGACCCGCCAGAAAAAGGATCTTCATTGATCATAATATTACAACAAATTACTTACGAACATGTATGACAAAGACAGAAATTGATTTTGCCGCCCTAAAATGGCTTAATCAACAAATAGAACAACCTACCAGTGATTTACAGCAGTTTATTAAAACTCATCAGGAAACTCCAGAAATTCCTGATTTCTTCCCATGGAAACAATATAATTTAATTAGGGAAGGACACTATATACAGGTTTATGCAAAAACAAACTGGAGCATGCTATTGCCTTTTGCAGGGGAAGGCGATACACTTCAGCTTAGACACATAATCAACTTAGAAGACTACGAAGCAGATCACGGTGACTGCTCAAGCCCACAGTCAATTGACAGCACACACAGGGACTTCTAGACAGATTAAACAGCTAGAGGATTAAACAAGAACGAGTTCTCTATTCAAATGACGCATGCCATGACGTTATTACAAAGCTTCTAGAAAATGACGTAGGCAGTGACGAAGGACGAAAATAACTAAAGGACTCGATGATTTTTGTAATTATCTGTAATTATTGTTTAGCTTTTGTACGACTCATTCTGAGCCCTTTCTTTTTCTTTTTCTTTTCATTATTTATTGTAAAATTGTTGAGACTTCGCCTATATAAGGCTGAAGAATTCATTTGTATAGACACACCGAAGAAATCAATAAACTCTTCAACTTCTCAAACTCTCTCATGGCACACTAAACCCCCTCTCAAACTCCTTAGTCTAGATCCTTATACAAGCTTCATATCCCCGTACTTCATATTATATCCTTAGTCAAAAATCCAAAAAATCAAAAAACCAAAAAACCCAAAAATAATCATATCATCCGCTGTGCATATACTCTACCATCCGCTCATCCGCTGTGCATACTACTAAGATCTGCTGTGTCATACTATCTGCTGTATCATACTGTAAGTATTATGTGTTTATGTTTCAATGTTTTTAATTTATATGTGGTGTATATTCTCTATTGTTGACACAAAACTTCTTACCCCTCTGATGTATTGGTATCAGAGCAAGGCTTTCTTAAAATCTAAAGACTAAGACAAGCTCCATATTTATGGCGTGTGATGCCTCTTTTCTTTGGAGAACTCTCTTAGGTGAAGATTATGGGAAACTAAGCTCCGATTTTTAAAGTATCAAAAGGGTTAAAATGGTTTGGTATACATATTCTGTTAATATATTTTGTTAATATATATATTATGTTGATTTTGTTAATATATTAAAAATTCTAAGATATGAGAAAATTTTTTAAGGGGAAGCTTAGGAAGGATTAAAACTAAGGAGTTTGATTTCATTCAAATATTGAGAACATCATAATTTTTCCAGCAAAAGACTTGAATTTCTAATTTAGAGTTCATCGTAAACCTGCTTTTAGACCAATTAGTACAGAAAATTATAGTTTAAATTGTTGCATTAAAGAAACCTGCAAACATAGTCTACATACTGAAAATCACATTTAAACACCTTAACAGATTTAGTTATAAATTTAGGTAAAAACTTGCAAATAGAGTTACACAACAATAGGCAATTAGTAGAAAAGCTTACTGAAGAAGTTAAAAATATAATACTAATTTAGACTATATTAAAGAACAAAACGAAAGATTACTAAAAAAGCATAATAATTTTGAGAAACAAATACCTAGTAATACATTCAGTGAAGAAATAGACAGAATAACACAAGCAGTTAAAAATTAAACATAGACGATATAAACTCTAATACAAAAACTATTAATAAACCTATACCATATAAACATTGACAAATAAGAAAATGAGTGAAAAAATTTTCTAGGACGCAGTAGAACTATACAGGAAGCTAGAACTCGACAAGCAATATAAATGATATAATAACATCTGATAGTTTTTTAAAGGCAAATTGGAAATAAATAATTCAATCTTTATCAAATTGGCCATTAATAATCCCACCTCAAGTATTTACCAATATTGGTTCAACCTTTTTCATCTTTTTGTTTTATGGTCCCCCGTTAAAAAAACCCTAACGGAGTTAACTCCGTTATTGGTAAATACTTGAGGTGGGATTATTAATGGCCAATTTGATAAAGATTGGATTATTTATTTCCAATTTGCCAAATAAAAAACGCCAAGTCACCGAGCCACGTAGGAGAGAGTTAACTCCGTTAGGGTTTTTTTAACGGGGACCATAAACAAAAAGATGAAAAAGGTTGAACCAATATTGGTAAATACTTGAGGTGAGATTATTAATGGCCAATTTGATAAAGATTGGATTATTTATTTCCAATTTGCCTTTTTTAAACAGGATAATTATACGAGGATCAGGCTCAAATAGTATAGACAGTTGCTACAAATAGAAGATGAAATTGATGTAGACAGAAATATAGATTTATACAATCAACAATCAGTTAGATATTTTAAATCCACGAACATTATATCAAACAGGAAGGTTTAATATTAACACAACATTAATACGAAGTAGTAGGGAGGAAAGTCTACGAGTAATAGATAGGACAGTAGAAATAGATTATTGTCACCAGAACTATACAAAAAATTAAACAGTCTGGTAAACATTTTATACACACAGGTTTAATAATAATAGGAGTAAAGGCTTTAGAAGAAGAAAGAATTTAGGAACAAAGCTACTAGCCTTAATATTAGATAAAAGTTGGAAAATGAAATGAAAAAAGCAATTATATCAGGTATGGAAGTAGATTTAAGTCAGAATACAGCGTTATTTTATTGTACACCAGGAATACTTAAGATATTAAAGATATAAACAATATAAAAATAGCACTACAACAAAAGGTTATGAAAACTACGAGGGCAACAACTTAGTATAAGCGTAGGAGTACTAGGAAAAGCTAGTAATAGCTCTGGTATGAAGTACAAAGTAAATATAGAAGGAATAGTACAAACAATGGCTTCAAAGTCGATGAAATGATAGATCCAATTAAGATAGATCCAGAACAATTAGCTGGATTAGAATGGAATTTAGATACTCTACAGGAAAATGACAATACAGTATTAGTACCTAAGAAAAGTGTCATATATGAAAAAACAGACGGTCAACAAAGTATAAGATTTGTAGACTTTAAGGAAAACGATAATATAAATGAGGCAAATTGAAAATAATAATCCAATCTTTATCAAATTGGTCATTAATAATCTCACCTCAAGTATTTACCAATATTGATTCAATCTTTTTCATCTTTTTTATTTATGGTCCTCGTTAAAAAACCCTAACGGAGTTAACTCTCTCCTACGTGGCTCGGTGACTTGGCGTTTTTTTATTTGGCAATTGGAAATAAATAATCCAATCTTTATCAAATTGGCCATTAATAATCCCACCTCAAGTATTTACCAATAACGGAGTTAACTCCGTTAAGGTTTTTTTAACGGGGGACCATAAAACAAAAAGATGAAAAAGGTTGAACCAATATTGGTATAATACTTGAGGGGGATTATTAACGGCCAATTTGATAAAGATTGGATTATTTATTTCCAATTTGCCTATAAATGATGAGGATAATAAAGAATTTAGTTACATGAATATTATAGAAGACGAACCAATATACGATACAGAAACAGAGGATATAGATGAAATAAATACAGAGTGGTTAAATTTGAACAAGAAGATATATGGATTATACTTTAATCGAAGAAGAACAGGAAATAGAACAGGATTTAAAAGCGAAAATGTTACTAAAACAATAGAACAAATAATAGATAAAAAATTTACAGAATTAAACATACAAGAGGAAGTAGATGATATGATAATAGATTGTATGACAGAATTAGGTATGACTTACGAGGAAAGTTATAAACTTTACAAGAATACTATAATCTACCCTTAGTAGAAAGTATTATGCAAGGAAAAACAATGATATCAGAATTTTATAAAAAAGAAAATATATTTATGGCAGATGAAGAGGAAAGTAAAAACAACCACGAAATTTTATATACGGAGAAACAAGTGAAACAAATGAAATATAGGAAGAGAACTTGGACAAGTCCTTCCGTTAATTATCAACAACAGTCTACATATAAAGGAACAGGTAAAAGATTACCGATAGGCCAACTATACAGTGGAAATATGTTATTATTAGAACAACAAAAACCACAGTTATGGGGAGATGAAATACTCACATGGGAACAATAGTAGTAAGAATGTGGGAAACAAATAAAAGGATAGTATGGATATGTTTTCATACTTAGAAACTACATTAGGCCCTATAGCATTAGGAATTTGGCAAAGTAAAAAAGCTCAAGATTCATCAGCAGTAAACACCCTAAAAGCTTTAGGAGACAACCCTTACAATTTCACATCACAAATAAGAACTCTTATTCTAGGAGTAGACCCAGCAAAAAATAACTCTCTATACAAGATACAGCTATTAGAAATTTAGAACAGTTAAGTATAGCAGACATGAAACACATAAATGAATTTACATTAGACTTTGCAAGATTATTATCACAAACAGGTAAAGCAATAGACGATAATTTATGTGATAAATACTTTATAAAACTGCCAGGAGATTTAGGAAAAAGTATACATGAATCATGGAAACAAACATATGGAAATACACACAAAATCTAGGAATAGGACCTAGGATAACCTATACATTTGGTATACTAGAAGAAAAATGTAAAGAAGTAGCATTACAGGAACAATTAAAAGAAATTCGTATGCATTTTGTAAACAGCTATATACACACCACAAGCCTATGGTTTTTATGAGAAAAAGAAAAACATTAGGAAAAGTACAACATACAATAAAATTACAAATCTAATTATAATAAAAATATATATGTTTAAAAAACCTCAAACTAGAAAATGTAGATGTTTTATATGCGGTGATGAAAAACACTTAGCAATAAATGTCCAAACAAAAATAAAATATAGAAAGAACTAACCTAATAGAACAGTTAAATGATTATGAAATAGAGGCTATACAAACAGATGATTCAGATAAGAGTCAATTTACAGTATATTTAGTGAAGATGAAAACCAATAGCAAAAGTAACATATACATATATGAATACAGAAGAAGTATGTGAACATCAATGGATACATAATAGAGGAAACAATTATATAAATGTTATAATTATGGATTATTCCCTAGTATAAAAAAAGGTATCAATGTAATACGTGTTTTAAAGAAATATGTTACATTTGTATTAAAAAATTATACAATATAGAAATAAGTACATCCACAGGCAATAGGAAAATAGAAGATTTAAAGGTAACTATAGAAAACTAGAAAAATTAGAAATAATAGTAGAATTACATACACTAAAAATTAAAGAGTTAGAAAGTAAATTAGAAAATCTAAAAAGAAGAAACAACTCAAGAAATTAGCAAAATGTCAGTAGAAAATAGTGAGTCTACATATATACAGACACAAGGATCTATGAACATGATAAAAATACAGTGTAGAATATGGTTAGATCAAACAAGTTTATAGATGTAACAGGATTAGTAGATACAGGAGCAACTACGAGTGTAATATCACATAACTTAGCACCAAAAGAATATCATGAAAAATTACCATACAAAATAGAAAGTAGAACAATAGAGGACAGGTTAATATCAGTACACATTGTTTACGACCAATTGCAATACAGTTTTTAGACTTTTCAAAAAATTATAGTATAAAATACCCTATGCCACAAATAAATATTACCCTGAATATATAAAATCAAAAGACTTTGTTCTTGGGTTAAATTTCTTATTTAACAACCATGGAGCACTTACATTAACAAGACATTTTATTACTTTTAGTAAAACATTTATACTATTCCAACATTACGATATAATTATACATCAGAGATTGCGCAGAAGCGTGGTGGACAAGGTAATTTAGATTTTTTAAAAACACATACACTTAGAACAGAATTTATAGAAAACGAAAGCATGAAATTGTTAACAGAATTTTTAAATCATGAGTTAGAAAAAGGAAGATGTCACACCCTCAATTTCCACAAACGGGTTTTCCGTTAGGCGTGTGACATACCAGGATCTCAGACACGGTTATATCAAACGACACTATATGAGTTTAAAAATAAACGTTTGACTTAAATCAGAGTAACATAAATGAAATAAACGTCAGTGCGGAAGCGAGTAAACGAAATGTAAACCAATACTGAAAGTTAAAAGTGCTAATTCAAAACAAAATGTCCAATGCAAGAAAATGAGTTTGATGATGCATGTCCTGAGTGCGTTCCTTAATCGTGCATCATGAGCTTAAGCGTTCCTGTTACCTGAGAAAACATGCTAAAATGTGTCAACATAAAGTTGGTGAGTTCACAGGTTTTAGTCAACAATAAATGTGTTTGTAAGCGTTTCCATAGTTTGCGTTTCAATGGTTTAGTATATAGAGCATATCATTAGGTAGCTAGCCTATGTTCTTGTTACTTAGCGTTTCGAACCGAAGCTGACTGTTTACGTCCTATATGTGTTTGTTGTATCCCGTCATGTCTCATCAGACCATGACAATGTGTTTCCACCACGTCTTAACCGACCGTGGCAATCGTTGTGTTAGGTCAATCAAGCACCCGTTTGACCTCCAATCAAGCTAGCGCGACTAGCCTGGGCGGGGTTTGTCAGACCCAGTAGTATTACTCAAAATTACCTCGCTAATCCTATTACTAACGGTTCGAGTGTGTCAGGACATGTTGTGTTTGCACTAACGTAACAAGCGATATCAATAATACTGGCAACCATTCATAAAATATGTTTGCATGTTTTCTCCCCCAAAAAGGAAAGAAAGTAAAAATAGGGGCCGTGAAACTCACCTTGTTTGCACAGCAATGAACTAATGTTTGCACAACGATTAGGATTTCGGTTAACCTGTGTTTCACACCGTGTACGTAAAATTAATATTAATTATTAATTTAAATATAACAACTGTTCGGTTTCGCGTTCACGTCTCGGTTATGGTGTCGGCAAATCGGCGTGACACTCCATACCCGAGCAATTGCAAGCACACACATAAACTCACCCAAGCCGGTAGCCCATGTTTCACGCATAATCCAAATTATATATAAAGTATTCCACATACTTATGATTAATTGTAAGGTATTTTGTAACTGAAATCACACGTTTTGTAACACGTTTAAAATATATTAATGCCATTTATGACACTCATACGCCTGCCATGCACCTCATGCGCCTAGATCACACACAACCAACACACATAATATGCATGCATATATGTCACATACATACCACACATGCATAAATATCTCATGCGCCCAACATGAGATTCTTCAGTTTCCCCCATGTGCAATACCCATAATGCAATACACACTAATACGTATATTTGCATGAGCAGGATGCACCCACGTGCATGTTAGGCCTCATGTGCCTAAAACCACTCATGCGCCCAAAGGACTTTAATCCACCCATGTGTACCATGAGATTTAATCCAGACCCACACGCACTACAATTCACATACATACTCGGGTTACATACATACATATGCCATCACCCACATATTGACTTAATTACTAAGGTAGACACACTCATGCAAATCACATACATGCATATAGTTATGGTTTCGCAGAGCACACATACATTCAAAAGAAAAACACACACATATAGATCCATTGAATGCAATAACAACCACCCATCCCACTACACCTTAACAACCTGCATACAAATACGCAGAAACATATATGACCGAGCAAGGTGACGAGCATGCATAATCTAACCCTAATCGATCACTCCACTTCAACAAAACCCTCACCCTCACACACAAATCCAAAGATACACATAGATCGCACACAAGCACACCCGGTAACACACAAACATTAAGCTGAACCCATGCCCAACCGATCATAACCCCGAACGCGAAACCGTAGCCCATGACAAAAATAACAAGAGAAAACTAACCAAGAAGGATGCGAAACGGTTTCGACAATGTCCTTGGCTGCCGGAGCGGCGACGGTTGCCGAACGGATGACGATTGTCGAGATAAGGGTCGCCGAAGGTATGTAGCAGAGGATGGGATTGCCGATCACTAACACCGGGTTCTCTGCGGTTGATAGCGGTGTCGTTTGATCACGTAGAAAACTGCCCGGGTCGCGGTGAGGGGCTGCGATCGAATCGAACGAGGCAGAAGATGGCTTTTCACGGATTGGATGGCACAAACCGCCGGGGATGAGTCGCCGGCTGCGAAGGTGGCTTTGAAGGTGAGTTACGGCAGAGGGCTTTTAGAATGGTGATTAGGGTTGCGTAGGTGAGGTGAAATTCGGTTTTAGATGAAGAAGCCGAGAGTGGGGCGTTGGGTTACGGGAGTGGTGTTTAAATGGGTTTTTAGTTTGTAACCTTGGCACACTAGCCCCTCCACTATTATCTAAATTGAATTTAAGTTTATTAAGTTTGGTTAGTTTAAAGTTACTTATTTATTAATAGGTTTAATAACAATTAATATTATTAAATTTTTTTTTTAACTATAAAACATACGTTGGATGATGGTAACAAGGTTAACCTAAAATCTCGAGTTGTCACATTATCCCCTTGTTGAAAGAATTTTCGTCCCGAAAATTAGAATGTTAGGTTCGATTAATTACATGAGATTCAACGATTTATAACGTGTGAGTTGTAAAGTTTTGACAGAGTTGTGACATCATCCCCTTGTTGAAGGGAATTTCGTCTCGAAATTTAAGGAAAGGTATCTCAAAAATGAATACCTTAAGAAGTAGGTGTCTGATCGTTGAACAGTTGTGGGTACTTCTTCTTCATTTGATCTTCGCGTTCCCAGGTAACTCTGGTCCACGCTTTGAGTTCCATCGGACTTTGACAATGGGGATACGACTGTGTTTGAGTGTTTTGACCTCTCGGTCCATAACTTCCACTGGTTCCTCGATGAACTAGTTGTTCGTCAATATGTATTTCGTCTAACGGAACGACGAGAGTCTCGTCTGCAAGGCATTTCCTCAGGTTTGAGACATGGAACACATCATGTACTCCACTGAGTTCTTCGGTAGGTTCAGCTGATAGGCTACGGGCCAACCCGTTTGACAATCTCAAACGGTCCCACGACCTAGGGTTTAGTTTTCCACGTTTCCCGAAACGAATCACGCCCTTCCAAGGTGACACTTTCAACAGTACTTTGTCACCAATATGAAACTCCAGTGGCTTACGGCGCTGGTCGGCATAACTCTTTTGTCGGTCACGTGCTGCTGCCATACGGTTACGAATCTGCACGATCTTCTCAGTCGTCTCGTGCACGAGTTCAGGACCGGTAAGTTGGCTTTCTCCAACTTCCGCCCAACAAATAGGTGATCGGCACTTACGCCCATACAGTGCCTCAAATGGAGCAGCCTTGATCGACGTGTGATAGCTATTATTGTATGAAAACTCCACTAACGGTAAGTGAGTTTCCCAACTGCTGCCGAAATCAATCGCGCAGGCGCGCAACATGTCTTCCAAGGTCTGGATCGTACGCTCGCTTTGGCCGTCAGTCTGAGGGTGATATGCCGTACTCATGTCTAGCCGTGTACCCAATGCTCGTTGTAATGATTGCCAGAAATGTGAAGTGAATCGAGCGTCACGATCAGAAATAATAAAAATTGGCACACCGTGCCGAGAAACTATTTCCCTAAGGTAAATACGTGTTAGCTTCTCCATTATGTCAGTCTCCCTAATTGGTAAGAAGTGTGCGGATTTCGTCAAACGATCTACAATCCCCAAATGGTATCGCATCCGCTGGGAGTCCGAGGCAGTTTCATGATAAAGTCCATAGATATCTGCTCCCACTTCCATACGGGAATTTCTGGTTGTTGAAGTAAACCAGATGGTCGTTGATACTCCACCTTAACCTTAGAACAGGTTAAGCATCTGCTTACGTAAGTGGCAATGTTAGCTTTCATGTTCGGCCACCAGTAAAGGGCTTTTTAAATCGTGATACATCTTGTCCGAACCCGGATGTATAGAATACCGTGACTTGTGAGCTTCGTCCATTACCAGCTCTCGTAGGTCTCCATACAAAGGAACCCATATTCGGTCTATAAAGTAACGAATTCCGTCAGTTTTGGTTTCCAGTTGTTTCTCCATGCCTCGTAGTGATTCGGCTTTCAGGTTCTCGTCTTTCAATGCCTCGAGTTGAGCATTACGTATCTGATCGGGTAATCCGTGTGGATAGTGAGTTGTAAGGCTCGTACTCGCTTCAGCTTTGGTGTCTCCTTTCGACTCAAGGCGTCAGCTACTACATTAGCCTTGCCCGGATGATACTTGATCGCACAATCGTAGTCGTTCAACAGCTCGACCCATCGACGTTGTCTCATGTTCAGCTCCTTCTGTTCAAAGATATGCTGGAGACTCTTGTGATCGGTATAAATAGTGCACTTGGTACCGTACAAGTAGTGTCTCCATATCTTGAGTGCAAATACAACGGCTCCTAATTCTAAGTCGTGTGTCGTGTAATTCTTCTCGTGAACCTTTAACTGTCGGGAAGCATATGCGATCACCTTCTCGCGTTGCATTAACACACAACCGAGACCTTGAATAGAAGCATCACAATACACCACAAAATCTTCGGTCCCCTCGGGTAAAGATAATATCGGTGCCGTGCAGAGTTTCTGTTTTAAGAACTGGAATGCTGATTCTTGCTTGTCACCCCAACTGTACGCGGTGCCTTTTTGAGTCAACATTGTAAGCGGTTGGACGATCTTCGAAAACCCTTCGATAAATCGTTGGTAATATCCAGCTAATCCAAGAAATTGTCGTACCTCCGTCGGAGTCTTTGGTGTAGCCCAGTTCTTTATAGCTTCTATCTTTGCCGGATCAACGTGTATGCCCTTCTCGTTGACTACATGACCCAAGAATTGGACTTCCCGAATCCAGAAGTCACACTTCGAGAATTTGGCATATAGTTGTTCTTGTTTAAGTAGTTCCAAGATCAGTCGAAGGTGTTCCTCGTGCTCTTCCTTGTTTCTTGAATAAATCAGAATGTCATCGATAAAAACGATAACAAACTTGTCCAAGTAGGGTTTGCACACTCGGTTCATAAGATCCATGAAAACTGCTGGTGCGTTGGTCAAACCGAATGGCATTACCAGAAACTCATAGTGACCGTATCTAGTTCTGAATGCCGTTTTTGATATGTCCTCCTCTCGGACCCTTAGTTGATGATATCCTGATCTCAAATCTATCTTCGAATAGAAGCTTGATCCTTGAAGTGGTCAAACAGGTCGTCAATGCGAGGTAGAGGATAACGGTTCTTAACCGTCACTTTGTTCAGCTCACGATAATCGATACACATGCGAAAGGTCCCATCCTTTTCTTGACAAACAGGACTGGGGCTCCCCACGGTGATGAGCTAGGTCTGATGAATCCTTTATCCAAGAGTTCTTGCAGTTGCGTAGACAGTTCTTGCAGTTCCTTTGGTGCTAGTCGATATGGTGCTCTAGCAATAGGGGCGGCTCCAGGCGTCAAATCAATCTGGAACTCGACTTGACGATGTGGTGGAAGACCAGGTAAGTCTTCAGGGAACACTTCAGGAAAGTCACGAACGATAGGGATATCTTCGATCTTCTTTCTTCAGTGGTCTTCTCAGTGATCATAGCTAAGATAGCGGTATGGCCTTTGCGTAAGCACTTCTGGGCTTTCATATACGAAATGATGCTAGAAACGACACCACTTTTCTCACCCTGAACGGATAAGACTTCACCACTAGGGAGTGGTACACGAACGATCTTCTCGCGACAGAAAATTTCGGCTTGGTTTTTAGATAACCAATCCATGTCGACGACTATGTCAAAACTACCAAGAGTAACAGGCATAAGATCTATCTCAAATTTGTGTCCCGATAGCTCTAATTTACATCCTTTAAGAATGTGAGTTGCCTCGATTATTTTACCGTCAGCTAGTTCTACCGTATAACTAGGGTTCATTTCAGTCAAGGCTACATCTAAAAGCTTGATAAACTTAGTAGATATAAAACTTTTATCAGCGCCGGTATCGAATAACATAGAAGCAAAACAATCGTTCAGGGGAAACGTACCGGTAACTACGTTTTGATCGTTCCTCGCCTCGCCAGAACCAATCACGAAAGCTCTACCTTTGGCGCCATTTCCATTGTTGTTTCCATTATTGCCCCTGTTGCCATTCTTCAGTTGTGGACAATCCTTCTGGTAGTGGCCCTCCTTACCACACTCATAACAACCTCTAGTCATTCCGCCCTGGCGTTGTTGCTGAGTCATCAGTTCACCCCTGCAATCTTTAGCAGCATGGCCCATCTTTCCACACCTTTGACAACGGAGTCGATCACACTTACCAGATGGTGAAAGTTGCACTTGTTGCATTTTGGATACTTGCCCACATAGTTACTCGATCCCTGACCATTGTTGTTGTTGTTCTGATTATTGTTTGTGAAGCTCCTGGATGAATCAAACTTTCTGGTCTGCTGTTGTTGGTTGTTGTTGGAGTTTGAGGACTTGTTAGCAGTACCATCCCACTTTCGCTATTATCAGTTGTGCCAGATGCAGCGCCCCGTTTAGGCAAAGTACCCTGTGCCACTGCCTGGTCAGTGAGTTTGTGAGCTAGTCGAATAGCCTGCTGAATAGTGACAGGATCAACAGCCATAACACTAGCTTGGATTTGAGGAGCTAAACCATCAATGTACTTCTCAATCCGTTTATAGGCCGGGGTCACCATCTGAGGACATAGAGCAGCCAACTCGTGTGAACGAGTCGTATATTCCTCAATATCAGAACCAACCATCTTAAGATTCCAAAACTCGGTTTCTAGTTTCTGAACTTCATTTCTGGGGCAGTACTCTTCCTTCATCAGTATCTTGAAATCATCCCAAGGCATACCGTTAGCAGCATCAAGTCCTAAAGTCTGGACCTGTGAGTTCCACCATGTCAAAGCTGGTCCCTCCAGTGTGCCAGAGGCGTACTTGACACGACTTCCAGCAGGACAGTTGCACATGGCGAACACTGACTCGAGCTTCTCCAGCCAGCGAAGTAGTGTAACAGCACCATCAGAACCATTAAAAGAGTGAGGCTTACAGTCCATGAACATCTTGAAGGTACAGATAGTTGGACCTGAATCAAAAGGACATATATAATTGTTTAAGAACCAATATGTGTTATCGTAGGAAAGATTAACGTGTCCGTTGATTCTAGATTACCTCCGTGATTCAGATTTTGGTTGTTCTGGTTCTGATTGCGAGCCTGCTCGTAAGCTGCAAGCGCGTCAGCAACACGCTCATTGATGATTGCATCCAACTCAGCTTGAGTCATGTGATGTTCCCTCGTCCACTCGGGCGTCCAGGTCTTCTTCCGGACATGATTCTTCAATTCACAATACACAACAGTCACCAATCGAATAATAATTATTGATAAAATAAGTTGTTTCATGCTAGTGGGTATGAAAGATTTGTTTGCATATCGATGGTGAGGTTTTATGAGAACCAGGACCTCAGGTCTCCAAATATAGAAATGAAAATTTGTACTGATTACGACCGTTATCACCCAATAGAGTTACCAGAATTTCCATGCACGACAAATTACAATTACGTGTGCACCCGTGATTCTAATTTGCTTTGCATGGTCACCCATGATTCCTCCCATTCGAGATAACAGACATTGTCAAGTACCAAATGTTATCTGTTCAGACTAGTGAAGATGATAGGGCATGTTGGAAATAGAAACAAGTACGATAGAGTTAGAAAAGTAATGTGTGTTGTTCTCCTTGTTTGTCATCATTAGGTTTGTCGTGTGTGTTAGAAAGAGTTTCGTGTTCCAATCATGGAAATGTTTGATTCAATTCGTTGTTGCTTTCACTCCGCGGGTGAAGGATCAAGTGTAAGCGTTGGTTGTGAGCGAGCGGGATTCTCCGCCCCTCTGTCAGTTGGTAATGACACACATGTCATACCCATAGTGTTATGTTTGCTCAGCAGTGTAATGTCAGTACACTAGAAAGTTGTTTGCACAACAGTGGTAACCATGTAAAAGTGTCTGTGCAATACTAGTGTTGTGTCTAAGGCTATAGTCTAGATGCGATGCAATCCTAGTTCTCTATAACCTGTGGCTCTGATACCAATCTGTCACACCCTCAATTTCCACAAACGGGGTTTTACCGTTAGGCGTGTGACATACCAGGATCTCAGACACGGTTATATCAAACGACACTATATGAGTTTAAAAATAAACGTTTGACTTAAATCAGAGTAACATAAATGAAATAAACGTCAGTGCGGAAGCGAATAAACGAAATGTAAACCAATACTGAAAGTTAAAAGTGCTAATTCAAAACAAAATGTCCAATGCAAGAAAATGAGTTTGATGATGCATGTCCTGAGTGCGTTCCTTAATCGTGCATCATGAGCTTAAGCGTTCCTGTTACCTGAGAAAACATGCTAAAATGTGTCAACATAAAGTTGGTGAGTTCACAGGTTTTAGTCAACAATAAATGTGTTTGTAAGCGTTTCCATAGTTTGCGTTTCAATGGTTTAGTATATAGAGCATATCATTAGGTAGCTAGCCTATGTTCTTGTTACTTAGCGTTTCGAACCGAAGCTGACTGTTTGCGTCCTATATGTGTTTGTTGTATCCCGTCATGTCTCATCAGACCATGACAATGTGTTTCCACCACGTCTTAACCGACCGTGGCAATCGTTGTGTTAGGTCAATCAAGCACCCGTTTGACCTCCAATCAAGCTAGCGCGACTAGCCTGGGCGGGGTTTGTCAGACCCAGTAGTACTACTCAAAATTACCTCGCTAATCCCATTACTAACGGTTCGAGTGTGTCAGGACATGTTGTGTTTGCACTAACATAACAAGCGATATCAATAATACTGGCAACCATTCATAAAATATGTTTGCATGTTTTCTCCCCCAAAAAGGAAGAAAGTAAAAATAGGGGCCGTGAAACTCACCTTGTTTGCACAGCAATGAACTAATGTTTGCACAACGATTAGGATTTCGGTTAACCTGTGTTTCACACCGTGTACGTAAAATTAATATTAATTATTAATTTAAAATATAACAACTGTTCGGTTTCGCGTTCACGTCTCGGTTATGGTGTCGGCAAATCGGCGTGACACTCCATACCCGAGCAATTGCAAGCACACACATAAACTCACCCAAGCCGGTAGCCCATGTTTCACGCATAATCCAAATTATATAAAAGTATTCCACATACTTATGATTAATTGTAAGGTATTTTGTAACTGAAATCACACGTTTTGTAACACGTTTAAAAATATATTAATGCCATTTATGACACTCATACGCCTGCCATGCACCTCATGCGCCTAGATCAACACAACCAAACACACATAATATGCATGCATATATGTCACATACATACCACACATGCATAAATATCTCATGCGCCCAACATGAGATTCTTCAAGTTTCCCCCATGTGCAATACCCATAATGCAATACACACTAATACGTATATTTGCATGAGCAGGATGCACCCACGTGCATGTTAGGCCTCATGTGCCTAAAACCACTCATGCGCCCAAAGGACTTTAATCCACCCCATGTGCGTACCATGAGATTTAATCCAGAACCACACGCACTACAATTCACATACATACTCGGGTTACATACATACATATGCCATCACCCACATATTGACTTAATTACTAAGGTAGACACACTCATGCAAATCACATACATGCATATAGTTATGGTTTCGCAGAGCACACATACATTCAAAAGAAAACACACACATATAGATCCATTGAATGCAATAACAACCACCCATCCCACTACACCTTAACAACCTGCATACAAATACGCAGAAACATATATGACCGAGCAAGGTGACGAGCATGCATAATCTAACCCTAATCGATCACTCCACTTCAACAAAACCCTCACCCTCACACACAAATCCAAAGATACACATAGATCGCACACAAGCACACCCGGTCACACACAAACATTAAGCTGAACCCATGCCCAACCGATCATAACACCCCGAACGCGAAACCGTAGCCCATGACAAAAATAACAAGAAAGAAAACTAACCAAGAAGGATGCGAAACGGTTTCGACAATGTCCTTGGCTGCCGGAGCGGCGACGGTTGCCGAACGGATGACGACTGTCGAGATAAGGGTCGCCGAAGGTATGTAGCAGAGGATGGGATTGCCGATCACTAACACCGGGTTCTTGCGGTTGATAGCGGTGTCGTTTGATCACGTAGAAAACTGCCCGGGTCGCGGTGAGGGGCTGCGATCGAATCGAACGAGGCAGAAGACGGCTTTTCACGGATTGGATGGCACAAACCACCGGGGATGAGTCGCCGGCTGCGGAGGTGGCTTTGAAGGTGAGTGACGGCAGAGGGCTTTTAGAATGGTGATTAGGGTTGCGTAGGTGAGGTGAATTCGGTTTAGATGAAGAAGCCGAGAGTGGGGCGTTGGGTTACGGGAGTGGGTGTTTAAATGGGTTTTTAGTTTGTAACCTTGGCACACTAGCCCCTCCACTATTATCTAAATTGAATTTAAGTTTATTAAGTTTGGTTAGTTTAAAGTTACTTATTTATTAATAGGTTTAATAACAATTTAATATTATTAATTTTTTTTTAACTATAAAACATACGTTGGATGATGGTAACAAGGTTAACCTAAAACCTCGAGTTGTCACAGAAGAGATATAACTAAAAGCTTAAATCATCCTATGATTCTACACCTTGAAAAAATAGGATTAATAGGAGAAGACATAACAAAATCTAAAGTACAATATACTTGTAAATTTAAATTAAAAAACCCAGATATTACTATAAGAACAAGTAATATAGAATATAGCCCATTAGACAAAGAAGAATTTAGAAAACAAATCCCTGAGATGATATCACAAGGATTAATTAGAAAATCAGAAAGTCCTCATAGAACAGCAGCTTTATAGTAAGAAATCACAGTGAAATAAAAAGAGGAAAAGCTAGGATAGTTTATAATTACAAAAGATTAAATGATAATACAATAGATGATGGGTATAATATCCCTAATAAAGACAGCCTATTACGATTAATACAACAAAAGAAAGTATTTTCAAAATTTGACCTGAAATCAGGATACAATCAATTAAAGCTTGAAGAAAGTTTTAAACCATGGACAACTTTTACATGTTCAGAAGGGCAATACGAGTGGAACGTACTTAGTTTCGGTCTAAAAAATGCACATTCTATTTTTCAAAGATTTATGGACAGTATATTTTTAAAATATGAATTTTGTTTAGTATATATTGACGATATATTGGTAGCCAGTAACACTGTGCAGGAACATGAACAGCATCTACAAGAAGTATTTAATGAAATCAAAAAGAACGGTATAGTAGTTTCTAAAAAGAAAATGGAGTTATTTAAAAGAAAAATCTCTTTTCTGGGGTCAGAATTAGGAAATGGTAAAGTAGAATTACAGCCACATATATCTACAAAAATTTTGGATTTTCCTGAAAAATTTGAAAACCTTAAACAAATACAGGCTTTTTTGGGATTGGTAAATTATGCTAGAAAATTTATTCCCAATCTATCAAAATTAGTAGGACCATTATACAGTAAGACAACAAAAAATGGACAAAGGTATTTTAACAGTGAAGATATAAAGATAGTAAAAGAAATAAAAAATATGGTTAAAAATATTAAACCATTAGAATTACCATTAGTAACAGACTATATAATAGTAGAAACAGATGGGTGTAAAGATGGATGGGGAGCAGTCCTTCTATGTAAACCAAATAAATACAGCCCAAAAAATGATGAAAAAATATGTGCTTATACGAGCGGAAATTTTCAAAATAAAAATAATTGGACAAATATAGATTTGAAATACAAGCATTAATCTATTCTCTCGAAAAATTTAAAATATTTTTACATAAAGAATTCACAGTTCGAACAGATTGTGAAGCAATAGTTAAATTTATTAAAAATGATCAAAGTAAAAAGATGAACAGGACACGATGGGTAAATCTACAAAACATAATAAAGGGAATGGATATTTTATAAATTTTGAACATATTAAAGGAAAAAATAATGGGATAGCAGATATGTTATCTAGAAATATAAATAAGTGGTTTATTGCAGATGGAAAGAAAGAATGCTAAAGGCAAAGGAATCCTTATACAGCCTATACAGAATAAAAAATCTTCAATGACTTCTAATGAAGAAACAGAGAAGATTCAACAGTTATATACAGAATCGATCAAAAGCTATAGACAACTTCCAGCATCGATTACAGGTATTGGGGAAGTATCACGATACTACAACCCAATAGAAACTCGTCCAAAAAATATACAGAATACACAAAGGACGTTTACTACAACACAGAATACACAGAATCTAAACATTGTATTTGGAGGAATATACTCTCTCCAAAATGTATTGACACCAATAAAAAGTTTAGACCTATTGGTGGAATTACATTAACAGAAAAACAACAGTGTCTACTTGATAATCTTTGGCATATTCAAACCATGCCACAAGCCTCAAGTTTTAAAATACAAGTCTTGAATGCTCTAAGTATGTACTTCTCTGAACAGAGCATGACAACACCTGAAAAAAGACACAAACCAAAGTTTACACATTATGTCATTTTTCGAGGTACAAAAATCGGTATTTTCAATAAATGGGAAACTGTTGCAAAATACATACAATGTCCCAATCCTATTTATAAAGGTTTTAAGAGCTTTCAACAAGCCATCGAAACTGCAAGGGAACATTTTGGGGTTAAAGGTTTTACATTGAACTCGAAGAGGTTAAAACATTTGCTGAAATAGCAAATACAACCCAGAACAGTTAATCAAAGCTCAAGAGCAATTGATTACTGATCTACAAGAACAGCTTTAAAGAAAGGAAAAGATACACAGTTTATACACATAAAATTGGAGAATGAAATTCTCAAACAAAAAATTGCATTACTCGAGGCAAAAATACACAGTTATTACAAAAACTCGAGAAGAAAAAAGAAAATACAGAGATATACAGGACTTTTGAATCCTTCAGAACTAGGATTCTTGACACACCTTGGCATCAACAACTGAAGCCGGTGACAGATAGATTTCCAGAATTTGAGAGGATTGTTTCACGGAAAGTCTGTGAGCAATTTCCTTTAATTCTTTACAATCTTCAACACCAACTACTGGATCTCGCATTTCACATGGATAGTGAAAACAAAGGATTCAGTATAGTAGAAAGAACAGATGAAGACGGCAACGGTACAGGACTCCTGTTACTGCAAGTCTTTCAGCCTACACAGTTAACTGATGAACAGATAATCCAATTCTACCATCATGGTATGATTGATTACCTGGAAGTCAAGCTCAACAGAAGAACAGAAGATCTCCTCAATCAATTGGAGAAAAAATAATTTTAACAGCAGGGAATATAGCAGCAAGAGCCTTGTTGCCAACCATTGGATGCAAGATTATTGCATCATTCCCTTTTACAGATTCTTACACTTACAGACCCGCCAGAAAAAGGATCTTCATTGATCATAATATTACAACAAATTACTTACGAACATGTATGACAAAGACAGAAATTGATTTTGCCGCCCTAAAATGGCTTAATCAACAAATAGAACAACCTACCAGTGATTTACAGCAGTTTATTAAAACTCATCAGGAAACTCCAGAAATTCCTGATTTCTTCCCATGGAAACAATATAATTTAATTGGGGAAGGACACTATATACAGGTTTATGCAAAAACAAACTGGAGCATGCTATTGCCTTTTGCAGGGGAAGGCGATACACTTCAGCTTAGACACATAATCAACTTAGAAGACTACGAAGCAGATCACGGTGACTGCTCAAGCCCACAGTCAATTGACAGCACACACAGGGACTTCTAGACAGATTAAACAGCTAGAGGATTAAACAAGAACGAGTTCTCTATTCAAATGACGCATGCCATGACGTTAATTACAAAGCTTCTAGAAAATGACGTAGGCAATGACGAAGGACGAAAATAATTAAAGGACTCGATGATTTTTGTAATTATCTGTAATTATTGTTTAGCTTTTGTACGACTCATTCTGAGCCCTTTCTTTTTCTTTTTCTTTTCATTAATTTATTGTAAAATTGTTGAGACTTCGCCTATATAAGGCTGAAGAATTCATTGTATAGACACACCGAAGAAATCAATAAACTCTTCAACTTCTCAAACTCTCTCATGGCACACTAAACCCCCTCTCAAACTCCTTAGTCCAGATCCTTATACAAGCTTCATATCCCCGTACTTCATATTATATCCTTAGTCAAAAATCCAAAAAATCAAAAAACCAAAAAACCCAAAAATAATCATATCATCCGCTGTGCATATACTCTACCATCCGCTCATCCGCTGTGCATAACTACTAAGATCTGCTGTATCATACTATCTGCTGTATCATACTGTAAGTATTATGTGTTTATGTTTTCAATGTTTTTAATTTATATGTTGGTGTATATTCTCTATTGTTGACACCAAAACTTCTTACCCCCTCTGATGCATTGGTATCAGAGCAAGGCTTTCTTAAAATCTAAAAGACTAAGACAAGCTCCATATTTATGGCGTGTGATGCCTCTTTTCTTTGGAGAACTCTCTTAGGTGAAGATTATGGGAAAACTAAGCTCCGATTTTTAAAGTATCAAAAGGGTTAAAATGGTTTGGTATACATATTCTGTTAATATATTTTGTTAATATATATATTATGTTGATTTTGTTAATATATTAAAAATTCTAAGGATATGAGAAATTTTTTAAGGGGAAGCTTAGGAAGGATTAAAACTAAGGAGTTTGATTTCATTCAAATATTGAGAACAATCATAATTTTTCCAGCAAAAGACTTGAATTTCTAAATTTAGAGTTCATCGATAAACCTGCTTTTAGACCAATTAGTACAGAAAATTATAGTTTAAATTGTTGCATTAAAGAAACCTGCAAACATAGTCTACATACTGAAAATCCACATTTAAACACCTTAACAGATTTAGTTATAAATTTAGGTAAAAACTTGCAAATAGAGTTACACAACAATAGACAATTAGTAGAAAAGCTTACTGAAGAAGTTAAAAAATATAATACTAATTTAGACTATATTAAAGAACAAAATGAAAGATTACTAAAAAAGCATAATAATTTTGAGAAACAAATACCTAGTAATACATTTAGTGAAGAAATAGACAGAATAACACAAGCAGTTAAAAAATTAAACATAGACGATATAAACTCTAATACAAAAACTATTAATAAACCTATACCATATAAACATTGGCAAATAAGAAAATGAGTGAAAAAAGTTTTCTAGGACGCAGTAGAACTATACAGGAGGCTAGAAACTCGACAAGCAATATAAATGATTAATAACATCTGATAGTTTTTTAAACAGGATAATTAGACGAGGATCAGGCTCAAATAGTAATAGACAGTTGCTACAAATAGAAGATGAAATTGATGTAGATAGAAATATAGATTTATACAATCAACATCAGTTAGATATTTTAAATCCACGAACATTATATCAAACAGGAAGGTTTAATATTAACACAACATTAATACGAAGTAGTAGGGAGGAAAGTCTACGAGTAATAGATAGGACAGTAGAAATAGATTTATTGTCACCAGAAACTATACAAAAAATTAAACAGTCTGGTAAACATTTTATACACACAGGTTTAATAATAATAGGAGTAAAGGCTTTAGGAAGAAAGAATTTAGGAACAAAGCTACTAGCCTTAATATTAGATAAAAGTTGGAAAAATGAAATGAAAAAAGCAATTATATCAGGTATGGAAGTAGATTTAAGTCAGAATACAGCGTTATTTTATTGTACACCAGGAATACTTAAAGATATTATAGATATAAACAATATAAAAATAGCACTACAAACAAAAGGTTATGAAAACTACGAGGGCAACAACTTAGTAATAAGCGTAGGAGTACTAGGAAAAGCTAGTAATAGCTCTGGTATGAAGTACAAAGTAAATATAGAAGGAATAGTACAAACAATGGCTTCAAAGTCGATAAAAATGATAGATCCAATTAAGATAGATCCAGAACAATTAGCTTGATTAGAATGGAATTTAGATACTCTACAGGAAAATGACAATACAGTATTAGTACCTAAGAAAAGTGTCATATATGAAAAAACAGACGGTCAACAAAGTATAAGATTTGTAGACTTTAAGGAAAACGATAATATAAATGATGAGGATAATAAAGAATTTAGTTACATGAATATTATAGAAGACGAACCAATATACGATACAGAAACAGAGGATATAGATGAAATAAATACAGAGTGGTTAAAAGTTGAACAAGAAGAATATATGGATTATACTTTAATTGAAGAAGAAGAGGAAATAGATACAGGATTTAAAAGCGAAAATGTTACTAAAACAATAGAACAAATAATAGATAAAAAATTTACAGAATTAAACATACAAGAGGAAGTAGATGATATGATAATAGATTGTATGACAGAATTAGGTATGACTTACGAGGAAAGTTATAAAACTTTACAAGAATACTATAATCTACCCTTAGTAGAAAGTATTATGCAAGGAAAAACAATGATATCAGAATTTTATAAAAAAGAAAATATATTTATGGCAGATGAAGAGGAAAGTAAAAAACGACCACGAAATTTTATATATGGAGAAACAAGTGAAACAAATGAAATATATGGAAGAGAACCTTGGACAAGTCCTTCCGTTAATTATCAACAACAGTCTACATATAAAGGAACAGGTAAAAGATTACCGATAGGCCAACTATACAGTGGAAATATGTTATTATTAGAACAACAAAAACCACAGTTATGGGGAGATGAAATACTCACATGGGAACAAATAGTAGTAAGAATGTGGGAAACAAATAAAAAGGATAGTATGGATATGTTTTCATACTTAGAAACTACATTAGGCCCTATAGCATTAGGAATTTGGCAAAGTAAAAAAGCTCAAGATTCATCAGCAGTAAACACCCTAAAAGCTTTAGGAGACAACCCTTACAATTTCACATCACAAATAAGAACTCTTATTCTAGGAGTAGACCCAGCAAAAAATAACACTCTTATACAGGATACAACTATTAGAAATTTAGAACAGTTAAGTATAGCAGACATGAAATACATAAATGAATTTACATTAGACTTTGCAAGATTATTATCACAAACAGGTAAAGCAATAGACGATAATTATGTGATAAATACTTTATACAACTGCCAGGAGATTTAGGAAAAAGTATACATGAATCATGGAAACAAACATATGGAAATACACAAAATCTAGGAATAGGACCTAGGATAACCTATACATTTGGTATACTAGAAGAAAAATGTAAAGAAGTAGCATTACAGGAACAATTAAAAAGAAATTCGTATGCATTTTGTAAAACAGCTATATACACACCACAAGCCTATGGTTTTTATGAGAAAAAGAAAAACATTAGGAAAAGTACAACATACAATAAAAATTACAAATCTAATTATAATAAAATAAATATGTTAAAAAACCTCAAACTAGAAAATGTAGATGTTTTATATACGGTGATGAAAAACACTTAGCAAATAAATGTCCAAACAAAAATAAAAATATAGAAAGAACTAACCTAATAGAACAGTTAAATGATTATGAAATAGAGGCTATACAAACAGATGATTCAGATAATGAGTCAATTTACAGTATATTTAGTGAAGATGAAAAACCAATAGCAAAAGTAACATATACATATATGAATACAGAAGAAGTATGTGAACATCAATGGATACATAATAGAGGAAACAATTATATAAAATGTTATAATTGTTGATTATTCCCTAGTATAGAAAAAAGGTATCAATGTAATACGTGTTTTAAAGAAATATGTTACATTTGTATTAAAAAATTATACAATATAGAAATAAGTACATCCACAGGCAATAGGAAAATAGAAGATTTAAAGGTAACTATAGAAAAACTAGAAAAATTAGAAATAATAGTAGAATTACATACAGTAAAATTAAAGAGTTAGAAAGTAAATTAGAAAATCTAATAAAAGAAGAAACAACTCAAGAAATTAGCAAAATGTCAGTAGAAAATAGTGAGTCTACATATATACAGACACAAGGATCTATGAACATGATAAAAATACAGTGTAGAATATGGTTAGATCAAAACAAGTTTATAGATGTAACAGGATTAGTAGATACAGGAGCAACTACGAGTGTAATATCACATAACTTAGCACCAAAAGAATATCATGAAAAATTACCATACAAAATAGAAAGCAGAACAATAGAAGACAGGTTAATATCAGTAACACATTGTTTACGACCAATTGCAATACAGTTTTTAGACTTTTCAAAAAATTATAGTATAAAATACCCTATGCCACAAATAAATATTAACCCTGAATATATAAAATCAAAAGACTTTGTTCTTGGGTTAAATTTCTTATTTAACAACCATGGAGCACTTACATTAACAAGACATTTTATTACTTTTAGTAAAAACATTTATACTATTCCAACATTACGATATAATTATCCATCAGAGATTGCGCAGAAGCGTGGTGGACAAGGTAATTTAGATTTTTTAAAAACACATACACTTAGAACAGATTTTTTAAAAACACATACACTTAGAACAGAATTTATAGAAAACGAAAGCATGAAATTGTTAACAGAATTTTTAAATCATGAGTTAGAAAAAGGAAGAGATATAACTAAAAGCTTAAATCATCCTATGATTCTACACCTTGAAAAAATAGGATTAATAGGAGAAGACATAACAAAATCTAAAGTACAATATACTTGTAAATTTAAATTAAAAAACCCAGATATTACTATAAGAACAAGTAATATAGAATATAGCCCATTAGACAAAGAAGAATTTAGAAAACAAATCCCTGAGATGATATCACAAGGATTAATTAGAAAATCAGAAAGTCCTCATAGAACAGCAGCTTTTATAGTAAGAAATCATAGTGAAATAAAAGAGGAAAAGCTAGGATAGTTTATAATTACAAAAGATTAAATGATAATACAATAGATGATGGGTATAATATCCCTAATAAAGACAGCCTATTAGGATTAATACAACAAAAGAAAGTATTTTCAAAATTTGACCTGAAATCAGGATACAATCAATTAAAGCTTGAAGAAAGTTTTAAACCATGGACAGCTTTTACATGTTCAGAAGGGCAATACGAGTGGAACGTACTTAGTTTCGGTCTAAAAAATGCACCTTCTATTTTTCCAAGATTTGTGGACAGTATATTTTAAAATATGAATTTTGTTTAGTATATATTGACGATATATTGGTAGCCAGTAACACTGTGCAGGAACATGAACAGCATCTACAAGAAGTATTTAATGAAATCAAAAAGAACGGTATAGTAGTTTCTAAAAGAAAATGGAGTTATTTAAAAGAAAAATCTCTTTTCTGGGGTTAGAATTAGGAAATGGTAAAGTAGAATTACAGCCACATATATCTACAAAAATTTTGGATTTTCCTGAAAAATTTGAAAACCTTAAACAAATACAGGCTTTTTTGGGATTGGTAAATTATGCTAGAAAATTATTCCCAATCTATCAAAATTAGTAGGACCATTATACAGTAAGACAACAAAAAATGGACAAAGGTATTTTAACAGTGAAGATATAAAGATAGTAAAAGAAATAAAAATATGGTTAAAAATATTAAACCATTAGAATTACCATTAGTAACAGACTATATAATAGTAGAAACAGATGGGTGTAAAGAAGGATGGGGAGCAGTCCTTCTATGTAAACAAATAAATACAGCCCAAAAAATGATGAAAAAATATGTGCTTATACGAGCGGAAATTTTCAAAATAAAAATAATTGGACAAATATAGATTTTGAAATACAAGCATTAATCTATTCTCTCGAAAAATTTAAAATATTTTTACATAAAGAATTCACAGTTCGAACAGATTGTGAAGCAATAGTTAAATTTATTAAAAATGATCAAAGTAAAAAGATGAACAGGACACGATTTTACAAAGCTTCTAGAAAATATTTACCCATCGTGTCCTGTTCATCTTTTACTTTGATCATTTTTAATAAATTTAACTATTGCTTCACAATCTGTTCGAACTGTGAATTCTTTATGTAAAAATATTTAAATTTTTCGAGAGAATAGATTAATGCTTGTATTTCAAAATCTATATTTGTCAATTATTTTTATTTTGAAAATTTCCGCTCGTATAAGCACATATTTTTCATCATTTTTTGGGCTGTATTTATTTGGTTTACATAGAAGGACTGTGTTAGGACCGTGTACGAACGGAGTACTAACTGATTCTTCGTTGTACCAGATCAAATAGTGCGGAATCCTATTTGATTGGCGATCCAATCAGTGAGAACGTAATCAGGATCAATCCTAACGATTAGATAACGTTATGAATTGACACGGAATGATCTGAAACGCTCTATGAAGTTGGAATGGTCGAACAGCACGTTCTGGGTCGATTAGGGTTTCTAGTATCCGAAGTTTTTCTTTATTCCACGAATTAAGTGGTATTTATAGGTTAGGTTTTCTCATTCGGGCGACTGAACTATTCGGATGGTTCAGTCGTGCGATTGAGCTATGCGGTTGATCCATACGCACGACTGAGATTTCAATCGTACGACTGGTTCAATCTCATGCTTCAGTCTTCCGACTGATCCAGTCACATGATTCAGTCGTGTGACTGAGCTATTCGCATGAAGTTATTCATGCGTATGGTCCATTCGCATGGCCCATTCGCATGATAACTATATCATGTTAAGTTTGAATGTGTTAATCATTACGACCTTATGCATACCTATTCAAACAAAACCAAACCTATATAATTAGTCATTACTTAACCCATTAATGAAATATATAAACAATATAAACAACCACATGTATTTCATTAAGCATCATTCAATTACACATAGTCAAGACATTTACATTCAACTCAGAATCTAGGGACACATGTATCAACAAACTCCCCCTTGGACCTAGATTCATCTAATGTCTTACTTGACCCATAACCTTTTCAAATTTCTTGTACTTCTCCTCTCTAGTAACTCCTGCATGTATTTCAAATGCAAAGCAGAGTCTGATTACGTTTTGAAATTGGAGGGCTTGTACAATATCTTGAGCATCATAGAACAGTGGCCACTTGTAGAGTGTGTAAACATCATTAGCCGACAAGTTGGTGAGCCACATTGGGTCAAAAACCCGGATGACATCCATCTGTCCATCTCTGTTCAGTACTATGACCGCTTCAGCTGTTCGCCAATCGTAGTACCACCATTTGAAGTGTGGAGTGATGTCCTGAGGCATTTCCTGAGAGGGATCTTCGACATGGTGCGCGGTGGACGCCACTTCAACACTATCTTTGGTCTCCCGGTTCGTGAATCCACCTCAGACTTCCTAACATACCTTGTAGGTTGCTGAGGCTTGAAGTTAATCCACCGGGTGTGGTACTCCCTTTTCAGTGCAGCTTCAAACCATCCTGACATCTTTCTAGGATCAGCGTAAAGCAACTTCAGCTTTGCCAGTTGGTTTAGCTCACAACCAGGTAGAGTTTTTAGATCATGTGGAAATCTAAAATACTCAATACCTTTCTCTCTCTTAACTGCATAAGCATTAAGATCGTCAAAATAAGCCCACGATATGATCTTGCCTGACACCTTTTGGTGTTTCTTCACTCGATACAACCTTGTGTAGACATTTGGCTTTGAAGCATTTCGTTGAGCTCACAGATCTTCGAAACATGCAGCCCATTCAGCCCTTTTAACTTTAACTTCCTCCTCTGTGGCTCGGGCTATCCCCTCTTGTTTATCAGCTTCTGCTTCTAGTTTATCCAGAGTTTCGAAGGTCTCACTGACCAAATTGTCATCCAAGTTTGGAATGACATAACCTTCAGTGTCTGTGTACTTCGGATAATGTTGATCTGTCACATCTTCGATTTCGATCTCATCAACATCATGCAGTTCATTATCACTATCTTCTGGACTTCCGGAGCATCGTTCACTATTTCATCAGCATTTAATTGAAACATTTCGGCCAACTGCTCTTTAGTGAAACTGTGGATTATCTCTCCCTCTTCAGGAGTGTACTCAACTGATCTCCTTACCACTCCCTGCAGATCAAGAATCATTGTTAACTGAGTCTTGACCTGCTGAAGGGGTTCAACATCGTATTGGTCTCTTTGAAAATTTGGATCTGCTTGATTTAAACATGCAACACGATACTTGTTAGTAGCAAATCAACCACTGTCATTAACATACGATATAAACATTCATTAAATAAATGTACTATAAGTTGAAATACAAAAGTCTGTTAAATACATAAACATGTCTAACTAAACAATACTTTTATCTTGAATTTCTGGAGTTTCTTCCGTTGGAGCAGACGAAGAGGGTCCTTGATCATGTCGCTTTTTAGAGCGCCTTTCGCCTGCTGCACTTTCGCTTCTATCTCCGGAAGTTTCTCCTCCTTTACTTTCACCATCTTTCTTCTTCTCATCACCATCATTGCTTTCATCACTACCATCATCATCATCGTCATCATCCTCATCATCTTCATCATCGTCTTCCTCATCCTCACTATCATCATCATTATCATCACCATCACCTTCTCCAATCTTGAGGGGCTCACTTTGAGTACCTTTCAGTTTTAGCACAAGAGTCTTATGAGCCGCCTCTAGCTTTCCCATTCTCTCATCCGTTTCAGCTTCGTGTTGTAACAAGCCTGTGATCTGATCGGTCTGCGACGTGATCACTTGGGCTTGTGAGGATGTTAACTCCCTCAATCTTTCAATCTCAGCTGTCTGTGAAGAACTTTGTTCTTGCAGCTGAAGGATCTGTGCAGTCTTAGCCTTATCAGAGGCTAACAGCTGAAGCACCATGCTGTTGAGAGCAGCAAGCTGATCCACTACAAAAACTGGTGGGATGAATGAGCTGGATGGGAAAGGTGAGGGACCTGTTTGTTGAGTGGTGGAGGTGGAGGTGGCTGTGGTGTAGATGGGAGGAAATTGGATGGCTGTAGTTGGTGGTACAGTGGTGGTGGTGGGGAAAGGCATGGAAGTATGAAGTGGAGGTATAGTGGTGGTGGTGGTTGTTTGGGGGTGTGGGATGCGGTGTATTGGGTGGTTTGGCTAGGTGTGGTGGAGGTGGTAGGTGCAGAGGAGGTAGTGATAAGTGTGATCCTCCTGCGCTTGGACTTCATCCCATGAGGGCGAGCCATATGTTTCCTTCGACTCCCCTTTGACCCGGAGGCTCCCCCTTGGCTGCTGGGAGAGACTGGGGTGTATGATGGATCTGCTACAGAGCTCCCAGACTCTCCTGAGCGTCCACCAACCGCCTGTAATCCTTCCTCAGTTGCCACTACCCGACTTCCCACAGTCCGGGTTAGTGGTATTTCATCTGAATCCTCCTCCTCCTGCATGAAGTCAGGGTGGATTGGAGCTGGCTCAGGTCTTCCTTCACCATCTCCTCCCTGATCCGTTCCGTTGTCATCATCATCGGAGTCATCGGAGGGTAGAGCCACCTGCTCTACATCAGAATCACTATCTTCATGACGCCACTTTTTCTTAGCTGGCGCCATATACTCCTCACGGGCCAGATGCCCAAACAAACGTCTTACCGGGGGCTTGACCTGCTTTCCCCGGTATACTTTCATCCTGCCTAAGGTGGTATCATCCATCACCTCAAGCATAACTGCATCCTCCTTCTGCTTTGGTAACATGGGTAGCTTCTGGTCAAAGATCATTTGCAAGAAGCGAGGATACATACAGAAGCCTTCTCTTCCCTTAACTTCGATGTTCTCCACTAGGTAAGTGAAGATCATCCTTGAAAAGCTGAACGGGTGGTTCAGCACTAATGCAGCGTAGGCATTCTGCATTTGCTCAGAGAGCTCGTCGAAGCCTCCTTTTCGTGAGGCAATACACCTTAGCAAGACATGGGCTAAGTATTTGAACTGGGGGCAAAGATTGCTCTTGTTGAGCATCCCTGAGTTTATGTCCCCAGTATACTTAGCCCTCAGGAAGCACCCTCTGACTGCCATCAGATGTAAACGAACAGGACAGTCACCATCATTTCCTAGTTCTAGGACTGTCCTTAAGTCCTCCTCTGTTATCTCTATAGCTTGCCCAAGAACGGTGCTTCTAATAGTATAGGGCTCCCTGGATCTGTCTACCACAACGTGTTCCCAAAACGACTGCTGCATCGACCTGTATGGTGTACACTGTGCTGAGATGGCTCTGTATATCCTCGATCTTCTCAGAAATGTGATAATGCCAGAAAAGTCAGCGGCATTCCTAGAGGTCAAGTCCAAATGAGCACAAATGTTGTGCTTCGTGCTCATAACCCATCGACTCGCCATCTGTAACACAATGTAAGTTTACGTTAGTACACGTAGAAGAGAGTAAACAAAATCAATGAGTTTCCCACTTTGGTTAGTCGGGCGACTGAGCAACCGAATGAACATAGCCGTGCGACTGAGTGGAACGAATGAGTCTTGAAAGGTGAATTTATTCATACGGGCGACTAAGTCAAGCGAATGAGCATAGTCGTGCGTTTAATTCATTCATTCATCTCAGTCGGGCGACTGAGACTAATCGTCTTCTCAGTCGTCATCAGTGTGTCCAGTCGCATACTCGACAGTTTGTCCATTCAAATTCGTGTTTGAGCTATACTTGAAGTTAAACGTCGAAATTTTGCTCATTACACTCGGAAACTACCAATAAATCATGTTCTAACTTCTATTCGAACGTTTAAGCTAGTTTCGACAGCCTATTTGTTCATTATGCGTTCGGTTACTGTTTGGTCTGAATTCGAGAGATTTTGGACATCATTTATCAGTGTTATCGATGAAACACTTTGAGTAGTACCTGTATAATCACCAATGAGTGTTAGAACACGTAAACAAAAGCAGATATGGATCAAAGGAAATTTCGACAGCGGTTCCTTAGGTCGGGCGAATAGAGGGGGCGATTTGGGAGAGTGAACGACTGATTATGATTTGGTCTGTTTTTATACTAGGGCAAAATCCAGTCGGGCGACTGAGTCTAGTCGCCTTGATTAGTCGGCCGACTGAGTCTAGTCGTCTTGGTTAGTCGGACGACTGAGTCTCCGTCGTGCCATCTACCCAATCGTTCATCTCCAATCGGGCGATTGAAGTTCATCCAAACGACAATTTCAGTCGGTCACCTCCAATCGTTCGATGTGTTTCATTCACATACCCCATTCGCACGTTTGACCTAGTCGGGCACATTCAACCGGCCGATTGGGTTCATTCGCTTGGTCCAATCTTACGATTGTATTCAATCGTACACCCCATTCGGCCGACTGGGTCATATCAGATTCAGTCGAACGATTGGTCTATCCTTGTCCCAAATTTTAAAGTATGAACCAACACTTAGTTTAATTACCAATTTATAAAACATTATGTGCACTTGATCATCTCAGACATGATCCATTTAACCACCCGATCACCTCAGACGTGATCCATTTATCCACCCGATCACCTCAGACGTGATCCATTATCCATTCAGAAACAATCAGTTTAGATAAACATTAAGCTCATTTAGTGACATTTAGCAGATAACAGTATACACAGTCCGACATGACATATTATACTAAGACTGAACAAAACTTAACCTATGATCGAAAGACATATTTTGTGATTTTTGTTAGGGCAGGCTTGTATAGCTTGTTAGCATTAACAGTTTATCCGGAATGGACTCTCATGGAATCAGACAGGCATATACTCCATCACTTGGAACATTCAGTGCTTATTACACTTTGCATGATACGATTGCACATTTTTTCACTTATGGAAGACTTCTAAGGTCTAACTGGGAATCATGTTTGAACTAATATGTAATCCTCATTGATTTTGACAATCAGGCGATGTAGCCACGACGGTTGTCAGTATGTTTGTCCACTTAAATCCATACACAGACGTTTGACGCACATCAGCGAATTATTAGATGAATTAGGTCAAACCGTATTTGTGTATTCCACAGGTATATGGTAATCAATTGTCCTCAGGAGATTTTTGAGCGGTCTTGGACTTAGAAGAATTGGTTCTAAAAATTATCAAAGAGATGCCAAGCCTCAGGTCAGTGCCATCGCACAGCAGAGAGGGGCAAACAGCAATGAATTCTTAGAACGAATAGATTATGCTTAGCCTCAGGTCAGTGCCATCGCACAGCAGAGAGGCGCAATACCTATTTATCTTCTTAGAGCAGCATATTTGCATATACATTATTTTAATGACGTTTTTCGTTTTTTGCTCTGTTTTGCAGGTCTTTGCTCACATTTGTGGTATTTGCTTGCTCCTCACCCCTTATTGGACATAGATTGATTGTGCAGACCAGGGATACCATGAGAACACACAACTGGTTGAGTGGATTTAGTTTAAGCCAGTTCACTGATGATGTCTAATGGTCTATTGTGTTGAATCTACTGACACATCGTATTGTGTACTTACACAACCCTAGATCTACTTTCTCCAAATGATTACAATACCAGTCAAAACTTCTATCATATTCCCAATTTTGTCAGACTTAGACTTCTCTGATTTATGATTGTTATTTTTGAAACTGAAAACCAATTTGATGTTCCAAGTAACTCGGTGCCTGTGTGCTATCACTTTCCAGTTTTATGAGTCGCATTTCCAGTTTATTTGTCTGTGCCTTTTCAGCTTAACTTACCTCCCCCAATTTTTTTTTTTTTTTTTTTTTTTTTTAAGTAAATGCATACTGAACTAAATCTCCCCCTAAAATTCTAAAACAAAAATCTTTTGTGTTTTTTGGATTTTATAAGACAAGGGAATTAAAAAATAAAATAAAATAAAATTGAAGGAAAAAGAAAATAAACGACTAAACACTGGTCGGACTATGTATCTGCTTCTTCAGCAATCACATCACTTTTCTTTTTAACGCCGTTGACCTCTAGCAGATATAAAAATCTTGGTTTATCAAAAGGCTTTGTGTAAAGGTCAGCGCGCTGAAAATCCATGTTAATTTTAATCACATCAATTAATTGTTTTTCATAGCAATCGCGTATGAAATGATATTTAATCCCGATGTGTTTTGTTTTTGGTGTTGAACAGGATTTTTAGTGACAGCTATGGCAGCAGAATTATCAACATAAATAGGAGTGTTAGAAAATTTCAAACCGTAGTCTCGCATTTGCTGTTGAATCCAGATGATCTGAGAGCAGCAACTTGCAGCAGCAACATATTCAGCTTCACAGGTTGATAGAGCAACCGAGGTCTGCTTCTTGCATTGCCACGTGACTAACCGTCTTCCAAAGAACTGACACCCTGCTGATGTAGACTTGAAATTCATCTTGCATCCACCATAGTCTGAATCGCTGTATGTGGTAAGCTCGAAGTCATCATCATGAGGATACCACAGTCCTAGTGTTGGAGTACCCTTCAGATAACGAAAAATCCTTTTCACCCCAATCAAGTGATTCACTTTTGGCTTCGCTTGATATCTAGAACATAAACATGTTGCATACATGATATCTGGACGCGAGGCAGTGAGATACATGAGAGATCCGATCATCCCACGATACATAGTGGCATCCACCAGATCCCCATTCTCATCAGGAGCCACATCATGATTTGTGGCGAGAGGGGTACCGGCAGCAGACGCATTTTCCATGTCAAATCGACTGAGAATATCGCCGACATATTTGGACTGATGTAAGAAGATACCGGTAGGTGTTTGATCCACCTGTAATCCCAGGAAGAACTTCATCTCTCCCATTGCACTCATTTCAAACTCTGCCTTCATCACAGATTCGAAATCTTTGCATAATGCTTCATTTCTAGATCCAAAGATGATATCATCCACATAGATCTGCACCAGAAGCAAGTCACCATCTTTTTCTTTGATGAACAATGTACAGTCAATCACACCCCTGCGAAAACCATGCTTCAGCAGATGGGTAGAGAGCTTTTCATACCAAGCTCTAGGAGCCTGATGTAGCCCATACAGAGCCTTGTCCAACTTGTAGACTCTGTCCCGATGATAAGGATCTTCGAATCCTTCGGGTTGACTGACATATACTTCTTCACGGATTTCCCCATGCAAGAATGCACTCTTAACATCTAGTTGATAAACTTTGATCTTCATGTAAGAGGCGTAGGATAGAAAAATACATATAGCTTCCATTCTAGCTACAGGAGCAAAGACTTCATTGTAGTCGATTCCTTCGACTTGCCTGAAGCCTTGAACGACCAACCGTGCATTGTTTCTGATAACAACACCCTGGTCATCCTTCTTGCACTTTAGTACCCATTTGGTACCAATTACCTTGACTCCTTTTGGTCTGTCAACTAGAGTCCAGACTCCCAGTTTCTTGAATTGGAGTAGCTCTTCTTGCATGGCATTGACCCAGGCCTCATCTTTCAGGGCGTCACAGACATATTTAGGCTCGATTTGTGAAACAAAACATGAGAAAGCCCCGTCATTGACGTACCCCTTTTCCATGACTGCTGCATACTCAGCAGAGTACAGCTGATTTCGTGTTTGCACACCGGATTGAATGTCCCTAATGATAGACGAGGGGGGATGATGCACACTGATCCTAGTCACTGGTGTGGTAGGAACCACAACCTCAGAATCCAGATTGGTGACTGCTGGTTCAGTGTCCGGATTTCCCGCATCTTGTTCAGCAGCTGTTGACTCACTGTGTTGATTAGCTGTATGCTCAGGGTTAGAAGCAGGTGCTTCTTCATCACCTGATGAATCATCACTCTCATCATGAGCAGGAGTCGAAGAGCTTGAGGCACCATCAGTAGGTGTGATGTTGCTTGAATCCAGATTCGGTGAGATAAGAACATCATACATCATCTGGGTAGCAACGTCATCCTCTGAATCAAACTGTGGAAGATTAAAGGATTTGAAAAATCCATCATAATCGAAGAATGATGATGGACCTTTTCCAGCAGGAGGTGTGATGTATCTCTGAACATCCACATTGCACCACACCTCTACCTGACCCGTCGAGTTATTGTAAACGCGCTTGTCTGGGATGCTGTATCCTAAGAATATTCCTTGATCAGCTTTCTCGTTGAACTTGCCATCCTGAGCCTTCTTTAGCAATGTACATGGAGCTCCAAATGGTTCCAGGTACTCCAAATTTGGCTTTCTCTTCTGAAGTAACTCGTAACAAGTTTTGCCATGCTTTTTGACTACTAGCACACGATTTAGTGTGTAGCAGGCATTTGCAACTGCCTCATTCCAGAACTGAACTGGGAGCTTTGAATCAGCTAACATGGTTCGTGCAGTTTCAATTAAGCTCGATTCTTTCGTTCTGCAACTCCATTCATCTGTGGTGTGTATGCGGAAGTGAACTGATGAACAATTCCCTTGTCCTTGCAGAAAGCTTCCATCCACTGATTTTTGAACTCTGTGCCATTGTCAGAACGTATTCTTCTCACCTTCAGTTTATAGAGTGACTCCAAAGTCATGACGAGCACCTTGAAAGACTCAAACGTTTCTGATTTAGCTTTCAGAAACATCACCCAGGTGAATCTTGAGTAGTCATCAGTGACTACAAAGCAGTACCAGTCTCCTGCTATACTCTTTGTGTTGACTGGACCAAAAAGATCCATGTGTAGCAACTCCAAAGGCATCTCAATTGTGTTGGCGTGCTTGGTCTTGTGAGATTTCCTGGTTTGCTTTCCCTTCTTACAAGAGACACAAAATCAGGAAGTTGGAAGTTCTTGACTGTAACTCCCTCAACAAGGTTGTTGTGAATCAGATGATTCATCTTCCTTTGATTTATGTGTCCCATCCTTCTATGCCATGAGATGGAATCCTTCTCTGTCGCTTTTGAGAGAAAACATTGAGCTGTAGATTCAGAGGTAGAAGCATTAGACATATCCAAGACATATAGATCATTGTACCTGGATGCAGACATCAAAACCTGCTTCTCTGGAATCTCCATCTCCTTTTTCAGTATGTAACATTTTCGGTTGTCAAACATAACTTTGAAGCCCTTGTCACATATCTGAGACACTGAAAGTAAATTGTTTTCCAGTTGTTGAACAAAATTTACTTTATCAAACTTACCTTCTCATTACCTACTTCGCCCTGAGCGGTAATGTATCCTCCTTTATTACCAGCAAATGAAACGTGTCCCCCTTTAATTTGTTTGACATTGAAAAGAAGAGACTTGTTTCCTGTCATGTGCCTGGAAGCTCCGCTATCCACAATCCATGTATTTGATGAAGCACTGTAGCGGACAACCTGCACATAATTGAAAACAATCAGTTAAGGAGGGGGACCCAAGCCTTGACTGGCTTGGGTTTCCCAGAGGAATCAACCATCATGAATTCGACCCACTGTCCTTTATCAGTGGGTGGAATCTCAACTTTCAGATTGTCCTGGCTTTCAGATTCACCAGATGTCTTCGCTTTCCATAAACCATCTCTGTGAAAGGATTGTTTATGATAGACTTTAGACTGATTAACAGTTTGAGCAGATAGTTTAGATTCAGAAACAGATTTATGCGCTGGTGTCACAGGCTTGTCGGGAACTTGTCTGTTTTGCCTATGACGTGGTGGTGACGAAAACGATTTAGAAGGTGTTTTATGCCTAATGGGTGTTTTCGATCTAACCGGGGTCTTAGAACGCTGTTTTGAATCTAATTTGACTTTGTCGTTTAGCTCAACTTTAATTCTTGGTGTCTGATAACGTGGGCAATTAGTTGAAATATGACCTCGCTGACCACAAGTATAGCAGGATCTCCATTCATCAGGACTAGGAGATCTCTTGTGGGGCGGTGAATAAATCTCAGGAATAGGTCTTTTGGTCTCAATCTTTGAATATTTACTCTCTTTAACAAATTTAACTTGTTTAATATTTGAATTAATTTGTCTTTGAGGCTGAATATTTTCCCTTTTAACTGGTTTAACTTGAGTGGATTTAGATATCTTGGTTTGTGTAATATTTGACTTTGATTCCGAACCTAGACTTGTTTGGACATTTGTTTCCACCCTTTTCTCAACAGTTACCTTGCTTGATGTTGAAGTTTTCTGATCATCATCCAGAGACGCAGACTTAACTGCAGTGTCCGGATCACTAACCAAAGGAGTTGTCACCACATGATCCTTAATTTGATTATTATTAATTGGACGTTGTTTTGTGTTCAAAAGGATTTCAGGTGGTGGTGGAACTACCTTGTAACCCAATCCCTCCCCATTGTTGCGTTCTTTAACCAAGTTTTTCAAAATGTGCGAGGAACTCGCTAAACTATGTAGTTTTTGCTGCAATGACTCATTTTCTACCTGTAAGACCGCTTTGTCTTTTTTAGTCTCTTCAATGGTCTTTAAGTAGTATTTAATGTCATTTTCTTGGTTAAAGACAACAACTTCAGTTTCCTTTAGTTGCTTCTGCAACGCATCTAACTTCTCTTTATAACTGCTCTCATTTTGTTTTAAGATACGATTAGCTTCTGAACACAGTTTTAAGTCATTTACTAAGTTATCATTATGTTCTAACAACCTAGCAAATTTTAGATCAATGCTTTCTCTAAATTTATCACATTCGACACAAACATGTTCTTCAAATAATTCATCTTTAGATTTTACCTGTGTAGATGTCGACGTGCCAGCCATGAAAGCATTCTGAGACGTGGATTGAGCTTCAGATTCTGAAGTCAACTCATTCTGGACAATTTCATCAACAGCATCAAACGTCTCTTCCAAATCAGCAGTATCAATTTCAGCTGAGCTTTCCCCTTCACTTGCAGAGTCTTCGTTCAAGTCTTCCACAGATGCTATGTTAGCTTCATCAGACACAATCGAAAGGACCAGTCTTGTCCTTCATCTCCTTGTGCTACCAAGCTTTAGAATCACTTCCCGTGGACGATGGTTTCTTGTCTCTATCTTGCCTGTTGAAAGAGGAAATGGATTCCCGTTCCCAGTCTTCTTAGGCTTTGAACACTCCCTTTTAAAGTGGCCCTTTTCTCCACAATTGAAACATGTGACTTTAGACTTGTCAAACCAAAGGTTGTATCTTTAGTAGCCACAAGATTCTGTCCTGTTTTCTTCACAAATTTCTTGGCTCTTCGGACAGCGCTTGCAAGAGCCCACATGATGTCCATTCTTTCCAGCTCATTCTCATCTACTTGCTCATAATCTTCATCAGCAAGGTGGCAATTTCCAATCTTACCTGCCACCAAACCATCATAAGAATGCACAACAGCAGCCAGAAGATCCATGTGCTCTTTAGCAACCTCCACTGTTACCTTTCCCAGATTTTCTGTTATTAACTTTGCAGATTGTGTAACAATAGGGCTTTGACTAGCTCCAGATGCACCAAGAGGCTCATTTGCAGATGATGAGCATTGTTCAGTAGTTGAAGATGCATTGGACACGAAGGCTGTTTGCAGAGGTGCACCAGAAGACTTTGCAGCAGGGGTGGAGGTAGAAGAAACATTGTAGAGAGAGGGGTCTTGAGCATAAGAACCCTTCTTAGCCTTGTATTTTTGTCGCACTTCCTCCTCTCTCAGTTTTAGAATAAAGTCATTGATATCCAGGTTTTCTAAAACTGAGTTATATCGCAGAGTAGAATGAATGAATCCCATTTTGCAGGTAGACCATCTGCCAAGCTTAAGACCTTGTCTTCCATTGACGTCTTAACACCATGAGTGTGAAGTTCACTCATCAGATGGTAAAACCGATCGATGATTTCATCCAAGCTTTCATTTCCTATTGCCGAGAAATTATCAAACTCCTTCTTCAAAGCTTTACCTTTCAGTGCCTTTAAGTTTGAATTTCCATCATACCTCTTTTCAAGAACTTCCATCAGTTTTTTACTTTGTTTGTGTTCTGAGTATTGATGAAAAATAGGCTTAGGAATGGACTGAGTCAAAATAGCATAGGCCTTCTTCTCGGCATTGTAAGCAATCTTCTGTGTATCGGTGAGTCCACTCAAAGTCAAAGGAACACCATCAGCCCCCACGGGTATTTTATAGCCAACCTCAATAGAGTTCCATAGGTTAGTATCTACACCATTAAGATAGATCTCAAAACGTTGTCTCCATTGTGGAAAATCCTCTATTGTCAATAGTTTAGGTGGCTTGTTATGGTTCCCTATCTCATTTTCCAGTAATAACAGATTCTGAATTCTCGAATCCTTTCCAGCTGACATGGCATAATTTTCGGAGTCCATCCTTGAATTAATTTAACTTGAGAATTAAGCTACTGATGCGATTGGGCTGTATACGACTGGACTCAGACGTACGATAAAAACGGCCGACTGAGAGACTTAGACGACTGAACAAACCAAACGACTCAGACGTGCGACTGGAAAGGACGGTTGACTCACTCGGGCGATTGACACACGACTGACTCAACCGGGCGAATGGAGTGACGACTGACTCAAGCGTGCGACAGACCTGGGCGAATGAGTTCAGTCGTACGATTGAGATAATCGTGCGACTGGGTCGGCTGTAAACGCGATTTTGAACACTTTTGACCTAGAACGCAAAAATTTGCACCCTAGACGGCTGAAACTCGAAAAACACTGAATTCCAGAACATGCACACGTAAAGACTCGATTTTTAGCAAAAAGATTGGATCTTTTCGCGTAAAACATAGACTTTTTCACAAAAACGATTGAATCAACGAAGAATCAAGAGCCAAAGCTCTGATACCACTTGTTAGGACCGTGTACGTACGAGTACTAACCGATTCTTCGTTGTACCATCAAATAGTGCGGAATCCTATTTGATTGGCGATCCAATCAGTGAGAACGTAATCAGGATCAATCCTAACGATTAGAAAACGTTATGAATTGACACGGAATGATCTGAAACGCTCTATGAAGTTGGAATGGTCGAACAGCACGTTCTGGGTCGATTAGGGTTTCTAGTATCCGAAGTTTTTTCTTTATTCCACGAATTAAGTGGTATTTATAGGTTAGGTTTTCTCATTCGGGCGACTGAACCATTCGGATGGTTCAGTCGTGCGATTGAGCTATGCGGTTGATCCATACGCACGACTGAGATTTCATCGTACGACTGGTTCATCTCATGCTTCAGTCTTCCGACTGATCCAGTCTCATGATTCAGTCGTGTGACTGAGCTATTCGCATGAAGTTATTCATGCGTATGGTCCATTCGCATGGCCCATTCGCATGATAACTATATCATGTTAAGTTTGAATGTGTTAATCATTACAACCTTATGCATACCTATTCAAACAAAACCAAACCTATATAATTAGTCATTACTTAACCCATTAATGAAATATATAAACATTATAACAACCACATGTATTTCATTAAGCATCATTCATTACACATAGTCAAGACATTTTACATTCAACTCAGAATCTAGGGACACATGTATCAACAGAACTGCTCCCCATCCTTCTTTACACCCACTGTTTTCTACTATTATATAGTCTGTTACTAGCTTATCAGTTGATTATGACCTCCGACGTGATGAAACAGGTCAAGAGAGTTCCAAGATGAAGGCTGAAAGAGGATCTCTAAACTCCGAAGGATGAGAGGTCTGGTCGACGGAATGGGTGAAACACTTATGTTCAAGACCTCGATTTGGGCGATGTGGATTCCTCGTCTTGGGGATCTAGCGATGAAGGATTATGGATGAGCCTCATAAACATCGATACTCCATTCACTCCCGGGCTACCAAAATGTACCACGATATGAAGAAAGATTCTGGTGGCCGGGTATGAAACGTGATGTGTGGAGTAGTGAGTAAGCTGCCTTACTTGTTTGCAAGTGAAGGCGAGACACCAGAAGCCGTATGGAAAGATCAACCGTTGGATATCCCGAATGGAAGTGGGAGCATATCACCATGGATTTATCACAAGCTCCACGTACCCCGAAAGGTATGATGACATACTGGGTGATTTGACTCGATTGACAAGAGTGCCACTTCCGTACCGTATCCGGACAATCGTACCATTAAAGTTGGCCGGTCTTTCATCAAAGAAATTGTGACTCGTCATCGGTGTGCCGTGTCTGATTGTGTCTGATCGGACACCCGGTTTACCATCAGTTTTGGAAGAATATTCCACGAGCATATGGGGACGAGGTCACTATTAGCAGGCTTATCACCCTCAGACGATGGTCAGTCTGGAAAGGACGCATCACGACTTTGAAGACATGCTCCGTGCATGTGTATTGACTTCGGGGAAGTTGGGAGACCACCTGCCGTTAGCGAATTCTCTACAACAAAGCTATCATGCCAGTATTGGCATGCCACCATAGAGATGCTATACGGTAGGAGGTGAGGACCCCGTTGTTGGGGGAATTGGCAGAAGGAATTGGGAGGTGTGAGGTGATTGAGCAACGACTGAGAATAGAAAGATCAAAGCTTCATGAAGGCGCAAAGAAGGCAGAAAGTCGTATGCTGACAAGAGCGAGACCGATGAGTTCCAGGTGGGACCGGTATGTTGAAGGTCTCCCCTGGAAGGAATCATTGTTCGGAACGAGGAAGTAAGTCCCGGGTAATAGGCCTTTCCGAATTATCGCCGAGTAGGAGAGGTGGCCTATGATATTGCCAGACGAATTAAGTGGAATTCACCCGACTTCCAGTATCTCATCTGAGGAAGTGCTTAGGCGATGAGACATGTCGTCCACTGGAGGATATGAGTAGACGAACGGCTCAACTAGTGGAGCAACCAGTGGCAATCATGACGAAAGAAAAGGGTTGAGGAATAAAGTGTTCCCTTGTGCGTGTACAGTGGGCACAGGAAGGGATCCGAGATCACGTGGGAGACTGAAGAAGAATGAGACAGCATACCCACATGTTCTGAAGAATAACAGGTTTCGGGGACGAAACCTAATAAGGGGGGTGGACTTGTAACACCCGTATATTCTTTTAAAAAGAAAATAAAAGAAGGAGAAAGAAAAGAAGAAAAAGAAAAACAAAAGTCAACCAAAGTGAAGGGCCAAAAGTGCCAAATATGCAAAGTTTTATTATTTTGGCACAAAAGGTGGTATGGCCGCCCACCCTTGTTTCACATCACTACCTTCTTTGGACATTTCAGAGAGAGAAAGCAGAATTCGAGTTTTAGAAAGAGAAAGAAGAGATTCGAAGTTTTTGGTAAGAAATCTCGAATTTTGAAGTTTAGATGATTCTAGAACCGTATGTGAGCTTAAATGTGTCTTGTGTGTTCGGGTGGTGTGGTGTGTGTGTTCTAGGTGTTAGAACAGTGAGGAGGCTCAGGTGAAGAGTGTGACATTTGAAGAAGGCAACAAAGGTGAGTTCTAGACCCCTTTTTACTGATTTTTAAACGTTTTGGGGCTGGAAAATGCATATATATATGTTTTTGTAAAGTTTGGGATGATACCCGTATGAATTATGTATGCATGTTTATGATTATGTTAGATTTATGCCTAAGAATCATGTATGTATGTTTAGAACTAGGCATTTTGATGTTTGGGGCTTAGATATCTTAACAGGTTACTAATACGTCTGAAATTGGACTTAGAATAAATAAAGCAGGTTGATAAGTCCACAGTGTCATACGACCAAGTGTGGTCGTATGACCAATGTATATTTCTAAGTGTGTTGAAAAGCCAATAGGACTCATACGACCAAGTGTGGTGTATGACAAGTGATTTTTCTAAGTGTTGGAGTCCATAGGACTCATACGACCAACAGTGGTCGTATGACCAGTGAATTTTTCTAAGTATGTTAAGAGTCCAAGGACTCATACGACCAACAGTGGTCGTATGATCGAAATATTTCTAAGTTGGAATGGTACGACCAATAGTGCTCATACGACCAACAGTGTGGTCGTATGACCAGATGATAATTCTAAGTTAAGATGAAAAGTCCAGCAGTCTCTTACGCCCATAGGCTCATACGCCAGGGGCTTATACGCCCAACAGGCTCAAACGTCCAGGATACTTAGAATTTTTTTTTTTCAGAAATTTCCTGCAAATCCGAAGTTCGAGGTTTTGACCATTGACTAGGGTTAAAAATGATGATGTTCATGCATATATGATGATATGATTAACCCTTAATACTATTACTGTATTATGTACTATTATGTTAAGTATGATGATGTATGATGTGTGATGAATGATGATGAGTTTGAATGTAATAATATCCTTTTCTTGATATTTTAATATTATGATTAGGATATATTAAGAGTATGAATAATATTATTTATAATATTATTAGTATATTATTATTAATATGCTTATTAATGATAATACTGTATGTTTCTATGTGGATAATCATGATCAAATTATTATCATTAATAAAGTGAAAGATTAATGATAAAGAGGAATGGAACGTGAACGAATGAAGAAAGTCTTGCAAGCAAATGAATGGAGGTGCACACCCCTGGCAGGTGTTAGCTCAACTGTGATGCGGGTTCGCTACCCCGAAGGATGCACACAGGATCAATCCTTGAGATTGATATAGAGGTGAGTGACTTGGTGTCACAAAAGACTCACAGATGTAGGTCAATCTTTGTGATTGGCTTAGAGGTGAGGACTTGGTGTCACAAAAGACTCACAGTATTAGGTCAATCTTTGTGATTGCTTAGAGGTGAGCGACTTGGTGTGCAAAAGACTCACAGTTTAATAAAGAGGAATGATAAAAGTACGAATTGAACGATGATGAAGATAATGAAAGTATTACCTATGTGTACGTACGATGTTGATCACTTGTGAAATGAGGAAGGTTTTTGAACGAAAAGTAAAGTATTTTAACTATAAAACTAGAACTCACTCAGCAACGCTGACTTTTATGTATTTTCCAGTTGGCAGGTGACAGGTTGCTGAGGATGGCACAAGGGGATGCTACTTGGGGGAAGACTGACATCCAAAATTTTTTTTGAGATACTGTTGTTTGTAATCATTCAATTAAATATTTTGTGACTTGAAACTAAATGTATTGCTTAACAACAGTGTTTTTAATGATGAATGTCTTTTTAAATTAATTCCGCTGCTTAATTTAATATATACGTGTTTATGCTGTGAATGCCAACTGTGAGGTGCCCGGGAAGGGGCCTTACATTTGTATAGTTTCTGTGAACATACATCTATTTCTCTTCCTATCTATTACTCGTAGACTTTCCTCCCTACTACTTCGTATTAATGTTTGTTAATATTAAACCTTCCTGTTTGATATAATGTTCGTGGATTTAAAATAATCTAACTGATGTTTGATGTATAAATCTATACTTCTGTCTACATCAATTCATCTTCTATTTGTAGCACTGTCTATTACTATTTGAGCCTGATCCTCGTCTAAATTATCCTGTTTAAAAAACTATCAGATGTTATATATCTTTATATTGCTTGTCGAGTTTCTAGCTTCCTGTATAGTTCTACTCTACTGCGTCCTAGAAAACTTTTTTCCTCATTTTCTTATTTGCCAATGTTATATGGTATGGTTTATTATAGTTTTTGTATTAGAGTTTAATATCGTCTATGTTTAATTTTTTATAACTGCTTGTGTTATTCTGTCTGTTTCTTCACTACTGTTACTAGGTAGTTGTTTCTCAAAATATTATGCTTTTTAGTAATCTTTCGTTTTGTTCTTAATTAGTCTAAATTTAGTATTAATATTTTTTAACTTCTTCGTAAGCTTTTCCTACTAATTGTCTTTGTTTGTGTAACTCTATTTTTGCAAGTTTTTCCTAATTTATAACTAAATCTTAAGTAAGTTTTTAAATGTGGAATTTTCATTATGTAGACTTGTTGTTTGCGGGTTCTTTATTGCAACATTTAAACTATAATTTTCTGTACTAATTGTTCTAAAGCAGGTTTATCGATGAACTCTAAATTTAGAAAGTCAGGTCTTTTGTCTGGAAAAATTAATTATTGTTCTCTAATTTGAATGAAATCAACCTCCTTAGTTTTAATCCTTCCTAAGCTTCCCCTTAAAAATTTTCTCATATCCTTAGAATTTTAATATATTAACAAATCCACTAATATAATTATTAACAAAATTATTAACAGAATATGATACCAAACCAGTTTTAACCCGTTGATACTTTTTAAAAAATCGAAGCTTGTTTTTGCCCATAATCTTCACCTAAGAGAGTTCTCCAAAGAAAAGAAAAGCAAATCACACGCCATAAATATGGAGCTTGTCTTAGTCCTTTTAGATTTTAAGAAAGCCTTGCTCTGTCCATGCATCAGAGGGTGTAAGAAGTTTTTGGTGTTAATAATTTTCTTCACTGAATGTAATACTAGGTATTTTGGTTTCTCAAAATTATATGCTTTTTTAGTAATCTTCGTTTTGTGTCTTTATATAGTCAAATTAGTATTATATTTTTTAACTTCTCAAGTAAGCTTTTCTACTAATTGTCTATTGTTGTGTAACTCTATTTGCAAGTTTTACCTAAATTTATAACTAAATCTGTTAAGGTGTTTAAATGTGGATTTTCAGTATGTAGACTATGTTTTGCAGGTTTCTTTAATGCAACAATTTAACTATAATTTTTCTGTACTAATTGGTCTAAAGCAGGTTTATCGATGAACTCTAAATTTAGAAATTCAAGTTTTTGCTGGAAAAATTAATTGTTCTCAATATTTGAATGAAACAAATTCCTTAGTTTTAATCCTTCCTAAGCTTCCCCTTAAAAATTTCTCATATCCTTAGAATTTTTAATATTTAACAAATCAACATAATATATATATTAACAAAATATATTAACAGAATATGTATCCAAACCATTTTAACCCTTTTGATACTTTTAAAATCGAGCTTAGTTTTCCCATAATCTTCACCTAAGAGAGTTCTCCAAAGAAAGAGGCCTCACACGCATAAATGGAGCTTGTCTAGTCTTTTAGATTTTAAGAAAGCCTGTGCTCTGATACCAATGCATCAGAGGGGGTAAGAAGTTTTGGTGTCAACAATAGAGAATATACACCAACATATAAATTAAAAACATTGAAAACATAAACCATAATACTTACAGTATGATACAGCAGATAGTATGATACAGCAGATCTTAGTAGTTATGCACAGCGGATGAGCGGATGGTAGAGTATATGCACAGCGGATGATATGATTATTTTTGGTTTTTTGGTTTTTGATTTTTTGGATTTTTACTAAGGATATAATATGAAGTACGGGGATATGAAGCTTGTATAAGGATCTAGACTAAGGAGTTTGAGAGGGGGTTTAGTGTGCCATGAGAGAGTTTGAGAAGTTGAAGAGTTTATTGATTTCTTCGGTGTGTCTATACAAATGAATTCTTCAGCCTTATATAGGCGAAGTCTCAACAATTTTACAATAAATTAATGAAAAAAAGAAAAGAAACGGCTCAGAATGAGTCGTACAAAAGCTAAACAATAATTACAGATAATTACAAAAATCATCGAGTCCTTTAATTATTTTCGTCCTTCGTCATTGCCTACGTCATTTTCTAGAAGCTTTGTAATTAACGTCATGGCATGCGTCATTTGAATAGAGAACTCGTTTCTTGTTTAATCCTCTAGCTGTTTAATCTGTCTAAAGTCCCTGTGTGTGCTGTCAATTGACTGTGGGCTTGAGCAGTCACCGTGATCTGCTTCGTAGTCTTCTAAGTTGATTATGTGTCTAAGCTGAAGTGTATCGCCTTCCCCTGCAAAAGGCAATAGCATGCTCCAGTTTGTTTTTGCATAAACCTGTATATAGTGTCCTTCCCAATTAAATTATATTGTTTCCATGGGAAGAAATCAGGAATTTCTGGAGTTTCCTGATGAGTTTTAATAAACTGCTGTAAATCACTGGTAGGTTGTTCTATTGTTGATTAAGCCATTTTAGGGCGGCAAAATCAATTTCTGTCTTTGTCATACATGTTCGTAAGTAATTTGTTGTAATATTATGATCAATGAAGATCCTTTTTCTGGCGGGTCTGTAAGTGTAAGAATCTGTAAAGGGAATGATGCAATAATCTTGCATCCAATGGTTGGCAACAGGCTCTTGCTGCTATATTCCCTGCTGTTAAAATTATTTTTTCTCCAAGTTGATTGAGGAGATCTTCTGTTCTTCTGTTGAGCTTGACTTCCAGGTAATCAATCATACCATGATGGTAGAATTGGATTATCTGTTCGTCAGTTAACTGTGTAGGCTGAAAGACTTGCAGTAACAGGAGTCCTGTACCGTTGCCGTCTTCATCTGTTCTTTCTACTATACTGAATCCTTTGTTTTCACTATCCATGTGAAATGCGAGATCCAGTAGTTGGTGTTGAAGATTGTAAAGAATTAAAGGAAATTGCTCACAGACTTTCCGTGAAACAATCCTCTCAAATTCTGGAAATCTATCTGTCACCGGCTTCAGTTGTTGATGCCAAGGTGTGTCAAGAATCCTAGTTCTGAAGGATTCAAAAGTCCTGTATATCTCTGTATTTTCTTTTTTCTTCTCGAGTTTTTGTAATAACTGTGTATTTTTTGCCTCGAGTAATGCAATTTTTGTTTGAGAATTTCATTCTCCAATTTTATGTGTATAAACTGTGTATCTTTTCCTTTCTTTATAAGCTGTTCTTGTAGATCAGTAATCAATTGCTCTTGAGCTTTGATTAACTGTTCTGGGTTTGTATTTGCTATTTCAGCAAATGTTTTAACCTCTTCGGGTTCAATGTAAAAACCTTTAACCCCAAAATGTTCCCTTGCAGTTTCGATGGCTTGTTGAAAGCTCTCAAAACCTTTATAAATTGGATTGGGACATTGTATGTATTTTGCAACAGTTTCCCATTTATTGAAAATACCGATTTTTGTACCTCAAAAATGACATAATGTGTAAACTTTGGTTTGTGTCTTTTTCAGGTGTTGTCATGCTCTGTTCAGAGAAGTACATACTTAGAGCATTCAAGACTTGTATTTTAAAACTTGAGGCTTGTGGCATGGTTTGAATATGCCAAAGATTATCAAGTAGACACTGTTGTTTTTCTGTTAATGTAATTCCACCAATAGGTCTAAACTTTTTGTTGGTGTCAATACATTTTTGGAGAGAGTATATTCCTCCAAATACAATGTTTAGATTCTGTGTATTCTGTGTTGTAGTAAACGTCCTTTGTGTATTCTGTATGTATTTTTTGGACGAGTTTCTATTGGGTTGTAGTATCGTGATACTTCCCCAACCTGTAATCGATGCTGGAAGTTGTCTATAACTTTGATCGATTCTGTATATAACTGTTGAATCTTCTCTGTTTCTTCATTAGAAGTCATTGAAGATTTTTATTCTGTATAGGCTGTATAAGGATTCCTTTGCCTTTAGCATTCTTTCTTTCCATCTGCAATAAACCACTTATTTATTTTCTAGATAACATATCTGCTATCCCATTATTTTTTCCTTTAATATGTTCAAAATTTATAAAATATCCATTCCTTGTATTATGTTTTGTAGATTTACCCATCGTGTCCTGTTCATCTTTTTACTTTGATCATTTTAATAATTTAACTATTGCTTCACAATCTGTTCGAACTGTGAATTCTTTATGTAAAATATTTAAAATTTTTCGAGAGAATAGATTAATGCTTGTATTTCAAAATCTATATTTGTCCAATTATTTTTATTTTGAAAATTTCCGCTCGTATAAGCACATATTTTTTCATCATTTTTTGGGCTGTATTTATTTGGTTTACATAGAAGGGGAACTGGATAAGATTGAGAGGGAGTTTCTGCAACTCGAGGCGGGAACCATGAACCACCAGCAATACACTGCCAAGTTTCAATGAGATGGCAAGCTGGTGCCAGACCAAGTGACACCGGTATCTCGCAAGATTAACCGGTACATTCAGGACTGCCGCCGATATTCGTAGGCATTTGATTGCTGCACGCCAAGCACTTTTAGGTCGTCCGGCAGTAGATTTGGCTGGGAGGCTCTACGATGATAGAGAGGTAGCGATGCGGAGGTGAAAAGGCTGGTGTTGGTGATCGAACTGGATGGGAAACGTCGGAGGGGCGTGGCGGTTTTACACTCCGAACAATAAAAGGATGAAGTGGATGACCGAAGGTGGGGTCATCAAGCTCGGGGCCCAAAAGGGTGTGGCAAGTGCGGGAAGGAGCATACGGGTGGTGCAAATCGGGGCTCAACGTGTGTTTCAAGTGCGTGAAGCCGGGTCTATGCTGAAGGATTGTAAGGATCTGAGGTGTTACACCTGTGGTGAGGCGGGCCATATGAGCAGAGATTGCAGGAAGCCAGGGCTGAGAGTTCCGGGGAAAGAAGACTGCCGAAACTGATGGCAGAGGGCGAGCGCCAGAGCTTTTCACCATGACAAGAGAGGCTAGGACGGACCCCGATTTGTATCAGGTACGTTTCTAGTAAATCAAACTCTTGCTTCTGTGTTATTTGATTCTGGTGCTAGTAGGAGTTTCATTTCTTTCTGCTACTTTCTGTGCTAAATTACTGCTAGTAGTAAATGCATTGGATGAGCCCTTTGATGTAGAAACTGCTATTGGTAAGTCCACTAGAGTTACCGATGTGATAGAGGACTGTGCCATAGAGTTAGAAGGCCATAGGTTTGCTGCTAGATTACATGTGATGCCCCTAGAGGATTTGATGTAGTGTTAGGGATGGACTTGTTTAGCAACCTACGAAGCGAATATCGTGTGCCGAAGAAGATGATTAGACTGACGGCGACCGACGGAAGTCCAGTGACAATTTATGGCGATCGAGTTACGACGATTCCGAAGGTGATCTCGATGGCGTGGCGGAAAGTGTATGAGGCGCGGATGTAGCGCCTACTTATGTTATGTAAAGAATGTAGAGACGCCAACACCACAGCTATCGATGTGCCAGTGGTGTGACTTTCCAGACGTGTTTCCCGAAGACTTATCGGGATTGCCACCTGACCGAGAGATCGAGTTCCAGATCGACCTGATACCGGGGTGCCCAACCTGTCGCAAAAGCACCGTATCGCTGGCTTCCGACGGAGATGAAAGAATTGATGGATCAGTTGCAGGAGCTGCTGGATAAGGGGTTTATTCGACCGAGTATCTCACCTTGGGGTGCTCCCGTTTCTATTCGTAAAGAAGAAGGATGGTAGTATGCGGATGTGCATCGACTACCGTGAGCTGAATAAGCTGACGGTGAAGAACAAATACCCCTTACCAAGGATCGATGACTTGTTGATCAGCTCCAGGGTGCCAATTGGTTCTCGAGGATAGATCTTCGATCTGGCTACCATCAATTGAAATGAAGGACAAGACATTCCTAAACAGCTTTTCGTACCGCTATGGTCACTACGAGTTCCTCGTCATGTCTTTTGGGTTGACCAACGCGCCAGCTGCTTTTAGGGGATTTGATGAACCGGGTGTGTCGGCCAATGTTAGATAATCAGTGATTGTGTTCATCGATGATATTCTGATTATATTCAAGGAGCGAAGAAGAGCATGCCGGCCACATTCGGGAAGTGTTGGAGACTTTGAGAAGGGAGAAATTGTATGCTAAGTTTCTCCAAATGTGCGTTCTGGTTACGCGAGGTACAATTTCTGGGTCACGTGTGAATGCAGAGGGGATCATGGTGGACCCAGCGAAGGTGGAGGCTGTGATGCAATGGAAATCACCAAAGACGCCATCCGAGATTCGTAGCTTCTTGGGATTAGCGGGCTATTACAGGAGATTTATTCAAGACTTCTCCAAGATAGCCTCACCTTTGACAAAATTACCTCGCAAGGATGTAAAGTTCGTGTGGGGTCGAGAACAGGAGATGCGTTTGAGGAATTAGAAGACGAGACTAACACAAGCTCCTGTCTTGACTTTGCCCGAGGGAAATGAAGACTTGGTGGTCTATTCGGATGCATCCTATTCTGGGCTAGGTTGCGTGTTGATGCAACGTGGAAGGGTAATAGCCTATGCATCCCGACAGCTGAAGACCCACGAAGTCAACTATCCCACACACGATCTAGAATTAGCCGCGGTGGTTTTTGCGTTGAGATTTGGCGGCACTATCTATACGGACGAAGTGCAATCTTCACTGACCACAAAAGCTTGAAGTATTTCTTCGAGCAGAAGGATCTAAACATGAGGCAGAGGCGGTGGTTGGAACTGATAAAAGATTATGATTGTGAGATCCATTACCACCCGGCAAAGCCAATGTGGTGGCCGATGCCCTTAGCTGAAAAGAAAGGCCTGAGCGATCCGGGTGAAGGCTTATCAGTTGATTATGACCTCCGACGTGATGACACAGGTTAAGGAGTTTCAAGATGAGGCTTTGAAAGAGATCGTCTTAACTCCGAAAGGATGAGAGGTCTAGTGACGAATTGGTGAGAACACTCTAGGTGTTTAAGACCCGATTTGGGCGAATGTGGATTCCTCGATACGGGGATCTACGTGAAAGGATTATGGACGAGGCCCATAAGACACGATACTCCATTCACCCCGGTGCTAACCAAAATGTACCACGATATGAAAAAGACTATTGGTGGCCGGGCATGAAACGTGACGTAGTGGAATACGTAAGTAAGTGCTTGACTTGCTTACAAGTGAAGCGGAACACCAGAACCCTACGGGAAGATCCAACCGTTGGATATACCCGAATGGAAGTGGGAGCATATCACCATGGATTTCATCACGAAGCTACCACGTACCCCGAAAGGGTATGATGCCATATGGGTGATAGTTGACCGCTTGACAAAGAGTGCCCACTTCCTACCGATCCGTGAAACGTACTCATCGGAAAGATTGGCGGATCTGTTCATCAAAGAAATTGTAGCTCGTCATGGTGTGCCGTGTCTATTGTGTCTGATCGTGACACCCGGTTTACCTCCAAGTTTTGGAAGAGATTCCACGACGCAATGGGGACGAGGCTACACATTAGTACAGCATATCACCCTCAGACGGACGGTCAGTCTGAGAGACGGTCCAAACACTCGAAGACATGCTTCGGGCGTGCGTGATCGATTTTGGAGGAAGTTGGGACGACCACCTGCCGTTAGCAGAATTCTCGTACAACAATAGCTATCATGCCGTATTGGCATGCCACCATACGAGATGCTATACGGTAGGAGGTGTAGGCGCCCGTAGTTGGGGAGACATTGGGCAGAAGGAATTGGGAGTGTTGAGGTGATTGAAGCAACGACTGAGAAATTAGAAAGATCAAAGCCTTCATGAAGGCGGCGAAAGATAGGCAAAAGTCGTATGCTGACAAGAGGCGAAGACCGATAGAGTTCAAGGTCGGTGACCGAGTCATGTTGAAGGTCTCGCCCTGGAAGGAATCATTAGATTCAGGAAACGAGGTAAGCTAAGCCCGAGTACATAGGACCTTTCCGAATTATCGCACGAGTAGAGAGTGGCCTATCGACTAGAATTGCCAGACGAATTAAGTGGATTCATCCCACATTCCATGTATCTCATCTGAGGAAGTGCTTAGCTGATGAAGACATGGTTGTACCATTGGAGGATATTGAAGTAGACGAACGGCTCAACTACGTGGAGCAACCAGTGGCAATCATTGACCGTAAAGAAAGAGGTTGAGGATAAAGTGGTTCCTCTTGTGCGTGTACAGTGGAGCACAGGAAGGGAATCCGAATCTACGTGGGAGACTGAAGAAGAGATGAGACAGCACTACCCACACTGTTTGAAGAATAACAGGTTTCGGGGACGAAACCTATATAAGGGGGGTGGACTTGTAACACCCGTATATTCTTTTAAAAAGAAATAAAGAAGGAGAAAGAAAAGAAGAAAAAGAAAGAACAAAGTCAACCAAGTGAGGGGCCAAAAGTGCCAAATATGCAAAGTTTATATTATTTTGCACAAAAAGGTGTATGGCCCGCCACCCTTTTGTTTCACATCACTACCTTCTTTGGACATTTCAGAGAGAGAAAGCAGAATTCGAGTTTTAGAAAGAGAAAGAAGGAGAATCGAAGTTTTTGGTAAGAAATCTCGAATTTTTGAAGTTTAGATGATTCTAGAACCGTATGTGAGCTTATAAATGTGTCTTGTGTGTTCGGTTGTGGTGTGGTGTGTGTGTTCTAGGTGTTAGAACAGTTGAGGAGGCTCAGGTGAAGAGTGTGACATTTGAAGAAGGCAACAAAGGTGAGTTCTAGACCCCTTTTTACTGATTTTTAAACGTTTTGGGGCTGGAAATGCATATATTATGTTTTTGTAAAGTTTGGGATGATACCCGTATGAATTAATGTATGCATGTTTATGATCATGTTAGATTTATGCCTAAGAATCATGTATGTATGTTTAGAACTAGGCATTTTGATGCTTGGGGCTTAGAATATTGAACAGGTTACTAATACTACTGAAATTTGGACTTAAGAATAAATAAATGCAGGTTGATAAGTCCACCAGTGCTCATACGACCAGTAGTGTGGTCGTATGACCAATTTATATTTCTAAGTGTTGAGTCCAATAGCCTCATACGACCAGTAGTGTGGTCGTATGACCAAGATTATATTCCTAAGTGTTGAGTCCCATAGGACTCATACGACCAACAGTGGTCGTATGACAATGTGAAATTTTCTAAATAAACCCACAGGACTCATACGACCAACAGTGGTCGGTATGATCGGAATATATTTCTAAGTCTGGGGAATGGTACGACCAATAGTGCTCATACGACCACAGTGTGGTCGTATGACCAAATAATTCTAAGTGTAAAATGAAAGTCCAGCAGTACTCTTACGCCCCGATAGTGCTCATACGGCCGAGGGCTTATACGCCCAACAGGGCTCAAACGCCTAGGATACTTAGAATTTTTCAGGAATTCCTGAAATACCGAAGTTCGAGGGTTTTGACCAGAATTGACTAGGGTTAATAAATGATGATGTCCCATGCATATATGATGAGTATGTTAACCCTCATTACTACTGATATTATTATCGTGTATTTTTATGTTAACATTTCTTAATAAAATATTGTTAAGTATGGCATGATGCTATGAATGGTGATTAATGCATGATGATGTGTGAATGTAATAATATCCTTTTCTTAATGACATGTTTAATATTATGATTAGGGATATTATTAAGAGTATGAATAATATTATTATAATATTATTAGTACTATTATTATTATACTTATAATAGTAATATGTATGTTTTCTATGTGGACTAATCATGATCATAATTATTATCATTATAAAGTGAAAGATTAATGATAAAGAGGATGGAACGTGAACGAATGAACGAAAGTCTTGCAACAATGAATGGAGGTGCACACCCCGGCAGTGTTAGCTCAACTGTGATGCGGTTCGCTACCCCGAAGGATGCACACAGGATCAATCCTTGAGATTGATATAGAGGTGAGTGACTTGGTGTCACAAAAGACTCACAGTATGTAGGTCATCTTTGTGATTGGCTTAGAGGTGAGCGACTTGGTGTCGCAAAAGACTCACAGTATATAGGTCAATCTTTGTGATTGGCTTAGAGTGAGCGACTTGGTGTTGCAAAAGACTCACAGTTTTATTAGAGGAATGATAAAAGTACGAATTGAACGATGATGAAGATAATGAAAGTATTACCTATGTGTTACGTACGATGTATGATCACTTGTGACAAATGAATGGTTTTTGAACGAAAAGTAAAGTACTTTAACTATAAACTAGAACTCACTCAGCAACGCTGACTTTTATGTAATTTTCCAGTTCACAGGTAGTGTTTGCTGAGGATGGCACACAGGGGTGGCTACTTGGCGGGAAGACTGACAATCCATTTTGTTTTGACGATACTGTTGTTCTGTAATTCATTCAATTAAATATTTTGTGACTTAGAAACTAAGATGTATTGCTTAACAACAGTTTTTATAATGAGTGAATGTTTTTGTTAATATAATTCGCTGCTTAACTTGTAATATGTTTTTTTATGCTGTGAATGACCAACTGTGAGGTGCCGGGAACGGGCCTTACATTTGTATAGTTTCTGGTGACAATAAATCTATTTCTACTGTCCTATCTATTACTCGTAGACTTTCCTCCCTACTACTTCGTATTAATGTTGTGTTAATATTAAACCTTCCTGTTTGATATAATGTTCGTGGATTTAAAATATCTAACTGATGTTGATTGTATAAATCTATACTTCTGTCTACATCAATTTCATCTTCTATTTTGTAGCAACTGTCTATTACTATTTGAGCCTGATCCTCGTCTAATTATCCTGTTTAAAAAACTATCAGATGTTATTATATCATTTATATTGCTTGTCGAGTTTCTAGCTTCCGTATATTCTACTTCTACTGCTCCTAGAAAACTTTTTCACTCATTTTCTTATTTGCCAATGTTATATGGTATAGGTTATTAATAGTTTTTGTATTAGAGTTTATATCGTCTATGTTTATTTTTTAACTGCTTGTGTTATTCTGTCTATTTCTTCACTGATGTATTACTAGTATTTGTTTCTCAAAATTATTATGCTTTTTTAGTAATCTTTCGTTTTGTTCTTTAATATAGTCTAAATTAGTATTATATTTTTTAACTTCTTCAGTAAGCTTTTCTACTAATTGTCTATTGTTGTGTAACTCTATTTGCAAGTTTTTACCTAAATTTATAACTAAATCTGTTAAGGTGTTTAAATGTGGATTTTCAGTATGTAGACTATGTTTGCAGGTTTCTTTATTGCAACAATTTAAACTATAATTTTCTGTACTAATTGGTCTAAAAGCAGGTTTATCGATGAACTCTAAATTTAGAAATTCAAGTCTTTTGCTGGAAAAATTATGATTGTTCTCAATATTTGAATGAAATCAAACTCCTTAGTTTTAATCCTTCCTAAGCTTCCCCTTAAAAATTTTTCTCATATCCTTAGAATTTTTAATATATTAACAAAATCAACATAATATATATTAACAAAATATATTAACAGAATATGTATACCAAACCATTTTAACCCTTTTGATACTTTAAAAATCGGAAGCTTAGTTTTCCCATAATCTTCACCTAAGAGAGTTCTCCAAAGAAAAGAGGCATCACACGCCATAAATATGGAGCTTGTCTTAGTCTTTTAGATTTAAGAAAGCCTTGCTCTGATACCATTGCATCAGAGGGGGTAAGAAGTTTTGGTGTTAATATTTTTCTTCACTGAATGTATTACTAGGTATTTGTTTCTCAAAATTATTATGCTTTTTTAGTAATCTTTCGTTTTGTTCTTTAATATAGTCTAAATTAGTATTATATTTTTTAACTTCTTCAGTAAGCTTTTCTACTAATTGTCTATTGTTGTGTAACTCTATTTGCAAGTTTTACCTAAATTTATAACTAAATCTGTTAAGGTGTTTAAATGTGGATTTTCAGTATGTAGACTATGTTTGCAGGTTTCTTTAATGCAACAATTTAAACTATAATTTTCTGTACTAATTGGTCTAAAAGCAGGTTTATCGATGAACTCTAAATTTAGAAATTCAAGGCTTTTGCTGGAAAAATTATGATTGTTCTCAATATTTGAATGAAATCAAATTCCTTAGTTTTAATCCTTCCTAAGCTTCCCCTTAAAAAATTTTCTCATATCCTTAGAATTTTTAATATATTAACAAAATCAACATAATATATATTAACAAAATATATTAACAGAATATGTATACCAAACCATTTTAACCCTTTTGATACTTTAAAAATCGGAGCTTAGTTTTCCCATAATCTTCACCTAAGAGAGTTCTCCAAAGAAAAGAGGCATCACACGCCATAAATATGGAGCTTGTCTTAGTCTTTTAGATTTTAAGAAAGCCTTGCTCTGATACCAATGCATCAGAGGGGGTAAGAAGTTTTGGTGTCAACAATAGAGAATATACACCAACATATAAATTAAAAACATTGAAAACATAAACACATAATACTTACAGTATGATACAGCAGATAGTATGATACAGCAGATCTTAGTAGTTATGCACAGCGGATGAGCGGATGGTAGAGTATATGCACAGCGGATGATATGATTATTTTTGGGTTTTTTGGTTTTTTGATTTTTTGGATTTTGACTAAGGATATAATATGAAGTACGGGGATATGAAGCTTGTATAAGGATCTAGACTAAGGAGTTTGAGAGGGGGTTTAGTGTGCCATGAGAGAGTTTGAGAAGTTGAAGAGTTTATTGATTTCTTCGGTGTGTCTATACAAATGAATTCTTCAGCCTTATATAGGCGAAGTCTCAACAATTTTACAATAAATTAATGAAAAGAAAAAGAAAAAGAAAGGGCTCAGAATGAGTCGTACAAAAGCTAAACAATATTACAGATAATTACAAAAATCATCGAGTCCTTTAATTATTTTCGTCCTTCGTCATTGCCTACGTCATTTTCTAGAAGCTTTGTAATTAACGTCATGGCATGCGTCATTTGAATAGAGAACTCGTTCTTGTTTAATCCTCTAGCTGTTTAATCTGTCTAGAAGTCCCTGTGTGTGCTGTCAATTGACTGTGGGCTTGAGCAGTCACCGTGATCTGCTTCGTAGTCTTCTAAGTTGATTATGTGTCTAAGCTGAAGTGTATCGCCTTCCCCTGCAAAAGGCAATAGCATGCTCCAGTTTGTTTTTGCATAAACCTGTATATAGTGTCCTTCCCCAATTAAATTATATTGTTTCCATGGGAAGAAATCAGGAATTTCTGGAGTTTCCTGATGAGTTTTAATAAACTGCTGTAAATCACTGGTAGGTTGTTCTATTTGTTGATTAAGCCATTTTAGGGCGGCAAAATCAATTTTGTCTTTGTCATACATGTTCGTAAGTAATTTGTTGTAATATTATGATCAATGAAGATCCTTTTTCTGGCGGGTCTGTAAGTGTAAGAATCTGTAAAAGGGAATGATGCAATAATCTTGCATCCAATGGTTGGCAACAAGGCTCTTGCTGCTATATTCCCTGCTGTTAAAATTATTTTTTCTCCAAGTTGATTGAGGAGATCTTCTGTTCTTCTGTTGAGCTTGACTTCCAGGTAATCAATCATACCATGATGGTAGAATTGGATTATCTGTTCGTCAGTTAACTGTGTAGGCTGAAAGACTTGCAGTAACAGGAGTCCTGTACCGTTGCCGTCTTCATCTGTTCTTTCTACTATACTGAATCCTTTGTTTTCACTATCCATGTGAAATGCGAGATCCAGTAGTTGGTGTTGAAGATTGTAAAGAATTAAAGGAAATTGCTCACAGACTTTCCGTGAAACAATCCTCTCAAATTCTGGAAATCTATCTGTCACCGGCTTCAGTTGTTGATGCCAAGGTGTGTCAAGAATCCTAGTTCTGAAGGATTCAAAAGTCCTGTATATCTCTGTATTTTCTTTTTTCTTCTCGAGTTTTTGTAATAACTGTGTATTTTTTGCCTCGAGTAATGCAATTTTTTGTTTGAGAATTTCATTCTCCAATTTTATGTGTATAAACTGTGTATCTTTTCCTTTCTTTATAAGCTGTTCTTGTAGATCAGTAATCAATTGCTCTTGAGCTTTGATTAACTGTTCTGGGTTTGTATTTGCTATTTCAGCAAATGTTTTAACCTCTTCGGGTTCAATGTAAAAACCTTTAACCCCAAAATGTTCCCTTGCAGTTTCGATGGCTTGTTGAAAGCTCTCAAAACCTTTATAAATTGGATTGGGACATTGTATGTATTTTGCAACAGTTTCCCATTTATTGAAAATACCGATTTTTGTACCTCAAAAATGACATAATGTGTAAACTTTGGTTTGTGTCTTTTTTCAGGTGTTGTCATGCTCTGTTCAGAGAAGTACATACTTAGAGCATTCAAGACTTGTATTTTAAAACTTGAGGCTTGTGGCATGGTTTGAATATGCCAAAGATTATCAAGTAGGCACTGTTGTTTTTCTGTTAATGTAATTCCACCAATAGGTCTAAACTTTTTGTTGGTGTCAATACATTTTTGGAGAGAGTATATTCCTCCAAATACAATGTTTAGATTCTGTGTATTCTGTGTTGTAGTAAACGTCCTTTGTGTATTCTGTATATTTTTTGGACGAGTTTCTATTGGGTTGTAGTATCGTGATACTTCCCCAATACCTGTAATCGATGCTGGAAGTTGTCTATAACTTTTGATCGATTCTGTATATAACTGTTGAATCTTCTCTGTTTCTTCATTAGAAGTCATTGAAGATTTTTTATTCTGTATAGGCTGTATAAGGATTCCTTTGCCTTTAGCATTCTTTCTTTCCATCTGCAATAAACCACTTATTTATATTTCTAGATAACATATCTGCTATCCCATTATTTTTTCCTTTAATATGTTCAAAATTTATAAAATATCCATTCCCTTGTATTATGTTTTGTAGATTTACCCATCGTGTCCTGTTCATCTTTTTACTTTGATCATTTTTAATAAATTTAACTATTGTTTCACAATCTGTTCGAACTGTGAATTCTTTATGTAAAAATATTTTAAATTTTTCGAGAGAATAGATTAATGCTTGTATTTCAAAATCTATATTTGTCCAATTATTTTTATTTTGAAAATTTCCGCTCGTATAAGCACATTTTTTTCATCATTTTTTGGGCTGTATTTATTTGGTTTACATAGAAGGACTGCTCCCCATCCTTCTTTACACCCATCTGTTTCTACTATTATATAGTCTGTTACTAATGGTAATTCTAATGGTTTAATATTTTTAACCATATTTTTTATTTCTTTTACTATCTTTATATCTTCACTGTTAAAATACCTTTGTCCATTTTTTGTTGTCTTACTGTATAATGGTCCTACTAATTTTGATAGATTGGGAATAAATTTTCTAGCATAATTTACCAATCCCAAAAAAGCCTGTATTTGTTTAAGGTTTTCAAATTTTTCAGGAAAATCCAAAATTTTTGTAGATATATGTGGCTGTAATTCTACTTTACCATTTCCTAATTCTAACCCCAGAAAAGAGATTTTTCTTTTAAATAACTCCATTTTCTTTTTAGAAACTACTATACCGTTCTTTTTGATTTCATTAAATACTTCTTGTAGATGCTGTTCATGTTCCTGCACAGTGTTACTGGCTACCAATATATCGTCAATATATACTAAACAAAATTCATATTTTAAAAATATACTGTCCATAAATCTTTGAAAAATAGAAGGTGCATTTTTTAGACCGAAACTAAGTACGTTCCACTCGTATTGCCCTTCTGAACATGTAAAAGCTGTCCATGGTTTAAAACTTTCTTCAAGCTTTAATTGATTGTATCCTGATTTCAGGTCAAATTTTGAAAATACTTTCTTTTGTTGTATTAATCCTAATAGGCTGTCTTTATTAGGGATATTATACCCATCATCTATTGTATTATCATTTAATCTTTTGTAATTATAAACTATCCTAGCTTTTCCTCTTTTTATTTCACTGTGATTTCTTACTATAAAAGCTGCTGTTCTATGAGGACTTTCTGATTTTCTAATTAATCCTTGTGATATCATCTCAGGGATTTGTTTTCTAAATTCTTCTTTGTCTAATGGGCTATATTCTATATTACTTGTTCTTATAGTAATATCTGGGTTTTTTAATTTAAATTTACAAGTATATTGTACTTTAGATTTTGTTATGTCTTCTCCTATTAATCCTATTTTTTCAAGGTGTAGAATCATAGGATGATTTAAGCTTTTAGTTATATCTCTTCCTTTTTCTAACTCATGATTTAAAAATTCTGTTAACAATTTCATGCTTTCGTTTTCTATAAATTCTGTTCTAAGTGTATGTGTTTTTAAAAAATCTAAATTACCTTGTCCACCACGCTTCTGCGCAATCTCTGATGTATAATTATATCGTAATGTTGGAATAGTATAAATGTTTTTACTAAAGTAATAAAATGTCTTGTTAATGTAAGTGCTCCATGGTTGTTAAATAAGAAATTTAACCCAAGAACAAAGTCTTTTGATTTTATATATTCAGGGTTAAATTTATTTGTGGCATAGGGTATTTTATACTATATTTTTTAAAAAGTCTAAAAACTGTATTGCAATTGGTCGTAAACAATGTGTTACTGATATTAACCTGTCTTCTATTGTTCTGCTTTCTATTTTGTATGGTAATTTTTCATGATATTCTTTTGGTGCTAAGTTATGTGATATTACACTCGTAGTTGCTCCTGTATCTACTAATCCTGTTACATCTATAAACTTTTTTGATCTAACCATATTCTACACTGTATTTTTATCATGTTCATAGATCCTTGTGTCTGTATATATGTAGACTCACTATTTTCTACTGACATTTTGCTAATTTCTTGAGTTGTTTCTTCTTTTATTAGATTTTCTAATTTACTTTCTAACTCTTTAATTTTTAGTGTATGTAATTCTACTATTATTTCTAATTTTTCTAGTTTTTCTATAGTTACCTTTAAATCTTCTATTTTCCTATTGCCTGTGGATGTACTTATTTCTATATTGTATAATTTTTTAATACAAATGTAACATATTTCTTTAAAACAGTATTACATTGATACCTTTTTTCTATACTAGGGAATAATCCACAATTATAACATTTTATAATTGTTTCCTCTATTATGTATCCATTGATGTTCACATACTTCTTCTGTATTCATATATGTATATGTTACTTTTGCTATTGGTTTTTCATCTTCACTAAATATACTGTAAATTGACTCATTATCTGAATCATCTGTTTGTATAGCCTCTATTTCATAATCATTTAACTGTTCTATTAGGTTAGTTCTTTCTATATTTTTATTTTTGTTTGGACATTTATTTGCTAAGTGTTTTTCATCACCGCATATAAAACATCTACATTTTCTAGTTTGAGGTTTTTTAACATATTTATTTTTATTATAATTAGATTTGTAATTTTTATTGTATGTTGTACTTTTCCTAATGTTTTTATTTTTCTCATAAAAACCATAGGCTTGTGGTGTGTATATAGCTGTTTTACAAAATGCATACGAATTTCTTTTTAATTGTTCCTGTAATGCTACTTCTTACATTTTTCTTCTAGTATACCAAATGTATAGGTTATCCTAGGTCCTATTCCTAGATTTTGTGTATTTCCATATGTTTGTTTCCATGATTCATGTATACTTTTTCCTAAATCTCCTGGCAGTTTTATAAAGTATTTATCACATAAATTATCGTCTATTGCTTTACCTGTTTGTGATAATAATCTTGCAAAGTCTAATGTAAATTCATATATGTATTTCATGTCTGCTATACTTAACTGTTCTAAATTTCTAATAGCTGTATCCTGTATAAGAGTGTTATTTTTTGCTGGGTCTACTCCTAGAATAAGAGTTCTTATTTGTGATGTGAAATTGTAAGGGTTGTCTCCTAAAGCTTTTAGGGTGTTTACTGCTGATGAATCTTGAGCTTTTTACTTTGCCAAATTCCTAATGCTATAGGGCCTAATGTAGTTTCTAAGTATGAAAACATATCCATACTATCCTTTTTATTTGTTTCCCACATTCTTACTACTATTTGTTCCCATGTGAGTATTTCATCTCCCCATAACTGTGGTTTTTGTTGTTCTAATAATAACATATTTCCACTGTATAGTTGGCCTATCGGTAATCTTTTACCTGTTCCTTTATATGTAGACTGTTGTTGATAATTAACGGAAGGACTTGTCCAAGGTTCTCTTCCATATATTTCATTTGTTTCACTTGTTTCTCCGTATATAAAATTTCGTGGTCGTTTTTTACTTTCCTCTTCATCTGCCATAAATATATTTTCTTTTTTATAAAATTCTGATATCATTGTTTTTCCTTGCATAATACTTTCTACTAAGGGTAGATTATAGTATTCTTGTAAAGTTTTATAACTTTCCTCGTAAGTCATACCTAATTCTGTCATACAATCTATTATCATATCATCTACTTCCTCTTGTATGTTTAATTCTGTAAATTTTTATCTATTATTTGTTCTATTGTTTTAGTAACATTTTCGCTTTTAAATCCTGTATCTATTTCCTCTTCTTCTTCGATTAAAGTATAATCCATATATTCTTCTTGTTCAAATTTTAACCACTCTGTATTTATTTCATCTATATCCTCTGTTTCTGTATCGTATATTGGTTCGTCTTCTATAATATTCATGTAACTAAATTCTTTATTATCCTCATCATTTATATTATCGTTTTCCTTAAAGTCTACAAATCTTATACTTTGTTGACCGTCTGTTTTTTCATATATGACACTTTTCTTAGGTACTAATACTGTATTGTCATTTTCCTGTAGAGTATCTAAATTCCATTCTAATCCAGCTAATTGTTCTGGATCTATCTTAATTGGATCTATCATTTTTATCGACTTTGAAGCCATTGTTTGTACTATTCCTTCTATATTTACTTTGTACTTCATACCAGAGCTATTACTAGCTTTTCCTAGTACTCCTACGCTTATTACTAAGTTGTTGCCCTCGTAGTTTTCATAACCTTTTGTTTGTAGTGCTATTTTTATATTGTTTATATCTTTAATATCTTTAAGTATTCCTGGTGTACAATAAAATAACGCTGTATTCTGACTTAAATCTACTTCCATACCTGATATAATTGCTTTTTTCATTTCATTTTTCCAACTTTTATCTAATATTAAGGCTAGTAGCTTTGTTCCTAAATTCTTTCTTCCTAAAGCCTTTACTCCTATTATTATTAAACCTGTGTGTATAAAATGTTTACCAGACTGTTTAATTTTTTGTATAGTTTCTGGTGACAATAAATCTATTTCTACTGTCCTATCTATTACTCGTAGACTTTCCTCCCTACTACTTCGTATTAATGTTGTGTTAATATTAAACCTTCCTGTTTGATATAATGTTCGTGGATTTAAAATATCTAACTGATGTTGATTGTATAAATCTATATTTCTGTCTACATCAATTTCATCTTCTATTTGTAGCAACTGTCTATTACTATTTGAGCCTGATCCTCGTCTAATTATCCTGTTTAAAAAACTATCAGATGTTATTATATCATTTATATTGCTTGTCGAGTTTCTAGCTTCCTGTATAGTTCTACTGCGTCCTAGAAAACTTTTTTCACTCATTTTCTTATTTGCCAATGTTTATATGGTATAGGTTTATTAATAGTTTTCGTATTAGAGTTTATATCGTCTATGTTTAATTTTTTAACTGCTTGTGTTATTCTGTCTATTTCTTCACTGAATGTATTACTAGGTATTTGTTTCTCAAAATTATTATGCTTTTTTAGTAATCTTTCGTTTTGTTTTTTAATATAGTCTAAATTAGTATTATATTTTTAACTTCTTCAGTAAGCTTTTCTACTAATTGTCTATTGTTGTGTAACTCTATTTGCAAGTTTTTACCTAAATTTATAACTAAATCTGTTAAGGTGTTTAAATGTGGATTTTCAGTATGTAGACTATGTTTGCAGGTTTCTTTAATGCAACAATTTAAACTATAATTTTTTGTACTAATTGGTCTAAAAGCAGGTTTATCGATGAACTCTAAATTTAGAAATTCAAGTCTTTTGCTGGAAAAATTATGATTGTTCTCAATATTTGAATGAAATCAAACTCCTTAGTTTTAATCCTTCCTAAGCTTCCCCTTAAAAAATTTTCTCATATCCTTAGAATTTTTAATATATTAACAAAATCAACATAATATATATATTAACAAAATATATTAACAGAATATGTATACCAAACCATTTTAACCCTTTTGATACTTTAAAAATCGGAGCTTAGTTTTCCCATAATCTTCACCTAAGAGAGTTCTCCAAAGAAAAGAGGCATCACACGCCATAAATATGGAGCTTGTCTTAGTCTTTTAGATTTTAAGAAAGCCTTGCTCTGATACCAATGCATCAGAGGGGGTAAGAAGTTTTGGTGTCAACAATAGAGAATATACACCAACATATAAATTAAAAACATTGAAAACATAAACACATAATACTTACAGTATGATACAGCAGATAGTATGATACAGCAGATCTTAGTAGTTATGCACAGCGGATGAGCGGATGGTAGAGTATATGCACAGCGGATGATATGATTATTTTTGGGTTTTTTGATTTTTTGGATTTTTGACTAAGGATATAATATGAAGTACGGGGATATGAAGCTTGTATAAGGATCTGGACTAAGGAGTTTGAGAGGGGGTTTAGTGTGCCATGAGAGAGTTTGAGAAGTTGAAGAGTTTGTTGATTTCTTCGGTGTGTCTATACAAATGAATTCTTCAGCCTTATATAGGCGAAGTCTCAACAATTTTACAATAAATTAATGAAAAGAAAAAGAAAAAAAAGGGCTCAGAATGAGTCGTACAAAAGCTAAACAATAATTACAGATAATTACAAAAATCATCGAGTCCTTTAATTATTTTCGTCCTTCGTCATTGCCTACGTCATTTTCTAGAAGCTTTGTAATTAACGTTGTCACACCCTCAAAATCCGCTAACGGGGTTTTACCGTCAGGCGTGTGACACACCAGGATCTCAGATAAGCATCAGTTACACCAAACACAGTAATTACAAAACATAACATTAAGTAATTAGTTGTTTAATTCAAACATGAGTGTTTCAGACTTGCGGAAGCGTTTCAAATATAGAAATCAACAGTGAATCGTTTCAACATGCGTTTAACCATAAGAATCAATAGCGTTTCACAAATTAAACCAGTTGTGTTGTGATGTATCCCATGCATGCATCCTAGCTGAGTTCTTAATCTTGTGCGTTTCTGTGACCTGAGAAAACATGCTAAAATGTGTCAACATAAAGTTGGTGAGTTCACAGGTTTTATCACAAATAAAATGTTTATAACTGTTCGACTGTCTGTAACTGTTCAACTGTCCGAATGGTTTAGTAATTAAAGCATATCGATAGGTAGCTAGCCTATAATCATGTTACTTAGTGTTTCGAACCGAAGCTGACTGTTTACGTCCTATTGTGTTTCCACCACGTCTTAACCGACCGTGGCAATCGTTGTGTTCCACGTCTTAACCGACCGTGGCAATCGTTGTGTTCCACGTCTTAACCGACCGTGGCAATCGTTGTGTTCCACGTCTTAACCGACCGTGGCAATCGTATGTTAGGTCAATAAAGCACCCGTTTGACCTCCAATCAAGCTAGCGCGACTAGCCTGGCGGGGTTTGTCAGACCCAGTAGTACTACTCAGTATTACCTCGCTAATCCCATTACTAACGGTTCGAGCGTGTCAGGACATGTTTGTGTGTTTACACTAACGTAACAGGCGATATCAATAATACTGGCAACCTTTCATAAAATATGTTTGCATGTTTTCCCCCCAAAAAAAAGGAAAGAAAGTAAAAAAAGGGGCCGTGAAACTCACCTTGATTGTGTTGCAAGGTAATAATGTTCGCACGACGATTTGAATTTCAGTTAACCTGTGTTTCGTTTAGTATGAACATAGTTAATGTTAGTTATTATTTACGAGTTTATAATATGTTTAACGTTTAGAATATGGATTAAGGTTTTGATAGAATTATGTGTTTTGTTTCAGTAATTAGATTTATAAAGTAATTATCGTAGTTCTATTTGGTAAATTATTAAGTGTTTTATACATGAATTTTGATGTAACGATGATGTTCAACATGTAATTAAATCCGTATGATTACCGAATAATAATTACATAAATATTATTCAAAACAGTTTGTTTAAAGTATATTTTATAAAATAAATCGTATTTGTAAATAATTTGGTAAACTTTAATATACTCCAGGAAATTATTCAATGCTCAAAAATATAAACCAGGTTTTATAAAAATTATTTTTATAATTTTTATAATTTTTCTGTAATTTTTAGAAGTCCAAAAAACCTTTTAAACAATAAAAGAGGTTGCCCGGGTTCGAACCCGGGACCTCTCGGGTAGCATGGAAGCAGGGAACCAATGAACCAAGGCTTACAACCGCGATAGAGAATGGTTCCATTTCATTATAAGGCTGTTTAACCCAATTCCCCCGAATCGTATAAACCCTAGCTTCGATCGAAGCTAAATTGAACAACAATTCGCGTATGATAATGAAATTGTTGATAGGGCTTTCGTTCCTTAGGTTAAACCGAGTGTGTAGATACGTTTAATTACCTGTTTTGATTCGGATTGATGGTAAGAACAGATAAGAACAAGCCTCGGCAAAGGAAGAATTGGTTCGAGTCGATTTTGTTGATGATAACCAAATTGAATGCACAGGTAGCTCCTAATGAAGCTAATGATCGAAGTCCTTACGTTAATTTCGTGAAATAGAACTCGGAAAGTAGCAATCGACTGTGTTGCAGGTCGCGGTTGGTGGTGTTAATCGAATGGGTGTGATTTGTTGTTTTTTGATCAAATTGAGCTTAATGAAAGGTTTTAAACGACTAAATGATTGCTAGTGCTCCTTATTTTTGATTATTATTAGATTCAGTGCTCGACAATGGTGTGTGGTTGGCCGAAAGTTTCGGTCGAGTGGGTTGACCACATTATCATCTTGTATTATTCAAATTCTAGTGCAGTTAGTGTTCGAATTACCCACGAGAAGATGTCGGGATGCATAATTTGGTCAAAACCACGTCCGTTTGGGTGTTGAAGGGTCGCCGGAGCCGCTCCGGCGGTGGCCGGAGGGTCGGCCGGAATCACGGGGGGGGAAGGGGTTTAAAACAGAATTTACACATTTGGTCCCTGGGGTTTTGTGCTCCTATCATTTTATGTAGAAACCTTTTAAAACAAGTTTTGTATATTACATTTTAACCACCTAAACCTTTGTAAAACAATATTTTTATTATTACTATTATTATTATTGTTATTATTAGTATTATTATCCTTGCCAAAATAGTAAAGTAGATTATTTCCCGCTAAATGAAAATAGTATAAAAAAAATTCGGGTTGTCACATTATCCCCTTGTTGCAGGAATTTTCGTCCCGAAAATTGGAACACAGTGAGTTAATGAGCTCAATGCTAACTAACGTACCGGTTAGTGACAGACACATGTTCTTTAACAAGAACAATCTTAGGTTTCCTTTCTGATTTGGGAATATGTTGAATGTTTCTAGCACTTTTGTTCATCAGAAGGTGACCATGAAACCATCTGTAGCTATCACGCGCACGTGAAACTTAATGAGGTAGAACAAATGCGAAAATAGACCCACAATGTTCTTTGCTTGATATCGTGGGATGTCACTAATTAGTTGAAGGACTAGATCATCAGAAGACAACATGACACTCAAAAGTTGTTTCTGATCTTTATCAAGTTTTGTTGTGATAGAGTTTCTGCTATGCTAACGACCCCTGATAATGGAAATCTTATCTCGTGTGACATGGTGGCTAGCATTTGTTTTGCTCTCATCGTTTCCTCTGTAATATGAATAGTTTTATTAAGTTTTGTCTCCTTGGCCTTCTGTACAGCTATTTCTTCCCTTAGTTTTACCATCTTTTCTCTTTTTTTTTTCACCGGATCAGTGATTTCTATAATTTAACTGTTCTTACTTTCTAGCTATAGCCATTTCCTAATTCTGATTGTTTCTAACTTGTCCTGGGGTCCTAATCGACCTAGGGCACACTTATGGTAATGGTCGGAACTCCAACCTTCTTAATATCCCCGTTTGACACATGTTAGCTTAATCGTATTAACCAACATAGCTAGGTTTACAACATTAGCATTCTTGTCTACCTTACCGCTAGATTGCTTGTTCAACCTTCCAACTTCTTTCTACTACTCACTAGATTTCCCCAGTGTCCTTCTTAACTCTATCTGGTCTAATGTCATGAGGTATGACATCAGCTTTGTCAATTCCTAGAGTTTGTCAGTATAAAGAGCACGACCTAACTCTACCATTGCACGATTTTAGGATTACAATTCTAACTTTTGCATTTCATTCCTTAGATAATAGTACTCGATCACCAAGGCTTTGAACTCACCCAATAACCTATATATAAGCATCATTTCAAAGAGTAACGTACTGTATGTGTGGAGAGTATCATTGCTCCTATACATTTCTTGTAGTCCACTTTTATTCTAAGCATTCAATCAGTTCCTTAGTTACTAAAATGCTAAGTGGAGGAATGTCTCTTGAAATAATTGAAAATACCATGAAGGCTCTAAGTAGGACAGGACTTAAGTAATAGCAAGGGTTAGTAATGTTTTGTTACCCTTAATAAGGTTTTACTAATGACGTGAGTTGCCTCAATTAGTTTTCCCATCAGCTAATTCTACAGTGTAACTAGGTTCCATATCAACTAAGGTTACGTCTAAGAGTTTAATAAACTTGTTGGAAACAAAACTCTTATCGGCACCGATATCAAACAACATAGAAGCAAAACGACCATTCAGAGGAAACGTACCAGTAACCACATCCTGATCATCCCTTGCCTCACCAGAGCCAATCACAAAAACTCGACCTTTGGCACTGCCCCCGTTATTATCCTTGTTTCCACTCTTCAGCTGCGGGCAATCCTTCCTGTAGTGACCCTCCTTACCACACTCATAACAGGCTCTAGTCACTCCACCCTGGCGTTGTTGTTAAGGTTGTTGTTGTTGAGTCATTAGTTCACCCCTGCAGTCTTTGGCTGCGTGACCCATCTTTCCACATCTCTGACAACGGAGTCGATCACACGGGCCATGATGATGGAAGTTGCACCGATTACACTTAGGATTCTTGCCCGCGTAGCTACTTGATCCCTGGTCATAGTTGTTGTGGTTCTGATTGTTGAAGCTTGAAGACTTGTTGTTGTTATTGCCGTCCCATTTCCTTTTGTGATCAGAAGAACCAGAAGCAGCGCCACGTTTAGGCAAGGTGCCCTGTGCCACTGCCTGGTCAGTGAGTTTATGAGCCAGTCGGATGGCCTGCTGAATAGTGACAGGATCAGCAGCCATCACACTAGCTTGGATCTGAGGAGCTAGACCATCAATGTATTTTTCGATCCGTTTGTAGGCCGGAGTCACCATCTGAGGACATAATGCAGCCAACTCGTGCGAACGAGTCGTGTACTCCTCAATGTCTGAACCAACCATCTTTAAATTCCAAAATTCTGCCTCCAGTTTCTGGACTTCGCTCCTGGGGCAGTACTCTTCTTTCATCAGAACCTTGAAGTCTTCCCAAGGCATACTGTTAGCAGCATCAAGTCCTAAGGTTTGGACCTGTGAGTTCCACCATGTCAAAGTTGGTCCTTCCAAAGTGCCGGAAGCATACTTGACACGGTTTTCTGCTGGACAGTTACACATTGCGAAAGCGGACTCCAGCTTTTCAATCCAACGAAGGAGGGTAACAACACCTTCGGAGCCTTTGAAGGAATGAGGTTTGCAGTCCATGAACATCTTGAAAGTGCAGACTGCTTGACCTCCTTGGTTTTGGTTCTGGTTGATATTGTTGTTTTGATTTTGGTTCCTGGTCTGTTCGAACGCCTCGAGCGCTTCAGCAACGCGCTCATTTATGATGGCATCGAGTTCAGTTTGTGTTAGATTAATGTTTTCTTGTCTACGTGGGCGTCCAATTCTTCGTCCAGACATGATTCTATGTATTCACAATACATGACAGTCACTATCGAATAATAACTATTGATAACAATAATCTGTTTCATACTAGTAGAAATGAAGGATTTGTTTGCATATCGATAGTGAGGTTTCATAAGAACCGAGACTTTATGTCTCCAAGTATAGAAACGAAAATTTGTACTTACTATGACTGTTATCACCTAATAGAGTTACCAGAGTTCTCATGCACGACAAATTACAATTACGTGTGCACCCGTAATTCTAATTTGCTTTGCATGGTCATTCATGATTCCTCCCATTCATGATAACACGCTTTGTCAAGTACCGAGTGCTGTCTGTTAGGACTAGCGAAGATGATAGAGTATGTTGGAAGTAGAAACGAGTACGATAGAGTTTGCTGTGGTGTTCAAATCTTAGATAGTTTATTTCCGGGAAGCGAAATCAAGGACAAGAATTATTCACACGATAATGAGATGTTCGGAGTGTATTCGTTTGATTCATGAATCAAAGCGAGTACGTTGACTAATCAAAGTATTGGGTCAATCACAACTTTGTTGAAGACATTTGATACCTATAAGCAGATACTCATCCCAAGGGTTCCCAGGTAAGGTAAACAGGTCCATCGGTTGATTTGGATATATGCGAATACCTTGCCTAGACAGAACACCCCGAGATACAGGCATCTTACTCTTCCAGCATTGCATGTATTCAGTAGTGGGACACAGACTTTGACGAGACTTTGAAAACCATCAATAACAATCGAGGTTTTGGAGTTTGAAATCACTTTAATTAGGCACTCAAACCCTCCCGTATGTTAAAGTAAAAGTTTTCAAGCATCCAGATTAAGTAAACATAGCTTAGAAATCTATGTGTGTGTAACTAATGCAAATCCAGCTATAGTCTAAAATGCAATGCAAATGAGATGCAAGTCCATTTTAGTTCGCTATAACTAATGCTCTGATACCAATCTGTCACACCCTCAAAATCCGCTAACGGGGTTTTACCGTCAGGCGTGTGACATACCAGGATCTCAGATAAGCATCAGTTACACCAAACACAGTAATTACAAAACATAACATTAAGTAATTAGTTGTTTAATTCAAACATGAGTGTTTCAGACTTGCGGAAGCGTTTCAAATATAGAAATCAACAGTGAATCGTTTCAACATGCGTTTTAACCATAAGAATCAATAGCGTTTCACAAATTAAACCAGTTGTGTTGTGATGTATGCCATGCATGCATCCTAGCTGAGTTCTTAATCTTGTGCGTTTCTGTGACCTGAGAAAACATGCTAAAATGTGTCAACATAAAGTTGGTGAGTTCACAGGTTTTATCACAGAATAAAATGTTTATAACTGTTCGACTGTCTGTAACTGTTCAACTGTCCGAATGGTTTAGTAATTAAAGCATATCGATAGTTAGCTAGCCTATAATCATGTTACTTAGTGTTTCGAACCGAAGCTGACTGTTTACGTCCTATTGTGTTTCCACCATGTCTTAACCGACCGTGGCAATCGTTGTGTTCCACGTCTTAACCGACCGTGGCAATCGTTGTGTTCCACGTCTTAACCGACCGTGGCAATCGTTGTGTTCCACGTCTTAACCGACCGTGGCAATCGTATGTTAGGTCAATAAAGCACCCGTTTGACCTCCAATCAAGCTAGCGCGACTAGCCCGGGCGGGGTTTGTCAGACCCAGTAGTACTACTCAGTATTACCTCGCTAATCCCATTACTAACGGTTCGAGCGTGTCAGGACATGTTTGTGTGTTTACACTAACGTAACAGGCGATATCAATAATACTGGCAACCTTTCATAAAATATGTTTGCATGTTTTCTCCCCAAAAAAAAGGAAAGAAAGTAAAAAAAGGGGCCGTGAAACTCACCTTGATTGTGTTGCAAGGTAATAATGTTCGCACGACGATTTGAATTTCAGTTAACCTGTGTTTCGTTTAGTATGAACATAGTTAATGTTAGTTATTATTTACGAGTTTATAATATGTTTAACGTTTAGAATATGGATTAAGGTTTTGATAGAATTATGTGTTTTGTTTCAGTAATTAGATTTATAAAGTAATTATCGTAGTTCTATTTGGTAAATTATTAAGTGTTTTATACATGAATTTTGATGTAACGATGATGTTCAACATGTATTTAAATCCGTATGATTACCGAATAATAATTACATAAATATTATTCAAAACAGTTTGTTTAAAGTATATTTTATAAAATAAATCGTATTTGTAAATAATTTGGTAAACTTTAATATACTCCAGGAAATTATTCAATGCTCAAAAATATAAACCAGGTTTATAAAAATTATTTTTATAATTTTTATAATTTTTCTGTAATTTTTAGAAGTCCAAAAAAACCTTTTAAAAAATAAAAGAGGTTGCCCGGGTTCGAACCCGGGACCTCTCGGGTAGCATGGAAGCAGGGAACCAATGAACCAAGGCTTACAACCGCATAGAGAATGGTTCCATTTCATTATAAGGCTGTTTAACCCAATTCCCCCGAATCGTATAAACCCTAGCTTCGATCGAAGCTAAATTAAACAACAATTCGCGTATGATAATGAAATTGTTGATAGGGTTTTCGTTCCTTAGGTTAAACCGAGTGTGTAGATACGTTTAATTACCTGTTTTGATTCGGATTGATGGTAAGAACAGATAAGAACAAGCCGCGGCAAAGGAAGAATTGGTTCGAGTGATTTTGTTGATGATAACCAAATTGAATGCACAGGTAGCTCCTAATGAAGCTAATGATCGAAGTCCTTACGTTAATTTCGTGAAATAGAACTCGGAAAGTAGCAATCGACTGTGTTGCAGGTCGCGGTTGGTGGTGTTAATCGAATGGGTGTGATTTGTTGTTTTTGATCAAATTGAGCTTAATGAAAGGTTTTAAACGACTAAATGATTGCTAGTGCTCCTTATTTTTGATTATTATTAGATTCAGTGCTCGACAATGGTGTGTGGTTGGCCGAAAGTTTCGGTCGAGTGGGTTGACCACATTATCATCTTGTATTATTCAAATTCTAGTGTGGTTAGTGTTCGAATTACCCACGAGAAGATGTCGGGATGCATAATTTGGTCAAAACCACGTCCGTTTGGGTGTTGAAGGGTCGCCGGAGCCGCTCCGGCGGTGGCCGGAGGGTCGGCCGGAATCACGGGGGGGAAGGGGTTTAAAACAGAATTTACACATTTGGTCCCTGGGGTTTTGTGCTCCTATCATTTTATGTAGAAACCTTTTAAAACAAGTTTTGTATATTACATTTAACCACCTAAACCTTTGTAAAACAATATTTTTATTATTACTATTATTATTATGTTATTATTAGTATTATTATCCTTGCCAAAATAGTAAAGTAGATTATTTCCCGCTAATCGAAAATAGTATAAAAAAAATTCGGGTTGTCACAAACGTCATGGCATGCGTCATTTGAATAGAGAACTCGTTCTTGTTTAATCCTCTAGCTGTTTAATCTGTCTAGAAGTCCCTGTGTGTGCTGTCAATTGACTGTGGGCTTGAGCAGTCACCGTGATCTGCTTCGTAGTCAACTAAGTTGATTATGTGTCTAACAAATACCTTTTGCAGGGGAAGGCGATACACTTCAGCTTAGACACATAATCAACTTAGAAGACTACGAAGCAGATCACGGTGACTGCTCAAGCCCACAGTCAATTACAGCACACACAGGGACTTCTAGACAGATTAAACAGCTAGAGGATTAACAAGAACGAGTTCTCTATTCAAATGACGCATGCCATGACGTTAATTACAAAGCTTCTAGAAAATGACGTAGGCAATGACGAAGGACGAAAATAATTAAAGGACTCGATGATTTTTGTAATTATCTGTAATTATTGTTTAGCTTTTGTACGACTCATTCTGAGCCCTTTCTTTTTCTTTTTCTTTTCATAATTTATTGTAAAATTGTTGAGACTTCGCCTATATAAGGCTGAAGAATTCATTTGTATAGACACACGAAGAAATCAATAAACTCTTCAACTTCTCAAACTCTCTCATGGCACACTAAACCCCCTCAAACTCCTTACTCTAGATCCTTATACAAGCTTCATATCCCCGTACTTCATATTATATCCTTAGTCAAAAATCCAAAAAATCAAAAAACCAAAAAACCCAAAAATAATCATATCATCCGCTGTGCATATACTCTACCATCCGCTCATCCGCTGTGCATAACTACTAAGATCTGCTGTATCATACTATCTGCTGTATCATACTGTAAGTATTATGTGTTTATGTTTTCAATGTTTTTAATTTATATGTTGGTGTATATTCTCTATTGTTGACACCAAAACTTCTTACCCCCTCTGATGCATTGGTATCAGAGCAAGGCTTTCTTAAAATCTAAAAGACTAAGACAAGCTCCATTTATGGCGTGTGATGCCTCTTTTCTTTGGAGAACTCTCTTAGGTGAAGATTATGGAAAAACTAAGCTCCGATTTTTAAAGTATCAAAAGGGTTAAAATGGTTTGGTATACATATTCTGTTAATATATTTTGTTAATATATATATTATGTTGATTTTGTTAATATATTAAAAATTCTAAGGATATGAGAAAATTTTTAAGGGGAAGCTTAGGAAGGATTAAAACTAAGGAGTTTGATTTCATTCAAATATTGAGAACAATCATAATTTTTCCAGCAAAAGACTTGAATTTCTAAATTTAGAGTTCATCGATAAACCTACTTTTAGACCAATTAGTACAGAAAATTATAGTTTAAATTGTTGCATTAAAGAAACCTGCAAACATAGTCTACATACTGAAAATCCACATTTAAACACCTTAACAGATTTAGTTATAAATTTAGGTAAAAACTTGCAAATAGAGTTACACAACAATAGACAATTAGTAGAAAAGCTTACTGAAGAAGTTAAAAAATATAATACTAATTTAGACTATATTAAAGAACAAAACAAAAGATTACTAAAAAAGCATAATAATTTGAGAAACAAATACCTAGTAATACATTCAGTGAAGAAATAGACAGAATAACACAAGCAGTTAAAAAATTAAACATAGACGATATAAACTCTAATACAAAAACTATTAATAAACCTATACCATATAAACATTGGCAAATAAGAAAATGAGTGAAAAAAGTTTTCTAGGACGCAGTAGAACTATACAGGAAGCTAGAAACTCGACAAGCAATATAAATGATATAATAACATCTGATAGTTTTTTAAACAGGATAATTAGACGGAGGATCAGGCTCAAATAGTAATAGACAGTTGCTACAAATAGAAGATGAAATTGATGTAGACAGAAATATAGATTTATACAATCAACATCAGTTAGATATTTTAAATCCACGAACATTATATCAAACAGGAAGGTTTAATATTAACACAACATTAATACGAAGTAGTAGGGAGGAAAGTCTACGAGTAATAGATAGGACAGTAGAAATAGATTTATTGTCACCAGAAACTATACAAAAAATTAAACAGTCTGGTAAACATTTTATACACACAGGTTTAATAATAATAGGACTAAAGGCTTTAGGAAGAAAGAATTTAGGAACAAAGCTACTAGCCTTAATATTAGATAAAAGTTGGAAAAATGAAATGAAAAAAGCAATTATATCAGGTATGGAAGTAGATTTAAGTCAGAATGCAGCGTTATTTTATTGTACACCAGGAATACTTAAAGATATTAAAGATATAAACAATATAAAAATAGCACTACAAACAAAAGGTTATGAAAACTACGAGGGCAACAACTTAGTAATAAGCGTAGGAGTACTAGGAAAAGCTAGTAATAGCTCTGGTATGAAGTACAAAGTAAATATAGAAGGAATAGTACAAACAATGGCTTCAAAGTCGATAAAAATGATAGATCCAATTAAGATAGATCCAGAACAATTAGCTGGATTAGAATGGAATTTAGATACTCTACTGGAAAATGACAATACAGTATTAGTACCTAAGAAAAGTGTCATATATGAAAAAACAGACGGTCAACAAGTATAAGTTTGTAGACTTTAAGGAAAACGATAATATAAATGATGAGGATAATAAAGAATTTAGTTACATGAATATTATAGAAGACGAACCAATATACGATACAGAAACAGAGGATATAGATGAATAAATACAGAGTGGTTAAAATTTGAACAAGAAGAATATATGGATTATACTTTAATCGAAGAAGAAGAGGAAATAGATACAGGATTTAAAAGCGAAAATGTTACTAAAATGTAACACCCGTAATTTCTTTTAAAGAATAAAAGAAAAAAAATGATAAGAAAAGAAAAGAAAAGGTATCTTGGAAGAAAGTAAAATGAACAAAAGTGGAAGGGGGCTTTGTGTAAAAGTACAAAAGTCAAATTATTTATATTATTATGGGTATGGTCGCCCATAAAGCCTCCATTCCATCTGCTTATGTCGACCAAGTTAGAAAGAGAAGAAGAAAACTGATATTTCTTCGGTTCTAGAGAGAGAAAGAGGCTGATCTTCAACAAGGTAAGCATTTGATGCACAATTAGTTTGGTTTTGTTTGTGTTTTGACTAAGAAACTGAGAATGAATGTTCTTATGTGTATGTGTGTTCGGGTTTGTGTGTTTTAGACACATCTAGGCTTTCGAATCCTTTGGAAAAGCTCAAGCAGAAGGGTTGGAACTTGAGAACAGCTAAGGTGAGTTCTAGACCCCTTTTTACTGGTTTTAACTGTTTTGGGGCTGGAAAATGCATGTAAGTATGTTTTTATAAAATTTGTGTTGATACCCGTATGAACTGAATGTATGTATGTTTATGTTTATGTTAGATTTATGCCTAGAATCATGTGTATATGTTTAGAACTAGGCATTTTGATGTTTGGGACTTAGACTCATGAACAGGTTACTAATATGTCTGAAATTGGGACTTAGAATAAATAAGCACAAGTTGATGAGTCCACCAGTGCTCATACGACCAACAGTGTGGTCGTATGATCAGGATTTTTCTAAGTGTTAAAGCCCAATAGGACTCATACGACCAACAGTGTGGTCGTATGACAGGTGATGCATTTTTCTAAGTGTTGAAAAGTCTAACAGGACTCATACGACCAACAGTGTGGTCGTATGACCAAGTAATTTTTCTAAGTGTTGAGTCCAATAGGACTCATACGACCAACAGTATGGTCGTATGACCAAGTGATATTTTTCTAAGTATGATGATGAGTCCACTAGTGGTCATACGACCAAAAGTGTGGTCGTATGATCAGAACATATTTCTAAGTCTAGGGAATGGTACGACCAATAGTGCTCATACGACCAACAGTGTGGTCGTATGACCAGATAATTCTAAGTACAAGATGAAAAGTCCAGTAGTGCTCTTACGCCTAACAGGGCTCATACGCCCAGAGGGCTTATACGCCCAACAGGGCTCAAACGCCCAGAAAACTTAGAATTTTACAGAAATTTCCTGTAAATCCGAAGTTCGAGGTTTGACCAGGGTTGACTAGGGTTAATAAATGATGAGGTTTCATGCATGTAATGATGAGTATGATTAACCCTTATTGTTACTGATATTATTATCAGTGTATTATTATTGTTAACAATATTATTAATAAAATATTGTTAAATATGGTATGATGCTACGTATGATGATGAATGCATGATGATGAATGTATGATGATGAATGCATGATGATGAAATGTATGATGAGCATGTATGATGAGTGTGTATGTTCCTTGTAATTGTGTATGCTTATCTTTCTGAAACTTTACGAATAACGGAAATGAACTAATGAAGTATTATGTAACGTAAAGTGAAAGATAATGGGAGAGGAACATGATGATGAATGCATGTATTAACGAATGAACGAAAAGAAGAATGATGATGAATACATGCATTAATGAACGAATGAATTATGTCTTGCAAGCATTGAATAACACGATTGGTCCTTCTATGTGATTGACCATGGTCATGGTACCTCTACCGCTTACCTCTAGTACCGTGGCATACGTTTTTTGTTCATATGTTGACTTCGGCCCGGTAGCTAATAACGATCGGGGTGTAGCATATGGTATTGGTACAATTCACCTTTCAATGTGCGCAAGTAAGTATGAACGGATTCCTGTCATTCGACCACAGTAATCATAGCCAAGTGCTATGAAGTGGGTAAAGCCTGACAGAATCCATACGAGAAGTTAAAGATAACGATGAATAACGAATGATGAAGATAATAACGAATATTATCTCTGTGTACGTATGATGTATGAACGCATGCACGAAAGGATACTTTTAAATAAGTAAAAGTATGTTTTATTACAAAACTAGAACTCACTCAGCAACGCTGACTTTTATGTGATTTCCAGTTGGCAGGTAGTGTTGCTGAGGATGGCACGAGGCGGCTACTCAGCTCTTTTGGGATGGCATTCTTTTGTTAATGTTTTTGTATTGTAATGCAAACAAATGATATTTTGTAACGGGTGTTGTATTACTTTACAAAAGCATTTATAGTAAAATTCAAAGTTTCCGCTGCATGGTTTTTATTAAGTTATATTAAATGTATGTTTTATGGGTAATGACGACCAACTGTGAGGTGCCCGGGAACGGGGCCTTACAGTTGGTATCAGAGCAAAGTTTAAGTGAAATGGTAAAATTTTAAAATAAACCTAAACTTAAACTGAAAATGGGACAGAAAGGAAGAGAATGCCATCTGAGTAGTTGCGTGCCATCAGGTATTTTCTTGAAAGTTAACCAGTGTTACGTGCGCATGTTATGTGTTTATGTGTACTGTTAGACTTAGATACTAATGTAGTCAGGACAGGTAATGCTCGGGGTGTGAAGAGTAGAGTAAGTGGCTAATCACAACTGGCCACTGTAATTAGGGACTTACTATACTCGACATGAACTGAGCTATTTCCTTGAATGACCGTGTTGGTGTTTGAATCTTCCAGTGTGATAGAAGATGGTTGGTGGTAGATCATCTAAAGCCCCAATTGGTGGAGGCAGTGGCGGAAGTGGTGCGGAACCACGAGCCACAAGAGGAAGGCCTAGACAAGAGAAGAAGGTTCCCGAAGAACCTAATACTACTCCCTCGGGGGGAGTGGATGAGAGTGATGATGTGAGAGCCTCGGTGAAAGAGACAGTGATCGAGGAAGTGCACCAAGTCATGCAGACAATTTTACCGTCTGTAGTGACCGAAGTGATAAAGGCAGTACGTGAAGATGATAGACGGGGGAGGAATCGGTCCTCAGGAAGACAGCAACAGACGGAAGCAGAAACAGTACTATCCGATGATGAAGAGGAAGAGGAAGAAGAACAGTTACGGGAGACAGCCCGGGGTTGTAACTACGGGGCATTCATGAGGTGCAAGCCCCTAACTTTTGATGGTTCTGGTACTGCTACTGATGCTCACCAGTGGGTGATGGAAATGGAAGCTGTCCTCGATATTAGTGATTGCCAGGAGGACAAGAAGGTGAAGTTTGCTACCCACTCTTTCACAGGGTCGGCTTTATGCTGGTGGAAAAATATAGTCCAAGCCGAGGGTAGCAGGGCTATAGGAAGATGAAGTGGGCTGAGTTAAAAAGGCTGGTGATCGAGGAATTCAGTCCTCGTCGGGAAATAGATAGAATAGAGAGAGAGTTCTTGCAGTTGGAGGCGGGGACGATGACCCACCAACAATATACCACCAAGTTTAACGAATTGGCGCTGTTGGTGCCGGAGCAGGTGACGCCGGTGTCTCAAAAGATCAACCGGTATATCCAGGGGCTGCCAGCTGAAATCCGTTGGCATTTGATTTCTGCTCGACCAAGCACTTTCAGGTCGGCGGTGGATTTGGCGGGAAGGTTATTCGATGAACGGGCTGCTTTGGTAAAGGCTGAGGGAAGCAAGAAAGGAAGTGGAGAGAAGAACTGGCAGGGGAAGAGATTTGGTCGGGGTGATACTTCGACGAACAACAAGAAGGCAAGGGTGGATGACCGCCGAGTGGGCATGTCTGGAGCTGGGGTGAGGAAGTGTGGTAAGTGTGGAAGGGAGCACTCAGGGGAGTGCAAATGGGGATCCAACCTCTGCTTTAAGTGCGGGAAGACAGGGCACATATCAAAAGATTGCCGGATGGGCAAGTGCTTTAACTGTGGAGAAAGTGGCCATATGAGCAGGGACTGTAAGAAGCGAGGGCTGAGGCTTCAGGGGTAAAGAAGACGGGAAGTGAAGGTCCGAGAGCAAGTGCCAGGGCTTTCACTATGACGCAGGAAGAGGCTAGGACGGACCCCGATGTGGTGTCAGGTACGTTTCTAGTAAATCAGACTCTTGCTTCTGTGTTATTTGATTCTGGTGCTAGTAGGAGTTTCATTTCTGCTACTTTCTGTGCTAAATTGCCTGTTAGTAGTAAATGCATTAGTGAGCCTTTTTATGTAGAAACTGCTATTGGTAAGTCCACTAGAGTTACTGATATGATAGAGGACTGTACCATAGAATTAGAAGGTCATAGGTTTGCTGCTAGATTACATGTGATGCCCCTAGGTGGATTTGATGTAGTACTAGGGATGGATTGGTTGGCAACCTATGAAGCGAATATCGTATGTCGAAAAAAGATGATTAGATTGACGGCATCTGACGGGAGTCTGGTGACTATATACGGTGATCGGGTAACGATGATTCCGAAGGTGATTTCGATGGCGGTGGCGGGGAAGTGCATGAGGCGTGGGTGCAACGCCTACCTATGTTATGTGAAGGATGTGGAAACACCAACACCACAACTATCCGACGTTCCGGTTGTGTGTGAGTTTCTAGATGTGTTCCCGGAAGACTTATCGGGGTTGCCACCTGACCGTGAAATCGAATTTCAAATTGACTTAATACCCGGTGCCCAACCTGTCGCTAAAGCACCGTATCGCTTGGCTCCGACGGAGATGAAAGAGTTGATGGAACAGTTGCAGGAGCTGCTGGATAAGGGGTTTATCCGACCGAGTATCTCACCTTGGGGTGCTCCGGTTCTGTTCGTAAAGAAGAAGGATGGTAGTATGAGGATGTGCATCGACTACCGCGAGCTGAATAAGCTGACGGTGAAGAACAGATACCCCTTACCAAGGATCGATGACTTGTTTGATCAACTTCAGGGTGCCAGTTGGTTTTCAAGGATAGATCTTCGATCGGGGTACCATCAACTGAAGGTGAAGGAGCAGGATATCCCTAAAACAGCCTTTCGTACGCGCTATGGTCACTACGAGTTTCTTGTCATGTCTTTTGGGTTGACCAATGCGCCGGCTGCTTTTATGGATTTGATGAACCGAGTGTGCCGACCAATGTTGGATAAATCAGTAATTGTATTCATCGATGATATCCTGATTTATTCGAGAAGTGAAGAAGAGCACGCCGGGCATATTCGGGAAGTGTTGGAAACGTTGAGAAGGGAGAAATTGTACGCCAAGTTCTCCAAGTGCGCCTTTTGGTTACGCGAGGTGCAATTTCTGGGTCACGTAGTGAATGCAGAAGGAATAATGGTGGACCCAGCAAAGGTTGAGGCCGTGATGCAATGGAAGTCACCGAAGACGCCAACCGAGATTCGCAGCTTCTTGGGGCTGGCGGGCTACTATAGAAGATTTATTCAAGACTTCTCCAAGATAGCCTCACCTTTGACAAAATTGACTCGCAAGGATGTAAAGTTCGTGTGGGGTCGAGAACAGGAGGACGCTTTTGAGGAATTGAAGACGAGACTGACACAAGCTCCTGTCTTGACATTGCCCGAGGGAAATGAAGACTTGGAGGTCTATTCGGATGCATCCTATTCTGGGCTAGGTTGCGTATTGATGCAACGCGGAAAGGTCATAGCCTATGCATCTCGACAACTGAAGACCCACGAAGTCAATTATCCCACGCACGACCTAGAACTAGCTGCGGTGGTTTTCGCGTTGAAGATTTGGCGGCACTATCTATACGGGATGAAGTGCACCATCTTCACTGACCACAAAAGCTTGAAGTACTTCTTCGAGTAGAAGGATCTAAACATGAGGTAGAGGCGGTGGTTGGAACTGATAAAAGATTATGATTGTGAGATCCATTACCACCCGGGCAAAGCCAATGTGGTGGCTGATGCCCTTAGCCGAAAAGAAAGGCCTGAGCCGATCCGGGTGAAGGCTTATCAGTTGATCATGACCTCCGACGTGATGACACAGGTTAAGGAGTTTCAAGACGAGGCTTTGAAAGAAGATCGTCTTAACTCCGAAAGGATGAGAGGTCTAGTGACGGAGTTGGGTGAGAACACTCTAGGTGTTAAGACCCGATTTGGGCGAATGTGGATTCCTCGATACGGGGATCTACGTGAAAGGATTATGGACGAGGCCCATAAGACCCGATACTCCATCCACCCCGGTGCTACCAAAATGTACCACGATATGAAGAAGGATTACTGGTGGCCGGGTATGAAACGTGACGTAGTGGAGTACGTGAGTAAGTGCCTGACTTGTTTACAAGTGAAGGCGGAACACCAGAAACCCTACGGGAAGATCCAACCATTGGATATACCCAAGTGGAAGTGGGAGCATATCACCATGGACTTTATCACAAAGTTACCACGTACCCCTAAAGGGTATGATGCTATATGGGTGATAGTTGACCGCTTGACAAAGAGTGCCCACTTCCTACCGATCCGCGAGACGTACTCATCTGAAAGATTGGCGGATCTATTCATCAAGGAAATTGTATCTCGTCACGGTGTACCGGTGTCTATTGTGTCTGATTGTGACACCCGGTTTACCTCCAAGTTTTGGAAGAGGTTTCACGATGCAATGGGGACGAGGCTACACATTAGTACAGCATATCACCCTCAGACGGACGGTCAGTCTGAGAGGACGATCCAAACACTCGAAGACATGCTTCGGGCGTGCGTGATCGATTTTGGAGGAAGTTGGGATGATCACTTGCCGTTAGCAGAATTCTCGTACAACAATAGCTATCATGCCAGTATTGGCATGCCACCATACGAGATGCTATACGGTAGGAGATGTTGAGGTGGTCGAAGCTACGACTGAGAAGTTGGAAAAGATCAAGGCCTTCATGAAGGCGGCGAAATATAGACAAAAGTCGTATGCTGACAAGAGGCGAAGACCGATAGAGTTCAAGGTTGGTGACCGAGTCATGTTGAAGGTCTCACCTTGGAAAGGAATCATTAGATTCAGGAAACGAGGTAAGCTAAGCCCGAGATACATAGGACCTTTCCGGATTGTCGCACGGGTAGGAGAGGTGGCCTATCGACTCGAATTGCCAGATGAGTTAAGTGGAATTCATCCCACATTCCATGTATCTCATTTGAGGAAGTGCTTAGCTGATGAAGATATGATTGTTCCACTGGAGGATATTGAAGTAGACGAACGACTCAATTACGTGGAGCAACCAGTGGCAATCATTGATCGTAAAGAAAAGAGGTTGAGGAATAAAGTGGTTCCTCTTGTGCGTGTACAGTGGAAGCACAGGAAGGGATCCGAGTCTACGTGGGAGACTGAGGAGGAGATGAGACAACATTACCCACATCTGTTGAGGAATAACAGGTTTCGGGGACGAAACCTATATAAGGGGGGTGGACTTGTAACACCCGTAATTTCTTTTAAAGAATAAAAGAAAAAAAATGATAAGAAAAGAAAAGAAAGGTATCTTGGAAGAAAGTAAAATGAACAAAAGTGGAAGGGGGCTTTATGTAAAAGTACAAAAGTCAAATTATTTTATATTATTATGGGTATGGTCGCCCATAAAGCCTCCATTCCATCTGCTTATGTCGACCAACTTAGAAAGAGAAGAAGAAAACTGATATTTCTTCGGCTCTAGAGAGAGAAAGAGGCTGATCTTCAACAAGGTAAGCATTTGATGCACAATTAGTTTGGTTTTGTTTGTGTTTTGACTAAGAAACTGAGAATGAATGTTCTTATGTGTATGTGTGTTCGGGTTGTGTGTTTTAGACACATCTAGGCTTTCGAATCCTTGGAAAAGCTCAAGCAGAAGGGTTGGAACTTGAGAACAGCTAAGGTGAGTTCTAGACCCTTTTTACTGGTTTTTAACTGTTTTGGGGCTGGAAAATGCATGTAAGTATGTTTTTATAAAATTTGTGTTGATACCCGTATGAACTGAATGTATGTATGTTTATGTTTATGTTAGATTTATGCCTAGAATCATGTGTATATGTTTAGAACTAGGCATTTTGATGTTTGGGACTTAGACTCATGAACAGGTTACTAATATGTCTGAAATTGGGACTTAGAATAAATAAGCACAAGTTGATGAGTCCACCAGTGCTCATACGACCAACAGTGTGGTCGTATGATCAGGATTTTTCTAAGTGTTAAAGCCCAATAGGACTCATACGACCAACAGTGTGGTCGTATGACCAGGTGATGCATTTTTCTAAGTGTTGAAAAGTCTAACAGGACTCATACGACCAACAGTGTGGTCGTATGACCAAGTAATTTTTCTAAGTGTTGAGTCCAATAGGACTCATACGACCAACAGTATGGTCGTATGACCAAGTGATATTTTTCTAAGTATGATGATGAGTCCACTAGTGGTCATACGACCAACAGTGTGGTCGTATGATCAGAACATATTTCTAAGTCTAGGGAATGGTACGACCAATAGTGCTCATACGACCAACAGTGTGGTCGTATGACCAGATAATTCTAAGTACAAGATGAAAAGTCCAGCAGTGCTCTTACGCCTAACAGGGCTCATACGCCCAGAGGGCTTATACGCCCAGAGGGCTTATACGCCCAACAGGGCTCAAACGCCCAGAAAACTTAGAATTTTACAGAAATTTCCTGTAAATCCGAAGTTCGAGGTTTGACCAGGGTTGACTAGGGTTAATAAATGATGAGGTTTCATGCATGTAATGATGAGTATGATTAACCCTTATTGTTACTGATATTATTATCAGTGTATTATTATTGTTAACAATATTATTAATAAAATATTGTTAAATATGGTATGATGCTACGTATGATGATGAATGCATGATGATGAATGTATGATGATGAATGCATGATGATGAAATGTATGATGAGCATGTATGATGAGTGTGTATGTTCCTTGTAATTGTGTATGCTTATCTTTCTGAAACTTTACGAATAACGGAAATGAACTAATGAAGTATTATGTAACGTAAAGTGAAAGATAATGGGAGAGGAACATGATGATGAATGCATGTATTAACGAATGAACGAAAAGAAGAATGATGATGAATACATGCATTAATGAACGAATGAATTATGTCTTGCAAGCATTGAATAACGCGATTGGTCCTTCTATGTGATTGACCATGGTCATGGTACCTCTACCGCTTACCTCTAGTACCGTGGCATACGTTTTGTTGTTCATATGTTGACTTCGGCCCGGTAGCTAATAACGATCGGGGTGTAGCATATGGTATTGGTACAATTCACCTTTCAATGTGCGTAAGTAAGTATGAACGGGATTCTTGTCATTCGACCACAGTAATCATAGCCAAGTGCTATGAAGTGGGTAAAGCCTGACAGAATCCATACGAGAAGTTAAAGATAACGATGAATAACGAATGATGAAGATAATAACGAATATTATCTCTGTGTACGTATGATGTATGAACGCATGCACGAAAGGATACTTTTAAATAAGTAAAAGTATGTTTTATTACAAAACTAGAACTCACTCAGCAACGCTGACTTTTATGTGTTTTCCAGTTGGCAGGTAGTGTTGCTGAGGATGGCACGAGGCGGCTACTCAGCTCTTTTGGGATGGCATTCTTTTGTTAATGTTTTTGTATTGTAATGCAAACAAATGATATTTTGTAACGGGTGTTGTATTACTTTACAAAAGCATTTATAGTAAAATTCAAAGTTTCCGCTGCATGGTTTTTATTAAGTTATATTAAATGTATGTTTTATGGGTAATGACGACCAACTGTGAGGTGCCCGGGAACGGGGCCTTACATAAAACAATAGAACAAATAATAGATAAAAAATTTACAGAATTAAACATACAAGAGCAAGTAGATGATATGATAATAGATTGTATGACAGAATTAGGTATGACTTACGAGGAAAGTTATAAAACTTTACAAGAATACTATAATCTACCCTTAGTAGAAAGTATTATGCAAGGAAAAACAATGATATCAGAATCTTATAAAAAAGAAAATATATTTATGGCAGATGAAGAGGAAAGTAAAAAACGACCACGAAATTTTATATACGGAGAAACAAGTGAAACAAATGAAATATATGGAAGAGAACCTTGGACAAGCCCTTCCGTTAATTATCAACAACAGTCTACATATAAAGGAACAGGTAAAAGATTACCGATAGGCCAACTATACAGTGGAAATATGTTATTATTAGAACAACAAAAACCACAGTTATGGGGAGATGACATACTCACATGGGAACAAATAGTAGTAAGAATGTGGGAAACAAATAAAAAGGATAGTATGGATATGTTTTCATACTTAGAAACTACATTAGGCCCTATAGCATTAGGAATTTGGCAAAGTAAAAAAGCTCAAGATTCATCAGCAGTAAACACCCTAAAAGCTTTAGGAGACAACCCTTACAATTTCACATCACAAATAAGAACTCTTATTCTAGGAGTAGACCCAGCAAAAAATAACACTCTTATACAGGATACAGCTATTAGAAATTTAGAACAGTTAAGTATAGCAGACATGAAATACATAAATGAATTTACATTAGACTTTGCAAGATTATTATCACAAACAGGTAAGCAATAGACGATAATTTATGTGATAAATACTTTATAAAACTGCCAGGAGATTTAGGAAAAAGTATACATGAATCATGGAAACAAACATATGGAAATACACAAAATCTAGGAATAGGACCTAGGATAACCTATACATTTGGTATACTAGAAGAAAAATGTAAAGAAGTAGCATTACAGGAACAATTAAAAAGAAATTCGTATGCATTTTGTAAAACAGCTATATACACACCACAAGCCTATGGTTTTTATGAGAAAAAGAAAAACATTAGGAAAAGTACAACATACAATAAAAATTACAAATCTATTTATAATAAAAATAAATATGTTAAAAAACCTCAAACTAGAAAATGTAGATGTTTTATATGCGGTGATGAAAAACACTTAGCAAATAAATGTCCAAACAAAAATAAAAATATAGAAAGAACTAACCTAATAGAACAGTTAAATGATTATGAAATAGAGGCTATACAAACAGATGATTCAGATAATGAGTCAATTTACAGTATATTTAGTGAAGATGAAAAACCAATAGCAAAAGAAACTGCAAGTGCAACTGTGAAGCCAACAACAAGGTCAACCAAGAAGCCGGTTGACAAACAGTTAAGGAGGAGGTTGAGTTGGAAATGGAAACTGAGGGACCTACCCCTGATCAGGCCAAACTGAAAGAGACAGTAAGGAATCTATTGCCCAAGAGGTGCATCAGGTCCTGTCTGGAGTGATGCCCGCTCTGCTTGCGGAATTTGTGGAGCAGGTTAAGGGCGACAGTAAGAAGAGTACGGCTTCAGAAAAAGTTGATAAGAAAGGGGCAGTCAAGACTGAGGAGTTGAGCGACGAGGGAGATCGTCTGGGTAACCACGATGGCCCTGAAGTGGAAGAGAGGGCGAAGGGGTGCAGCTACGGGGATTTTCAGAGGTGTAAGCCCCCAACGTTTGATGGTACTGGTAATGCTGCCACTGCTCAGCGTTGGATTAGGGAAATGGAGGCCGTACTGAAGATCAGTGAGTGCCGTGAAAACCAAAAGGTGAAGTTTGCTTCCCATTCCCTTTTGGATCCAGCACTGTGTTGGTGGGATAACATTGCTGAGTCTTACGGAGAGGAGGCCATTGAGAGGATGAAATGGCCAGAGATGAAGAGGTTGGTGATAGAGGAGTACTGCCCGGGAAGAGAGCTTGACTAGGTCGAGCAAGAGTTTGTGAGTTTGGAGGCTGGAAATATGACTCACCAGGAGTACACTACAAAATTCAATGAAATGGCACGTCTGGTGCCGGATTTGGTAACTCCTGAAGCCAAAAGGATCAAGAGGTACATACAAGGGTTGCCTCTAGACATTCGTAGGGACATGGTCACTGCTCGACCTAGTACTTTTAGGTCAGCAGTGGACCTCAGTGGAAGGTTGTACGATCATCGTAGGCCGGTGATAGTGGGTGAAACAAAGAAAGTTTGGAACACTAATGGGAAGAGGTATGGAAGTGGTAACTACCAACCGGGAAACAAGAAAACGCGAGTAGATGCAAAACAAGCGATCGTGAAGGGGGTAGAAGAAATTAAGGAATGTGGGAAGTGCGGGAGGAGGCATCCTGGAGAATGCCAGATGGGTAGCCCTGGGTGCTACCGGTGTGGGAAGACTGGTCACTTGGCGAGAGAGTGCCCGAAAGTGGATAAGTGCTTCAACTGCCACGAGTCGGGGCACCGCAGCAATGATTGCAAGAAAGCTAAGGCGGGAGGCTCGGGAACTAGCGGGGAGGATGACAAAGGGCATGATGGAAAGCCCAAGGTCAAGGCAAGGGCTTTCACCATGAACAAGAAGGAAGCAAGGAAGGACCCGGACGTAGTGTCAGGTACGTTCCTTGTCAATGATGTTTGCGCCTCCATATTATTTGATAGTGGTGCCAGTAAGAGTTTTGTATCTGTATCCTTCTGTGCTACACTAGATGCTCAAACTAAGAAAATAGATGATGCCTTCGAAGTAGAAACGGCCGATGGTAAGTCCATTAGAATAGCCCGAGTGATAGAGGATTGCCACATTAAACTAGGAGATCATTACTTTCCCGCACAATTGTTTGCCATGCCCTTAGGAGGTTTTGACGTCGTACTAGGGATGGATTGGTTGGCTGCCCACGATGCTAACATAGTATGCCAGCAAAAGATGATCCGATTAACGGCCCCAGATGGTAGTCCGATTACGATCTACGGTGATAACGATTGCAAGGTTCCAAGGATCATTTCCGTGATCAAGGCGGAGAAATGTATGAGGCGAGGGTGCGGAGCTTATCTAGCGTGTGTCAAGGATGTTAAAGATAAAGCGAAAGTGTTGTCCGATGTACCAGTGGTGCGGGACTTTCCTGACGTATTCCCGGAGGATCTGCCCGGAATACCACCGGATAGAGAGATAGAGTTTCAGATTGACTTGCTGTCAGGAGCCCAACCCATTGCCAAAGCACCCTACCGCCTAGCTCCGTCCGAGATGAAGGAGCTCATGTTACAACTGCAGGAACTCCTCGACAAGGGATTCATTAGGCCCATCATTTCTCCATGGGGCGCTCCCGTGCTGTTTATGAAGAAGAAGGATGGCAGCATGAGGATGTGTATAGATTACAGGGAGTTGAATAAGCTGACCGTGAAGAATCGGTACCCTCTACCTCGGATAGATGATCTGTTTGATCAGTTGCAAGGGGCAAGTTGGTTCTCCCGGATAGATCTCCGATCCGGATATCACCAACTGAAGGTAAGGGAGCAAGATGTCCCAAAGACGGCCTTCCGAACGCGTTATGGCCACTACGAGTTTCTGGTTATGTCTTTCGGGCTAACCAATGCTCCTGCGGCATTTATGGACTTGATGAATCGCGTGTGCCGCCCGATGCTGGACAGATCGGTGATAGTATTCATTGACGATATCCTGATATACTCAAAGAACAAAGGAGATCACGCTTGTCATATCAAGGAGGTGTTAGAAACTTTACGAAGGGAGAAACTTTATGCGAAGTTCTCTAAATGTGCCTTCTGGCTACGGGAGGTACAGTTTTTAGGGCACGTTATAAATTCCGAGGGAGTAATGGTTGATCCAGCGAAAGTTGAAGCAGTTACGCAATGGAATTCCCCGAGGACGCCATCCGAAATCCGTAGTTTCTTGGGATTGGCTGGTTATTATAGAAGGTTCATCAAAGATTTCTCGAAGATAGCTACCCCATTAACAAGGTTAACGAGGAAGAACGTGGTGTTTGACTGGGGAAAGGAACAGGAAGATGCGTTCCAGGAATTGAAGGATAGATTAACCAAAGCTCCTATACTAACCCTACCGGAGGGAGATGAAGACCTAACGGTATACTCCGATGCTTCTTACTGCGGGCTAGGCTGTGTGTTGATGCAAAGAGGAAAGGTTATAGCTTACGCATCCAGACAGCTAAAGGACACGGAGGTTAATTACCCGGTTCACGACTTGGAACTTGCCGCAGTAGTGTTCGCATTGAAGATCTGGAGACACTATTTGTATGGAACTAAGTGCGCCATATTTACCGACCACAAAAGTCTGAAATATTTCTTTGAGCAGAAGGACCTAAATATGAGACAAAGGAGGTGGTTGGAGTTGATAAAGGATTACGACTGTGAAATCCATTATCACCCGGGTAAGGCGAACGTGGTAGCCGATGCCCTGAGCCGAAAGGAAGGATATGAACCGATCCGGGTGAAGGCGTGCCAACTAGTAGTGACGCCAGATGTTATGAGGATGATAAGCAAAGCTCAAATAGACGCTTTAAAAGAGCAGCAAATCAATAAGGAAAGGATGGTGGGAAAATTGGATGAATTGGTAGAGAACACCTTGGGTGTTAAGACCTTCCATGGCAGGATATGGGTTCCGAAGCATGGTGACTTGCGGGAAAAGATTATGGACGAAGCGCACAAGACCCGCTACTCAATTCACCCAGGCGCGAATAAGATGTACCACGATTTGAAGAAAGATTATTGGTGGCCCGGGATGAAGAGAGATGTGGTTACGTATGTAAATAAATGTCTCACGTGCCTACAGGTGAAGGCTGAGCACCAAAGACCTTATGGTTATGTTCAGCCATTAGAAGTACCAGAATGGAAGTGGGAACATGTTACCATGGACTTCATCACCAAGCTACCCCGCACGGCAAAAGGCCACGACGCGATATGGGTGATAGTTGACAGACTAACTAAGAGTGCGCATTTCCTTCCAATCAAGGAAGCAATTAGTTCAGAAAAGCTTGTTGAACTGTTTATCCGAGAAATCGTGGCGCGACATGGTATGCCCGTATCGATTGTTTCAGATAGAGATACGCGGTTCACCTCGAAGTTTGGAAAAGGTTCAATGAAGAAATGGGCGCGAGGTTGCATGTTAGTACCGCATACCACCCACAGACCGATGGGCAATCAGAAAGAACGATCCAGACACTAGAAGATATGCTTCGGGCATGCGTCATCGAATTTGGCGGTAATTGGGATGATCATCTGCCACTAGCAGAGTTCTCCTTTAACAACAGCTACCACGCCAGTATTAAGATGCCCCCATATGAGTTATTGTACGGTCGACGGTGCAGAACTCCTATTTGTTGGGGTGATATCGGACAGAAGGAGCTAGGAAGCCTAGAGGTTGTGGAAGCCACAACGGAAAAGCTGGAGAAAATCAAGGAGTATATGAAGGCTGCAAAGGATAGACAAAAGTCATACGCCGATAGAAGGAGGAGACCAATAGAATTTAGCGTGGGTGACATGGTAATGTTAAAAGTGTCGCCATGGAAGGGGATTATCCGATTTAGGAAGAGGGGGAAACTGAGTCCCAGGTTTATTGGACCATTTAAGGTACTAGCACGAGTTGGGGATGTAGCCTACAGGCTAGACCTTCCAGAAGAATTAAGTGGGATTCACCCTACCTTTCATGTGTCGCACTTGAGGAAATGTTTAGCACCAGACGAGGTAGTCGTGCCTCTAGATGACATCGAAGTGGACGAGAAACTGAACTATGTAGAACAACCAGTGGCTATACTGGATCGGAAGGAGAAACAATTGAGAAATAAAGTAGTCAAGCAAGTTAAGGTGCAATGGAAACACCGAAAAGGGTCGGATGCCACCTGGGAATCCGAGGAGGAAATGAGACGCCAATACCCCGATCTGTTAATGACGAGTCAGGTTTCGAGGACGAAACCTAAATAAGGGGGGGAGACTTGTAACGCCCCGAAATTTCCCGAAACAAGCCACTTAATAATAATGGGCTTTTAAGGGTTAATTTAAGAAATAAAGGGGTAAATTAGTGGGCTATGGATAAAATTAGTCTTAATGGGCTAGGCTTAATGGGTTTAAGGGCCCTAATCAGCCCTTAAACATGCATGAACAGCTCCATCTTCACCATTTCAAACCCTAGCCACCAAATTCGTAGAGAGAGAAAGTAGAGAGAGAAAGTGAAGAAATTCAAGATTTAGAGCTTGAAGGTTTGAAGGATTGAAGTTCTGGTGGATTGGAGCATCAAAACACAAGGAAGGAGCAACAAAACAAGGTAAGAATCGACCTCTAAGGCCCTCTGTAGATCAAACCCGGATTCTAGGGTTTTGGGGTTTTGAAAAGTTTAAAGAAACACATAAAGGTCGAATTTTTACGTATGAAAACGTGTAAAAAGCTTAGATTTGAGTTCATGGAAGGTAAACTAAGGATTTGGACGAAAAAAGTTAAGATTTTGGGTTAAAACGGGCTGGATCTCAGTTTTTGTTTATCCAGCGAAACTGGGCCCCGATCCAGCGAATTTAAGTATTCATCCAGCGAAACTGCACATTAGTTCAGCGAGACTAGGAGAAGTTCCAGCGAAACTACAGTTTCGCTGGGGCGAAACTATAGTTTCGCCGGTAATCTCGCTAAGACCTAGACTGACCTATAGACTTCGCAAGAATAGGGAATTCCAACGAAAGTTGGGCGCTCAAGGCAGCGAATCTGTCTAGCGAAACTAGCAGAAGTGCTGCCCAGCGAAACTGCAAGCGAAACTGTAGTTTCGCTGTAGCGAAACTATAGGCGAAACTATGAAGAAAATGATGTTTTTGCATATTAACTTTCGTGCAACTAGAGTATTCAGGCTATAGCTTAAGTGACTTAAAATTTAAGTTACTTGGACGAGTTCAGGTGAGTTCTAGACCCCTCCTTTACCCGTTTTCAATGTTTTGGGGTGATATGCATACTAAATTACATACTTTTATGATGACGGTCTTTAAGACCCTTTTATTAAGAAAGCAAATTTTTTCTAAAGAAAATGTGCCCTTTAAATAGTTCAAAATAATTTTCGGGCGCGCTGACCTGGCAGCCCGGCCCCAGCCAGGGGCGTTGCCCCTTGGACCCCACTAGGGGCTGCCGCCCCGAACCCCCGCTGTCCCGCGGAGGGTCAGTTATCTGGTACATCTCTCATGATTGATGAAATGTGAATGCTTAGACTAAGAGTTTGCTTCTTATTATGTATTGTGTTGTGTTATATTATGTATAACTTAAACATGACAGTGAAACATAAAGAAAGGTTATGAGGCCCATAACATGTACCTTGATAAAGTGATAAAGTAAAGCCTTGCAAGCAATTGATAAAGGAGGGTTGCATTCGTTGTACCCTCACCAGTGATAAAGTGATAAAGTATGCTCGAACAGGCAGGTCAGTAAGTCCTGAATTGGCATGACAATAATGGCATGATCGGGTACGGCAGTAAGTCCTTAATTGGCATGTCGGTAAAGTCCTAGGCGAGCCTAGGCACCGATAGTGACAGACAATTGACGGATAAAGAAGAGTAATAAATAACAATAAATGATAAAGTAATGATAAAGTGATAGCTTGTGTGTATTTATATTTTGATAGACAATGATTGTTTTCAACTGATAAAGCTAATATCTCTTACGCAAGTTATTTAGCAAAGTAAACTAGAATTCACTCAGCGAAGCTGACTTTTGTATGCATATCAGTTGACAGGTAAGAGTTAGAGCTTATGGGATGTGAGCATGGAATGGAAGCTTCTTGGCACTCAAAGACTGGCATCCCCGATAAAGAAAAGCTTAAAAGGACATTTAAATAGTTTTGATGTTAAAGACAATGTTTATAATTTAATTTAACTACGTTGTAATGGGTTGAATTACGGTATATCCTTCCGCTGCAATATATATATTTATACACATATGAGTAAATAATTGCTTTAAATCTATGTTCGCTGTGAATGGCCAACTGTGAGGCTTCCCTGAGAAAGGTGGGCCTTACAATACATATATGAATACAGAAGAAGTATGTGAACATCAATGGATACATAATAGAGGAAACAATTATATAAAATGTTATAATTGTGGATTATTCCCTAGTATAGAAAAAAGGTATCAATGTAATATGTGTTTTAAAGAAATATGTTACATTTGTATTAAAAAATTATACAATATAGAAATAAGTACATCCACAGGCAATAGGAAAATAGAAGATTTAAAGGTAACTATAGAAAAACTAGAAAAATTAGAAATAATAGTAGAATTACATACACTAAAAATTAAAGAGTTAGAAAGTAAATTAGAAAATCTAATAAAAGAAGAAACAACTCAAGAAATTAGCAAAATGTCAGTAGAAAATAGTGAGTCTACATATATACAGACACAAGGATCTATGAACATGATAAAAATACAGTGTAGAATATGGTTAGATCAAAACAAGTTTATAGATGTAACAGGATTAGTAGATACAGGAGCAACTACGAGTGTAATATCACATAACTTAGCACCAAAAGAATATCATGAAAAATTACCATACAAAATAGAAAGCAGAACAATAGAAGACAGGTTAATATCAGTAACACATTGTTTACGACCAATTGCAATACAGTTTTTAGACTTTTCAAAAATTATAGTATAAAATACCCTATGCCACAAATAAATATTAACCCTGAATATATAAAATCAAAAGACTTTGTTCTTGGGTTAAATTTCTTATTTAACAACCATGGAGCACTTACATTAACAAGACATTTTATTACTTTAGTAAAAACATTTATACTATTCCAACATTACGATATAATTATACATCAGAGTTTGCGCAGAAGCGTGGTGGACAAGGTAATTTAGATTTTTTAAAAACACATACACTTAGAACAGAATTTATAGAAAACGAAAGCATGAAATTGTTAACAGAATTTTTAAATCATGAGTTAGAAAAAGGAAGAGATATAACTAAAAGCTTAAATCATCCTATGATTCTACACCTGAAAAAATAGGATTAATAGGAGAAGACATAACAAAATCTAAAGTACAATATACTTGTAAATTTAAATTAAAAAACCCAGATATTACTATAAGAACAAGTAATATAGAATATAGCCCATTAGACAAAGAAGAATTTAGAAAACAAATCCCTGAGATGATATCACAAGGATTAATTAGAAAATCAGAAAGTCCTCATAGAACAGCAGCTTTTATAGTAAGAAATCACAGTGAAATAAAAAGAGGAAAAGCTAGGATAGTTTATAATTACAAAAGATTAAATGATAATACAATAGATGATGGGTATAATATCCCTAATAAAAACAGCCTATTAGGATTAATACAACAAAAGAAAGTATTTTCAAAATTTGACCTGAAATCAGGATACAATCAATTAAAGCTTGAAGAAAGTTTTAAACCATGGACAGCTTTTACATGTTCAGAAGGGCAATACGAGTGGAACGTACTTAGTTTCGGTCTAAAAAATGCACCTTCTATTTTTCAAAGATTTATGGACAGTATATTTTTAAAATATGAATTTTGTTTAGTATATATTGACGATATATTGGTAGCCAGTAACACTGTGCAGGAACATGAACAGCATCTACAAGAAGTATTTAATGAAATCAAAAGAATGGTATAGTAGTTTCTAAAAAGAAAATGGAGTTATTTAAAAGAAAAATCTCTTTTCTGGGGTTAGAATTAGGAAATGGTAAAGTAGAATTACAGCCACATATATCTACAAAAATTTTGGATTTTCCTGAAAAATTTGAAAACCTTAAACAAATACAGGCTTTTTTAGGATTGGTAAATTATGCTAGAAAATTTATTCCCAATCTATCAAAATTAGTAGGACCATTATACAGTAAGACAACAAAAAATGGACAAAGGTATTTAACAGTGAAGATATAAAGATAGTAAAAGAAATAAAAATAGATGGTTAAAAATATTAAACCATTAGAATTACCATTAGTAACAGACTATATAATAGTAAAACAGATGGGTGTAAAGAAGGATGGGGAGCAGTCCTTCTATGTAAACCAAATAAATACAGCCCAAAAAATGATGAAAAAATATGTGCTTATACGAGCGGAAATTTCAAAATAAAAATAATTGGACAAATATAGATTTTGAAATACAAGCATTAATCTATTCTCTCGAAAATTTAAAATATTTTTACATAAAGAATTCACAGTTCGAACAGATTGTGAAGCAATAGTTAAATTTATTAAAAATGATCAAAGTAAAAAGATGAACAGGACACGATGGGTAAATCTACAAAACATAATACAAGGTAATGGATATTTTATAAATTTTGAACATATTAAAGGAAAAATAATGGGATAGCAGATATGTTATCTAGAAATATAAATAAGTGGTTTATTGCAGATGGAAAGAAAGAATGCTAAAGGCAAAGGAATCCTTATACAGCCTATACAGAATAAAAAATCTTCAATGACTTCTAATGAAGAAACAGAGAAGATTCAACAGTTATATACAGAATCGATCAAAAGTTATAGACAACTTCCAGCATCGATTACAGGTATTGGGGAAGTATCACGATACTACAACCCAATAGAAACTCGTCCAAAAAATATACAGAATACACAAAGGACGTTTACTACAACACAGAATACACAGAATCTAAACATTGTATTTGGAGGAATATACTCTCTCCAAAAATGTATTGACACCAACAAAAAGTTTAGACCTATTGGTGGAACTACATTAACAGAAAAACAACAGTGTCTACTTTGGCATATTCAAACCATGCCACAAGCCTCAAGTTTTAAAATACAAGTCTTGAATGCTCTAAGTATGTACTTCTCTGAACAGAGGATGACAACACCTGAAAAAAGACACAAACCAAAGTTTACACATTATGTCATTTTTCGAGGTACAAAAATCGGTATTTTCAATAAATGGGAAACTGTTGCAAAATACATACAATGTCCCAATCCAATTTATAAAGGTTTTGAGAGCTTTCAACAAGCCATCGAAACTGCAAGGGAACATTTTGGTGTTAAAGGTTTTTACATTGAACCCGAAGAGGTTAAAACATTTGCTAAATAGCAAATACAAACCCAGAACAGTTAATCAAAGCTCAAGAGCAATTGATTACTGATCTACAAGAACAGCTTATAAAGAAAGGAAAACATACACAGTTTATACACATAAAATTGGAGAATGAAATTCTCAAACAAAAAATTGCATTACTCGAGGCAAAAAATACACAGTTATTACAAAAACTCGAGAAGAAAAAGAAAATACAGAGATATACAGGACTTTTGAATCCTTCAGAACTAGGATTCTTGACACACCTTGGCATCAACAACTGAAGCCGGTGACAGATAGATTTCCAGAATTTGAGAGGATTGTTTCACGGAAAGTCTGTGAGCAATTTCCTTTAATTCTTTACAATCTTCAACACCAACTACTGGATCTCGCATTTCACATGGATAGTGAAAACAAAGGATTCAGTATAGTAGAAAGAACAGATGAAGACGGCAACGGTACAGGACTCCTGTTACTGCAAGTCTTTCAGCCTACACAGTTAACTGACGAACAGATAATCCAATTCTACCATCATGGTATGATTGATTACCTGGAAGTCAAGCTCAACAGAAGAACAGAAGATCTCCTCAATCAACTTGGAGAAAAAGCAATTTTAACAGCAGGGAATATAGCAGCAAGAGCCTTGTTGGCAACCATTGGATGCAAGATTATTGCATCATTCCCTTTTACAGATTCTTACACTTACAGACCCGCCAGAAAAAGGATCTTCATTGATCATAATATTACAACAAATTACTTACGAACATGTATGACAAAGACAGAAATTGATTTTGCCGCCCTAAATGGCTTAATCAACAAATAGAACAACCTACCAGTGATTTACAGCAGTTTATTAAAACTCATCAGGAAACTCCAGAAATTCCTGATTTCTTCCCATGGAAACAATATAATTTAATTGGGGAAGGACACTATATACAGGTTTATGCAAAAACAAACTGGAGCATGCTATTGCCTTTTGCAGGGGAAGGCGATACACTTCAGCTTAGACACATAATCAACTTAGAAGACTACGAAGCAGATCACGGTGACTGCTCAAGCCCACAGTCAATGACAGCACACACAGGGACTTCTAGACAGATTAAACAGCTAGAGGATTAAACAAGAACGAGTTCTCTATTCAAATGACGCATGCCATGACGTTAATTACAAAGCTTGTAGAAAATGACGTAGGCAATGACGAAGGACGAAAATAATTAAAGGACTCGATGATTTTTGTAATTATCTGTAATTATTGTTTAGATTTTGTACGACTCATTCTAAGCCCTTTCTTTTTCTTTTTCTTTTCATTAATTTATTGTAAAATTGTTGAGACTTCGCCTATATAAGGCTGAAGAATTCATTTGTATAGACACACCGAAGAAATCAATAAACTCTTCAACTTCTCAAACTCTCTCATGGCACACTAAACCCCCTCTCAAACTCCTTAGTCTAGATCCTTATACAAGCTTCATATCCCCGTACTTCATATTATATCCTTAGTCAAAAATACAAAAAATCAAAAAACCAAAAAACCCAAAAATAATCATATCATCCACTGTGCATATACTCTACCATCCGCTCATCCGCTGTGCATAACTACTAAGATCTGCTGTATCATACTATCTGCTGTATCATACTGTAAGTATTATGTGTTTATGTTTTCAATGTTTTTAATTTATATGTTGGTGTATATTCTCTATTGTTGACACCAAAACTTCTTACCCCCTCTGATGCATTGGTATCAGAGCAAGGCTTTCTTAAAATCTAAAAGACTAAGACAAGCTCCATATTTATGGCGTGTGATGCCTCTTTTCTTGGAGAACTCTCTTAGGTGAAGATTATGGGAAAACTAAGCTCCGATTTTTAAAGTATCAAAAGGGTTAAAATGGTTTGGTATACATATTCTGTTAATATATTTTGTTAATATATGTATTATGTTGATTTGTTATATATTAAAATTCTAAGGATATGAGAAAATTTTTAAGGGGAAGCTTAGGAAGGATTAAAACTAAGGAGTTTGATTTCATTCAAATATTGAGAACAATCATAATTTTTCCAGCAAAAGACTTGAATTTCTAAATTTAGAGTTCATCGATAAACCTGCTTTTAGGCCAATTAGTACAGAAAATTATAGTTTAAATTGTTGCCTTAAAGAAACCTGCAAACATAGTCTACATACTGAAAATCCACATTTAAACACCTTAACAGATTTAGTTATAAATTTAGGTAAAAACTTGCAAATAGAGTTACACAACAATAGACAATTAGTAGAAAAGCTTACTGAAGAAGTTAAAAAATATAATACTAATTTAGACTATATTAAAGAACAAAACAAATGATTACTAAAAAGCATAATAATTTTGAGAAACAAATACCTAGTTATACATTCAGTGAAGAAATAGACAGAATAACACAAGCAGTTAAAAAATTAAACATAGACGATATAAACTCTAATACAAAAACTATTAATAAACCTATAGCATATAAACATTGGCAAATAAGAAAATGAGTGAAAAAAGTTTTCTAGGACGCAGTAGAACTATACAGGAAGCTAGAAACTCGACAAGCAATATAAATGATATAATAACATCTCATAGTTTTTTAAACAGGATAATTAGACGAGGATCAGGCTCAAATAGTAATAGACAGTTGCTACAAATAGAAGATGAAATTGATGTAGACAGAAATATAGATTTATACAATCAACATCAGTTAGATATTTTAAATCCACGAACATTATATCAAACAGGAAGGTTTAATATTAACACAACATTAATACAAAGTAGTAGGGAGGAAAGTCTACGAGTAATAGATAGGACAGTAGAAATAGATTTATTGTCACCAGAAACTATACAAAAAATTAAACAGTCTGGTAAACATTTTATACACACAGGTTTAATAATAATAGGAGTAAAGGCTTTAGGAAGAAAGAATTTAGGAACAAAGCTACTAGCCTTAATATTAGATAAAAGTTGGAAAAATGAAATGAAAAAAGCAATTATATCAGGTATGGAAGTAGATTTAAGTCAGAATACAGCGTTATTTTATTGTACACCAGGAATACTTAAAGATATTAAAGATATAAACAATATAAAAATAGCACTACAAACAAAAGGTTATGAAAACTACGAGGGCAACAACTTAGTAATAAGCGTAGGAGTACTAGGAAAAGCTAGTAATAGCTCTGGTATGAAGTACAAAGTAAATATAGAAGGAATAGTACAAACAATGGCTTCAAAGTCGATAAAAATGATAGATCCAATTAAGATAGATCCAGAACAATTAGCTGGATTAGAATGGAATTTAGATACTCTACAGGAAATGACAATACAGTATTAGTACCTAAGAAAAGTGTCATATATGAAAAAACAGACGGTCAACAAAGTATAAGATTTGTAGACTTTAAGGAAAACGATAATATAAATGATGAGGATAATAAAGAATTTAGTTACATGAATATTATAGAAGACAAACCAATATACGATACAGAAACAGAGGATTAGACGAAATAAATACAGAGTGGTTAAAATTTGAACAAGAAGAATATATGGATTATACTTTAATCGAAGAAGAAGAGGAAATAGATACAGGATTTAAAAGCGAAAATGTTACAAAAAAATAGAACAAATAAAATAATGATATGATAATAGATTGTATGACAGAATTAGGTATGACTTACGAGGAAAGTTATAAAACTTTACAAGAATACTATAATCTACCCTTAATAGAAAGTATTATGCAAGGAAAAACGTGATATCAGAATTTTATAAAAAAGAAAATATATTTATGGCAGATGAAGAGGAAAGTAAAAAACGACCATGAAATTTTATATACGGAGAAACAAGTGAAACAAATGAAATATATGGAAGAGAACCTTGGACAAGCCCTTTCGTTAATTATCAACAACAGTCTACATATAAAGGAACAGGTAAAAGATTACCGATAGGCCAACTATACAGTGGAAATATGTTATTATTAGAACAACAAAAACCACAGTTATGGGGAGATGACATACTCACATGGGACACAATAGTAGTAAGAATGTGGGAAACAAATAAAAAGGATAGTATGGATATGTTTCATACTTAGAAACTACATTAGGCCCTATAGCATTAGGAATTTGGCAAAGTAAAAAAGCTCAAGATTCATCAGCAGTAAACACCCTAAAAGCTTAGGAGACAACCCTTACAATTTCACATCACAAATAAGAACTCTTATTCTAGGAGTAGACCCAGCAAAAAATAACACTCTTATACAGGATACAGCTATTAGAAATTTAGAACAGTTAAGTATAGCAGACATGAAATACATAAATGAATTTACATTAGACTTTGCAAGATTATTATCACAAACAGGTAAAGCAATAGACGATAATTTATGTGATAAATACTTTATAAAACTGCCAGGAGATTTAGGAAAAAGTATACATGAATCATGGAAACAAACATATGGAAATACACAAAATCTAGGAATAGGACCTAGGATAACCTATACATTTGGTATACTAGAAGAAAAATGTAAAGAAGTAGCATTACAGGAACAATTAAAAAGAAATTCGTATGCATTTTGTAAAACAGCTATATACACACCACAAGCCTATGGTTTTTATGAGAAAAAGAAAAACATTAGGAAAAGTACAACATACAATAAAAATTACAAATCTAATTATAATAAAAATAAATATGTTAAAAACCTCAAACTAGAAAATGTAGATGTTTTATATGCGGTGATGAAAAACACTTAGCAAATAAATGTCCAAACAAAATAAAAATATAGAAAGAACTAACCTAATAGAACAGTTAAATGATTATGAAATAGAGGCTATACAAACAGATGATTCAGATAATGAGTCAATTTACAGTATATTTAGTGAAGATGAAAAAACCAATAGCAAAAGTAACATATACATATATGAATACACAAGAAGTATGTGAACATCAATGGATACATAATAGAGGAAACAATTATATAAAATGTTATAATTGTGGATTATTCCCTAGTATAGAAAAAAGGTATCAATGTAATACGTGTTTTAAAGAAATATGTTACATTTGTATTAAAAAATTATACAATATAGAAATAAGTACATCCACAGGCAATAGGAAAATAGAAGATTTAAAGGTAACTATAGAAAAACTAGAAAAATTAGAAATAATAGTAGAATTACATACACTAAAAATTAAAGAGTTAGAAAGTAAATTAGAAAATCTAATAAAAGAAGAAACAACTCAAGAAATTAGCAAAATGTCAGTAGAAAATAGTGAGTCCACATATATACAGACACAAGGATCTATGAACATGATAAAAATACAGTGTAGAATATGGTTAGATCAAAACAAGTTTATAGATGTAACAGGATTAGTAGATACAGGAGCAACTACGAGTGTAATATCACATAACTTAGCACCAAAAGAATATCATGAAAAATTACCATACAAAATAGAAAGCAGAACAATAGAAGACAGGTTAATATCAGTAACACATTGTTTACGACCAATTGCAATACAGTTTTTAGACTTTTCAAAAATTATAGTATAAAATACCCTATGCCACAAATAAATATTAACCCTGAATATATAAAATCAAAAGACTTTGTTCTTGGGTTAAATTCTTATTTAACAACCATGGAGCACTTACATTAACAAGACATTTTATTACTTTTAGTAAAAATATTTATACTATTCCAACATTACGATATAATTATACATCAGAGATTGCGCAGAAGCGTGGTGGACAAGGTAATTTAGATTTTTAAAAACACATACACTTAGAACAGAATTTATAGAAAACGAAAGCATGAAATTGTTAACAGAATTTTAAATCATGAGTTAGAAAAAGGAAGAGATATAACTAAAAGCTTAAATCATCCTATGATTCTACACCTTGAAAAAATAGGATTAATAGGAGAAGACATAACAAAATCTAAAGTACAATATACTTGTAAATTTAAATTAAAAAACCCAGATATTACTATAAGAACAAGTAATATAGAATATAGCCCATTAGACAAAGAAGAAATTAGAAAACAAATCCCTGAGATGATATCACAAGGATTAATTAGAAAATCAGAAAGTCCTCATAGAACAGCAGCTTTTATAGTAAGAAATCGCAGTGAAATAAAAAGAGGAAAAGCTAGGATAGTTTATAATTACAAAAGATTAAATGATAATACAATAGATGATGGGTATAATATCCCTAATAAAGACAGCCTATTAGGATTAATACAACAAAAGAAAGTATTTTCAAAATTTGACCTGAAATCAGGATACAATCAATTAAAGCTTGAAGAAAGTTTCAAACCATGGACAGCTTTTACATGTTCAGAAGGGCAATACGAGTGGAACGTACTTAGTTTCGGTCTAAAAAATGCACCTTCTATTTTTCAAAGATTATGGACAGTATATTTTTAAAATATGAATTTTGTTTAGTATATATTGACGATATATTGGTAGCCAGTAACACTGTGCAGGAACATGAACAGCATCTACAAGAAGTATTTAATGAAATCAAAAAGAATGGTATAGTAGTTTCTAAAAAGAAAAAGGAGTTATTTAAAAGAAAAATCTCTTTTCTGGGGTTAGAATTAGGAAATGGTAAAGTAGAATTACAGCCACATATATCTACAAAAATTTTGGATTTTCCTGAAAAATTTGAAAACCTTAAACAAATTGTAACACCCGTAATTTCTTATTAAAGAAATTAAAAGAATGAAATAGAAAGAAAGGGAAGGAAATAAAAAGTCTACTTTTGTGGAAGGGCCAAAAGTGCCAAATGTGCAAACTCCCTATTAATTTTGATAGAAAAGGGGGTATGGCCGCCACGTTGCCTGAGTATTCTTTCATTTGATATTTTAGAGAGAGAGAGAGCAGCAGGAGCAGAAAACTATCAGGATTTTTGAAGAAGAACCTGAGAAACTCGAAGTTTTTGGTAAGAAATCTCGAATTATGATGTTTAGGACGATTCTAGAACCATTTATGAGCTTATAAATGTAACTAGTGTGTGCGGGTTACACTGTGTGTGTGTTTTAGGGGTAGAAACGACTGAGAAGTTCAAGGAAGGGATATCAAAACCCGAAGACAAACTAAGGTGAGTTCTAGACCCCTTTTTACTGGTTTTTTTAAACGTTTTGGGGCTGGAAATGCATGTATATATATGTATGTTTTTATAGAAATTTGGGTCGATACCCGTATGAAATGAATGTATGTATGTTCACGTTTATGTTAGATTTATGCCTAGAATCATGTGTATATGTTTAGAACTAGGCATTATGATGTTTGGGACTTGGACTATGAATTAGACATATGAACAGGTTACTAATATGTCTGAAATTTGGACTTAGAATAAATAAGTACAAGTTGATGAGTCCACTAGTGCTCATACGACCAACAGTGTGGTCGTATGACCAGGTGATATATTTTTCTAAGTGTTGAAAAGTCTAACAGGACTCATACGACCAACAGTGTGGTCGTATGACCAAATGACTTTTCTAAGTGTTGTCCAACTAGACTCATACGACCAACAGTGTGGTCGTATGACCAAGTAATATTTTTCTAAGTTGTTGAAGAGTCCAATAGTGCTCATACGACCAACAGTGTGGTCGTATGATCAAACATAATTCTAAGTATGGGATGGTACGACCAATAGTGCTCATACGACCCACAGTGTGGTCGTATGACTAGATGATAATTCTAAGTATAAGATGAAAAGTCCAGCAGTGCTCTTACGCCTAACAGGGCTCATACGCACAGAGGGCTTATACGCCCAACAGGGCTCAAACGCCCAGAAAACTTAGAATTTTACAGAAATTTCCTGTAAGTCCGAAGTTCGAGGTTTTGACCAGGGTTGACTAGGGTTAATAAATGATGATGTCTCATGCATGTAATGATGAGTATGATTAACCCTTATTATTACTGATATTATTATCAGTGTATTATTATTGTTAACAATATTATTAATAAAATATTGTTAAGTATGGTATGATGCTATGAATGATGATAAATGTATGAAGATGAATGTATGATGATGAATGTATGATGAGTGTGTATGTTCCTTGTAATTGTGTATGCTAACTTTCTGAAACTTTACGAATAACGAGAATGAATTAATGAAGTATTATGTATCGTAAAGTGAAAGATAATGAAAGAGGAACATGATGATGGATGCATGTATTAACAATGAACGCGAAGAAGAATGATGATGAATACATGCATTAATAAATGAATGAATGATCGAAAGTCTTGCATGGTCTAAGGGGCACGAGATGGAATTGACGGTTAAGAAGTCTTGGAAATGGTGCTTGGTTCTAGTAACTAGGCCTATTACGAGCCTTATGGTAGATTATGGACAGTGAGCCATAGTTGCCTTAAGATCAACGGGGCAGTGTCTTTGTGACCTGTCACGGGATAGTTGTTACAGCAGGAGTGGTGACGATCACTCACGGGGTTAACGTGACCCCGGATGAGACGTTGTCGGTCTATGGACAGAGAGCCATAGGGGCAACGAGGTTGCCGGTCTATGGACAGAGAGCCATAGGGGCAACCAGGTGTCGGTCTATGGACTGAGAGCCATAGGGGCACCAGGTGTCGGTCTATGGACTGAGAGCCATAGGGGCACCAGACGGATACGATATGCTCTGTCGGCTCATGGGTTGGAACCATGGGGGCAGAGAAGGAAGGTGACCCTTAGAGTTTTGCATGCTTGACGAATGAAAGTTAAAGAACGTACGAATGAATGTAAAGAATGTATGTATGAACGTGAATGAGAACGATGAATGGTACACGAATGAAAACTAAAGAACGAATGATGAAGATAACAATGATATTACTTATGTGTACGTACGATGTGTGATCACATATGCATAACAAATGGGTTGAAATGAGAAGTAAAGTATTTTAATTACAAAACTAGGACTCACTCAGCAACGCTGACTTTTATGTATTTTCCAGTTGGCAGGTGACAGGTTGCTGAGGATGGCACACAGGGGTGGCTACTAGGCGGGCAAGACTGACATCCATTATGCTTAGACGATACTGTTGTTTTGTAATTCATTCAAATAAATATTTTGTGACTTAGAAACTAGAATGTATTGCTTAACAACAGTGTTTCAAATGAACAGATGGTTTTGTTTAAATAATTCCGCTGCTTAAATTATTAATATGTATGTTTTATGCTGTGAATGACCAACTGTGAGGTGCCCGGGAACGGGGCCTTACAAGTTGGTATCAGAGCTAAAGTTTAAGTAAAATAGGTAAATTTTCAAAATAAACCTTAACTTAAACTGAGAATGGGACGGAAAGAGGGATGTCAGCCCGAGTAGCCATGTGCCATCAGGTATTGCTTTCTTAAAAATCAACCAGACTTATGTGCGTGTGCTATATGTGATTTATGTGTTCTTAGTAGATTTAGATGCTGATGTAGTCAGGATAGGAAGTGCTTGGGGTGTGAAGAGTAAAGTAAGTGGCTAATCACAACTGGCCACTGTAATTAGGGACTTACTATACTTAACATAAACTGAGCTGTTCCTTGAATGACTGTTTTAGTGTTTGAATCTTATAGCGCATAGGAAAATGGCTGGGAAGAAACCTTCTAAGGCTGCTAGAGGTAGAGGTCGTCCGCGTACGACTAGGAACAGTACTAAAGCTCCTGAGACGGCTCCTGTGAACCCTGAGGTTCCGGACCGGAATGAAGAAACAGAGAATGCTAGTCTGATTGCCTCAGCTAGGGAGGCGATTGCTGATGAGGTACACCAGGTCCTACAGGCAGTTATGCCATCTGTAGTGACCGATGTTATTCGAGCTATAAGGAACGAGGAAAGGAAGGAAAAAGAGGACAGGAGAGGGTCGACTGAAAAGGAGAGCAAGGAAGAAGAGGAACGACCGGATCCTGAGATAGTAATATCTGATGAGGAAAGAGATGATGTAGTAGGGGCGACGACCAAGGGGTGTAGTTACGGGGCGTTTCAGAGGTGCAAGCCCCCGACTTTCGATGGCAATGGTACTGCTGCAACCGCTCAACGATGGGTAAGGAGATGGAAGCGGTACTCGAGATCAGCGAGTGCCGTGAGGATCAGAAGGTGAAGTTTGCCACCCACTCCTTTACTGACTCAGCATTATGCTGGTGGGACAATATTGTCCAAGCTGAGGGTTCCAGGGCCATTGGGAAAATGAAGTGGTCCGAATTGAAGAAGCTAGTAATTGAGGAATTCTGTCCTCACAGAGAACTTGATAAGGTCGAGAGGGATTTCCTGCAACTCGAGGCAGGAACCATGACACACCAGCAATACACTACCAAATTCAATGAAATGGCGAGGCTGGTGCCGGATCAAGTGACACCGGTATCTCGAAAGATTAACCGGTACATTCAGGGACTGCCAGCCGACGTCCGCAGGCACTTGATTACTGCCCGACCAAGCACCTTTAGGTCGGCAGTAGACTTAGCTGGGAGGCTCTATGACGAGAGGGAAGTGATGGTGGTGGAATCAAAGAAGGCCGGTGGTGACCGAAATTGGAATGGAAAGTGGTTCGGGTGTGGTGGCTTTACCCCGAATAACAAGAAGGCTAGAAGGGATGACCGTAGGGTGGGGTCACCAAGCTCGGGACCCAAAAGGTGTGACAAGTTGGTAAGGAGCATGGTGGTGAATGCAGATGGGGGTTAAACGTCTGTTTCAGGTGTGGGAAATCCGGTCATATGGCTAAAGACTGTAAGGCTGCGAGGTGTTTCAACTGTGGTGAAGCGGGGCATGAGTAAAGATTGCAAGAAGTCGAGGGCTGAGAGTTCCGGAGGAAAGAAGGTGGCAGGGACTGAGGGGCAGAAGACGAGTGCCAGAGCTTTCACTATGACCAGGGAGGAGGCTAGGACGGACCCCGATGTTGTGTCAGGTACGTTTCTAGTAAATCAAACTCTCGCTTCTGTGTTATTTGATTCTGGTGCTAGGAGTTTCATTTCTGCTCCTTTCTGTGTTAAATTGTCTGCTAGTAGTAAATGCATTGATGAGCCCTTTGATGTAGAAACCGCTATTGGTAAGTCCACTAGAGTTACTGATATGATAGAGGACTGTACCATAGAGTTAGAAGGCCATAGGTTTGCTGCCAAATTACATGTGATGCCCCTAGGAGGATTTGATGTAGTGTTAGGGATGGATTGGTTAGCAACCTACGAGGCGAATATCGTGTGCCGAAAGAAGATGATTAGGCTGACGGCGACTGACGGAAGTCCGGTGACAATATATGGCGATCGGGTTACGACGATTCCGAAGGTGATCTCGATGGCGGTGGCGGGAAAGTGTATGAGGCACGGATGTAACGCCTACTTATGTTATGTAAAGAATGTAGAGACGCCGACACCACAACTATCTGATGTACCAGTTGTGCGTGACTTTCCGGACGTGTTTCCGAAGACTTATCGGGATTGCCACCTGACCGCGAAATCGAATTTCAAATTGATTTGATACCCGGTGCCCAACCTGTTGCTAAAGCACCGTATCGATTGGCTCCGACTGAGATGAAGGAGTTGATGGAGCAACTGCAAGAGTTGCTTGACAAGGGCTTTATTAGACCGAGTATCTCTCCTTGGGGTGCTCCGGTCTTATTTGTGAAGAAGAAGGACGGTAGCATGAGAATGTGTATCGACTACCGTGAATTGAACAAGTTGACAATAAAGAATCGGTATCCGTTACCGAGAATCGATGACTTGTTCGACCAGCTCCAGGGTGCCAGTTGGTTCTCGAGGATAGATCTTCGATCTGGCTATCACCAGTTGAAGGTGAAGGAGCAGGACATTCCTAAAACAGCTTTTCGTACGCGTTATGGACACTACGAGTTTCTCGTTATGTCATTTGGTCTAACTAACGCGCCAGCTGCTTTTATGGATTTGATGAACCGAGTGTGTCGGCCAATGTTAGATAAATCAGTGATTGTGTTCATCGATGATATCCTGATTTATTCGAGGAGCGAAGAAGAGCATGCCGGTCACATTCGGGAAGTATTGGAGACTTTGAGAAGGGAGAAGCTGTATGCTAAGTTCTCCAAATGTGCTTTCTGGTTACGCGAGGTACAATTTCTGGGTCACGTGGTAAATGCAGAAGGAATAATGGTGGACCCAGCAAAGGTTGAGGCTGTGATGCAATGGAAATCACCAAAGACGCCATCCGAGATTCGTAGCTTCTTGGGGTTGGCGGGCTACTATAGGAGATTTATTCAAGACTTCTCCAAGATAGCCTCACCTTTGACAAAATTGACTCGCAAGGATGTAAAGTTTGTGTGGTCGAGAACAGGAGAATGCCTTTGAGGAGTTGAAGACGAGACTGACACAAGCTCCTGTCTTGACATTGCCCGAGGGAAATGAAGACTTAGTGGTCTATTCGGATGCATCCTATTCTGGGCTAGGTTGTGTATTGATGCAACGCGGAAAGGTCATAGCCTATGCATCCCGACAACTGAAAACCCACGAAGTCAACTATCCCACACACGATCTAGAATTAGCTGCGGTGGTTTTTGCGTTGAAGATATGGCGGCACTATCTATACGGGACGAAGTGCACTATCTTCACAGACCACAAAAGCTTGAAGTACTTCTTCGAGCAGAAAGATCTAAACATGAGGCAAAGGCGATGGTTGGAGCTCATAAAGGATTATGACTGCGAAATCCATTACCATCCGGGCAAGGCCAACGTGGTGGCCGATGCCCTTAGCCGAAAAGAAAGGCCTGAGCCGATCCGGGTGAGGCTTATCAGTTGATCATGACCTCCGACGTAATGACTCAGGTTAAGGAGTTTCAAGACGAGGCTTTGAAAGAAGATCGTCTTAACTCCGAAAGGATGAGAGGTCTAGTGACGGAGTTGGGTGAGAACACTCTAGGTGTTAAGACCCGATTTGGGCGAATGTGGATTCCTTGATACGGGGATCTACGTGGTAGAATTATGGACGAGGCCCATAAGACCCGATACTCCATTCACCCCGGTGCTACCAAAATGTACCACGATATGAAGAAAGACTATTGGTGGCCGGGTATGAAACGCGACGTAGTGGAGTACGTAAGTAAGTGCTTGACTTGCTTACAAGTGAAGGCGGAACACCAGAAGCCCTACGGGAAGATCCAACGTTGGATATACCCGAGTGGAAGTGGGAACACATCACCATGGATTCATCACGAAGTTACCACGTACCCCAAAAGGGTATGATGCCATATGGGTGATAGTTGACCGCTTGACAAAGAGTGCCCACTTCCTACCGATCCGCGAAACGTACTCATCTGAAAGATTGGCGGATCTGTTCATCAAAGAAATTGTAGCTCGTTATGGTGTACCGGTGTCTATTGTGTCTGATCGCGACACCCGGTTTACCTCTAAGTTTTGGAAGAGATTTCACGATGCAATGGGGGCGAGACTACACATTAGTACAGCATATCACCCTCAGACAGACGGTCAGTCTGAGAGGATGATCCAAACACTCGAAGACATGCTTCGGGCGTGCGTGATCGATTTTGGAGGAAGTTGGGACAACAACCTGCCGTTAGCAGAATTCTCGTACAACAACAGTTATCATGCTAGCATTGGCATGCCACCTACGAGATGCTATACGGTAGGAGATGTAGGACGCCCGTGTGCTGGGGAGACATTGGGCAGAAAGAATTAGGAGGTGTTGAGGTGGTCGAAGCTACGACTGAGAAGTTGGAAAAGATCAAGGCCTTCATGAAGGCGGCAAAAGATAGACAAAAGTCGTATGCTGACAAGAGGCGAAGACCGATAGAGTTCAAGGTTGGCGACCGAGTCATGTTGAAGGTCTCGCCCTGGAAGGGAATCATTAGATTCAGGAAACGAGGTAAGCTAAGCCCGAGATATATAGGACCTTTCCGAATTGTCGCACGAGTAGGAGAGGTGGCCTATCGACTTGAATTGCCAGATGAGTTAAGTGGAATTCATCCCACATTCCATGTATCCCATCTAAGAAAGTGCTTAGCTGATGAAGACATGGTTGTACCACTGGAGGATATTGAGGTGGATGAGAGGCTCAACTACGTGGAGCAACCAGTGGCAATCATTGATCGTAAAGAGAAGAGGTTAAGGAATAAAGTGGTTCCTCTTGTGCGTGTACAGTGGAAGCACAGGAAGGGATCCGAGTCTACGTGGGAGACTGAAGAAGAGATTAGGCAACACTACCCACATCTGTTTGAGGAATAACAGGTTTCGGGGACGAAACCTATATAAGGGGGGTGGACTTGTAACACCCGTAATTTCTTATTAAAGAAATTAAAAGAATGAAATAGAAAGAAAGGGGAAGGAAATAAAAGTCTACTTTTGTGGAAGGGCCAAAAGTGCCAAATGGGCAAACTCCCTATAATTTTGATAGAAAAGGTGGTATGGCCGCCCACGTTGCTTGAGTATTCTTTCATTTGATATTTTAGAGAGAGAGAGCAGCAGGAGCATAAAACTATCGGGATTTTCGAAGAAGAACCTGAGAAACTCGAAGTTTTTGGTAAGAAATCTCGAATTATGATGTTTAGGACGATTCTAGAACCATTTATGAGCTTATAAATGTAACTAGTGTGTGCGGGTTACACTGTGTGTGTGTTTTAGGTGTAGAAACGACTGAGAAGTTCAAGGAAGGGATATCAAAACCCGAAGACAAACTAAGGTGAGTTCTAGACCCCTTTTTTACTGGTTTTTTTTAAACGTTTTGGGGCTGGAAATGCATGTATATATATATGTTTTTATAGAAATTTGGGTCGATACCCGTATGAAATGAATGTATGTATGTTCACGTTTATGTTAGATTTATGCCTAGAATCATGTGTATATGTTTAGAACTAGGCATTATGATGTTTAGGACTTGGACTATGAATTAGACATATGAACAGGTTACTAATATGTCTGAAATTTGGACTTAGAATAAATAGTACAAGTTGATGAGTCCACTAGTGCTCATACGACCAACAGTGTGGTCGTATGACCAGGTGATATATTTTTCTAAGTGTTAAAAGTCTAACAGGACTCATACGACCAACAGTGTGGTCGTATGACCAAGTGACTTTTCTAAGTGTTGTCCAACTAGACTCATGCGACCAACAGTGTGGTCGTATGACCAAGTAATATTTTTCTAAGTATGTTGAAGAGTCCAATAGTGCTCATACGACCAACAGTGTGGTCGTATGATCAAAACATAATTCTAAGTATGGGATGGTACGACCAATAGTGCTCATACGACCCACAGTGTGGTCGTATGACTAGATGATAATTCTAAGTATAAGATGAAAAGTCCAGTAGTGCTCTTACGCCTAACAGGGCTCATACGCCCAGAGGGCTTATACGCCCAACAGGGCTCAAACGCCCAGAAAACTTAGAATTTTACAGAAATTTCCTGTAAGTCTGAAGTTCGAGGTTTTGACCAGGGTTGACTAGGGTTAATAAATGATGATGTCTCATGCATGTAATGATGATTATGTGTAACACCCGAAAAGTCAAAACGGGTCAAATGGATTAGAGGCTTATTAATGGGCATTTAATAAAAGAAGGCAAAAGGATTATGGGCTAGGTGGGGTTCATGGGCAAGATTAAGGCCCATAACCAGCCCTTAACCTGCCCAAGACACCACCATCTTCTCATTCCAACCCTAACAACAAAGAAATTCGTAGAGAGAGAAAGTAGAGAGAGAAAGTGCAAGAAACTTAAGATTTGGAGCTTCTAAGATCAAGGGATTGAAGATCTGGGTGTTTATGCATCAAATCTTAAAGAAAGGAGCAACAAACAAGGTAAGAATCGACCTCTAAGACCTTCTGTAGATCAAACCCGGATTCTAGGGTTTTGGGGTTTTGAAAAGTTTAAAGAAACACATAAAGGTCAAATTTTTACGTATGAAAACGTGTAAAAAGCTTAGATTTGGCTTCATGGAAGGTAAACTAAGGATTTGGACGTAAAAAATTAAGATTTTGGGTTAAAAACGGGCTGGATCTGAGTTTTTATTCATCCAGCGAAACTGGGCCCCGATTCAGCGAAACTGTGCACTCATTCAGCGAGACTAGGAGAATTTCCAGCGAAACTACAGTTTCGCACTGGCGAAACTACAGTTTCGCCGGGAATCTCGCTAAGACCCAGACTGACCCATAGACTTCGCGAAAGTAGGAAATTCCAACGAAAGTTGGGCGCTCAAGGCAGCGAATCTGTCTAGCGAAACTAGCAGAAGTGCTGCCCAGCGAAACTGCTGGCGAAACTGCAGTTTCGCTGCAGCGAAACTGTGGGCGAAACTATGAAGAAAATGACGTTTTTGTGTATTAACTTTCGTGCAGCTAGAGTGTTTGGACTATAGCTTCAGTAACTTAGGATTGAAGTTATTTGCTAAGTTCAGGTGAGTTCTAGACCCCCTTATTTAAACGTTTTTCTATGGTTTTTGGGGCTATTATGCATAGTAAACATAAGGTTTTCAAGATAAGGATTTCAAGGTGTTTTAACAAGGAAATACATTTTTTTCTAAAGTAAAATGTGACATTTAAATAGCTCAGAGAAATTTTCGAGCGCGCTGACCTGGCAGCCCGGCCCCAGCCAGGGGCGTTGCCCCTTGGACCCCACTAGGGGTTGCTGCCCCTAGGACCCCGCTATCAGAGGCTGCCGCCCCCGAACCCCCGCTGTCCCGCGGAGGGTCGGTTACGTGTTATGATGACTAGTATTTGGTATGCTGTGTACTTAATAAGCTAAGTATTATAAATATATTAAGTGAAAGATAATACTAATGAGAAGTGGAACTTAATGAATGTTACCCCCGGGCCCATTTGATGATGAAAAGTCTTGCAAGCACTATGATAGACTACACTTATGTGAGTCTGATGTATGATGATGGATCCGTATTCATGAGCGGGCTATGTGTCTGTTAGTGTGGATCAACTGTCGGGGGAAGCTACCATGAAGATGTGTACCGACGGGGATCGATCGACCGTCGGGGGTAGTGACCATGGATAACGTGTACTGATGGGGATTGACATTCGTTGTCAATCAACATGGAGATGCTGCTTTGTGCAGTCTCGCCTATGACGAAGAGAAATGAAATGAAAGAATGAAAGATAATGAACGTGTCTAATGCAATGCAAGTAATGTTTGTAGTATGATGTATGCGTGTTCATTATATGAAGGATAAAAGATCATATTTTTCTTATTTATATAAAACTAGAACTCACTCAGCGTAGCTGACTTTTTATGCATAATAGTGGGCAGGTAGGCGCTGATGCTGAGGATGGCACCACGGAGCTACTTGGGGAGATATGGATGGCATTCCTATTAATGAAGTCTTTATTGTAACTAATGAACAAGGAATATGTTTTGTTTACCTTTAAAGGACAAATGTATGAGTACAACGGGGTTTCTAAGTCTTTAACGAATGTTTAATTATTTTCCGCTACAATGTTTTGTTATTAAACTGATTTTGTGCTATGGTTAACCAACTGTGAGGTTTCCCGGGAACGGGGCCTTACAAGTTGGTATCAGAGCCAGGTTTAAGAGAAATGGGTAAAACATTTTTCAAACCTAAACTTAAACTGAGCATGGGACCCAATGAGGGATGCCAACCCAAGTAGCTACGTGCCATCAGGTAAAATATTTCAAGTAAACTGGCAATATGTGCGTGTGCTATTTGTTTTATATACGTGTAGATTTGAATGCTGGCATGTGTTAGGATAGTGATTGCTTGGGACAGGAGGGTAAGGTAAGTAGTTAATCACACTTGGCCACTGTAATTAAGGACTTACCATACTTGTAATGATCTGAGCAATTAACTTGAATAACCATTTCGGTGTTTAAATCTTATAGGAATTAGATATGGCGGGTAGGAAAGCTAGGAAGGCTACACGTGGACGTCCTCGAGGTGGTCGTACCACTACACCACGTGTCACCCGGAGCAAAGCTAAGGCTCCTGAGACTGTTCACGAGGAGTCAGACCTCCATAGTCAACCAGAGGGCGAGGGATCAGCCACCCTCAAGTCCACTGTGAAGGAGGCCATCGCCGATGAAGTCTATAATGTCATGCAAGATGTCTTACCCTCGGTGGTGAATGAGGTGCTTAAAGCAGTCAAGGATGGAGAGAAAGCTGATAAAAAGGAGAAGGAAAATGAGAAGAATTCTGGAAGGTCCACTGGGAGGACGGAGGAATCTGAAGAGGAGCCATCAAACCCTAAGGTGGTAATCCACGATGACGACCGTGATGAGGAGGCTGAGAGGGAGACGGTTAGGGGGTGTAACTATGGGGCATTTCAAAGGTGTAAGCCCCCGACCTTCGACGGTAACGGCAATGCTACTGCCGCTCATCGATGGATTAGAGAAATGGAGGCGGTACTGGAAATTAGTGAATGCCGCGAAGATCAGAAAGTTAAGTTTGCCACTCATTCCTTCGTCGACTCAGCGCTGTGCTGGTGGGACAATATTGTCCAGGCTGAAGGAAAGCGGTCGATAGCCAAACTGAGGTGGTCCGAGTTGAAGGAGTTGGTGCTGGAGGAGTATTGTCCCCATCGGGAATTAGACAAGATTGAGAAGGAGTTCTTGTATTTGGAGGCTGGAAACATGACTCATCAAGAGTATACCTCCAAGTTCAATGAACTTGCAAGACTTGTGCCAGACATGGTAACACCTGCATCCAAGAAGATCAAGAGATACATGCAGGGTTTGCCAGTGGACATCAGGAGGCACATGATTGCGGCTAGACCAGGCACGTTTAGGTCTGTGGTGGATTTAGCTGGAAGGTTGTACGATGAGAGAGACCCAATACCTGTGCAAAAGAAGGTGGAGAAGAGGAGTGGGAACAAGAATGGAAATGGGAAGAGGTTCGGAGGTGATAACTTCAGGGGTGGAGAAAAGAAGATGAGAGCTGAGGGTCAATCAGGGAGATAGGAGAATACAGGTGAAGGGGTGCCTGTAGAAAATGTGGAAAACGCCATTTTGGGGAGTGCAAATTGGGACTGGAAAGTGTTTTAAATGTGGGGGAGAGGGTCACTATGCTAGAGAGTGCAAGGCGGTGAAGTGCTACCAGTGTGGCGAGATAGGGCATGCGGAGAAAGACTGCAAGAAAGGAAAATCAGGAGGACCAGGAACAGTTAAAGCTGGAGACAAAGGGAAGGGTGACGGTTTAAAGGCAAAGGCGAGGGCGTTTAATATAACTCGTGAGGAGGCCAGGGCAGATCCAGAAGTAGTTTCAGGTATGTTTCTGGTGGGTGACGAATATGCTTCTGTGCTCTTTGATTCTGGTGCTAGTAAGAGTTTTGTGTCTACTGCCTTTTGTCGTTTATTACATGATAAGAGTAGGAAGATAGACGAGCCCTTTTATGTAGAAACAGCCATTGGAGAGGCCACTAAGGTAACTGAAGTGATTGAGGATTGCCTGATTGAGTTAGAAGATTGTAACTTCCCTGCTAGGTTGTATGTTATGGCCTTAGGAGGTTTCGATGTGGTGTTAGGCATGGATTGGCTAGCTAGCTATGAAGCCAATATTGTATGTAGCAAGAAAATAATTCGTCTAAAAGCGCCCGATGGTAGTTCTGTTACCGTTTGTGGGGATAAGGTGTGTTGTGTGCCGAAGGTCGTGTCGATGATCACAGCTGAAAAGTACATGAGACGTGGGTGTATCGCTTACTTGGCCTACGTAAAAGATGTGGACGTGCTAGAGCCACAATTATCAAACGTGCCGGTAGTGCGTGAGTTTCCTGACGTCTTTCCTGAAGACCTGACTGGTGTGCCGCCGGACCGCGAAATCGAATTCCAGATTGATTTGTTACCGGGAACACAGCCCGTCGCTAAAGCACCATACCGATTGGCTCCTTCAGAAATGGTAGAATTGAGGGACCAATTACAAGACTTATTGGATAAGGGCTTCATCCGACCGAGTATCTCTCCATGGGGTGCTCCAGTTTTATTCGTCAAGAAGAAAGATGGTAGCATGCGGATGTGCATTGACTATCGCGAGCTTAATAAGCTGACCGTAAAGAATCGATACCCGCTACCAAGGATCGACGACTTGTTCGATCAACTTCAGGGTGCCAGCTGGTTTTCAAGGATAGATCTGCGGTCTGGTTACCACCAACTGAAGGTGAAAGAACAAGATATCCCTAAAACAGCGTTCCGGACGCGTTATGGACATTACGAATTCCTCGTCATGTCCTTTGGTTTAACTAACGCGCCAGCTGCTTTTATGGACCTTATGAATCGGGTATGTCGGCCAATGTTGGATAAATCGGTAATAGTGTTCATCGATGACATTTTGATCTATTCGAAAAGTGAGGAAGAACATGCCGATCATATTCGAGAAGTATTGGAGACACTCAGAAGCGAGAAGTTATATGCTAAGTTCTCCAAATGTGCATTTTGGCTTCGAGAAGTTCAATTTCTGGGTCATGTGGTTAATCCCGAGGGGATCAGGGTGGATCCTGCGAAGGTTGAAGCGGTGATGCAGTGGGAACCTCCAAAGACGCCATCCGAGATTCGCAGTTTCTTAGGTTTGGCAGGTTACTATAGGAGGTTTATCCAGGATTTCTCCAAGATAGCTTCTCCATTGACTAAGCTGACCCGGAAGGACGTGAAGTATGAATGGGGTCCTGATCAGGAGAATGCCTTCCTAGAACTAAAGATGAGGTTAACGCAAGCCCCTGTCCTGACGCTACCTAAGGGGAACGAGGACCTGGTAGTCTACTCGGATGCCTCATATGCAGGATTGGGTTGCGTGTTGATGCAACGAGGGAAGGTGATAGCCTACGCTTCTAGACAATTAAAAGTCCACGAGGCCAATTACCCTACCCATGATTTGGAATTGGCCGCGGTGGTGTTTGCATTGAAGATTTGGAGGCACTACCTGTATGGGGCGAAGTGCACCATCTTCACCGATCATAAGAGTCTGAAGTATTTCTTTGAACAAAAAGAACTCAATATGAGGCAGAGGAGGTGGCTGGAACTGATCAAGGACTATGACTGCGAAATTCATTATCATCCAGGCAAAGCTAATGTGGTTGCTGACGCCCTTAGCCGAAAGGGACGACCCGAACCAATTCGGGTGAGGGCTTACCAAATAATTATGACGCCTGATGTTACGAAGCAAGTGAGGGAGTTTTAGGATGAGGCATTAAGAGAGGACAGAGTCAACTCTGAAAGAATGAAAGGGCAAACTTCAGATTTGGGGGAAAACACCCTGGGTGTTAGAACTCGATCTGGGAGAATGTGGATCCCTCTCTATGGGGATTTGAGGGGAAAGATCATGTGTAACGCCCCGAAATTTCCCGAAACAAGCCACTTAATAATAATGGGCTTTTAAGGGTTAATTTAAGAAATAAAGGGGTAAATTAGTGGGCTATGGATAAAATTAGTCTTAATGGGCTAGGCTTAATGGGTTTAAGGGCCCTAATCAGCCCTTAAACATGCATGAACAGCTCCATCTTCACCATTTCAAACCCTAGCCACCAAATTCGTAGAGAGAGAAAGTAGAGAGAGAAAGTGAAGAAATTCAAGATTTAGAGCTTGAAGGTTTGAAGGATTGAAGTTCTGGTGGATTGGAGCATCAAAACACAAGGAAAGAGCAACAAAACAAAGTAAGAATCGACCTCTAAGGCCCTCTGTAGATCAAACCCGGATTCTAGGGTTTTGGGGTTTTGAAAAGTTTAAAGAAACACATAAAGGTCGAATTTTTACGTATGAAAACGTGTAAAAAGCTTAGATTTGAGTTCATGGAAGGTAAACTAAGGATTTGGACGTAAAAAGTTAAGATTTGGGTTAAAAACGGGCTGGATCTGAGTTTTTGTTTATCCAGCGAAACTGGGCCCCGATCCAGCGAATTTAAGTATTCATCCAGCGAAACTGCACATTAGTTCAGCGAGACTAGGAGAAGTTCCAGCGAAACTACAGTTTCGCTGGGGCGAAACTATAGTTTCGCCGGTAATCTCGCTATGACCCAGACTGACCTATAGATATTGCGAAACTAGGAAATTCCAACGAAAGTTGGGCGCTCAAGGCAGCGAATCTGTCTAGCGAAACTAGCAGAAGTGCTGCCCAGCGAAACTGCAAGCGAAACTGTAGTTTCGCTGTAGCGAAACTATGGGCGAAACTATGAAGAAAATGACGTTTTTGCATGTTAACTTTCGTGCAGCTAGAGCATTCAGGCTATAGCCTAAGTGACTTAGAATTTAAGCTACTTGGACGAGTTCAGGTGAGTTCTAGATCCCCTATTTTATACATGATTTAAATGTTTTGGGGCGGTATGCATACTAAGATACATACTTTTTATGATCAGTTCTTTTAAAGTAAAGCTTTACATACTATCTCATATGAGAAATGGGGTGTTATAATGAATTGATAGTGTGTTTTTCCTTATCGAGATATAACCTTGTAGTGATGAATTGCCTTCGAGATGTGTTGTGTTATATATATATATATAACTTAAATAAGAAAGTGAAACGTAAAGAAAGGTTATGTGGCCCATAACGTGTACCTGGATAAAGTAAAGTCTTGCAAGTAAAGCCCTGCAGGCAAGGGATAAAGTAAAGACTTGCAAGCAATGGCTAAAGGAGGGTTGCATTTGTTGTGCCCTCACCCGGATAAAGTAATACTCGAACAGGCAGGTCTGTAAGCCCTGAATTGGCATGACAATAATGGCCCGATCGAGTACTACTGTAAGCCCTTAATTGGCGTGTCGGTAAAGTCCTAGGCGAGCCTAGGCACCGATAGTGACAGAGAATTGACGGATAAAGAAGATAATAAATAACAAGAAATGAAAGTAATGATAAAGTATCGATAAAGTGATAGCCTGTATGTATTGATGGGTGATAGATGAGAATTATTTTCAACTGATAAAGCTAATGTCTCTTACAAAAGTTATTTAGCAAAGTAAAGCGAAGCTAACTTTTGTATGCATATCAGTTGACAGGTAACAGTTAGAGCTACGGAATAGAGGCATGGGACTGAAGCTTCTTGGCACTAGAAGACTGGCATCCCTGATGAAGAAAAGATTAAGAGGACTCTAAATAGATTTTTAGAATTAAAGACAATGTTTATATTTTATTTGTAATGACTTGAAATTACAGTATTTTCCGCTGCAATATATATAGATATCTATCATATATGAGTAAATGATCCCTTTTAAATCAATGTTTTGCTGTGAATGACCAACTATGAGGTCCCCATGAGAAAGGTGGGCCTTACAAGTTGGTATCAGAGCCAATGTTTAAGAGATTTAGGAAAACTGTTTTGAAAACCTAAACTTAAACAGATAATGGGACCAAGTGTCAAGCATGCCAGTCCAAGAAGCTCCATGCCAAGAGGTAACAAAGTACGTTGTAGGTATTATTCCGAGCGATAGTGCCTTCTTATTTAATTAAGAGCCGAGATAGAGTATGATGTAACAAAGTACGTTGTAGGTATTATTCCGAGCGATAGTGCCTTCTTATTAATAAGAGCCGAGATAGAGTATGATAAAGTTATCTGCGACACCTATCTGAATTTATGTGACTTATACGTGCATAGACTAGGTGTAGTAGGTTCTGGTGTTGGTGTGGTTCAAGATAGGAAAGTTTATGGCACGGGAAGTTCTGTAAGTAGTTAATCACAACTGGCCACTGTTATTAAAAATTTACAAAACTTGTCGTGAACTGAACTTGCCTTGAAGGACCATATTAACATTCCGAATCTTATAGGAAGTAGAAAGAATGGCACCAAAGAAAGAAGTTCCAACCATGGTCACCCGGAGAAGCACTAGGGGAAGGCCCCCGACTAAGGCAAAGGAAACTGCAAGTGCAACTGTGAAGCCAACAAAAGGTCAACCAGAAAGCCGGTTGAGGAACCGATTAAGGAGGAGGAGGTTGAGTTAGGAACGCGAGCCGAGGGGTCTACCCCTGATCAGGCCAAACTGAAAGAGACAGTAAAGGAAGCTATTGCCCAAGAGGTGCATCAAGTCCTGTCTGGAGTGATGCCCGCTCTGCTTGCGGAATTTGTGGAGCAGGTTAAGGGCGACAGTAAGAAGAGTACGGCTTCAGAAAAAGTTGATAAGAAAGGGGCAGTCAAGACTGAGGAGTTGAGCGACGAGGGAGATCGTCTGGGTAACCATGATGGCCCTGAAGTGGAAGAGAGGGCGAAGGGTGCAGCTACGGGGATTTTCAGAGGTGTAAGCCCCCAACGTTTGATGGTACTGGTAATGCTGCCACTGCTCAGCGTTGGATTAGGGAAATGGAGGCCGTACTGAAGATCAGTGAGTGCCGTGAAAACCAAAAGGTGAAGTTTGCTTCCCATTCCCTTTTGGATCCAGCACTGTGTTGGTGGGATAACATTGTTGAGTCTTACGGAGAGGAGGCTATTGAGAGGATGAAATGGCCGGAGATGAAGAGGCTGGTGGTAGAGGAGTACTGCCCGAAAGGGAGCTTGACAAGATTGAGCAAGAGTTTGTGAGTTTGGAGGCTGGAAATATGACTCACCAGGAGTACACTACAAAATTCAATGAAATGGCACGTCTGGTGCCTGACTTGGTGACTCCCGAATCCAAAAGGATCAAGAGGTATATACAAGGGTTGCCTCTGGACATTCGTAGGGATATGGTCACTGCTCGACCTAGTACTTTTAGATCAGCGGTGGACCTCAGTGGAAGGTTGTACGATCATCGCAGGCCGGTGATAGTGGGTGAGACGAAGAGGGCTTGGAATAACAATGGGAAGAGATATGGAAGTGGTGGCCACCAACCGGGGAACAAGAAAGCAAGGGTGGATGCAAAACAGATGGTTGTGAAGGGGTCAAGGAAGTTAAGAACTGTGAGAAGTGTGGGAGGAGGCATCCCGGAGAGTGCCGATTGGGTAGCCATGGGTGCTACCGGTGTGGGAAAACGGGTCACATGGCTAGGGAGTGCCCGGAAGTAAAAGAGTGCTTTAACTACCATGAGTCGGGGCACTACAGCAGGGATTGCAAGAAAGCCAAGCCGGAAGCTCGGGCACGAGCAGGGGTGATCACAAGGGGGATGATGGAAAGCCCAAGGTCAAGGCAAGGGCTTTCACCATGAACAAGAAGGAAGCAAGGAAGGACCCGGACGTAGTGTCAGGTACGTTCCTTGTCAATGATGTTTGCGCCTCCATATTATTTGATAGTGGTGCCAGTAAGAGTTTCGTATCTATGTCCTTCTGTGCTACACTAGATGTCCAAACTAAGGAAATAGATGATGCCTTCGAAGTAGAAACAGCCGATGGTAAGTCCATTAGAATAGTCCGGATGATAGAGGACTGCCACATTAAACTAGGAGGCCTTACTTTCCCGCACGATTGTTTGTTATGCCCTTAGGAGGTTTCGATGTCGTACTAGGGATGGATTGGCTAGCTGCCCACGATGCTAACATAGTATGCCAACAGAAGATGATCCGATTAACGGCTCCAGATGGTAGTTCGGTTACGATCTACGGTGATAACGATTGTAAGGTTCCAAGGATCATTTCCATGATCAAGGTGGAGAAATGTATGAGGCGAGGGTGCGGAGCTTATCTAGCGTATGTCAAGGATGTTAAAGATAAAGCAAAAGAGTTGCCCGATGTACCAGTGGTGCGGGACTTTCCTGACGTATTCCCGGAGGATCTGCCCGGAGTACCACCAGATAGAGAGATAGAGTTTCAGATCGACTTCCTGTCAGGAGCCCAACCCATTGCCAAAGCACCCTACCGCCTAGCTCCGTCCGAGATGAAGGAGCTCATGTTACAACTGCAGGAACTCCTCAACAAGGGATTCATTAGGCCCAGCATTTCTCCATGGGGCGCTCCCGTGCTGTTTGTGAAGAAGAAGGATGGCAGCATGAGGATGTGTATAGATTACAGGGAGTTGAATAAGCTGACCGTGAAGAATCGGTACCCTCTACCTCGGATAGATGATCTGTTTGATCAGTTGCAAGGGGCATGTTGGTTCTCCCGGATAGATCTCCGATCCGGATATCACCAACTGAAGGTAAGGGAGCAAGATGTCCCAAAGACGGCCTTCCGAACACGCTATGGCCACTACGAGTTTCTGGTCATGTCTTTCGGGCTAACCAATGCTCCTGCGGCATTCATGGACTTGATGAATCGCATGTGCCGCCCGATGCTGGACAGATCGGTGATAGTATTCATTGACGATATCCTGATATACTCAAAGAACGAAGGAGATCATGCTTGTCATATCAAGGAGGTGTTAGAAACTTTACGAAGGGAGAAACTTTATGCGAAGTTCTCTAAATGTGCCTTCTGGCTACGGGAGGTCCAGTTTTTAGGGCACGTTATAAATTCCGAGGGAGTAATGGTTGACCCAGCGAAAGTTGAAGCAGTTACGCAATGGAATTCCCCGAGGACGCCATCCGAAATCCGTAGTTTCTTGGGATTGGCTGGTTATTATAGAAGGTTCATCAAAGATTTCTCGAAGATAGCTTCCCCATTAACAAGGTTAACGAGGAAGAACGTGGTGTTCGACTGGGGAAAGGAACAGGAAGATGCGTTCCAGGAATTGAAGGATAGATTAACCAAAGCTCCTATACTAACCCTACCGGAGGGAGATGAAGACCTAACGGTATACTCCGATGCTTCTTACTGTGGGCTAGGCTGTGTGTTGATGCAAAGAGGAAAGGTTATAGCTTACGCATCCAGACAGCTAAAGGACACGGAGGTTAATTACCCGGTTTCACGATTTGGAACTTGCCGCAGTAGTGTTCGCACTGAAGATCTGGAGACACTATTTGCATGGAACTAAGTGCGCCATATTTACCGACCACAAAAGTCTGAAATATTTCTTTGAGCAGAAGGACCTAAATATGAGAAAAAGGAGGTGGTTGGAGTTGATAAAGGATTACGACTGTGAAATCCATTATCACCCGGGTAAGGCGAACGTGGTAGCCGATGCCCTGAGCCGAAAGGAAGGATACGAACCGATCCGGGTGAAGGCATGCCAACTAGTAGTGACCCCAGATGTTATGAGGATGATAAGCAAAGCTCAAATAGACGCTTTAAAAGAGCAGCAAATCAATAAGGAAAGGATGGTGGGAAAGGTGGATGAATTGGTAGAGAACACCTTGGGTGTTAAGACCTTCCATGGCAGGATATGGGTTCCGAAGCATGGTGACTTGCGGGAAAAGATTATGGACGAAGCGCACAAGACCCGCTACTCAATTCACCCAGGCGCGAATAAGATGTACCACGATTTGAAGAAAGATTATTGGTGGCCCGGGATGAAGAGAGATGTGGTACGTATGTAAATAAATGTCTCACGTGCCTACAGGTGAAGGCTGAGCACCAAAGACCTTATGGTTATGTTCAGCCATTAGAAGTACCAGAATGGAAGTGGGAACATGTTACCATGGACTTCATCACCAAGCTACCCCGCACGGCAAAAGGCCACGACGCGATATGGGTGATAGTTGACAGACTAACTAAGAGTGCGCATTTCCTTCCAATCAAGGAAGCAATTAGTTCAGAAAAGCTTGCTGAACTGTTTATCCGAGAAATCGTGGCGCGACATGGTATGCCCGTATCGATTGTTTCAGATAGAGATACGCGGTTCACCTTGAAGTTTTGGAAAAGGTTCAATGAAGAAATGGGCGCGAGGTTGCATGTTAGTACCGCATACCACCCACAGACCGATGGGCAATCGGAAAGAACGATCCAGACACTAGAAGATATGCTTCGGGCATGCGTCATCGAATTTGGCGGTAATTGGGATGATCATCTGCCACTAGCAGAGTTCTCCTATAACAACAGCTACCACGCCAGTATTAAGATGCCCCCATATGAGTTATTGTACGGTCGACGGTGCAGAACTCCTATTTGTTGGGGTGATATCGGACAGAAGGAGCTAGGAAGCCTAGAGGTTGTGGAAGCCACAACGGAAAAGCTGGAGAAAATCAAGGAGTATATGAAGGCTGCAAAGGATAGACAAAAGTCATACGCCGATAGAAGGAGGAGACCAATAGAATTTAGCGTGGGTGACATGGTAATGTTAAAAGTGTCGCCATGGAAGGGGATTATCCGATTTAGGAAGAGGGGGAAACTGAGTCCCAGGTTTATTGGACCATTTAAGGTACTAGCACGAGTTGGGGATGTAGCCTACAGGCTAGACCTTCCAGAAGAATTAAGTGGGATTCACCCTACCTTTCATGTGTCGCACTTGAGGAAATGTTTAGCACCAGACGAGGTAGTCGTGCCTCTAGATGACATCGAAGTGGACGAGAAACTGAACTATGTAGAACAACCAGTGGCTATACTGGATCGGAAGGAGAAACAATTGAGAAATAAAGTAGTCAAGCAAGTTAAGGTGCAATGGAAACACCGAAAAGGGTCGGATGCCACCTGGGAATCCGAGGAGGAAATGAGACACCAATACCCCGATCTGTTTAATGACGAGTCAGGTTTCGAGGACGAAACCTAAATAAGGGGGGAGACTTGTAACGCCCCGAAATTTCCCGAAACAAGCCACTTAATAATAATGGGCTTTTAAGGGTTAATTTAAGAAATAAAGGGGTAAATTAGTGGGCTATGGATAAAATTAGTCTTAATGGGCTAGGCTTAATGGGTTTAAGGGCCCTAATCAGCCCTTAAACATGCATGAACAGCTCCATCTTCACCATTTCAAACCCTAGCCACCAAATTCATAGAGAGAGAAAGTAGAGAGAGAAAGTGAAGAAATTCAAGATTTAGAGCTTGAAGGTTTGATGTTCTGGTGGATTGGAGCATCAAAACACAAGGAAAGAGCAACAAAACAAGGTAAGAATCGACCTCTAAGGCCCTCTGTAGATCAAACCCGGATTCTAGGGTTTTGGGGTTTTGAAAAGTTTAAAGAAACACATAAAGGTCGAATTTTTACGTATGAAAACGTGTAAAAAGCTTAGATTTGAGTTCATGGAAGGTAAACTAAGGATTTGGACGTAAAAAGTTAAGATTTTGGGTTAAAAACGGGCTGGATCTGAGTTTTTGTTTATCCAGCGAAACTGGGCCCCGATCCAGCGAATTTAAGTATTCATCCAGCGAAACTGCACATTAGTTCAGCGAGACTAGGAGAAGTTCCAGCGAAACTACAGTTTCGCGAAACTACAGTTTCGCTGGGGCGAAACTATAGTTTCGCCGGTAATCTCGCTATGACCCAGACTGACCTATAGATATTGCGAAACTAAGAAATTCCAATGAAAGTTGGGCGCTCAAGGCAGCGAATCTGTCTAGCGAAACTAGCAGAAGTGCTGCCCAGCGAAACTGCAAGCGAAACTGTAGTTTCGCTGTAGCGAAACTATGGGCGAAACTATGAAGAAAATGACGTTTTTGCATGTTAACTTTCGTGCAGCTAGAGCATTCAGGCTATAGCCTAAGTGACTTAGAATTTAAGCTACTTGGACGAGTTCAGGTGAGTTCTAGATCCCCTATTTTATACATGATTTAAATGTTTTGGGGCGGTATGCATACTAAGATACATACTTTTTATGATCTTTCTTTTAAAGTAAAGCTTTACATACTATCTTATATGAAGAAATGGGGTGTTATAATGAATTGATAGTGTGTTTTTCCTTATCGAGATATAACCTTGTAGTGATGAATTGCCTTCGAGATGTGTTGTGTTATATATATATATATATATATATATAATATAACTTAAATAAGAAAGTGAAACGTAAAGAAAGGTTATGTGGCCCATAACGTGTACCTGGATAAAGTAAAGTCTTGCAAGTAAAGTCCTGCAGGCAAGGATAAAGTAAAGACTTGCAAGCAATGGCTAAAGGAGGGTTGCATTTGTTGTGCCCTCACCCGGATAAAGTAATACTCGAACAGGCAGGTCTGTAAGCCCTGAATTGGCATGACAATAATGGCCCGATCGAGTACGACTGTAAGCCCTTAATTGGCGTGTCGGTAAAGTCCTAGGCGAGCCTAGGCACCGATAGTGACAGAGAATTGACGGATAAAGAAGAGTAATAAATAACAAGAAATGAAAAGTAATGATAAAGTATCGATAAAGTGATAGCCTGTATGTATTGATGGGTGATAGATGAGAATTATTTTCAACTGATAAAGCTAATGTCTCTTACAAAAGTTATTTAGCAAAGTAAAACCTAGAATTCACTCAGCGAAGCTGACTTTTGTATGCATATCACTTGACAGGTAACAGTTAGAGCTACGGAATAGAGGCATGGGACTGAAGCTTCTTGGCACTAGAAGACTGGCATCCCTGATGAAGAAAAGATTAAGAGGACTCTAAATAGATTTTTAGAATTAAAGACAATGTTTATATTTTATTTGTAATGACTTGAAATTACAGTATTTTCTGCTGCAATATATATAGATATCTATCGTATATGAGTAAATGATTCCCTTTTAAATCGATGTTTTGCTGTGAATGACCAACTGTGAGGTCCCCATGAGAAAGGTGGGCCTTACATCATGGATGAGGCTCACAAAACTAGACATTCTATTCATCCTGGTGCCACAAAAATGTACCAAGATCTGAAGAAAGATTATTGGTGGCCAGGAATGAAGCGTGACATGGTTAAGTATGTAAGCAAGTGTCTGACTTGTTTACAGGTGAAGGCAGAAAACCAAAAGCCATATGGGAAAATCCAGCCGTTGGATATTCCTGAATGGAAATGGGAACACATCACGATGGACTTCATCACGAAGCTACCTCGCACGACGAAAGGAAGCGACACGATCTGGGTGATTGTTGACCGCTTGACAAAGAGCGCCCATTTCCTACCAATTCGTGAGACGTTTTCCTCTGAGAAGTTGGCAGATCTGTTCATCAAGGAGATCGTGGCTCGTCACGGCGTGCCAGTGTCTATCGTTTCGGATAGGGACACGCGGTTTACGTCTAAATTCTGGAAGAGGTTCCACGCTCAATGAGGACTAGACTGCATATTAGTACGGCTTACCACCCCCAGACGGATGGTCAGTCGGAAAGAACAATTCAGACATTGGAATACATGCTGCGAGCATGTGTGATCGATTCGGTGGAAGTTGGGATGAGCACTTACCGTTGGCAGAATTCTCGTATAATAATAGTTACCATGCCAGCATTGGTATGCCACCTTACGAGATGTTGTATGGTAGGAAGTGCAGAACGCCCGTGTGTTGGGGGACATCGGGCAAAAGGAATTGGGGAGCCTTGAAGTGATTGAGGTCACAACTGAGAAGTTAGATAAGATTAAGGCATTCATGAAGGTTGCAAAAGATCGCCAGAAGTCTTATGCGGATAAGAGGCGTAGACCGATAGAGTTTGAGGTTGGTGACAAGGTTATGCTCAAGGTATCGCCTTGGAAAGGGATCATTAGGTTTCGAAAAAGGGGAAAGTTAAGCCCGAGATTCATAGGACCTTTCCGCATCATCGCAAGGGTAGGGGAAGTGGCCTACAGACTAGAATTACCTGATGAGTTGAGTGGAATTCACCCTACGTTCCACGTATCTCACCTTAGGAAATGTTTAGCAGACGATGATGCATTTGTACCATTAGAGGACATTGAAGTTGACGAGCGACTGAATTACGTAGAACAGCCGGTGTCCATCCTGGATCGGAAAGAGAAGCGCTTGCGTAATAAAGTAGTTCCACTCGTACGAGTACAGTGGAGACACCGAAAAGGATCAGAATCTACGTGGGAGGTCGAGGAGGAGATGAGGAAATTTTATCCTCAATTGTTTGATGACTGACAGGTTTCGAGGATGAAACCTAAATAAGTGGAGGAGACTTGTAACACCCCGAAAAGTCAAAACGGGTCAAATGGATTAGAGGCTTATTAATGGGCATTTAATAAAAGAAGGCAAAAGGATTATGGGCTAGGTGGGGTTCATGGGCAAGATTAAGGCCCATAACCAGCCCTTAACCTGCCCAAGACACCACCATCTTCTCATTCCAACCCTAACAACAAAGAAATTCGTAGAGAGAGAAAGTAGAGAGAGAAAGTGCAAGAAACTTAAGATTTGGAGCTTCTAAGATCAAGGGATTGAAGATCTGGGTGTTTATGCATCAAATCTTAAAGAAAGGAGCAACAAACAAGGTAAGAATCGACCTCTAAGACCTTCTGTAGATCAAACCCGGATTCTAGGTTTTGGGGTTTTGAAAAGTTTAAAGAAACACATAAAGGTCGAATTTTTATGTATGAAAACGTGTAAAAAGCTTAGATTTGGCTTCATGGAGGTAAACTAAGGATTTGGACGTAAAAAGTTAAGATTTTGGGTTAAAAACGGGCTGGATCTGAGTTTTTTATTCATCCAGCGAAACTGGGCCCCGATTCAGCGAAACTGTGCACTCATTCAGCGAGACTAGGAGAATTTCCAGCGAAACTACAGTTTCGCACTGGCGAAACTACAGTTTCGCCGGGAATCTCGCTAAGACCCAGACTAACCCATAGACTTCGCGAAAGTAGGAAATTCCAACGAAAGTTGGGCGCTCAAGGCAGCGAATCTGTCTAGCGAAACTAGCAGAAGTGCTGCCCAGCGAAACTGCTGGCGAAACTGCAGTTTCGCTGCAGCGAACTGTGGGCGAAACTATGAAGAAAATGACGTTTTTGTGTATTAACTTCCGTGCAGCTAGAGTGTTTGGACTATAGCTTCAGTAACTTAGGATTGAAGTTATTTGCTAAGTTCAGATGAGTTCAAGACCCCTTATTTAAACGTTTTTCTATGTTTTTGGGGCTATTATGCATAGTAAACATAAGGTTTTCAAGATAAGGATTTCAAGGTGTTTTAACAAGGAAATACCTTTTTTTTCTAAAGTAAAATGTGACATTAAAAGCTCAGAGAAATTTTCGGGGCGCGCTGACCTGGCAGCCCGGCCCCAGCCAGGGGCGTTGCCCCTTGGACCCCACTAGGGGTGCTGCCCCTAGGACCCCGCTATCAGAGGCTACCGCCCCCGAACCCCGCTGTCCGCGGAGGGTCGGTTACGTGTTATGATGACTAGTATTTGGTATGCTGCGTACTTAATAAGCTAAGTATTATAAATATATTAAGTGAAAGATAATACTAATGAGAAGTGGAACTTAATGATGTTACCCCCGGGCCCATTTGATGATGAAAAGTCTTGCAAGCACTATGATAGACTACACTTATGTGAGTCTGATGTATGATGATGGATCCGTATTCATGAGCGGGCTATGTGTCTGTTAGTGTGGATCAACTGTCGGAGGAAGCTACCATGAAGATGTGTACCGACGGGGATCGATCGACCGTCGGGGGTAGTGACCATGGATAACGTGTACCGACGGGGATTGACATTCGTTGTCAATCAACATGGAGATGCTGCTTTGTGCAGTCTCGCCTATGACGAAGAGAAATGAAATGAAAGAATGAAAGATAATGAACGTGTCTAATGCAATGCAAGTAATGTTTGTAGTATGATGTATGCGTGTCATTATATGAAGGATAAAAGATCATATTTTTCTTATTTATATAAAACTAGAACTCACTCAGCGTAGCTGACTTTTTATGCATAATAGTGGGCAGGTAGGCGCTGATGCTGAGGATGGCACCACGGAGCTACTTGGGGAGATATGGATGGCATTCCTATTAATGAAGTCTTTATTGTAACTAATGAACAAGGAATATGTTTTGTTTACCTTTAAAGGACAAATGTATGAGTACAACGGGGTTTCTAAGTCTTTAACGAATGTTTAATTATTTTCCGCTGCAATGTTTTGTTATTAAACTGATTTTGTGCTATGGTTAACCAACTGTGAGGTTTCCCGGGAACGGGGCCTTACAGTATGATTAACCCTTATTATTACTGATATTATTATCAGTGTATTATTATTGTTAACATATTATTAATAAAATATTGTTAAGTATGGTATGATGCTATGAATGATGATAAATGTATGAAGATGAATGTATGATGATGAATGTATGATGAGTGTGTATGTTCCTTGTAATTGTGTATGCTAACTTTCTGAAACTTTACGAATAACGAGAATGATTAATGAAGTATTATGTATCGTAAAGTGAAAGATATGAAAGAGGAACATGATGATGGATGCATGTATTAACGAATGAACGCGAAGAAGAATGATGATGAATACATGCATTAATAAATGAATGAATGAACGAAAGTCTTGCATGGTCTAAGGGGCACGAGATGGAATTGACGGTAAGAAGTCTTGGAATGGTGCTTGGTTCTAGTAACTAGGCCTATTACGAGCCTTATGGTAGATTATGGACAGTGAGCCATAGTTGCCTTAAGATCAACGGGGCAGTGTCTTTGTGACCTGTCACGGGATAGTTGTTACAGCAGGAGTGGTGACGATCACTCACGGGGTTAACTTGACCCCGGATGAGACGTTGTCGGTCTATGGACAGAGAGCCATAGGGGCAACGAGGTTGTCGGTCTATGGACAGAGAGCCATAGGGGCAACCAGGTGTCAGTCTATGGACTGAGAGCCATAGGGCACCAGGTGTCGGTCTATGGACTGAGAGCCATAGGGGCACCAGACGGATACGATATGCTCTGTCGGCTCATGGGTTGGAACCATGGGGGCAGAGAAGGAAGGTGACCCTTAGAGTTTTGCATGCTTGACGAATGAAAGTTAAAGAACGTACGAATGAATGTAAAGAATGTATGTATGAACGTGAATGAGAACGATGAATGGTACACGAATGAAAACTAAAGAACGAATGATGAAGATAACAATGATATTACTTATGTGTACGTACGATGTGTGATCACATATGCATAACAAATGGGTTGAAATGAGAAGTAAAGTATTTTAATTACAAAACTAGGACTCACTCAGCAACGCTGACTTTTATGTATTTTCCAGTTGGCAGGTGACAGGTTGCTGAGGATGGCACAGGGGTGGCTACTAGGCGGGCAAGACTGACATCCATTATGCTTTGACGATACTGTTGTTTTGTAATTCATTCAAATAAATATTTTGTGACTTAGAAACTAGAATGTATTGCTTAACAACAGTGTTTCAAATGAACAGATGGTCTTGTTTAAATAATTCCGTTGCTTAATTATTAATATGTATGTTTTATGCTGTGAATGACCAACTGTGAGGTGCCCGGGAACGGGGCCTTACACAAATACAGGCTTTTTGGGATTGGTAAATTATGCTAGAAAATTTATTCCCAATCTATCAAAATTAGTAGGACCATTATACAGTAAGACAACAAAAAATGGACAAAGGTCTTTTAACAGTGAAGATATAAAGATAGTAAAAGAAATAAAAAATATGGTTAAAATATTAAACCATTAGAATTACCATTAGTAACAGACTATATAATAGTAGAAATAGATGGGTGTAAAGAAGGATGGGGAGCAGTCCTTCTATGTAAACCAATAAATACAGCCCAAAAAATGATGAAAAATATGTGCTTATACGAGCGGAAATTTTCAAAATAAAAATAATTGGACAAATATAGATTTTGAAATACAAGCATTAATCTATTCTCTCGAAAAATTTAAAATATTTTTACATAAAGAATTCACAGTTCGAACAGATTGTGAAGCAATAGTTAAATTTATTAAAAATGATCAAAGTAAAAATGAAACAGGACACGATGGGTAAATCTACAAAACATAATACAAGGGAGTGGATATTTTATAAATTTTGAACATATTAAAGGAAAAAATAATGGGATAGCAGATATGTTATCTAGAAATATAAATAAGTGGTTTATTGCAGATGGAAAGAAAGAATGCTAAAGGCAAAGGAATCCTTATACAGCCTATACAGAATAAAAAATCTTCAATGACTTCTAATGAAGAAACAGAGAAGATTCAACAGTTATATACAGAATCGATCAAAAGTTATAGACAACTTCCAGCATCGATTACAGGTATTGGGGAAGTATCACGATACTACAACCCAATAGAAAATCGTCCAAAAAATATACAGAATACACAAAGGACGTTTACTACAACACAGAATACACAGAATCTAAACATTGTATTTTGGAGGAATATACTCTCTCCAAAAATGTATTGACACCAACAAAAAGTTTAGACCTATTGGTGGAATTACATTAACACAAAACAACAGTGTCTACTTTGGCATATTCAAACCATGCCACAAGCCTCAAGTTTTAAAATACAAGTCTTGAATGCTCTAAGTATGTACTTCTCTGAACAGAGCATGACAACACCTGAAAAAAGACCCAAACCAAAGTTTACACATTATGTCATTTTTCGAGGTACAAAAATCGGTATTTTCAATAAATGGGAAACTGTTGCAAAATACATACAATGTCCCAATCCAATTTATAAAGGTTTTGAGAGCTTTCAACAAGCCATCGAAACTGCAAGGGAACATTTTGGGGTTAAAGGTTTTTACATTGAACCCGAAGAGGTTAAAACATTTGCTGAAATAGCAAATACAAACCCAGAACAGTTAATCAAAGCTCAGAGCAATTGATTACTGATCTACAAGAACAGCTTATAAAGAAAGGAAAAGATACACAGTTTATACACATAAAATTGGAGAATGAAATTCTCAAACAAAAAATTGCATTACTCGAGGCAAAAAATACACAGTTATTACAAAAACTCGAGAAGAAAAAAGAAAATACAGAGATATACAGGACTTTTGAATCCTTCAGAACTAGGATTCTTGACACACCTTAGCATCAACAACTGAAGCCGGTGACAGATAGATTTCCAGAATTTGAGAGGATTGTTTCACGGAAAGTCTGTGAGCAATTTCCTTTAATTCTTTACAATCTTCAACACCAACTACTGGATCTCGCATTTCACATGGATAGTGAAAACAAAGGATTCAGTATCGTAGAAAGAACAGATGAGACGGCAACGGTACAGGACTCCTGTTACTGCAAGTCTTTCAGCCTACACAGTTAACTGACGAACAGATAATCCAATTCTACCATCATGGTATGATTGATTACCTGGAAGTCAAGCTCAACAGAAGAACAGAAGATCTCCTCAATCAACTTGGAGAAAAAATAATTTTAACAGTAGGAAAATATAGCAGCAAGCCTTGTTGCCATCCATTGGATGCAAGATTATTGCATCATTCCCTTTTACAGATTCTTACACTTACAGACCCACCAAAAAAGGATCTTCATTGATCATAATATTACAACAAATTACTTACGAACATGTATGACAAAGACAGAAATTGATTTTGCCGCCCTAAAATGGCTTAATCAACAAATAGAACAACCTACCAGTGATTTACAGCAGTTTATTAAAACTCATCAGGAAACTCCAGAAATTCCTGATTTCTTCCCATGGAAACAATATAATTTAATTGGGGAAGGACACTATATACAGGTTTATGCAAAAACAAACTGGAGCATGCTATTGCCTTTTGCAGGGGAAGGCGATACACTTCAGCTTAGACACATAATCAACTTAGAAGACTACGAAGCAGATCACGGTGACTGCTCAAGCCCACAGTCAATGACAGCACACATAGGGACTTCTAGACAGATTAAACAGCTAGAGGATTAAACAAGAACGAGTTCTCTATTCAAATGACGCATGCCATGACGTTAATTACAAAGCTTCTAGAAAATGACGTAGGCAATGACGAAGGACGAAAATAATTAAAGGACTCGATGATTTTTGTAATTATCTGTAATTATTGTTTAGCTTTTGTACGACTCATTCTGAGCCCTTTCTTTTTCTTTTTCTTTTCATTAATTTATTGTAAAATTGTTGAGACTTCGCCTATATAAGGCTGAAGAATTCATTTGTATAGACACACCGAAGAAATCAATAAACTCTTCAACTTCTCAAACTCTCTCATGGCCACTAAACCCCCTCTCAAACTCCTTAGTCTAGATCCTTATACAAGCTTCATATCCCCGTACTTCATATTATATCCTTAGTCAAAAATCCAAAAAATCAAAAAACCAAAAAACCAAAATAATCATATCATCCGCTGTGCATATACTCTACCATCCGCTCATCCGCTGTGCATAACTACTAAGATCTGCTGTATCATACTATCTGCTGTATCATACTGTAAGTATTATGTGTTTATGTTTTCAATGTTTTTAATTTATATGTTGGTGTATATTCTCTATTTTTGACACCAAAACTTCTTACCCCCTCTGATGTAGAATATGGTATACATATTCTGTTAATATATTTATTTGTGGCATAGCTTTCTAAGGAGTTTGAGAGGGGTTTAGTGTGCCATGAATTCTTCAACCTTATATAGGCGAAGTCTCAACAATTTTACAATAAATTAATGAAAGAAAAAGAAAAGAAATGCCTCAGAATGAGTCGTACAAAAGCTAAACAATAATTACAGATAATTACAAAAATCATCGAGTCCTTTAATTATTTTCGTCCTTTAATTACTTTTGCTTTGTATAGGGTTTATTATTTTCGTCCTTCGTCATTGCCTACGTCATTTTCAAAAACATTGGTATATTGTATCGTTTACTACAGTATATTTAGTGAAGATGAAAAACCAATAGCAAAGTAACATATACATATATGAATACAGAAGAAGGCGATACACTTCAGCTTAGACACATATCAACTTAGAAGACTACGAAGCAGATCACGGTGACTGCTCAAGCCCACAGTCAATTGACAGCACACACAGGGACTTCTAGACAGATTAAACAACTAGAGGATTAAACAAGAACGAGTTCTCTATTCAAATGACGCATGCCATGACGTTAATTACAAGCTTCTAGAAAATGACGTAGGCAATGACGAAGGACGAAAATAATTAAAGGACTCGATGATTTTTGTAATTATCTGTAATTATTGTTTAGCTTTTGTACGACTCATTCTGAGCCCTTTCTTTTTCTTTTTCTTTTCATTAATTTATTGTAAAATTGTTGAGACTTCGCCTATATAAGGCTGAAGAATTCATTTGTATAGACACTGAAGAAATCAATAAACTCTTCAACTTCTCAAACTCTCTCATGGCACACTAAACCCCCTCTCAAACTCCTTAGTCTAGATCCTTATACAAGCTTCATATCCCCGTACTTCATATTATATCCTTAGTCAAAATCCAAAAAATCAAAAAACCAAAAAACCCAAAAATAATCATATCATCCGCTGAGCATATACTCTACCATCCGCTCATCCGCTGTGCATAACTACTAAGATCTGCTGTATCATACTATCTGCTGTATCATACTATAAGTATTATGTGTTTATGTTTTCAATGTTTTTAATTTATATGTTGGTGTATATTCTCTATTGTTGACACCAAAACTTCTTACCCCTCTGATGCATTGGTATCAGAGCAAGGCTTTCTTAAAATCTAAAAGACTAAGACAAGCTCCATATTTATGGCGTGTGATGCCTCTTTTCTTTGGAGAACTCTCTTAGGTGAAGATTATGGGAAAACTAAGCTCCGATTTTTAAAGTATCAAAAGGGTTAAAATGGTTTGGTATACATATTCTGTTAATATATTTTGTTAATATATATATTATGTTGATTTTGTTAATATATTAAAATTCTAAGGATATGAGAAAATTTTTTAAGGGAAGCTTAGGAAGGATTAAAACTAAGGAGTTTGATTTCATTCAAATATTGAGAACAATCATAATTTTTCCAGCAAAAGACTTGAATTTCTAAATTTAGAGTTCATCGATAACCTGCTTTTAGACCAATTAGTACAGAAAATTATAGTTTAAATTGTTGCATTAAAGAACCTGCAAACATAGTCTACATACTGAAAATCCACATTTAAACACCTTAACAGATTTAGTTATAAATTTAGGTAAAAACTTGCAAATAGAGTTACACAACAATAGACAATTAGTAGAAAAGCTTACTGAAGAAGTTAAAAAAATAATACTAATTTAGACTATATTAAAGAACAAAACGAAAGATTACTAAAAAAGCATAATAATTTTGAGAAACAAATACCTAGTAATACATTCAGTGAAGAAATAGACAGAATAACACAAGCAGTTAAAAAATTAAACATAGACGATATAAACTCTAATACAAAAACTATTAAAACCTATACCATATAAACATTGGCAAATAAGAAATGAGTGAAAAAAGTTTTCTAGGACGCAGTAGAACTATACAGGAAGCTAGAAACTCGACAAGCAATATAAATGATATAATAACATCTGATAGTTTTTTAAACAGGATAATTAGACGAGGATCAGGCTCAAATAGTAATAGACAGTTGCTACAAATAGAAGATGAAATTGATGTAGACAGAAATATAGATTTATACAATCAACATCAGTTAGATATTTTAAATCCACGAACATTATATCAAACAGGAAGGTTTAATATTAACACAACATTAATACGAAGTAGTAGGGAGGAAAGTCTACGAGTAATAGATAGGACAGTAGAAATAGATTTATTGTCACCAGAAACTATACAAAAAATTAAACAGTCTGGTAAACATTTTATACACACAGGTTTAATAATAATAGGAGTAAAGGCTTTAGGAAGAAAGAATTTAGGAACAAAGCTACTAGCCTTAATATTAGATAAAAGTTGGAAAAATGAAATGAAAAAAGCAATTATATCAGGTATGGAAGTAGATTTAAGTCAGAATACAGCGTTATTTTATTGTACACCAGGAATACTTAAAGATATTAAAGATATAAACAATATAAAAATAGCACTACAAACAAAAGGTTATGAAAACTACGAGGGCAACAACTTAGTAATAAGCGTAGGAGTACTAGGAAAAGCTAGTAATAGCTCTGGTATGAAGTACAAAGTAATATAGAAGGAATAGTACAAACAATGGCTTCAAAGTCGATAAAAATGATAGATCCAATTAAGATAGATCCAGAACAATTAGCTGGATTAGAATGGAATTTAGATACTCTACAGGAAAATGACAATACAGTATTAGTACCTAAGAAAAGTGTCATATATGAAAAAACAGACGGTCAACAAAGTATAAGATTTGTAGACTTTAAGGAAAACGATAATATAAATGATGAGGATAATAAAGAATTTAGTTACATGAATATTATAGAAGACGAACCAATATACGATACAGAAACAGAGGATATAGATGAAATAAATACAGAGTGGTTAAAATTTGAACAAGAAGATATATGGATTATACTTTAATCGAAGAAGAAGAGGAAATAGATATAGGATTTAAAAGCGAAAATGTTACTAAAACAATAGAACAATAATAGATAAAAAATTTACAGAATTAAACATACAAGAGGAAGTAGATGATATGATAATAGATTGTATGACAGAATTAGGTATGACTTACGAGGAAAGTTATAAAACTTTACAAGAATACTATAATCTACCCTTAGTAGAAAGTATTATGCAAGGAAAAACAATGATATCAGAATTTTATGAAAAAAAAATATATTTATGGCAGATGAAGAGGAAAGTAAAAAACGACCACGAAATTTTATATACGGAGAAACAAGTGAAACAAATGAAATATATGGAAGAGAACCTTGGACAAGTCCTTCCGTTAATTATCAACAACAGTCTACATATAAAGGAACAGGTAAAAGATTACCGATAGGCCAACTATACAGTGGAAATATGTTATTATTAGAACAACAAAAACCACAGTTATAGGGAGATGAAATACTCACATGGGAACAAATAGTAGTAAGAATGTGGGAAACAAATAAAAAGGATAGTATGGATATGTTTTCATACTTAGAAACTACATTAGGCCCTATAGCATTAGGAATTTGGCAAAGTAAAAAAGCTCAAGATTCATCAGCAGTAAACACCCTAAAAGCTTTAGGAGACAACCCTTACAATTTCATATCACAAATAAGAACTCTTATTCTAGGAGTAGACCCAGCAAAAAATAACACTCTTATACAGGATACAGCTATTAGAAATTTAGAACAGTTAAGTATAGCAGACATGAAATACATAAATGAATTTACATTAGACTTTGCAAGATTATTATCACAAACAGGTAAAGCAATAGACGATAATTTATGTGATAAATACTTTATAAAACTGCCAGGAGATTTAGGAAAAAGTATACATGAATCATGGAAACAAACATATGGAAATACACAAATCTAGGAATAGGACCTAGGATAACCTATACATTTGGTATACTAGAAGAAAAATGTAAAGAAGTAGCATTACAGGAACAATTAAAAGAAATTCGTATGCATTTTGTAAAACAGCTATATACACACCACAAGCCTATGGTTTTATGAGAAAAGAAAAACATTAGGAAAAGTACAACATACAATAAAAATTACAAATCTAATTATAATAAAATAAATATGTTAAAAAACCTCAAACTAGAAAATGTAGATGTTTTATATGAGGTGATGAAAAACACTTAGCAAATAAATGTCCAAACAAAAATAAAAATATAGAAAGAACTAACCTAATAGAACAGTTAAATGATTATGAAATAGAGGCTATACAAACAGATGATTCAGATAATGAGTCAATTTACAGTATATTTAGTGAAGATGAAAACCAATAGCAAAAGTAACATATACATATATGAATACAGAAGAAGTATGTGAACATCAATGGATACATAATAGAGGAAACAATTATATAAAATGTTATAATTGTGGATTATTCCCTAGTATAGAAAAAGGTATCAATGTAATACGTGTTTTAAAGAAATATGTTACATTTGTATTAAAAAATTATACAATATAGAAATAAGTACATCCACAGGCAATAGGAAAATAGAAGATTTAAAGGTAACTATAGAAAAACTAGAAAAATTAGAAATAATAGTAGAATTACATACACTAAAAATTAAAGAGTTAGAAAGTAAATTAGAAAATCTAATAAAAGAAAACAACTCAAGAAATTAGCAAAATGTCAGTAGAAATAGTGAGTCTACATATATACAGACACAAGGATCTATGAACATGATAAAAATACAGTGTAGAATATGGTTAGATCAAACAAGTTTATAGATGTAACAGGATTAGTAGATACAGGAGCAACTACGAGTGTAATATCACATAACTTAGCACCAAAAGAATATCATGAAAAATTACCATACAAAATAGAAAGCAGAACAATAGAAGACAGGTTAATATCAGTAACACATTGTTTACGACCAATTGCAATACAGTTTTTAAACTTTTCAAAAAATTATAGTATAAAATACCCTATGCCACAAATAAATATTAACCCTGAATATATAAAATCAAAAGACTTTGTTCTTGGGTTAAATTTCTTATTTAACAACCATGGAGCACTTACATTAACAAGACATTTTATTACTTTTAGTAAAAACATTTATACTATTCCAACATTACGATATAATTATACATCAGAGATTGCGCAGAAGCGTGGTGGACAAGGTAATTTAGATTTTTTAAAAACACATACACTTAGAACAGAATTTATAGAAAACGAAAGCATGAAATTGTTAACAGAATTTTTAAATCATGAGTTAGAAAAGGAAGAGATATAACTAAAAGCTTAAATCATCCTATGATTCTACACCTTGAAAAAATAGGATTAATAGGAGAAGACATAACAAAATCTAAAGTACAATATACTTGTAAATTTAAATTAAAAACCCAGATATTACTATAAGAACAAGTAATATAGAATATAGCCCATTAGACAAAGAAGAATTTAGAAAACAAATCCCTGAGATGATATCACAAGGATTAATAAGAAAATCAGAAAGTTCTCATAGAACAGCAGCTTTTATAGTAAGAAATCACAGTGAAATAAAAAGAGGAAAAGCTAGGATAGTTTATAATTACAAAAGATTAAATGATAATACAATAGATGATGGGTATAATATCCTTAATAAAGACAGCCTATTAGGATTAATACAACAAAAGAAAGTATTTTCAAAATTTGACCTGAAATCAGGATACAATCAATTAAAGCTTGAAGAAAGTTTTAAACCATGGACAGCTTTTACATGTTCAGAAGGGCAATACGAGTGGAACGTACTTAGTTTCGGTCTAAAAATGCACCTATTTTTCAAAGATTTATGGACAGTATATTTTTAAAATATGAATTTTGTTTAGTATATATTGACGATATATTGGTAGCCAGTAACACTGTGTAGGAACATGAACAGCATCTACAAGAAGTATTTAATGAAATCAAAAAGAACGGTATAGTAGTTTCTAAAAAGAAAATGGAGTTATTTAAAAGAAAAATCTCTTTTCTGGTGTTAGAATTAGGAAATGGTAAAGTAGAATTACAGCCACATATATCTACAAAATTTTGGATTTTCCTGAAAAATTTGAAAACCTTAAACAAATACAGGCTTTTTTGGGATTGGTAAATTATGCTAGAAAATTTATTCCCAATCTATCAAAATTAGTAGGACCAATATACAGTAAGACAACAAAAATGGACAAAGGTATTTTAACAGTGAAGATATAAAGATAGTAAAAGAAATAAAAAATATGGTTAAAATATTAAACCATTAGAATTACCATTAGTAACAGACTATATAATAGTAGAAACAGATGGGTGTAAAGAAGGATGGGGAGCAGTCCTTCTATGTAAACCAAATAAATACAGCCCAAAAAATGATGAAAAATATGTGCTTATACGAGCGGAAATTTTCAAAATAAAAATAATTGGACAAATATAGATTTTGAAATACAAGCATTAATCTATTCTCTCGAAAAATTTAAAATATTTTTACATAAAGAATTCACAGTTCGAACAGATTGTGAAGCAATAGTTAAATTTATTAAAAATGATCAAAGTAAAAAGATGAACAGGACACGATGGGTAAATCTACAAAACATAATACAAGGGAATGGATATTTTATAAATTTTGAACATATTAAAGGAAAAAATAATAGGATAGCAGATATGTTATCTAGAAATATAAATAAGTGGTTTATTGCAGATGGAAAGAAAGAATGCTAAAGGCAAAGGAATCCTTATACTGCCTATACAGAATAAAAAATCTTCAATGACTTCTAATGAAGAAAAAGAGAAGATTCAACAGTTATATACAGAATTGATCAAAAGTTATAGACAACTTCCAGCATCGATTACAGGTATTGGGGAAGTATCACGATACTACAACCCAATAGAAACTCGTCCAAAAATATACAGAATACACAAAGGACGTTTACTACAACACAGAATACACAGAATCTAAACATTGTATTTGGAGGAATATACTCTCTCCAAAAATGTATTGACACCAACAAAAAGTTTAGTCCTATTGGTGGAATTACATTAACAGAAAACAACAGTGTCTACTTGATAATCTTTGGCATATTCAAACCATGCCACAAGCCTCAAGTTTTAAAATACAAGTCTTGACTGCTCTAAGTATGTACTTCTCTGAACAGAGCATGACAACACCTGAAAAAAGACACAAACCAAAGTTTACACATTATGTCATTTTTCGAGGTACAAAAATCGGTATTTTCAATAAATGGGAACTGTTGCAAAATACATACAATGTCCCAATCCAATTTATAAAGGTTTTGAGAGCTTTCAACAAGCCATCGAAACTGCAAGGGAACATTTTGGGGTTAAAGGTTTTTACATTGAACCCGAAGAGGTTAAAACATTTGCTGAAATAGCAAATACAAACCCAGAACAGTTAATCAAAGCTCAAGAGCAATTGATTACTGATATACAAGAACAGCTTATAAAGAAAGGAAAAGATACACAGTTTATACACATAAAATTGGAGAATGAAATTCTCAAACAAAAAATTGCATTACTCGAGGCAAAAAATACACAGTTATTACAAAAACTCGAGAAGAAAAAAGAAAATACAGAGATATACAGGACTTTTGAATCCTTCAGAACTAGGATTCTTGACACACCTTGGCATCAACAACTGAAGCCGGTGACAGATAGATTTCCAGAATTTGAGAGGATTGTTTCACGGAAAGTCTGTGAGCAATTTCCTTTAATTCTTTACAATCTTCAACACCAACTACTGGATCTCGCATTTCACATGGATAGTGAAAACAAAGGATTCAGTATAGTAGAAAGAACAGATGAAGACGGCAACGGTACAGGACTCCTGTTACTGCAAGTCTTTCAGCCTACACAGTTAACTGACGAACAGATAATCCAATTCTACCATCATGGTATGATTGATTACCTGGAAGTCAAGCTCAACAGAAGAACAGAAGATCTCCTCAATCAACTTGGAGAAAAAATAATTTTAACAGCAGGGAATATAGCAGCAAGAGCCTTGTTGCCAACCATTGGATGCAAGATTATTGCATCATTCCCTTTTACAGATTCTTACACTTACAGACCCGCCAGAAAAAGGATCTTCATTGATCATAATATTACAACAAATTACTTACGAACATGTATGACAAAGACAGAAATTGATTTTGCCGCCCTAAAATGGCTTAATCAACAAATAGAACAACCTACCAGTGATTTACAGCAGTTTATTAAAACTCATCAGGAAACTCCAGAAATTCCTGATTTCTTCCCATGGAAACAATATATTTAATTAGGGAAGGACACTATATACAGGTTTATGCAAAAACAAACTGGAGCATGCTATTGCCTTTTGCAGGGGAAGGCGATACACTTCAGCTTAGACACATAATCAACTTAGAAGACTACGAAGCAGATCACGGTGACTGCTCAAGCCCACAGTCAATTGACAGCACCACAGGGACTTCTAGACAGATTAAACAGCTAGAGGATTAAACAAGAACGAGTTCTCTATTCAAATGACGCATGCCATGACGTTAATTACAAAGCTTCTAGAAAATGACGTAGGCAATGACGAAGGACGAAAATAATTAAAGGACTCGATGATTTTTGTAATTATCTGTAATTATTGTTTAGCTTTTGTACGACTCATTCTGAGCCCTTTCTTTTTCTTTTTCTTTTCATTAATTTATTGTAAAATTGTTGAGACTTCGCCTATATAAGGCTGAAGAATTCATTTGTATAGACACACCGAAGAAATCAATAAACTCTTCAACTTCTAAAACTCTCTCATGGCACACTAAACCCCCTCTCAAACTCCTTAGTCTAGATCCTTATACAAGCTTCATATCCCCGTACTTCATATTATATCCTTAGTCAAAAATCCAAAAATCAAAAAACCAAAAAACCCAAAAATAATCATATCATCCGCTGAGCATATACTCTACCATCCGCTCATCCGTTGTGCATAACTACTAAGATCTGCTGTATCATACTATCTGTTGTATCATACTGTAAGTATTATGTGTTTATGTTTTCAATGTTTTTAATTTATATGTTGGTGTATATTCTCTATTGTTGACACCAAATGACTTCTAATGAAGAAACAGAGAAGATTCAACTGTTATATACAGAATCGATCAAAAGTTATAGACAACTTCCAGCATCGATTACAGGTATTGGGAAGTATCACGATACTACAACCCAATAGAAACTCGTCCAAAAATATACAGAATACACAAAGGACGTTTACTACAACACAGAATACCAGAATCTAAACATTGTATTTGGAGGAATTTACTCTCTCCAAAAATGTATTGACACCAACAAAAAGTTTAGACCTATTGGTGGAATTACATTAACAGAAAAACAAAAGTGTCTACTTATTAAAAATGATCAAAGTAAAAAGATGAACAGGACACGATGGGTAAATCTACAAAACATAATACAAGGGAATGGATATTTTATAAATTTTGAACATATTAAAGGAAAAAATAATGGGATAGCAGATATGTTACCATCCGCTCATCCACTGTGCATAACTACTAAGATCTGCTGTATCATACTATCTGCTGTATCATACTGTAAGTATTATGTGTTTATGTTTTCTATGTTTTTAATTTATATGTTGGTGTATATTCTCTATTGTTGACACCAAAACTTCTTACCCCATCTGATGCATTGGTATCATAGCAAGGCTTTCTTAAAATCTAAAAGACTAAGACAAGCTCCATATTTATGGCGTGTGATATATATATATATATATATATATATATATATATATATATATATAGGGATACATTCAAATGAAAACTATTATTTTGGAAAAAACCAAAGAACTAACCCCACCAATCAGAATTTTCTTTGTAATTATAATTGTTTAATTAAATATATTCACATCTAAGGGCATAATCGTAATTTTATGATAGAAATTTAAAACATTCCCATGTAACTGTTCCCTCCACCGGAAATTTAAAACATTCCCATGTAACTGTTCCCTGCATCAATGCATAATGCATTTATGCATAAATGCATACATGCATTAATGCATAAAAGTTAACTGTAAACTAATATCATGAAACTTCAGTGAATAAAGTATAATTAGAATATACAATATTATTAAGAAAATGATTAACAATATCTTGATATGCCTATTAATGAATTCATTGAACAATACCATATTATAAAGCAAGAATGATTACAAATATCATTAGCATAGTTAATATAAAAATAAAAAAAACAAAACATTAAGAAATAAATTTGTCAACAGACACAAACGCTGGATGATGCATACAACACAAATTCATATCAATAAATATCACCATGTTCCCAAAAAAAATAATTAGTAACATAACCGACCAGGATACCAAATATTATGAAATTAATCATATATGTGCATTAATGCATAAATGCGTAAAAGCATAAATGTGTAAATGCAAAGTGCAATGAAAGTGTAAATATAATGAAGAATGACCCAAACATACATAGCATGTAACAATCATTGGAACCAGCTTTATATAAATGTAAACTTCTGGAATAGGTGATGAGTTAAATAAACATAACCTAGTAGTATACATAAATGTACCAAACTACATGTCCAAATTTAAATCAAGACTCAAAATGTGTTACAATGATGGAAATTCACGATCAGAACACAGAATCCCTGATTCAATTATCTTTACGCTGCATTCGTTTTGACGGCCTTCCAACACCAGTAGATGTCCTCTTTCCTTTTTTAAGCTGACAATAACCATGACATAATTTGATTAAGTCGTACAATCGACGCTGTTAAAAATATGTAGAATATAATATGTGCTTTGATGCACATTTTCTGTTGAAAAAATAGGATCATGCTCAGTCACACCCTTACTACACACAAATTTTTTCAACATTAATGTGCCAGTTTCTGTCCCCAATACCAAACAACAATAACCAAATGCAATGAATTGAAATTAGTTTACGTTAGAAACACACCCTAATCTTACAAAAACAGATAAGATAGTAATTCAAGTCAATGATCATCATGTATGACACATTCAATTAACAAACAACATACCATTAACATCAATAATAAACAATGATGTTATAAATGATTACCATTTTTTTCACGAATCCTTTTTTTCTTGTTATCCCCAATAAGCTCCTTCTTCTTAGAGTTCAACTTACTTCTTTGCAAAACCTCTTCAGCTGCGTGTAGAATAATGCATCAAACACTAAAACTTGGACATATTAAAAGAAATTTTTAATAATGAAGCAATAATGACAATCATCCTTACCAATCATTTTCTTAGTGTATCGCCTAGGCTGATCTGAATTTGAACATAAAATAGGATTCGAGAGATTTCCTTCAACTGATATGGGATTATATTGATTTCCTTTCCCTGGTAAACAGATCAATATGTTATACTGTGAGCAAATACGTCTTTATTGATCAACAAATCCTACCGCATTAAAATGGAGTTCATCTCATAAAATCATTTACTAACGTACATAGATTACTTTAATGATTACATTGTAGGTTACATGAAAAATGATGACCTTTACGCTGAATAGAATGATCAGCAATAACAATGGGTTTGGACGGCCCCCCGCTCAATGAGGAAATATGACATGGAGTCTTGCGGGCTAGCCTCAAACTTTTGCGAGCTTCAAAAAGCAAAAACAAAAAATGTATTAATATAAATAGTAAGTCAAATGTCAACACCATATTGTTATGGAAACAGATGGGATTTGAACCTGTTCTCATTATGGTGATCAATAGTAAAAGGACCGACACTTTAGGGATGCCTTGATACGTTGATCTGATGATACACTGAAAACAGATAATCGTCCATTTATTACAACTATTACAAAAACAAAATCCATAATGGGGTGAACCAATTGGGAATCTAGAATCAAAAACTAATATCATAATAATGTATGAAACTGTTAATAAATAAAAAACAGACCTTTTTTGAACTATATTATAACATACAATAGCAGAATAACAGAGCAATCCACCAAACAAACAACATACATATGATTGTGAATATCATACAACCTATGAAAAATTGGGAATATTAATGAAATCAGCTAATATGGATGACATGAACAATGCCAACAAGTTTGAACAAGCCCCATACAATACATTTTTTTTATAGAACCCAAAAACACTCTTAGCAACAAGAATAAGATTTAGGTTTGTCACATCATGCTAAAATTTAATAATCCGTTGAACACACTACATTATACATCACATCATGCTAAAATTCAATAATCCATTGAACAAATATGGAGGATTTCAGTGCATATTCAAGCATACTCTTGAATTCATTGAACACAAACAGTGATGATTCAAATAAGAAAAACGAGCAATTTTGGTAAACTTATTCACAACTGAGTCAAAACAACAATGCACAAATAAAATCGATATATTTATGTTTCTGAGAACGAGAAATGGTTAACAACATCATATAAAGAAATATTAAACATATGAAATTAGACATACCGATATATATATGAGGATTTGATATGGAACACCAAGTCTCAGTCGCAAAATCAGGGTTTCAATTCTCTTCACCAATGTCGCTTATGCGGAAGCTTATATGGATTCTAACGGGGATGATTAAGTTCGGATAATCGTATAGATGGAGATTTGCATGTGAATTTGTTGAATTGTTGAGAAATCAAAGGAAGTTTTGGAGAAAATACGTAACTGATTCTAACGTGGGAGTATAAATTTGGGGGATTTCATATTTTGATTTCCGATTTTAGCCCTGGTATATGAACTGCACTAGTTTTTAAAGAAATGGAAATTACAATTTTTCCCTTTTTCATATTGACCATAGATCAATAAAATGTATGGTCAAGATTGGTTTCTTTAGTTTTTTCAATTATTTTAGTTTTCATTTGAATGCTATTCTATATATATATATATATATATATATATATATATATATATATATATATAGGGAAAGGATCAAATGTTAACCCTCTATTATTGCGATAATCGTGATAACTTTCAATGATTAATCAAAATCATTATTTTTTTATTGGAATAGTATCATTATACATATACAACGTTATGTTCTTTTATGTATATGTGTAAATTCACAAGCGTAAAAAAGTTATGATAAGTGTAAGTTACACTTACATCACTAAATATTTACTGATGTAAGTGTAACTTACACTAGTGTAAACTTTTTTACGCTTATTAATTTACACATATACATTAAAGAACATATTTGCGTATATGTGTAATGATGTTATTTCAACAAAAAAATAATGATTTTGATTGATATTAAATAGTTAACACGGTTATCACAATAATAGAGGGTTTACGATTGAACCTTACCATATATACATATATATACATATATATATATATATATATATATATATATATATATATATATATATATATCATAGCCAAATTTAGGATTATATTAATGAGAATTAAGTATAATAAAAAAGTTTTATTCTAATTGTGTTGGTTGATTTGTGTTATTGATATCTATTTTAAACTTGAATTAATGATCTTTAATCCAACTGGTTAATATTAAGTATCCATGACATGTAAATATAAAATAGGTCATGGGTTCAAGTTTCAATATGGGTAGTATTATAAAAGTTGATACATGAAGTTTTTTCAACAATGGGTTTCCTTCTGAGGGGGTTGGGGGTACTGTCCCGGCTGTGACACGAGTAGGTAGGTCCGATTAAGATATCACATATCGTTTGAAGTAGGATCACACATTTGTCGTTAAAAAAATCTATTCTAAACTTGAGCATAATTTTTTCGCTTTGTGGGAACACAGTGCAAGCGCGACAATAAGTTCAGTATGTAATGTCTCTTCCTTTTGAGTCTTCATATCAAAGTGCACCGACATGATAAATGTGGGGCTAGCCCACTTGGTATAGGTTTTGTCTCTTAGAAAGGAGGTCTTGGGTTCAATCCCAACCAATGGTGTAATTTGGTGTAATTTAGGAGTATGATAGATTTTTCGTTCAAAAAGAAGTGCACCGACATGTTGTATAGCGTGTAGATAAACCGAAAGAACACTACTACTTTAAACTAAATTAAAAAATACTAATTATATTTATATTATGCTAATTACAAATCTTTTTATGCATAATAGTGTTGTAACTTATGTATAGGGAGTTTTTTTAAAAAAAATTGACTTTTCACTTTTAACCCCAAGGTTTCTATATTTTGCAAAGTAACATTTTAAAATTTAATTATTTTTACTTTAAATCCAAAATTCTTCATCTTTTGTAATTTAATCTTACAAAATATATATTTTTAACTTTGGTCCCCTATACTTTTAATATATTTCAAATTTTCGTCTTACGTTTGTTCTGGGTTTTGCAAGTTAACACGACACAAACATGCATGTGCGATTCATCAATTTTACGTTTTGCTTTACGTTCATTCTAATTCTGTGAGTTAACACAACACAACGTGCGTGCATGGTTTATTGTTTTTAAATCTATTTTCTCCCTTTAACAGGTTCGTCACTACGCGTGAGTCTTAAATCGACTTAGTTATATTTTTATATGTTTTACGCTTTGGTCTTATTTTTTCATATTAACACACCATAATTTCAGTGTTGACAATCATTAATGTTGGTGTGATATTTGTGTTATTTTACGTGGTTTTACGCCCCCCGCAACATGGAGAGCTTAATTCTAGTTATATACTAATTACCAACTTTCTTATGTATTATGAGTTGTACAACATGCTTTAGGGGTTGTACTCACCTTTTGTCTTATTTCTTTTTAACTAATTTTTTTTATTTTCTTACCAATACTTTTACATCTTTTATAATATAGCTCAAATATTATTTTACTTTTAAAATTGGTGTCTAAACTTCTTATATTTTATAAAATTTTTGTTTTATGTTTCGGTCTATATTTGTCAAGTTAACACGCCATAACGTGCGTGAGTGGTTCAGTGTTTTTACGCTTATTTTTTCCCGTTTAACGCCCCATTGCAACGCGTTGGTCCAATATCGACTTACTTATTGTTTTATATATTTTACATTTCGCCTAACGGTGGTGTGTTCTTAGTTCTATGTTTTGGTCGAAGATCGGTTTATTTTTTTTAGCTTTTTTATACGAGTTTTTCGGTGTTAGTGGTCGTTAACGGTGGTGTGTCTTTGGTGTTACTTGACATGGTTGTACGCCCCTGCGAAAACACGGGGGGTTTAATTCTAGTTATTAATAAAGAATCATATATGATTTATTTTCTCACTTAACTTTAGAAAATACATATATTAATAAGAATATTACCTAGAATATTACCTAGAACTAGAACATACAGTGAAAATTAAGTGATTTAGAATGAGAAAAAAAGTTAAGTAACATTGAAAATGATAAATGAATTAAACATTAAAATTACACATGAATGAAAATTTGTGGCCCTTTAGGATCTTAGGCTCTTGCATGACCATCGAATATGAAGAATTTGTGTGTAGTTTGAGAGAAAATGAACAATACGTGTGATTGATTGTTATTGAATGTTAAAGATACTTACATGTATTTATTCCCTATCGTAGTTTATAACTTTCGTTCTTGACACTCTCAACCCTTATACATACATACATACATATATACATACATTTACATGCTAAACTCTAAGTATGACTTTGGAATAATTATATAAACGACCCAAAAGTTTAAGTATACTTAAACACTCATGTATTAAGGTAATTATATTTTCAACAAAAATAACAAAATCATACTATACCATTGAGGTGATGAGAAGCATCCCTACGTACTCACCGGTTACCTAATTGGAGTCGAGACTTGTTTTATATATATATATATATATATATGTATGTATGTATGTATGTATGTATATATATATATGTATGTATGTATATATATATATGTATATATATGTATATATATATATGTATATATATATATATATATGTATGTATGTATATATATGTATATATATATGTATATATATGTATGTATATATATATGTATATATATATATATATGTATATATATATATATGTATATATATATATATATATATGTATGTATATATATATATATGTATATATATATATGTATGTATATATGTATGTATATATATATGTATATATATGTATGTACATATGTATATATGTATATATATATATATATATGTATATATATATGGGAGGGATCAAATGAAACCAACTTTATAATTAAAAACTATGAAAATCACTTTCAACCAATCAAATTCTTTCTTTTTAAAATTTGTATTCTCTATTTAAAAGGTTAATAATGTAATTTTAACATCCTAATTTTAGTATATTTTGAAATCCTGATTTATCTTCTTATTTAATATTTTGTATATCTCATCATCATCTTCATCTCTTGTCTCTGCTACAAACCGATCACAATCATCCATTATAGAAACCTTTGTTCAACAAATCATTTATCAGAAATAGATTAAGGTGAGATATCGATTCATATGTGAAATCGATTTATATGATCAAACTATCATCGAAGAACAATACTACCATCGAAGAACATGGCCATCAGCTCCATTCATAGTGTAACATCTCGTATTATTTTACTATTAAAAGTTAATTTTATAAATAAGTAAGTTTGATATGGTGATGTTAAATAATTATAAAAATACTAATAATAATAATAATAATAATAATAACAATAATAACAATAATAATAATATAATAATAATAATAATAATAATAATAAAAATAATAGTGAAAACAATAATACTAATAATATTATAATTAATAAAAATAATTTATAAAAATTATTAAAAATAAATTAAAAAGTCCAGGGGGTAGTTTTGTAAATGTTGAAATTTGTTTTAAAAAGTTTAACACATGAAATGATAAGATTTAGAAGTACAGGGACCATTCTGTAAATTATTTAAAACCAACCCCCCTCCCCGTCGACCCATCTCGCCATCCGGCCACCCTCCGGCCAAACTCCGGCGACCCTTCAACACTCAAACGGACGCGGTTTTTACCTAAATAAAGTGCCCGACACACTCCGGTGGATGAATCGAACGTGGATCAATATCCAATTTAAAAAAATGGCAGTGCAATTACCACTAAAATTCGAACACCCACTATCTCGGCCGACCGTCCACCAAAATCACACACTATGCTATAAACTAATCGGAATAATCGTGTATATAATGCCATATATCAGTTACTAATCGAATGCAACCTTCATTGCCTCTGAAACGAGCTTAAACACCTCCATTGATCACCATCTTCGACCGCGACCTGCAACATAGTCGATACCCACCTTCTAAGTTCTATTCCTTAAAATTTACAGAGGGCTTTTTATCTTTAAAGCCATTAGAAACTTCCTACAAAGTTAATTCGATTATCATCAACAAATTCCACTCCAACAGATTCTGGCAAAGCCGCGACTGTTCTTCGTAGTGTTCATCATCAATCTAACTTCGAATCAGGTAATTAAACACACCTATATGTTCGGTTTATCATGGGGATTAAAAGCCCTAACCTTAATCTGGTTATTAATATCGAATTGATCTTCAATTGAATCGGTTTCAAACTAGGGTTCTTCGCGAATTTGGGGATTCTGGAAACAGTGTTTAAATTTAATTAAAACTACGTTTAATCGCGGTCTAGAGCCTTGGCTCACTGGTTAGTCGCGTGTGTGTGTGTACCTGGGGTCCCGGGTTCGACCCGGGCCAACCCCCTTTTTATTGTTTTATTTTTTTAAAAGCTTTATAAATACTTTAAAAATATGGAAAAATTTCTAAAAATTATAAAAATAAATTTTATTAATTTTCCTTATTTTAAATCTTACAAAATAATTTTCTGTGAATTTATTTTATTAAAAGCTTTAATAGAATTTTATAAAATATTATTTAAAAATATTAAAAATACTTATTTTTATAAAATAGATCCTAAATCAAGTTTAACTATGAAATAATCATGAAAATTATATAAATATTATTATAAATAATTATTTCCATAAGATAAATGCTATATTATCTTTAAATATATTTATAAATTCACAAATTATTTACAAATAAAATTGTGGGTTATTTCTTGTAAAATATATTTTAACTAAAGATATAGATTAATATCTTATTATTAATCAAAATACTATAATTGTAATTATCCTTATTTGTAATTATCTTTGGATAATTATAAATTATATAATTAAACCACATCATTTTTATAATTGATTCCAAAAATATATAAATACACTTATGAAATCCTCTTAATGGAATCAAAATGCAAATAAATACTTTGTAAACTTAATACCTATTAAGAACCCCATAATTCTAATCCTTGATTTAACGTTAATATCAAACTTAATCTTGTAAACATATATACATCCATTTGTGTACGTGTCACGTGTTAAACCAAACCAACCCGAATCTTACCAAATATATTTATTCGCAATAAACATATTTAAAGACTTAGTTACAATTAATAATAGGTATTGATCGTGCTTGATCGTGCTTTGCCTAATTCTTTGAAGTTCTTGTTCATTTCATTACAACAAATCAAGGTGAGTTTCCGTGGCCCTTTTTATGCTTTTATAATTGTTTCAATGTTTTCAAACTTGGGGGAAAAGTATGCTCACCCGTTTTCGATGCTGTACAATCTTACATTCAATTTTCATACTTGGAATCAATGTGATACTATTCTTATATTCTAATACATACATGGTGTTATTCTACGATTCTTACAACCATTAATTCCCGGGTTTGGGAACCAACGGATAGGTATTGGTAGTACTACTGGGTTGACACCCCCACCCTTCGACGATTGGTTAACTTGTGAGTTACCAACACAGCTGCCAGCAATCAGGCCAAGGGTGAATATATTCCGACGAATTTATATGCATAACTGTCATTAGGATTGGTTGTTTTAAACACATGTTATGTGGTTTTTGCTTACAGTATGATTCCATATCAAATTCTACACAGCATCAAATGTTTTAAATTTAAACCTGCGGAACTCACCAACATTATGTGTTGACATTTTGAGCATATCTTTTCAGGTGAACATAATCAAAGAGGGTAGCTAGTGCAGATGCCTTAGCAGAGACCTCAGGATTTCAATAATATTGCATATGTAATATTTGTCATTGGTTTTCATATTTGAACATTGTGTGATTTGTATTGGATCAATAAGACTATGATAGTCGTGGAACTGACTAACCACGACACAAGTCACCATTGTGTCGGGGGACGTCATGACACGAGAAGTTTGCATGTATTATATCTCTGTATTTATACCAAGTGTTATGACGATCCCGTCCGTCGCATCCTCGTGTTTCCGCTATAAGCGGGGGTGTGACAGATTGGTATCAGAGCCTTGGTTATAGAGAATTAGGTGGAGAATTCGACCTAGACTATAACCTAAGAACCTTCATATAGATTGCATGCTAGGGATTGTGTGCATTTGATTTTACCTAAATGTCTTCCATGGTTGGTGTGACACATAGACACCTGTATTCTGGATTTCCTGGCAAAAGGCCCTCGGGCTAAGGCAAGCATATCGCATATATCTCATTGCGAGACCTGGTATGCTTACCTGGGGATTTCTGGGATGAGTGATAAACTATGGTCAATACACAAATCTACAAGGCAAATAGGTCAAATATATTAAGTCTATGAACTTAATATACAAGTATGTTCCTACATACCTGATTTTATACATATGTGCTTGTTACCTGATCATTACTCTTAGTCTTTCACTATGGAATATCTAAACATAAGGGAACTTAGGTGATCACGCGGAGCGTTGATCTCGGATATTATATCCGACCCTATCATGGTTACGACTGAAATCCTGAAAGTATGACGGATATGCAGTTATCATTTAAATATATTGTGCTTATGTGCTTGGAAATCTAGTTGTTATTACATGCTATTAATGGAATACTATGGGTTCATGGACATAAGGACATCACATAAACTATGCTCAATAATACTATGATGTTAACTTGGGGTAAGTGAAGCTAAGGGTAATCATGCATGAGAAGTCTGGCTAATCTTATCGTGAGGTAACGATCATGAGTATCACAAGTCTCTATTTATACCCTAGGGTGCTAGAATCATAATTCTAGTAAGATCCTATTAAGGGTAATCAAACATTATTACCATATACTCAAGTCCTGTCCTATTTAGAGCCTTTATGGTATTTCCAAATCATTAAATTGACCTTGTGAGACGTGTCTCCACTTAGCATTTCAATAACTATTAAATGCTAAAATAAAAGTGGGATACATAATACTCTCTACACATACATAACATTATTATTTGAAGTAATGCTAAGGAAAATTGAGATGTTACGTAACTAGTTTAAGTGTCATACAAGGTATATCGTGGATGTGGTGGGAACGCTGCGGGGAACCCTATATATAAACATCACTGGTATACCAAGAATGCGCTTAAACTGGGCTACATAATAATCTTAATGGACTGAAGCATAGATTATTAGGATTTAACAGTGAAATCATGCATATATCTCAAGATAACTAAAGTATTCATCTGTCTGTGTCTAGAAAATGGCACCTAAGAGAGCTAACCGTAGAACCAACCAAGAGGGTGAGGCCCCGCAGAACAGGCGTAGGGGCAGACCAACAAGGGCAGGTGCTGCTCCAACTGGCAATAATCAGGGAACCGACAACCCTGACATAGCTGCTATGATTGCCCAGCAGCTAGCCACTTTGATCCCAACCATTGTAACCCAAGTGAGTGACACCCTGCTAAACCAACCTCTCCACGATGATCACAACACCAACGGTCAACACAACCATGGAGTAGGGGATAACGCTGGGAACGAAGTTGGAATCAACCAGGTTAAACGGGGATGTTCCTACAAAGAATTTGTGGCCTGCAAACCCCGGGATTTCGATGGAAAAGGCGGAGCAATAGCCTTGACCAGATGGTTGGAAAAGATGGAGGCAGTCATTGACATTAGTGGATGCCTCGATAGTCAACGTATCAAATATGCCACATGCTCATTACAGGGCAAGGCATTAACCTGGTGGAACACCCAGATTCAGGCCAGAGGAAGGGAGTCTGCAATGCAGCTAACCTGGGATGAATTCAAGGTGTTGATCACTGAGGAATACTGTCCTCTTAACGAAATACAGAAACTGGAGCAGGAATTCTGGAACCATGCCATGATTGGAGCTGGACACGCAACATACACCGATCGTTTCCACGAATTGGCAAAATTGGTTCCACATTTAGTGACACCAGAGTCCAAGAGGATCGAGAGGTATATTTGGGGACTCGCGCCTCAAATTCGAGCACTGGTAACTGCAGCTGCTCCTCCTACGATCCAGAGCGCGATTATGAAAGCTGGCGCTCTTACTGATGAAATGGTGAGAACCGGAGTACTGGGGAAGGGAGCTGAGAAAAGAAAGGAGTCCGGGTCTAATACTGGAAGATCCGATAAGAAGACTAAGACAGCCCGAAACTTTGTGGCTGTAACGCAGGGAAGGAAGGAATACACTGGATCGCACCCCAGGTGTAACAAGTGTAATTATCACCATTCCCCAGAAAAGTCGTGTCGTACGTGTACAAACTGTGGACGCTTGGGACACTGGGCGAAGGACTGTAGAACTGCGCCGAATCTGGTAGCACCTATCAACGCGGTTAACCCCGCTGGGAATGCCAGGGCATGTTACGAATGTGGGGGCCTCGATCACTACAGGAACACGTGCCCCCGACTGAATAGAGCACCTGGACAACAGGGGAATAATCAGCAGCAAGTGCTGGCTATAGCCGGTAATCCGAACCAGGGAAACCAAGGAAATGCTGCAAGGGGACGTGCCTTCGTCATTGGAACTAATGATGCCCGTCAAGATCCAAATGTTGTCACGGGTACGTATCTTCTCAACAACCACTTTGCATCCATATTATTTGATACCGGGGCAGACAATAGTTTCATATCTTCTGATTTTGCGCGCATGCTTGCCTTGAATCCTAGTAAGTTAGAAATCAGCTTTTCCGTAGAAATGGCCAATGGTAGATTCGTACCAGCAGATAAGATCATTAAACAGTGCTCTATAATATTAGAAGACCATGCTTTCAACATAGACTTAATACCTTTCGAGCTAGGGAGCTTCGACGTAATCGTGGGAATGGATTGGTTGTCAAAGCACGGAGCTGAGATCGTTTGTCGAGAGAAAGTAGTACGAATCCCTATGCCTAATGGGGAGGTACTCAAGATTCAAGGTGAACGACCAGGGAGAACTCTGAAGCTTATTTCTTGCATGAAGACGCGTCGTTGTCTATGGAAGCAGTGCTACGCACTCCTGGCTCATGTGGTAGAAAAGAAGGAAGAAGGTATCAAGTTGGCAGATATTCCTGTGGTGCGAGATTACCCGGAAGTATTTCCTGATGATTTGTCGGGTTTACCTCCTCTACGAAAGGTGGAATTTCGTATCGAGTTGGTTCCTGGAGCTACGCCGGTAGCAAAAGCACCATATCGTTTAGCACCATCTGAAATGCAGGAATTATCCAGTCAACTACAAGAGTTATTGGAAAAGGGATTCATTCGGCCGAGTCATTCACCATGGGGAGCACCGGTTCTATTTGTCAAGAAGAAAGACGGGTCATTTCGTATGTGTATCGATTATCGCGAGCTGAACAAGTTGACGGTGAAGAATCGATACCCTCTTCCCAGAATTGATGATTTGTTTGATCAACTACAAGGAGCTTCATATTTCTCCAAGATTGATCTTCGTTCTGGATATCATCAACTGAGAGTTTTTGAAGATGATATACCGAAGACAGCGTTCAGGACTCGTTATGGGCACTATGAGTTCTTAGTCATGCCATTCGGATTGACTAATGCACCAGCTGTGTTCATGGATCTGATGAATCGGGTGTGCAAACCATACTTGGATAAGTTCATGATCGTGTTCATAGACGATATACTTATCTATTCTCGTTCAAAAGAAGATCACGAGAAACACCTCCGAGCAATTCTTGAACTATTGCGGGAAGAGAAACTTTTCGCTAAATTCTCGAAGTGTGAGTTCTGGCTCCAGGAAGTGAAGTTTTTGGGCCATGTGGTTAACAAAGATGGAATTCACGTGGACCCCGGCAAAATTGAAGCTGTGAAGAAATGGGATACACCCCAAACGCCATCAGAAATCCGACAATTTTTAGGATTGGCCGGGTATTATCGACGGTTTATTGCGAACTTTTCAAAAATCGCACAACCGTTGACTATGCTAACCCAGAAGGATAAGAAGTTTGATTGGGGACATGCACAAGAACAAGCTTTCCAGACGCTAAAGGAAAAACTGTGCAATGCTCCAATACTATCCCTTCCGGATGGAACTGATGACTTCGTGGTGTATTGCGATGCTTCGCATCAAGGATTAGGATGTGTGTTAATGCAAAGAGATAAGGTGATTGCCTACGCCTCACGACAACTAAAGGTGCACGAAAAGAACTACACGACTCATGATTTGGAGTTGGGCGCCGTAGTTTTTGCACTGAAGATATGGAGGCACTATCTGTATGGAACCAAATGCATCATCTACACTGATCATAAGAGCCTACAACACATCCTGAATCAGAAAGAGCTCAACATGCGACAACGACGATGGGTAGAACTACTTAGTGACTACGATTGCGAAATCCGGTATCATCCGGGGAAAGCAAATGTGGTGGCTGACGCCCTCAGTCGTAAAGAACGCGTAAAACCACTACGTGTTAGAGCTTTGGGATTGACTATACAAACAAACTTGAAAGCTCAAATTCAAAGCGCGCAAGGTGAGGCTCTAAAAGAAGAAAACCTTGCAGAAGAAGAGTTCCGAGGGTTGGATAAACAAATGAATCGCAAGGATGACGGCGCATATTATTTCATTGATCGCATGTGGGTTCCCAAATGGGGAGGTGTACGCACACTAGTCTTGGATGAAGCACACAAGACTCGATATTCTGTTCATCCCGGTGCAGACAAGATGTACCATGATCTGAAGGATCTATACTGGTGGCCGGGTATGAAGAAAGACATTGCTCAATATGTGAGCAAATGCTTGACGTGTTCCAAGGTAAAAGCTGAACATCAGAAGCCATCGGGACTATTGCAACAACCCGAAATTCCCGAGTGGAAATAGGAGAACATCACTATGGATTTCATTACCAAACTCCCGAGAACGCCAAGCGGACACGACTCGATATGGGTCGTAGTGGATCGACTGACAAAATCTGCTCACTTCTTGCCTATCCGAGAAGATTATAAAATGGATAAACTGGCAAGATTGTACATCAAGGAGGTCGTGACACGGCATGGGGTGCCGGTGTCAATCATATCCGACCGAGACAGTCGATTTACTTCACGATTTTGGCAGACGTTGCAGAAAGCGATGGGCACTCGACTAGATATGAGTACCGCCTATCACCCACAAACGGATGGCCAAAGTGAACGAACGATACAAACGTTGGAAGACATGCTGAGAGCTTGTGTAATCGATTTTGGTGGTAGCTGGGATACTCATTTACCATTGATTGAGTTCTCTTACAACAACAGTTACCACACAAGCATTGGATGTGCTCCATTTGAAGCATTATACGGGAGGAAATGTAGATCGCCAGTGTGTTGGGCTGAGATTGGTGAAAGCCAGCTAACAGGCCCAGAAATCATCCAAGAAACAACCGTCGGAAGCCCTTAGAATTCAATGTTGGAGATCACGTCTTACTCAAAGTCTCTCCCTGGAAAGGGATTGTACGATTTGGAAAGAAAGGGAAGTTAGCCCCTCGATACGTAGGACCATTCGAGATTACAGAAAGAATCGGTCCGGTGGCTTACCGATTGAGGTTGCCACGAGAACTCAGCGGTGTACACGATACTTTTCACGTGTCAAACCTCAAGAAGTGTTTGGCGGACGAGTCCTTACATGTGCCAATTGAAGAAATCAAGATTGATGAGAAACTCCATTTTGTGAAAGAACCAATAGAAATAATGGATCGGGAGGTCAAACAATTAAAACGCAGCAAAATCCCAATTGTTCGAGTGAGGTGGAACTCAAGGCGAGGTCCAGAGTTCACCTGGGAACGTGAGGATCAAATGAAATTCAAGTACCCTCATCTTTTCGTTTCAGCCTCCTCGTGAATAAATTTCGGGACGAAATTTCCTGAAGTAGGGGAGACTGTAACATCTCGTATTATTTTTACTATTAAAAGTTAATTTTATAAATAAGTAAGTTTGATATGGTGATGTTAAATAATTATAAAAATACTAATAATAATAATAATAATAATAATAATAATAACAATAATAACAATAATAATAATAATAATAATAATAATAATAATAAAAATAATAGTGAAAACAATAATACTAATAATATTATAATTAATAAAAATAATTTATAAAAATTATTAAAAATAAATTAAAAAGTCCAGGGGGTAGTTTTGTAAATGTTGAAATTTGTTTTAAAAAGTTTAACACATGAAATGATAAGATTTAGAAGTACAGGGACCATTCTGTAAATTATTTAAAACCAACCCCCCTCCCCGTCGACCCATCTCGCCGTCCGGCCACCCTCCGGCCAAACTCCGGCGACCCTTCAACACTCAAACGGACGCGGTTTTTACCTAAATAAAGTGCCCGACACACTCCGGTGGATGAATCGAACGTGGATCAATATCCAATTTAAAAAAATGTAACACCCGTATTTTTACTAGTAAGAAATAAAAGAATAAAGAGAAAGAAAAAGAAGGAAAAAGAAGTCAACCCCAAGTTGGAGGACCAAAAGTGCAAAATGAAAAAAAAAATCTTATTAAGTTGGTAAAAAGGTGGCATGGCCGCCCATTACCATCTGCATTTCACTTCATTCGAACTTTTAGAGAGAGAAAGCAGCAGGAGCAGAAAACCCTCGGATTTCTGAGGAAAGATCCGAGAAATTCGAAGCCTTTGGTAAGAATTCTCTAGTTTTTGAAGTTTTAGATAATTCTAGAACCCTATGTGTGCTTATAAGTGTGTCTTGTGTGTTCGGGCGATGTGGTGTGTGGTGTTTTAGGTGTTAGAACAAGTTGAGAAGGTTCGGGTGCAGGGTGTAAATTCGAAGAAGACGACTAAGGTGAGTTCTAGACCCCGTTTTTACTGTTTTTAAATGTTTGGGGCTGGAAAATGCATGTAAAAATGTTTTTATAAAACTTGGGTTTGATACCCGTATGATTAGAATGTGTATGTTTATGTTTATGTTAGATTATGCCTAAAATCATATGTTTATGTTTGGAATTAGGCATTCTGATGTTTTGGACTTGAATTATGAATTAGACATATGAGTAGGATGCTAATGTGACTGAAAATGGGACTTAGAATAAATAAGCAAAAGTTGGTAAGTCCACTAGTGGTCATACGACCAACAGTGTGGTCGTATGACCAGAATAAATTTCTAAGTGTTGAGCCCAATAGGACTCATACGACCAACAGTGGTCGTATGAACATGTGATATTTTCTAAGTATGAGGCCCATAGTACTCATACGACCAACAGTGGTCGTATGATCATGAGAATTTTTCTAAGTATGGGCTCATGCGACCAACAGTGGTCGTATGATCCAAATATGTTTCTAAGTCCAGAGTGGTACGACCAGCAGGGGTCATACGACCAGGTCGTATGACCAGTGAATAATTCTAAGTGTTAGGTGAAAAGTCCAGCAGGACTCATACGGCTAATAGTGCTCATACGACCAGGGGTTATACGACCAATAGTGCTAAAACGCCTAGACACTTAGAAATTTTTCAGGAAATTTCCAGTAAGCCCGAAGTTCGAGGTTTGACCAGGGTTGACTAGGGTTAATAAATAATGATGTCTCATGCATATAATGATGAGTATGATTAACCCTAATTGTTACTAATATTATTATTAGTGCATTATTGTTATCAATATTATTAAAATATTGTTAAGTAAGGTATGATGAATGTATGATGATGAACGTATGATGATGAATGTATGATGATGTTTGAATGTAATAATATCCCTTTTCTTAATATTATTAATATTATGATTAGGAATATTATTAAGAGAATGAATAATATTATTAATAATATTATTTGTATTATTATTATTATTATGCTTAGTAATAATAATACTGTATGTTCTATGTGGAATGATCATGATCAATAATTATTATCATTAATAAAGTGGAAGATTAATGATAAAGAGGAATGGAACGTGAACGAATGAACGAAAGTCTTGCAAGCAAATGAATGGAGGTGCACACCCCTGGCAGGTGTTAGCTCAACTGTGATGCGGGTTCGCTACCCGAAGGATGCACACAGGATCAATCCTTGAGATTGATATAGAGGTGAGTGACTTGGTGTCACAACAGACTCACAGGAATGTAGGTCAATCTTTGTGATTGGCTTAGAGGTGAGTGACTTGGTGTCACAACAGACTCACAGTATATGGGTCAATCTTTGTGATTGGCTCAGAGGTGAGCGACTTGGTGTTGCAACAGACTCACAGTTTAATTAAAAAGGAATGTTTAAAAGTACGAATTGAACGATGATGCAGATAATGAAAGTATTACCTATGTGTACGTACGATGTATGATCACTTGTGACAAATTGAGGAATGGTTTTTGAACGAAAATTAAAGTATTTTAACTACAAAACTAGAACTCACTCAGCAACGCTGACTTTTATGTATTTTCCAGTTGGCAGGTGACAGGTTGCTGAGGATGGCACACAGGGGTGGCTACTTGGCGGGAAGACTGACATCCATTTTGCTTTGACGATACTGTTGTTCTGTAATTCATTCAATCAAATATTTTGTGACTTAGAAACTAGAATGTATTGCTTAGCAACAGTTTTTATTATGAATGGATGTTTTGTTAAACATAATTCCGCTGCTTAAATTATAATATGTATATTTTATGCTGTGAATGACCAACTGTGAGGTGCCCGGGAATGGGGCCTTACAAGTTGGTATCAGAGCTAAAGTTTAAGTGAATTGGGTAAAATTTTTCAAAATAAACCTTAACTTAAACTGAGAATGGGACGGAAAGAAGGATGTCAGCCCGAGTAGCCATGTGCCATCAGGTATTGTTTTCTTAAAAATTTACCAGACTTATGTGCGTGTGCTATATGTGATTTATGTGTTCTTAGTAGATTTAGATACTGATGTAGTCAGGATAGGAAAAAGCTTGGGGTGTGAAGAGTAAAGTAAGTGGCTAATCACAACTGGCCACTGTAATTAGGGACTTACTATACTTGACATAAACTAAGTTGTTCCTTGAATGACTGTTTTAGTGTTTGAATCTTATAGTGCATAGGAGAATGGCTGGGAAGAAACCTTCTAAGGCTGCTAGAGGTAGAGGTCGTCCGCGTACGACTAGGAACAGCACTAAAGCTCCTAAGACGACTCCTGTGAACCCTGAGGTTCCTAACCGGAATGAAGAAACCGAGAATGCGAGCCTGAATGCCTCAGCTAGGGAGGCGATTGCTGATGAGGTACACCAAGTCCTGCAGGCAGTCATGCCATCTGTGGTGACTGATGTTATTCGTGCTGTGAGGAATGAAGAGAGAAAGGAGAAGGAGGACAGGAGAGGGTCAACTGGGAAGGAAAGCAAGGGAGGAGATGAACGACCGAATCCTGAGGTAGTAGTATCTGATGAAGAGGAAGATGATGTAGCTGGGGTGACGACCAAGGGATGCAATTACGGGGCATTCCAGAGGTGCAGACCCCCGACTTTTGATGGAAATGGCAATGCGGCTGCTGCCCATCGTTGGGTAAGGGAAATGGAAGCGGTACTCGAGATCAGTGAGTGCCGGGAAGATCAGAAGGTAAAATTTGCCACCCACTCTTTTACCGACTCAGCACTATGTTGGTGGGACAATATTGTCCAAGCTGAGGGAAGCAGGGCCATAAGCAAGATGAAGTGGCCCGAGTTGAAGAGGCTGGTGATTGAGGAATTCTGTCCTCACAGGGAACTGGATAAGATTGAGAGGGAGTTTCTGCAACTCGAGGCGGGAACCATGAACCACCAGCAATACACTGCCAAGTTCAATGAAATGGCAAGGCTGGTGCCAGACCAAGTGACACCGGTATCTCGCAAGATTAACCGGTATATTCAGGGACTGCCAGCCGATATTCGTAAGCATTTGATTGCTGCACGACCCAGCACTTTTAGGTCGGCAGTAGATTGGCTGGGAGGCTCTACGATGAGAGAGAGGTAGCGGATGCGGAGGTGAAGAAGACTGGTGGTGGTGACCGAAACTGGAATGGGAAACGGTTCGGGCGTGGCGGTTTTACTCCGAACAATAAAAAGATGAAAGTGGATGACCGAAGGGTGGTGTCATCAAGCTCGAAGCCCAAGAGGTGTGGCAAGTGCGGGAAGGAGCATACGGGTGAGTGCAAATCGAGGCTCAACGTGTGTTTCAAGTGCGGGAAGCCGGGGCATATGCTGAAGGATTGTAAGGATCTGAGGTGTTATAACTGCGGCGAGGCGGGCCATATGAGCAGGGATTGCAGGAAGCCAAGGGCTGAGAGTTCCGGGGGAAAGAAGACGGCTGGAACTGAAGGGCAGAGGGCGAGCGCCAGAGCTTTCACCATGACCAGAGAGGAGGCTAGGACGGACCCCGATGTTGTATCAGGTACGTTCCTAGTAAATCAAACTCTTGCTTCTGTGTTATTTGATTCTGGTGCTAGTAGGAGTTTCATTTCTGCAACTTTCTGTGCTAAGTTGCCTGTTTGTAGTAAATGTATTAGTGAGCCTTTTATGTAGAAACTGCTATTGGTAAGTCCACTAGAGTTACTAATGTGATAGAGGACTGTACCATAGAGTTAGATGGTCATAGGTTTGCTGCCATGTTACATGTAATGCCTCTAGGAGGATTCGACGTAGTGTTAGGGATGGACTGGTTAGCAACCTACGAAGCGAATATCGTGTGCCGAAAGAAGATGATTAGATTGACGGCGACCGACGGGGGTCCGGTGACGATTTATGGCGATCGAGTTACGACGATTCCGAAGGTGATCTCGATGGCGGTGGCGGGAAAGTGTATGAGGCGCGGATGCAGCGCCTACTTATGTTATGTAAAGAATGTAGAGACGCCAACACCACAACTATGCGATGTACCAGTGGTGTGTGACTACCCAGATGTGTTTCCCGAAGACCTATCAGGTTTGCCACCTGACCGAGAGATCGAATTCCAGATCGACCTGATACCGGGTGCCCAACCTGTCGCGAAAGCACCGTATCGCTTGGCTCCGACGGAGATGAAAGAATTGATGGATCAGTTGCAGGAGCTGCTGGATAAGGGGTTTATTCGACCGAGTATCTCACCTTGGGGTGCTCCGGTTCTGTTCGTAAAGAAGAAGGATGGTAGTATGCGGATGTGCATCGACTACCGCGAGCTGAATAAACTGACGGTGAAGAACAGATACCCCTTACCAAGAATCGATGACTTGTTTGATCAGCTCCAGGGTGCCAGTTGGTTCTCAAGGATAGATCTTCGATCTGGCTACCATCAATTAAAGGTGAAGGAACAAGATATCCCTAAAACAGCCTTTCGCACGCGCTATGGTCATTACGAGTTCCTTGTCATGTCTTTTGGGTTGACCAATGCGCCGGCTGCTTTTATGGATTTGATGAACCGAGTGTGTCGGCCAATGTTAGATAAATCAGTAATTGTGTTCATTGACGATATTCTGATTTATTCAAGGAGCGAAGAAGAGCATGCCGGTCACATTCGGGAAGTGTTGGAGACTTTGAGGAGGGAGAAGCTGTATGCTAAGTTCTCCAAGTGCGCCTTTTGGCTACGCGAGGTGCAATTTCTGGGTCACGTGGTGAATGCAGAGGGAATCATGGTGGACCCAGCGAAGGTGGAGGCTGTGATGCAATGGAAATCACCAAAGACGCCATCCGAGATTCGTAGCTTCTTGGGATTGGCGGGCTATTACAGGAGATTTATTCAAGACTTCTCCAAGATAGCCTCACCTTTAACAAAATTAACTCGCAAGGATGTAAAGTTCGTGTGGGGTCGAGAACAGGAGGATGCATTTGAGGAATTAAGATGAGACTAACACAAGCTCCTGTCTTGACTTTGCCCGAGGGAAATGAAGACTTGGTGGTCTATTCGGATGCATCCTATTCTGGGCTAGGTTGCGTATTAATGCAACGTGGAAGGGTAATAGCCTATGCATCCCGACAGCTGAAGACCCACGAAGTCAACTATCCCACACACGATCTAGAATTAGCCGCGGTGGTTTTTGCGTTAAAGATTTGGCGGCACTATCTATACGGGACGAAGTGCACAATCTTCACTGACCACAAAAGCTTGAAGTATTTCTTCGAGCAGAAGGATCTAAACATGAGGCAGAGGCGGTGGTTGGAACTGATAAAAGATTATGATTGTGAGATCCATTACCACCCGGGCAAAGCCAATGTGGTGGCTGATGCCCTTAGCCGAAAAGAAAGGCCTGAGCCGATCCGGGTGAAGGCTTATCAGTTGATTATGACCTCCGATGTGATGACACAGGTTAAGGAGTTTCAAGACGAGGCTTTGAAAGAAGATCGTCTTAACTCCGAAAGGATGAGAGGTCTAGTGACGGAGTTGGGTGAGAACACTCTAGGTGTTAAGACCCGATTTGGGCGAATGTGGATTCCTCGATACGGGGATCTACGTAGTAGGATTATGGATGAGGCCCATAAGACACGATACTCCATTCACCCCGGTGCTACCAAAATGTACCACGATATGAAGAAAGACTACTGGTGGCCGGGCATGAAACGCGACGTAGTGGAGTACGTAAGTAAGTGCTTGACTTGCTTACAAGTGAAGGCGGAACACCAGAAGCCCTACGGGAAGATCCAACCGTTGGATATACCCGAATGGAAGTGGGAACACATCACCATGGACTTCATCACGAAGTTACCGCGTACCCCGAAAGGGTATGATGCTATATGGGTGATAGTTGATCGATTGACGAAGAGTGCCCACTTCCTACCGATCCGCGAGACGTATTCATCTGAAAGATTGGCGGATCTATTCATTAAAGAAATTGTAGCTCGTCATGGCGTACCGGTGTCTATTGTGTCTGATCGTGACACCCGGTTTACCTCCAAGTTTTGGAAGAGATTTCATGATGCGATGGGGACGAGGCTACACGTTAGTACAGCATATCACCCTCAGACAGACGGTCAGTCTGAGAGGACGATCCAAACACTCGAAGACATGCTTCGGGCGTGCGTGATTGACTTTGGAGGAAGTTGGGACGATCACCTGCCGTTAGCAGAATTCTCGTACAACAATAGTTATCACGCCAGCATTGGCATGCCACCTTACGAGATGCTATACGGGAGGAGGTGTAGGACGCCCGTATGTTGGGGAGACATTGGACAGAAAGAACTGGGAGGTGTTGAGGTGATTGAAGCAACGACTGAGAAATTAGAAAAGATCAAAGCCTTCATGAAGGCGGCGAAAGATAGGCAAAAGTCGTATGCTGACAAGAGGCGAAGACCGATAGAGTTCAAGGTTGGTGACCGAGTTATGCTGAAGGTCTCGCCCTGGAAGGGAATCATTAGATTCAGGAAAAGAGGTAAGCTAAGCCCGAGGTATATAGGACCTTTCCGAATTATCGCACGGGTAGGAGAGGTGGCCTATCGACTTGAATTGCCAGATGAGTTAAGTGGAATTCATCCCACATTCCATGTATCTCATCTGAGGAAGTGCTTAGCTGATGAAGACATGGTTGTACCACTGGAGGATATTGAAGTAGACGAACGGCTCAACTACGTGGAGCAACCAGTAGCAATCATTGATCGTAAAGAAAAGAGGTTGAGGAATAAAGTGGTTCCTCTTGTGCGTGTACAGTGGAAGCACAGGAAGGGATCCGAGTCTACGTGGGAGACTGAAGAAGAAATGAGACAGCACTACCCACATCTGTTTGAGGAATAACAGGTTTCGGGGACGAAACCTATATAAGGGGGGTGGACTTGTAACACCCGTATTTTTACTAGTAAGAAATAAAAGAATAAAGAGAAAGAAAAAGAAGGAAAAAGAAGTCAACCCCAAGTTGGAGGACCAAAAGTGCAAAATGAAAAAAAAAATCTTATTAAGTTGGTAAAAAGGTGGCATGGCCGCCCATTACCATCTGCATTTCACTTCATTCGAACTTTTAGAGAGAGAAAGCAGCAGGAGCAGAAAACCCTCGGATTTCTGAGGAAAGATCCGAGAAATTCGAAGCCTTTGGTAAGAATTCTCTAGTTTTGAAGTTTTAGATAATTCTAGAACCCTATGTGTGCTTATAAGTGTGTCTTGTGTGTTCGGGCGATGTGGTGTGTGTGTTTTAGGTGTTAGAACAAGTTGAGAAGGTTCGGGTGCAGGGTGTAAATTCGAAGAAGACGACTAAGGTGAGTTCTAGACCCCGTTTTTACTGTTTTTAAATGTTTGGGGCTGGAAAATGCATGTAAAAATGTTTTTATAAAACTTGGGTTTGATACCCGTATGATTAGAATGTGTATGTTTATGTTTATGTTAGATTATGCCTAAAATCATATGTTTATGTTTGGAATTAGGCATTCTGATGTTTTGGACTTGAATTATGAATTAGACATATGAGTAGGATGCTAATGTGACTGAAAATGGGACTTAGAATAAATAAGCAAAAGTTGGTAAGTCCACTAGTGGTCATACGACCAACAGTGTGGTCGTATGACCAGAATAAATTTCTAAGTGTTGAGCCCAATAGGACTCATACGACCAACAGTGGTCGTATGAACATGTGATATTTTCTAAGTATGAGGCCCATAGTACTCATACGACCAACAGTGGTCGTATGATCATGAGAATTTTTCTAAGTATGGGCTCATGCGACCAACAGTGGTCGTATGATCCAAATATGTTTCTAAGTCCAGAGTGGTACGACCAGCAGGGGTCATACGACCAGGTCGTATGACCAGTGAATAATTCTAAGTGTTAGGTGAAAAGTCCAGCAGGACTCATACGGCTAATAGTGCTCATACGACCAGGGGGTTATACGACCAATAGTGCTAAAACGCCTAGACACTTAGAAATTTTTCAGGAAATTTCCAGTAAGCCCGAAGTTCGAGGTTTGACCAGGGTTGACTAGGGTTAATAAATAATGATGTCTCATGCATATAATGATGAGTATGATTAACCCTAATTGTTACTAATATTATTATTAGTGCATTATTGTTATCAATATTATTAAAATATTGTTAAGTAAGGTATGATGAATGTATGATGATGAACGTATGATGATGAATGTATGATGATGTTTGAATGTAATAATATCCCTTTTCTTAATATTATTAATATTATGATTAGGAATATTATTAAGAGAATGAATAATATTATTAATAATATTATTTGTATTATTATTATTATTATGCTTAGTAATAATAATACTGTATGTTCTATGTGGAATGATCATGATCAATAATTATTATCATTAATAAAGTGGAAGATTAATGATAAAGAGGAATGGAACGTGAACGAATGAACGAAAGTCTTGCAAGCAAATGAATGGAGGTGCACACCCCTGGCAGGTGTTAGCTCAACTGTGATGCGGGTTCGCTACCCCGAAGGATGCACACAGGATCAATCCTTGAGATTGATATAGAGGTGAGTGACTTGGTGTCACAACAGACTCACAGGAATGTAGGTCAATCTTTGTGATTGGCTTAGAGGTGAGTGACTTGGTGTCACAACAGACTCACAGTATATGGGTCAATCTTTGTGATTGGCTCAGAGGTGAGCGACTTGGTGTTGCAACAGACTCACAGTTTAATTAAAAAGGAATGTTTAAAAGTACGAATTGAACGATGATGCAGATAATGAAAGTATTACCTATGTGTACGTACGATGTATGATCACTTGTGACAAATTGAGGAATGGTTTTTGAACGAAAATTAAAGTATTTTAACTACAAAACTAGAACTCACTCAGCAACGCTGACTTTTATGTATTTTCCAGTTGGCAGGTGACAGGTTGCTGAGGATGGCACACAGGGGTGGCTACTTGGCGGGAAGACTGACATCCATTTTGCTTTGACGATACTGTTGTTCTGTAATTCATTCAATCAAATATTTTGTGACTTAGAAACTAGAATGTATTGCTTAGCAACAGTTTTTATTATGAATGGATGTTTTTGTTAAACATAATTCCGCTGCTTAAATTATAATATGTATATTTTATGCTGTGAATGACCAACTGTGAGGTGCCCGGGAATGGGGCCTTACAAAAAATGGCAGTGCAATTACCACTAAATTCGAACACCCACTATCTCGGCCGACCGTCCACCAAAATCACACACTATGCTATAAACTAATCGGAATAATCGTGTATATAATGCCATATATCAGTTACTAATCGAATGCAACCTTCAATTGCCTCTGAAACGAGCTTAAACACCTCCATTGATCACCATCTTCGACCGCGACCTGCAACATAGTCGATACCCACCTTCTAAGTTCTATTCCTTAAAATTTACAGAGGGCTTTTTATCTTTAAAGCCATTAGAAACTTCCTACAAAGTTAATTCGATTATCATCAACAAATTCCACTCCAACAGATTCTGGCAAAGCCGCGACTGTTCTTCGTAGTGTTCATCATCAATCTAACTTCGAATCAGGTAATTAAACACACCTATATGTTCGGTTTATCATGGGGATTAAAAGCCCTAACCTTAATCTGGTTATTAATATCGAATTGATCTTCAATTGAATCGGTTTCAAACTAGGGTTCTTCGCGAATTTGGGGATTCTGGAAAACAGTGTTTAAATTTAATTAAAACTACGTTTAATCGCGGTCTAGAGCCTTGGCTCACTGGTTAGTCGCGTGTGTGTGTGTACCTGGGGTCCCGGGTTCGACCCGGGCCAACCCCCTTTTTATTGTTTTATTTTTTTAAAAGCTTTATAAATACTTTAAAAATATGGAAAAATTTCTAAAAATTATAAAAATAAATTTTATTAATTTTCCTTATTTTAAATCTTACAAAATAATTTTCTGTGAATTTATTTTATTTAAAAGCTTTAATAGAATTTTATAAAATATTATTTAAAAATATTAAAAATACTTATTTTTATAAAATAGATCCTAAATCAAGTTTAACTATGAAATAATCATGAAAATTATATAAATATTATTATAAATAATTATTTCCATAAGATAAACGCTATATTATCTTTAAATATATTTTATAAATTCACAAATTATTTACAAATAAAATTGTGGGTTATTTCTTGTAAAATATTTTAACTAAAGATATAGATTAATATCTTATTATTAATCAAAATACTATAATTGTAATTATCCTTATTTGTAATTATCTTTGGATAATTATAAATTATATAATTAAACCACATCATTTTTATAATTGATTCCAAAAATATATAAATACACTTATGAAATCCTCTTAATGGAATCAAAATGCAAATAAATACTTGTAAACTTAATACCTATTAAGAACCCCATAATTCTAATCCTTGATTTAACGTTAATATCAAACTTAATCTTGTAAACATATATACATCCATTTGTGTACGTGTCACGTGTTAAACCAAACCAACCCGAATCTTACCAATATATTTATTCGCAATAAACATATTTTAAAGACTTAGTTACAATTAATAATAGGTATTGATCGTGCTTGATCGTGCTTTGCCTAATTCTTTGAAGTTCTTGTTCATTTCATTACAACAAATCAAGGTGAGTTTCCGTGGCCCCTTTTTATGCTTTTATAATTGTTTCAATGTTTTTCAAACTTGGGGGAAAAGTATGCTCACCCGTTTTCGATGCTGTACAATCTTACATTCAATTTTCATACTTGGAATCAATGTGATACTATTCTTATATTCTAATACATACATGGTGTTATTCTACGATTCTTACAACCATTAATTCCCGGGTTTGGGAACCAACGGATAGGTATTGGTAGTACTACTGGGTTGACACCCCCACCCTTCGACGATTGGTTAACTTGTGAGTTACCAACACAGCTGCCAGCAATCAGGCCAAGGGTGAATATATTCCGACGAATTTATATGCATAACTGTCATTAGGATTGGTTGTTTTAAACACATGTTATGTGGTTTTTGCTTACAGTATGATTCCATATCAAATTCTACACAGCATCAAATGTTTTAAATTAAACCTGCGGAACTCACCAACATTATGTGTTGACATTTTTGAGCATATCTTTTCAGGTGAACATAATCAAAGAGGGTAGCTAGTGCAGATGCCTTAGCAGAGACCTCAGGATTTCAATAATATTGCATATGTAATATTTGTCATTGGTTTTCATATTTGAACATTGTGTGATTTGTATTGGATCAATAAGACTATGATAGTCGTGGAACTGACTAACCACGACACAAGTCACCATTGTGTCGGGGGACGTCATGACACGAGAAGTTTGCATGTATTATATCTCTGTATTTATACCAAGTGTTATGACGATCCGTCCATCGCATCCTCGTGTTTCCGCTATAAGCGGGGGTGTGACACATAGCCTCAAATCAATTTTGCATATGGGTTCACAAATCCAGGTTGCAAATGGTTCAATTAATATGTGAAATCAATTTTGATTGTTTCATCTTATACATTTAAAAACATGGGGTGGCGGCTAGGGTTCAATTTTATGATCGAATATGAAGAGAACGATTACAATACAAGTGGATAGAAGAAGAAATGTGTTAAGTGAGTTACAATGAATCAAGTAAAGTAGACATCTTCCTGGCTATGTCAAGATGAAAATGAAGATGAAGAAGATGATGACGATGAACTGGATGGAAAGTGGTATTCGGGTAGGATACATATATGTACCTAGGACATATATGTAACCTTATTATGTACATATATGTAACTTTGATCGCTATGAAAATGATGATCAGTACATATACGTAACTGTGATAGCTATGAATATGACAATTAACTGACTGGAAAAAGGTATCATGGTATGGTACATATATGTACCCAGGTACATACATATATGTACCAATGTTTAATTCAAATGATTGATTACCTATATTTATATGTATGCTTCGTGTATTATAAATCGAAACATATCTGGAGTAATTCCTTACATATACGTATTAGTGCTGTTGTATTTATACAAATTATTATTTTGCTACTGCTACATATATGTACTAAGTAATCACAACTAAGTATTTTTGTTGTTGTTATATATATATATATATATATATATATATAATATATATATATATATATATTATATATAATATATATATATATATATATATATATATATATAATATATATATATATATATATATGAATAGAATCCTTTTTAGTGATACATTTATACATACATAATTTATACCTGTATTTTGGCTAATGAAATATATAACGCTCATGTTCTTATTAGCATACATATACGTAAGCATGTGGGTTACATTTAAGTAAAAATCATACCCGTACCAAGTGGTAGTTACGTATATATAACCAAGTATTTAACAAGTGGTGATTATTGGGTCATAACATATATTGATTTGTTTCTTAAAAAATATAGAATATTAACTATTTTGTTTATTTTATAGTGATTTTACAGTGAGGATATGACCAATTCAAAAATAATTTGATGACGAGCTTGAAGATGATGATGATGAGGACGATGATGACGATTATGATGAACTCGTAACACTACGTTTACATATACGAAACACTACTGTTATACATACGGAAAATTGTTTGTTTATTTAATTATTCTTATGTTTGGTGACATATCACTTGTTACTACATATACGAAATAATTTTATTAAATATTGCTTATGTTTTGATGATATTTTACTTTATAACTTGATTTTCGTAATTTTTAATTTATACGTAACCATGTCTATATATGTGTAAATTTTTTAGTTTGACAAAATGCCTTGTGCTTGTTATATGTGTTATACTTACATATACATAACTGGAAAAGACCGTATATTTGTATTATGCAACAAGATTCTTCAATAAATATTTAGATGGTAAGAAGATTTAAAGTTCAATTTGTTGATAACATTTGAAGTTTGAACGTGTTACGTAGACGTAACAAAATTTTCATACACATGAAACACTGATACATATGTAACATAATGTTACATATTGAGACTATCAGTTATTCTTTCTGTTATAAAAATAAAAAATAATTTAGTGTTATTTTTATAAATAAATTTGTGTTTAGTGAATATCATACATGAGAGAGAAAAGAGTAATTTTAGAAAATTTTGTTTGATAATGGGTTATTCTAAATTTAAAACAATATGGTTTTCCTTAGGGGTGTTCAAAAATATCCGAATCCGAAACCGAATCCGAAATATCCGAAAATCCGAAATTCGGATATCCGAAATTTCGGATATCCGAAAATTCGGATATCCGAACTTCGGATATCCGAAATTTCAGATTCGGATTCGGATAGTGATTTTCCGAATTTTCGGATATTTCGGATATCCGAAATATCCAAAATATTTTTATAAAAATTTAAAAATATTAAATATTAATTATATATTTCGGATATTTTTAGATATTTAGGACATTTTAATAAAAAAACTTCGAATATCCGATAAAAACTTTAATAAAAATTATTACATTTTTATAAAATTTATTAAATAATAAAAAACGTTAAATTAGTCAGTTTGAGCTATATTTTACTCAGAGATGACAAAAAAAATTATAATAATAATAAGTGGGTCGAATATGATTGAGTTATTGGTTAAATGGCTTAATGTCAAAAGGGTAGGTTACCTTTTTAGGAATGGGCCAAATGGGTTTTGGGCCAACAATCATACGAACTAGTTTTAAAACAGTCCGGTTGCTGGGGGTTCAATTTTATTATACAACATTATTTTCTTTTTGTTGTAAACAAAAATGATATTTTTTAAGATAAAAGATTGGCTCCGGGTAGGTCCAAACTAATACTAAAGAATATATAAGATCACCAGAGAAACACCCACATGAAACCTTTGTATATAAGTTAAAGGATTAACACACAATGGATTAAGCTTGATAAAACTATCTTTTCATATATTTGTATTGCCCCAAAATCGTAGGTTAAAAGGATTGACGTACACACAATGGTTTTCAAAGGCGTTTCACCTAATGTTTTTGTGTAATAGTGGATCCTTAGGTAATATACTTGGAAATGATAACAACTTTCTTTTGATAGAATCTATCAGCAAGAATTCAATGGATTAAAGCATTTAATTGCAAACTCTTGAGATTTAGAAGAAGTGATAACTATTTGCTTAGAGTACTCCCATCTACAGGGTGTAATCCTGAGGTTTCTAAGAGTGATTAGTTTTACAGATTGTTGCCTTATAGAGTTTTTTTTCTTTTTGTAACACAAATTACTTATGATTTTCTGAGACCATTGTTACATAATGTGAATTTCTTGTTCCCTAATGACTAACCAGATAGAAGAAACTGAAGATGTTTAAAACGGCCCTTGTCCACCATATCAATTTTTGTGCATTTTCAAATGATCCAACCGAGTTGTCCCATTTGTTTTCAAGGTACAGTCTTTTCTTTGCAAAGAAATAAAACTTTAATAACCCGAAACTAATAGAATCCTGCTTTGATAGAAACTGACCCGACTTGACCCAAAGCTTTCTAACTCGGGGTTGATAGAAATACTAGAACTAAAAAGTGACCATATTGAAAAAAACTCCTGGATCCACCACTATTCATACTTCTATATTTAGTTTCTCGTTAGAAAATATCAAAATAACCATATGGGTATGATATATTTGCACAGAGTGATGGGACTAAAGGTGAGTTCGTTACTCAAACAAGTGAGCTCAACGTAATTTTGTACTTTATGTTTCAATTTCTTTTTCTTTGAGTTTGCTGGTTAAATTATCTTCATTGAGTTCGCTTACCATGTGAGCGAAACCGTGAACTGCTTGGAACGGGAGCGGACTCGATGCCAGAGCTGTAAGAGTTTGCTTCTACGGGAAGCAAACTACCAAAAAACAACTACATTTACACTACATGCACAAGTGGCAACCATTATACGTACATATCTAAAGAACGTACACCATTTATTTAAAAAGTGCGACATCTTACTACCAACAAATTACTGATGGATTATCAGTCCTTGGTAAATTTGTGACGCATTAACCAACGGGTTTCATTTAAAATAATAATAATAATAAAATCGGTATATCATATATCTTAACTTAATATTATACATATTGTATACGTTTGTACTAAAAAAAACCCATTCTCTAGTACTGACTACTGAGAAAAGAAAAACTCATAAATCAACATAACTCTGTGTATAATTATAGGTAGTTATCATAAAATGAAAAAGATATATATATATATATATATATATATATATATATATATATTAAAACAAAGATCCATAAAAATCACGACATCCTTATCAACCAAACCTAACCATATCCATCTAATTCAATCATATGATTATTATTAAATATCTGCAAAACTAATCTAAGTTTTAGTATCTAATATTTCGTGTCGCGCGTATATACTGAAATGATCTTTTCTAGAAACAGTCGAAGACACTACGTACTTTCAACTATATATAATCTGACATCATTTTCATATTAACAAACCAAATAATACTAATTAACACCATAATTTTATATACATGCATCCACAACATAACAATCGTCGATCCAAATACGAGAATACTAACAAATTAACCAGAATAAAAAAATTACTACACGTATATGTTAGTTGATGAATGATCGACAACAAATATAAGAAAAATGGTTTTTTGTGTCGATATTTTTGTAGTCAAAATTTTTTTTGCGACGACAAAATCGTCGCAAATAATTTAATATGATTTATTTTCGAATATTAAATAGTTATTGTTTTTTGCGACGATATGTATTCGTCGCAAATAATATTTTTAAGATTTTTTTTTATTTTTCTGGGTTCTCTTTTAGGAGGGAAAATTTCCCGCTTATATTTTTGCGGCGATAGTTTCGTCGCAAAAACTATTTTTGATTTTTCGTTTCTAACCCTTTTAATTTAGTTTACCTTTACTATTTGCAATGATATATCGTCGTAAAAAAGAATTAATAATAAATTTTAATTATTTTAAATTAATTAACATCATCGCAATAGGTTTTTTACGGCGACATATCGCCGCAAAAAAGAATTCCAGATTATAGAAAGTTGGGATTGCTTCCCCATTTTCATATTAAACACACAGATCTGCCACCACCACCACCGCTGCTCTCGTCGCTGCTCCACCACCGCTGCTCCACCGCCATCTGCTGTCATCACCACAATCACCTGTTCTACCGCCTTCTCACCACCTCCATGTCACCACCACTGCCATCTGCCTGGTCCACCACCACCACCACCTGTTACACCGCCACCACCGCGCTGTCACCTCCACCGCGCCGTCACCACCACTGCCACCTGTTCCACCGTCGCTGCTCCACTGCCGCCTCACCACCACCGCCATCTGTTGTCACCATCACTGCCAGTCCACTCCTCATTTAGAGCTAATATCTCTTTTTATTAATTCTTGTGTTAATTTATGGTTATGATCTGAAATTAGGGTTAGGGTTGGATGTATATGTGTATGTGTAATTGTGTATGGATGTATATGTGTATTGGTGTATGGATGTATGTGTGTATGTATGTTAACTTGAGATTAAATAGGTGTATATGTGTATGTGTATGGATGTATATGTGTATTTGTGCATGGATGTATATGTGTATATGTGTATGTATGTTAAATTGATATTAAAATGGATGTATATGTGTATGTGTATTAGGTGTATTTGTGCATGGATGTATATGTGTATGTGTGTATGTATGTTAAATTGAGATTAAAATGGATGTATATGTGTATGTGTATGGATGTATATATGTATTTATGTATGGATGTAATGTGTATGTGTGTATGTATGTTAAATTGAGATTAGAATGGATGTATATGTGTATGTGTATGGATGTATATGTGTATTTATGTATGGATATATATGTGTATATGTATGTTAAATTGAGATTAAAATAGATGTATATGTGTATGTGTATGGATGTATATGTGTATTTGTGTATGGATGTATATGTGTACCTGTGTATGTATGTTAAATTGAGATTAAATGGATGCATATGTGTATTTATGTATGGATGTATATGTGTATTTGTGTATGGATGTATATGTATATGTGTGTATGTATGTTAAACTGAGATTAAAATGGATGTATATGTATGTGTATGTGTATGGTTGTATATGTGTATTTGTGTATGGATGTATATGTGTATGTGTATGGTTGTATATGCGTATTTGTGTATGGATGTATATGTGTATGTGTATGTGTATATGTGGGTATTTATGTTTGTATTTTCCTAGTTTTAAATGTGTTAAGATAATTAATATTTATTTGTAGACATAGTTATGACGATTGATAAGAGTTTGACTACTTTAGAAAATAAATTTTCTAAAGAATATCTTATTGGTCTTAAAGCATTCATGGAAATGTGTAAGAATTATACGAATAGCCAAAATAAAGCTCGATGTCCGTGTAATATTGCAATAACAGTTATTGGTTTTCTCTTCCAACAATAGAGCGCCACATACATAATAATGGTTTTTGTCGATTTTACAAAACGTTGACGCATCACGGTGAATCATATGTTTCGTTAGCGGTAGTTCAGTCATAACTCAAACAACAGACCCAGTACATGATTTTATCAACAATGTTCGTTAGGAGAATGTCCCACAAGAAGACAACCACAATGACAACGAGCCAATGAACACAGCAGATACACCGAGTGATACAAATGATGAACTTGCTGAATTACTGAAACTTGCCGACACCGAACTATACCCTGGTTGTGACGGGATGTCTTCTTTGGATTTCTTGGCAAAACTGAATCACTGAAGGCCATCAATAAATGGACCGATACATCATTTGACCAATTGCTGGAATTTCTTAGAACTGCATTTCGTTTTGCTAAAATCCCACCGTCAAACTATGAAGCCAAGAAGATAATAAAAAAGTTTGGGTTAGGATATGAATCAATTCACGTTTGTAAGAACGATTGTTGTTTATTTTGGGGGAAGGATAACATAGATTTGTAAAAATGTCTAATATGTTTCCGAAAGTAGATGGAAGGACGCAAACACTAAGGGGAAGAAAGTTGCCAACAAGGTTATGCGTTACTCTCTATTAATTTCTAGACTAAAGCGTGTTTATAGTTCAAGACACACTGTAAAGCATATGACATAGCATGCTTCTAGATATTGCATGGAATATGGTAAATTACGTCACCGGTGGATGGTACATCATGGAAAGACTTCGATTCAATATATCCTGCTTTTGTCGAATAACCTAGAAATATTAGATTAGGGTTGGCTGCTGATGGTTTCAATCCATTTAGCAACATGAGTACGTCCTATAGCATGTGTTCGGTCATATTGACAACATATAATACACCGCCATGGTTATGTATGAAAGAGTCTTTATTCATGCTGACGTTATTAATCCCGGGCCCTAAATCACCTGGAAAGGACATTGATGTTTTTTTGAGACCATTGGTTGATGAATTGAAAACTCATTGGTTGGATAGAGTCATGACAAAAGATGCTGTTACAAACACTTTCTTCACAATGCATGCAATGCTTTTATGGACCATCAATGAATTTCCTGCTTGTAGTAGCTTGTCTGGTTGGAGTAGGCAAGGTTACTTTGCATGCCCAACATGTAAGGAAGACACTCCATCTGTTCATGTATTGGGAAAAACTGCTTATGTTAGGCATAGGAGATGATTACCAACGAATCATAAAGGAGGAAGGACAAGTCATTCAATGGTAAGAACAAGACTAGACATCCTCCTAATAGGAAAACTAATGATCAGATTTTGCAACAAATGTATTTCTGGGAAACATATTCAGTTTGGTGGTAAGAAGAGAAAACGAGATTCCAATATTAGATTGAATTGGACCAAGCGTTCTTTTTTCTTCGAGCTTGAATATTGGCCTTCAATGCAGCTAAAACATAATTTAGATGTCATGCATATTGAAAAAAATATGTGCGAGAGTTTATTGAATACGTTGATGATGGATAAGGAAAAATCCAAAGATACTAATAAGGCAAGAATGGTGTTAGAACAATGGAAATTCGACGTGACTTGTCGCTTGTAGATAACGGTCACGGTAAGCTCTCAAAGCCTCGTCCCAAGTACTCTTTCTCAAATGTCGAAAGGAGTATTTTTTGTCAATTCATTAAGGGAGTAAAACTAACTGATGGCTTTGGCTCAAACTTTAAACATAAGGTAACTAATAATGATATTCAAATAATGGGGATGAAGTCACATGATCATTATATAATGATGCAACGGTTGCTTCTGATTGATGCTGAAGCGTACTTGGATAAACATTCCAACACCAATAATTAAGATGTTCTTATTCTTTAAGCAACTTTGTGCTCAGAACTTGATGTCATCTAACATGCAAGATGTTGAGGAGAAGTTTATTAAGATTTTGTGTTCTTTTAAGCAAAAATTTCCTCCTTCATTTTTTGACATAATGATTCATTTGGTTATGCATTTGCCTGAGGAGGTCATTTAAGGCGGGCCTGTTTACATGAGGTGATGTATACATTTGAAATATGCATGAAAAACTGAAAAATTATGTTAGAAATAAGGCTAGGCCCGAAAGTTCCATTGCGGAGGGGTATGTCGCAGATGAGGCCTTAATTTTGTTCAAGGTATCTTGACGGTGTACCAACGAGATTTAATCGGCCAGACAGAAATAAAGACGCCCAATTCCCACATGTGAATTTTATTTCTTCCAATCACTATGCACACCTACCAGCAAGGGGGTTGATAAAAAAAATGGATGGTGTACTTTGAGCAAAAATAAATGGTTTGTCCTTAACAACAGATTCAAGATCGAAGAATACAAGAGTAAGTACTTTTTATTTTAGGTTGTCTTTTCGTATGTTATCTTTTAAATGATTATATTAACGCAAGTACTATTTATAGTGAATTTATTACTCAAATGTCGCATGGGACTGACTTGCAAGCAAATTTTTTAACTGGTTTAAACAGAAGGGAAACTTATTTGTATGTAAACCAATTATACAAACTAATAATATCATAATCATTATAATTTTCTCTTATTTCATATAGATCAACCGTTGGCGAGTAAATGATGAATCTAGTGTTAGGCCTCAGTATTTGCTTTGGCAAATGGACCACGACATGCAAACTATTACACTGTTTGTATAGTTAACGGTTGTGAGGTTTGTAGTTCATAGCTAAGACTTATGCCGTATAACTCAAAACAGCGGCATCTCAACAACTAGGCAAGACAGAACAAAGTATTACGGTTTGTTGGAAGAGATTCTGGAGCTAGGCTATCTAGATCGTTGCAAGGTTGTGTTGTTTTGATATAAATGATTCAAACTAATAACAACAAACTTTTTGTCATTAAGAATAACATAACTAATATTTCTACTCAAACTGAATGGTTTACAAATAATCAATACATTCTTGCAACACAAGCAGATCAAGTCTTTTATATTGACAAACCGTCTAAAGCCGATCAAAGAGTTCAATCAAATAGACATTGGAAGGTCATCCAAGAGGTGAATCATTGTAAGATTTGGGACCGAGATATTATCATGAAAAATAATGAAGCAGATTTAATGCATGGCAGTACTTCATCTGACCTTTTATTGTCTGCTGACTTGGATAATTTGACTTATAATGGTTTGAGTAGAGATAAAGCATCAGAATTTGATGTTTCCCTTGAACATGTCGATGTAGAGGATAGTGCATATGAAGATACGGATGATGGTAAAGACAACGATGCAGATAACAGTATTGATGTTTCTGGTAATTTAGATGATAATTTAGATGAATCTAATAATGATTGTGAATAAGATTTTTATCACACCGATGAATCCGATTGACTTTAATTTTAAATTTAATCGAATCAGTTATTATGTTTGAATTATTATGTTTATTGAATTGTTTTTCAACTGTGTGTGTTAGCTAATGATTCAAATATTATAAGCAATATTAATGCTATTGGCGGTATATTTGTATAATTGTATAATCTTTTTTTACAGATGACAGACGTGGCACGAGGTCACAGTGGGGATACCTATGGTCGTGATCCACCTGGTGGTGGTCCTCCCTGTGAAGATCGATCGTGGCAGCCGTCACGATTGTGCGAGGTCAGTGATGACTCCGGCAGCAGTAGCGGAAGAGGTACGATGAATTTTATACTATTATCTTTTAAAATGAAAATATATAATTAACATAGAAGTTAGAATGTAAGTTAGTAATTTGTGCTGCATTTTAGACTTGTTGCTATATTTGTTGAATTTTGATTTACTTGTATTTTTTTCGCTTCAATTTGCGGGACAAGGCAAGCGTGGGAAGACCACACTTCAGAGTATGCGCAAGAGAAATCATCAATAAAATTTACTCACAATTGAATTTGAGCAAGGTACGCATGACACCTACAAACTTGTAGGTGTCAACCAGGTGACATTTGCTTCACTGGTTGGAACCCTCGTTGACAAATTTTCTCAAAACTACAAGAGCTGGAGAAAGATACCTGCAGAGTTGAAGACAACTATCTGGCCTGACTTACAACTTAAGTTTTTGATAATTAAATTCAGTGATTAACTATATATATAGACTAAACAATTTGTTTTCATAATTTGCAGATGTATTTTGATAACTCCTCACGAAGGCCTGAGGGCAGGCATTGAGAAATATGCTGCAAATCGGTATAAATATCACAAATACCAGTTCAAACAAAAGCATTTTAGCAAAATAGGTGGAGAGGACAGGGTTTATATTTCCGATGTTATGCCACCTGACATGCAAGAGTGGGAAATGCGATGTTTGTAAGTTGTTTTAATCTAATGTATTTATAATTTGTTTTATGTATTTGTAAGTTACTATTATATGATTATATATCTATCTAATATGTTTACAGCGGAAAGAGGGTTCTGATGAACCTGGTAGTGCCATATTAGCATACCCCCGCTTCTATACCGATTCAAGTGGTAATTTCTATCGACCTGAACCCGCTACATACTATGTAAGTAGTGTACACACCTTAAAATTTATAAAAAAAATAATAAATAGCATCCCCATATATATAACATTGGTTATTGTTTTTTTAAAACTATAAAAGAGCAAATGGTTGCGCTTCAACAACAACACCCTGAAATGTCAGAGAAGCAGATCATGAGACAGGTCTTGGGGGAGCGGCTCGGGTGGGAACATGGCATCGGTCTAATACCGAGCGTGCCTTCACAACCCCTACCTCCATCTCATAGAACGGATCAGCGGATGTTCTCACAGTTTGAGGTTGAGGAGATGATAACAGCGAGACTGGCAAGTGAGCAAGAACAATGACAGTCTCAGATGATAACTAATATGATGACACAAATGCAAAGTCAAATCCAAACCCAAGTCCATGCAGAGCGCCTTGAAGAGAAGTGGTCATTCCCAACAAAGTAATGAAGATGATGAAGGTGGGTCGTCCTAGGATTTTGATTTGATGTTTGTTATGAATATTTTGAAATATTTTGGAACATTTGTTTGTATGACTTGTTAACTTTAAACAATAGTTGGTTTATATGCTATGCTTTCTAATTGCGAATGGTTTGATGGTTGTGATAGTATTAGTGACTTTGAACAGCAGGTTTGGTATCCAAAAATATCTGGGTAGATTGCTGCAAATGCAGTAAAATATTAGAAAAAAACAGATGATTTTTTGTGGCGATTTTTCGTCGCAAAAAAACATTTTGGTCAAAACATTGCGGCGAATCGCAAAAAAGATTTCAGGTCAAAAAAATTGTGGCGATAAATCGGGGCAAAAAAAATTAATGAATTATTAAATTATAATATTTTTAGTATTAAAAGAAAATTAAAAAACATTTGCGGTGATATGTTTCATCACAAAAAACCTTTTTCAAGGAATTTCCTTTTTTTAGAAAAGGTGGACTCCACATATCTTTCGTCCCAATATTCGTCGCAATAAAACCTTTTGCGATCAGTTATTTACGACGAATATGTAATCACAAAATAATCATCACAATAAACATATTGCAACGAGTAACTAACCTTTTGCGATAATATTTATTACAACAAAAGGTCTATTTTCTTGTAGTGAACAAGGTTGATTGTACAATACGAACAAATAATAAAACAAGAAAGTAAAACAAAAAAGAAACCCTAATAAAACAACAACAACGGTTGTTTGATTGATTGTTTTCTAAACAAATTAATACCAAGTCAACATTAATAAACAAATTAAATACCAGTGTAAAGATTAACTTGAATAAGTCAAAAGAATTTTCTGGTGGTCGTAGTGTTTTCCGGCGACGGTTCCGGCGGTGGTTCACCATGTCCCAGCCTTAGTTCAAGGTCTAGATCCCCTTCGGCGATAAGGGTCTCCGGGATGACGAATATTTGCTCGAACCGCCGCCTCCCGATGGTCGAAAAGTGGAAGTGGTTGCAAGTTTCCGGCGGTGGTGGCGGTGGTGGTGCTAGGGTTCAGCCGTGGGCGGGTGGCAGAGGGTGGTTCTACGGTGGTTGTGGAGTGTTTGAACTTTGTTTTGTCCTTACGGTGGATGTTCATGTGGCCACCGAGTGCTTGTGCGTTAGTGAAGCCTCTTTTGCAGTAATTGCACTCGTATGATCTTGGTGAGTTTGTTGTGGTTTGTTGCTGTTGTTCGGTGGTGGTGGTGGTGGTGGTGGTTGACGGTGGTTGTGGGTCGTCGTCGGTGGGTTCCGATGGCGGTGGTTCGGGTTCCATTGACGGAGGAGGGAGAGTTAGGGTGGTGGAGATGGTGGAAGAAGAAGGTGGTGGCCGGTGGGTTCATAATAATATAGTAATATCACGGCCGGCAGAATTAACGGATAAAATTATGTATAGGTTTTGTAGCATCAAATATATAAGACAACTTATTTTATAGGATAGACTAAATGTACCACCTGTATTTATATTATTTTAAGTCATCAAGTAAACTTAACTTGACCTCTATATATTGGGTACAACATTTAGGTTAAAAGTATACAATTTGATGTTCAAACTATATATATATACAACTAGCTAGTACTTAACATCAATCCACACGTAGCTGGCATCCACCAACACGAAAAATTCTCGTAAAACAAAAGAAATAAAATCGAACGAAAAATAGACGTGAAAATTTTAAACCATGCATGTGTACATGTTGTGGCGTGTTAATATGTATAAATTAGAACAAAATGTATTACATAACACGGTCGTGAAATAAAAAAATATATGTAAAAATGTTAAACCACATACGCATGTGTCTGTATGTTAACTCGAAAATTTTAGTCCGAGACATAAAATAAAAAAATTATAAAAGATAAAAAGTATATATTGAGGCCAAATTTAAAAATAAAAAGGTATTAGGGTTAAATATAAAAAATAAAAACTATAGGGTTAAAAATGAAAAATAAAGAAAACAACAAAATGAGGTAAAATCTATAAAACATAAGATACAAACCATAATGCATATAGCTAAGTTGATAATTAATATTATTTAAATTTGGATTTACTAATTTGACCTGTTTAAGTGTGAGAGTTAATATGATATTTGTTAAGAAGTTGAGGGACTTGAGTTGGAGGTTTTTAAAGTGGAGAGGCTAAAGCTGTGTAGTAATGGAAGTGGCCGGGTTGTATTGTCAAGATCAAGTTCTTAATTAATCCATTTATTTTCGAGGAAGATGAGATTGATAAGACGATAACATATGGAATACAACATTTTTTTTTTTTTTTTTGTCTCTCTCGTAGTACAATCGTCATCTTGTTCCTTGAGTGGGACCTATATCAGATCGTTTAGGAGTTCATGTGAGTTTAGATTTACCTTCATTTAGTGTGTCTTTGTTTGTCTAGAAAACCATGGTTTTCATGCATCTTTAACTCTTTTTCTCTTAACCTTTGTGTTCGTATTGTTAGAACTAGGGTTTTTGATGCATTAATCTTGTCTAGTTTGATGTATTCTTAGGATTCAGTGTTTGTTATTGTTTGTTCGTCCATCGTTATGAATCTAAGTGTTAGATTTGTGTATTTGTTCATGTTATGTACGTATAATTTGTTGGGGTTTAAAAAGATCCAAGTATATTCAACCATTAAAGATCCAAGTATATTCAACTATTAATCAGTATTTTTTTATAGTTACAGAAAGAAATTCGATATATTCAACAAAAATAACGAGTATAACACTATAGCGCCCACAGCCGTTTTTTTACTATTATATTGTTACTTTATTCATCACTAGGTTATAGACCCGTGTAATACACGGGTTGAACAAATAAACATATTTTAAAAAAGTAGGTGCATTAACTATAAATCTTTAAATATTTTTATACAAAACATGTGATGTTTATTTGTAGATCTATCATCTTTATCTAATATTAGTAGTTTAACTTCATCTTTATTTGTAACTCTAGATAATGCTACATATAATTTACCATGAGGGAATACCGGTAGTCTCAAAAACAATCCAACCATTGACATTGATTGTCATTGCACACAACACTAAAATTGAAAACTATCTTCTCTACTTCTATGACTCGATTACGAAGTGATATGACTTGTAATCTTGTACAATTACATTAATCATTTCTCTTATTAATATTTCTTAGTAACATTACTGAAACACCTACCTTTAGTACTACATGATGATTTGAAAGATCTGAAAATTTTAAGTAATTTAAAACATCAGGTTAGCACATTTTTATTGTAAAGTATAATTCAAATATATGTTTTGACAAAGTTGTAGCATTTTGTCACCATTATGTTATTATTAAAACAAATTTATGTGCACTTTTGACATTTGTATGTAGAAGGATTTTTAGCTAACATTGGTTTATGTACAAACAAACATATCCCGCGTATTTAAAAATTTTAAAAGTTTTTGATTATGTTTATAACATGCCTTGAAATTTCATACCCTATATTAGAAAATAAAAAAAAGTAAAAATCATTTGAATCCTTGAAACTTGGTCGTTTACATAAGCTGATGATACGTAATTTTATGGTATAGTCATACTTGAGAACGTCAATATCTTCAAAAACATTTTTATTTGGATTTCATCACTATGTTTTGTTAAATGATATAGAAAAATAGTCATGGAATGAAGTATAAAATACAAATTAAAATTAAAGTGTATAATGATGGAAGGTTATAATGACATTGTAAATATATATTTGACTAAAATATAAATATTGAAGTTTCTTTTTATTATTTATTAAAACTTAATACAATCAACAATTAATTACGAATTTAAGTAATATATAAAAATTTATGTGTTCTTTTATTTGTTATGATGTATTATGATATTTAGGAAGGTATAACATTTTGAAATCTAAATTTAGTATTATTAAATATAGATGGTATAAACTTAAACATAGAAGTAGTAATTAGTTTGTTATGAGCGGAAAAATAAAAGATGAGAAGGGCTAAGAAGATGCGACATGTACAAAATAATTTTGATTTATTAAAAGTAGGATTACTAACCACAATCAATTAGGTCTTAATCAATATCAGGACAGTTCAATATTAACTTTGTTAGCCATGTATATTGGTATTATTATTTATTTCTAATTGCTCCACATATGTATTGTAATGTAATAAGTAAAAATAAAAAATAAAAAAAACTTATTTAAGTAAGACTCGTATAAACATTTATGAGTTATGCATGTCATATACAACGAGAAAAATAAAAAAAATAGTTTATGCAGTTATTTAGCAAAGTTAAAGTAATAAGTATAAATATCTATGTAAATATATCATGGATATCACTATAAAAATATGATTACACATTGAATTTGGATCTTAAAATATTTTAAATTACTAATATGAAGCAAGAACCGGTTGCATATAAATATTTTATATTTACGTTAACTACTACAGCCTGGTTAGATTTTTTAGAACGGTAAAGGCTTCTTCATGGTCCAGAAAAAACAAACAAACAAACTAAAGACCGGTTTGATTTATTCGACTGTATGGTTGATTTGAAGGAGGTTTGATCGTCTCTACAGATGATATCATGCTTCTTTCGTCTAATTTTATCAAAGGTAGATCTAATTTATTTATGTAATATTTTCTCGTCACAATCATGTTTGCTCTCCGACCTTCTTTTGTCACTTGTAACTTTACGTATCTCTCATCTAGCGTTTTGCTAGTCCTTTTAATGATATTGGATTAATAATCATTAGAAAAAGATGGATCGTTGGGTGTAGCTAGATTGACTTAACAGTGGCCAAGTGGCTTTGATGTGATGGATGTGGCATGTGACACCATCTACAAGTCATTGCCTTATAATTTGACAACTGCTTCATTACATAAAGGGTTAAAATAATTGAACCTTACTAACCTAAAAAATAGTTGGTCTAACAACTTTTGACTATTAACTAGTGCGAAATCATGATAAGTGTCAAACAAAATTCCAAGGTTTAACATTTGACATGCTAAAATTTTTTAGAATATTTGCGCAGAAAAACAAATGTAATACTTTCTATTTTGTGGGAACTATTATGACTCTTTTTATAAATATGAAGAACAAAAAATGACACCTTAAACTTTATACAATAACCCTCTTTTATACTACTACTAATCTTAATTATTATAAAATCATAACTTAAACACAACTGGAATGACAACTCATTCACAGCCAAAATATTTTACATGTTAACTAATTTCACCCTCATCTTTTTTTGTTCACCCGTATACACCCTTAAACATCAAGATTAATTTTTAACATTCTCGCCCTTGATGTTGATGTTGTACCACCTTGGTCTTGAATTCTAATCGATGTAACTATCTTTTTCCCAAGTTTGATTAATCATTGATCTTCAAATCTACTTCTTATAGTTGCTATTCTGTCTCACATAGCTTCTGTTTTGTTTTCTTCCTTGCTTACAGCCTTACAAACCTGCTATCACAGCAGCCCAACAATCTCACTTCCTAGCAAATTACTTGTCAATTGTTTCCTTTGATTGCAAACAATAACCTCTTCTTACCTTTTGCTTGTCTGAGTTTTTCTCCTCACGACCTATGTCACACAGATTGTCCCTCATATGAATAATCACTCACATATTAAATCTTCTTAGTAGTGACCTGAATCGCTTAGATTTTCTTCTCTTCTGATTGCAACTTCACACAACTTTACGTTCTACCTCACACAGAGCCCAATCTGTCTCACATAGATTTTCTGCAATCTAAATCACTCAGATTTTTCAGTTGGATCACACAACTGTTCTTCCCTTTGGATCAGCTCAATTGACTTGTTTGAACCTATCATGGGTTCGGGCTACGACTAATCTCTCACAGATTCAATCGAGTGGCCTCATTCTTCTTCACAGATCGATCATCTTTTTCTTCGTCTTCACATGCTCAATCTTCTTCCCGTAATCGTTCCCCTCACTTTGATACCAATTGTTAGAATATCGGCGTAGAAAAACAAAGATAATATTTGGTATTTTGTGGGAACTACTACGACTCTTTATATTAATATGAAGAACAAAAGATCATAACTTAAACTCTATACAATGACTCTCTTTTATATCACTCCTAATCATAATTAATATGAAATCATAGCTTAAACACAGCTGGAATGACAGTCCATTCACAGCCAAAACATTCAATATTTTTTTTAATATTTACATTGACTAATATATTCTATATGTTAACTAATTTCACCCTCATCTTTCTTGGTTCACCCGTATACACCCTTAAACACCAAAATTAATTTCTAATAAAATTGATTGTCTGTCTATTGGGTGGTTTTTGTCTAGTGGGAACCACCACCCACTACCACCGATTTCTTTTTGGTACAGCAATAAAAAGCAATCTCATTCTCTCTCTGCGAAAGTGAACAACAATAATTCAGCGAGCAATTCAAATATAGAGTTCGAGCAGAAGAAAAAGAATGTGAAGAATTTGTTTTCCTCATTACAGCAGCTCAGAAACCGGTAGTTTCCCGGAGATTGAACCGTTGGATCGTTGTGAAATTTTAACAGGGTCTTCCTAACATCCTGGTGATCACATCTAACGGTGAGTTTGTGTTTATCACGCCCGGAGGTCAGGTTCTACAGCCGTGAAACAGAGCTGCTGGGTTTTGGGTGTTTTCTTCTCTTTTGTCTTGGGTTAGTTTCCATATGCTTGATGTTGTTAATTCCAAGTGTATGATGGCTTGTGTATGCCTCTAGTGTGTCTAGGGAAGATTTTGTATTGCTCAAATTTGGTGATAGTGGATTTTAAGCGGCTCTAGTAGTCCCGTGGTTTTTACTCTCCCTTGAGAGGTTTTCCACGCTAAAATTTTGGTGTCTCTGTTTGGTTATTTTGTATATCTACTTGTTTACATCATCACAGGTTCATACGGGTTCGGGAAAACTTTTAGGTCAAACGAGGTTACGCTTCCGCATTCGTAATTTACCGTTGGTGATCTTGTTGTCGGTGTTGTGTTTCCCATCAGAGTGGTATCAGAGCCACTGGTTCCTGTCCTTGGCTCTTGATATTGAATCTTCTCATAAGATTAACACTCGTTTGAACGATGGATGTTAATACAAGTAGGATGGTAAATTTGAATGGTTCTAATTATCACATTTGGAAAGGAAAGATGAAGATCTCCTTTTGTGAAGGATTATTATATGCCCGTCATTAACACCGAGAAACCCGAAAACAAAACAGATAAAGAATGGAAGATTATGCATAGACAAGTTTATGGGTATATTCGGCAGTGGGTTGATGATAATGTTTTGAACCATATTATTGAGGAGACTCATGCTCGCACTTTGTGAAAAGGCTTGAGGAGTTGTATGCTCGTAAGACCGGGAACAATAAGTTGTTCTTGATTAAATAGTTGATAAACTTAAAATACCGTGATGGTACTCCAGTTACTGATCATTTGAATGCTTTTCAGGGGATCATTAATCAACTTTCAGGTATAGGTATTAAGTTTGATGACGAGGTACAAGGTTTGTGGCTCCTTGGCACTTTACCGGATTCTTGGGAGACTTTTAGGACATCATTGTCCAACTCTGCAGCAAATGGTGTTATTACTATGGAAATGGCTAAAGGCAGTGTTTTAAATGAAGAGATGAGAAGAAAGTCACAGGGTTCCTCTTCAAGTTCAGATGTCTTAGTTACAGAAAGCAGGGGGAGAAGTCAAAGCAGAGTTCCGAGTAATAGAGCGAAACATCGTAGTAAGTCTAAAGGAAAGTTTGCTGATTTTGAGTGTTATTATTGTGGTAGAAAAGGGCACACAATTAAGTTTTGTAGACAGTTGAAGAAGGAGAACAAGAAAGCTAATTACAACAATCAAAAGAACAATAATAAGAAAGATGATGGTGGCAATGACACTAATGAAGCTAATACTGCTACTGAAGAGTTCTTTATTTGTTGTGATTATGATATGGTGAATATTACATCTGATGACTCGAGTTGGGTTGTTGACAGTGGTGCTACCTGTCATGTGACATCACAAAGGGATTTTTTCTCATCTTATACATCTGGTGATTTTGGGATTATTAAGATGGGTAACAAGGGGGAATCTAAGATCATTGGTTTTGAAGATGTTTGTTTGAAGTTTGACACTGGGGTGGAATTGGTTTTACATAATGTGAAACATGTCCCGGATATCAGACTTAATTTGATCTCTGCAGGTTTGCTTGATGATGATGGATACCATAATTTCTTTGGTGATAGTAGTTGGAAACTCACTCGTGGCTCTTTGATCGTGGCAAGAGGCAAAAGAAGCTCAAAGCTTTACATGACACATCCGAAGATCTCTAAAGATTCAGTTCATTCATTGGTGGATACTGACATGTCAGAGTTGTGGCATAAAAGACTTGGCCACATGAGTGAAAAAGGGATGTCTTTACTCTCAAAGAGGAATGCCTTGTCCGGTGTTGGTAATGTTCATTTGAAAAAGTGTTCTCACTGTCTGGAAGGTAAGCAAACAAGAGTTTCCTTTACGAGTCATCCTCCTACTAGGAGAGACGAGATACTTGATTTGGTGCATTCTGATGTATGTGGTCCGATGAAGACTAGATCACTTGGGGGTTGCTTATATTTTGTCACATTTATTGATGATCATTCAAGGAAAGTATGGGTTTACAACTTGAAGTCTAAAGATCAAGTGTTGGATGTGTTTAAGCAGATTCATGCCTTAGTTGAAAGACAAACTGGGAAGAAGCTCAAGTGTATTCGGACAGATAATGGAGGTGAGTACATTGGTCCTTTTGATGCCTATTGTAGAGAGAAAGGAATTCGACACCAGAAGACTCCTCCAAAGACACCACAGTTGAACGGTTTAGCAGAACGGATGAACAGAACCTTGATGGAGAGAGTTAGATGTTTGCTCTCACATGCACAATTGCCTGATTCTTTTTGGGGTGAGGCTTTAAATACTGCAGTACATGTTATTAATCTTACCCCGTGTGTTCCTTTGTCTTTTGATGTTCCTAACAGGGTTTGGAGTGGCAAAGATGTTTCATATGATTATTTGAGAGTCTTTGGATTCAAGGATTTTGTGCACATTCCCAAAGATGAAAGGTCAAAGCTTGATGTGAAGACCAGACCATGTATATTCCTTGGCTATAGGCAAGATGAGTTTGGGTATAGGTTATATGATCTGGCTCTGAAGAAACTTGTTAGAAGTCATGATGTTGTGTTTGTAGAAGATCAAGGTTTGAAAGACATTGAGAAGTCAAACATAGTTCCTCAATGTAGTAATGATCTTATTGATTTGGATCCAGTTCCTCCTCGACAATCTGAATCACAAAATGGAGATGACACTCAAAGTGAAGAGCATGACACTGATGATAGCAATAATACAGATCCAGTGAACAATGATACGGATCCAACGAATAATGAGTTTGATGAGAGTTTTCATCCAGAGCTACCAGTACCAGGTATGCCATCATTTGTCCCACTTAGGCGGCCTACCAGAGACCGTCATTCTTCCACCCGTTATTCTGCTGATGAGTATGTTTTACTCACTGATGGGGGAGAGCCTGAGTGTTATGAAGAGGCTATGGAAGATGAACACAAAAGAGAGTGGGTTGAAGCCATGCAAGATGAAATGAATTCCGTGTATGAGAACAATACCTTTGAGTTGGTAAAATTGCCTAAAGGCAAGAGAGCTTTGAAAAACAAATGGGTTTATAAGCTCAAGACTGAAGAACGTACGTCAAGGCCTAGGTACAAGGCCAGATTGGTGGTTAAAGGGTTCAGTCAAAGAAAGGGTATTGATTTTGATGAGATTTTCTCTCCAGTCGTGAAGATGAGTTCTATTAGGGTGATTCTTGGTATAGCTGCCAGCCTTGATCTTGAGGTTGAGCAAATGGATGTCAAGACAGCATTCCTTCATGGTGACTTGGATAAAGAAATCTACATGGAGCAACCTGAAGGGTTTCAGGTTAAGGGTAAAGAAGACTATGTCTGTAAGCTTCAGAAAAGTCTTTATGGGTTGAAGCAGGCACCAAGACAGTGGTACAAGAAGTTTGAGTCAGTTATGGGGAAGCAAGTCTATCGAAAGACTACTTCAGATCACTGTGTTTTCTATCAGAAGTTTGGTGTTGATGATTTCATTATCTTATTGCTTTATGTTGATGATATGTTGATTGTTGGTAAGAATGCAGAGAGGATTCTGCAGCTGAAGAAAGATTTGAGCAAGTCATTCGCTATGAAAGACTTGGGGCCAGCAAAACAGATTCTTGGCATTCGGATTACTAGAGATAGAGCTTCAAAGAAACTCCACATGTCACAAGAGCAATACATTGAGAAGGTGCTTTGCAGATTCAACATGGCTAAAGCCAAAGCTGTGAGTTCCCCTCTTACTCCCAACTTTAAGTTAACTGATAGAGATTGCCCTTCTTCGAAGGAGATTGAAGTGATGGAAAGAGTTCCATATGCCTCAGCAGTGGGTAGTTTGATGTATGCCATGGTGTGTACAAGACCTGACATAGCCTATGCAGTAGGTGTTGTTAGTCGTTTTCTGTCTAATCCAGGTAAGAAGCATTGGGAAGCAGTTAAGTGGATTCTTAGATATCTACATGGTACCTCCAAACTGGGTATCACATTTGGAGATGGTGAGCCTATGCTTGTGGGTTATACAGATTCTGATATGGCAGGTAACAAAGACAACATGAAATCCACTTCTGGATATTTGATGACTTTTGCAGGGGGAGCTGTGTCATGGCAATCAAGGCTGCAAAAGTGTGTTACGTTGTCTACTACAGAGGCTGAGTATATGGCAGCAACAGAAGCATGCAAAGAACTATTGTGGTTGAAAAGATTTTTGCAAGAGCTTGGCTTTATGCAACAGCGCTACGTGGTTCTTTGTGATAATCAAAGTGCAATTCACCTTGCTAAGAATTCTACGTATCATAAGCGAACAAAACATATTGATACAAAGTATCATTGGATTAGGGACGCACTTGAAGATAAGTTGTTTGAGCTTGAGAAAGTCCACACCGATGATAATGGTTCCGATATGTTGACCAAAGCTCTAGCAAGGGAGAAGTTGAAGATTTGTTGCTCAATCGTCGGGATGGCGAACTCTTCCACATAGACAAAAAGGGGGAGATTTATTGGGTGGTTTTTGTCTAGTGGGAACCACCACCCACTACCACCGATTTTTTTGGTACAGTAATAAAAAGCAATCTCATTCTCTCTCTGCGAAAGTGAACAACAATAATTCAGCGAGCAATTCAAATATAGAGTTCGAGCAGAAGAAAAAGAAAGTGAAGAATTTCGTTTTCCTCATTACAGCAGCTCAGAAACCGGTAGTTTCCCGGAGATTGAACCGTTGGATCGTTGTGAAATTTTAACAGGGTCTTCCTAACATCCTGGTGATCACATCTAACGGTGAGTTTGTGTTTATCACGCCCGGAGGTCAGGTTCTACAGCCGTGAAACAGAGCTGCTGGGTTTTGGGTGTTTTCTTCTCTTTTGTCTTGGGTTAGTTTCCATATGCTTGATGTTGTTAATTCCAAGTGTATGATGGTTTGTGTATGCCTCTAGTGTGTCTAGGGAAGATTTTGTATTGCTCAAATTTGGTGATAGTGGATTTTAAGCGGCTCTAGTAGTCCCGTGGTTTTTACTCTCCCTTGAGAGGTTTTCCACGCTAAAAATTTTGGTGTCTCTGTTTGGTTATTTTGTATATCTACTTGTTTACATCATCACAGGTTCATACGGGTTCGGGAAAACTTTTAGGTCAAACGAGGTTACGCTTCCGCATTCGTAATTTACCGTTGGTGATCTTGTTGTCGGTGCTGTGTTTCCCATCAGAGTGGTATCAGAGCCACTGGTTCCTGTCCTTGGCTCTTGATATTGAATCTTCTCATAAGATTAACACTCGTTTGAACGATGGATGTTAATACAAGTAGGATGGTAAATTTGAATGGTTCTAATTATCACATTTGGAAAGGAAAGATGGAAGATCTCCTTTATGTGAAGGATTATTATATGCCCGTCATTAAAACCGAGAAACCCGAAAACAAAACAGATGAAGAATGGAAGATTATGCATAGACAAGTTTGTGGGTATATTCGGCAGTGGGTTGATGATAATGTTTTGAACCATATTATTGAGGAGACTCATGCTCGCACTTTGTGAAAAAGGCTTGAGGAGTTGTATGCTCGTAAGACCGGGAACAATAAGTTGTTCTTGATTAAACAGTTGATAAACTTAAAATACCGTGATGGTACTCCAGTTACTGATCATTTGAATGCTTTTCAGGGGATCATTAATCAACTTTCAGGTATGGGTATTAAGTTTGATGATGAGGTACAAGGTTTGTGGCTCCTTGGCACTTTACCGGATTCTTGGGAGACTTTTAGGACATCATTGTCCAACTCTGCAGCAAATGGTGTTATTACTATGGAAATGGCTAAAGGCAGTGTTTTAAATGAAGAGATGAGAAGAAAGTCACAGGGTTCCTCTTCAAGTTCAGATGTCTTAGTTATAGAAAGTAGGGGGAGAAGTCAAAGTAGAGGTCCGAGTAATAGAGCGAAACATCGTAGTAGGTCTAAAGGAAAGTTTGCTGATTTTAGTGCTATCATTGTGGTAGAAAAGGGCACACAGTTAAGTTTTGTAGACAGTTGAAGAAGGAGAACAAGAAAGATAATTACAACAATCAAAAGAACAATAATAAGAAAGATGATGGTGGCAATGACACTAATGAAGCTAATACTGCTACTGAAGAGTTCTTTATTTGTTGTGATTATGATATGGTGAATATTACATCTGATGACTCGAGTTGGGTTGTTGACAGTGGTGCTACCTGTCATGTGACATCACAAAAGGATTTTTTCTCATCTTATACATCTGGTGATTTTGGGATTATTAAGATGGGTAACAAGGGGGAATCTAAGATCATTGGTTTTGAAGATGTTTGTTTGAAGTTTGACACTGGGGTGGAATTGGTTTTACATAATGTGAAACATGTCCCGGATATCAGACTTAATTTGATCTCTGCAGGTTTGCTTGATGATGATGGATACCATAATTTCTTCGGTGATAGTAGTTGGAAACTCACTCGTGGCTCTTTGATCGTGGCAAGAGGCAAAAGAAGCTCAAAGCTTTACATGACACATCCGAAGATCTCTAAAGATTCAGTTCATTCATTGGTGGATACTGACATGTCAGAGTTGTGGCATAAAAGACTTGGCCACATGAGTGAAAAAGGGATGTCTTTACTCTCAAAGAGGAATGCCTTGTCCGGTGTTGGTAATGTTCATTTGAAAAAGTGTTCTCACTGTCTGGAAGGTAAGCAAACAAGAGTTTCCTTTAAGAGTCATCCTCCTACTAGAGAGACGAGATACTTGATTTGGTGCATTCTGATGTATGTGGTCCGATGAAGACTAGATCACTTGGGGGTTGCTTATATTTTGTCACATTTATTGATGATCATTCAAGGAAAGTATGGGTTTACAACTTGAAGTCTAAAGATCAAGTGTTGGATGTGTTTAAGAAGTTTCATGCCTTAGTTGAAAGACAAACTGGGAAGAAGCTCAAGTGTATTCGGACAGATAATGGAGGTGAGTACATTGGTCCTTTTGATGCCTATTGTAGAGAGAAAGGAATTCGACACCAGAAGACTCCTCCAAAGACACCACAGTTGAACGGTTTAGCAGAACGGATGAACAGAACCTTGATGGAGAGAGTTAGATGTTTGCTCTCACATGCAGAATTGCCTGATTCTTTTTGGGGTGAGGCTTTAAATACTGCAGTACATGTTATTAATCTTACCCCGTGTGTTCCTTTGTCTTTTGATGTTCCTAACAGGGTTTGGAGTGGCAAAGATGTTTCATATGATTATTTGAGAGTCTTTGGATGCAAGGATTTTGTGCACATTCCCAAAGATGAAAGGTCAAAGCTTGATGTGAAGACCAGACCATGTATATTCCTTGGCTATAGGCAAGATGAGTTTGGGTATAGGTTATATGATCTGGCTCTGAAGAAACTTGTTAGAAGTCATGATGTTGTGTTTGTAGAAGATCAAGGTTTGAAAGACATTGAGAAGTCAAACATAGTTCCTCAATGTAGTAATGATCTTATTGATTTGGATCCAGTTCCTCCTCGACAATCTGAATCACAAAATGGAGATGACACTCAAAGTGAAGAGCATGACACTGATGATAGCAATAATACAGATCCAGTGAACAATGATACGGATCCAACGAATAATGAGTTTGATGAGAGTTTTCATCCAGAGCTACCAGTACCAGGTATGCCATCATTTGTCCCACTTAGGCGGCCTACCAGAGACCGTCATTCTTCCACCCGTTATTCTGCTGATGAGTATGTTTTACTCACTGATGGGGGAGAGCCTGAGTGTTATGAAGAGGCTATGGAAGATGAACACAAAAGAGAGTGGGTTGAAGCCATGCAAGATGAAATGAATTCCGTGTATGAGAACAATACCTTTGAGTTGGTAAAATTGCCTAAAGGCAAGAGAGCTTTGAAAAACAAATGGGTTTATAAGCTCAAGACTGAAGAACGTACGTCAAGGCCTAGGTACAAGGCCAGATTGGTGGTTAAAGGGTTCAGACAAAGAAAGGGTATTGATTTTGATGAGATTTTCTCTCCAGTCATGAAGATGAGTTCTATTAGGGTGATTCTTGGTATAGCTGCCAGCCTTGATCTTGAGGTTGAGCAAATGGATGTCAAGACAGCATTCCTTCATGGTGACTTGGATAAAGAAATCTACATGGAGCAACCTGAAGGGTTTCAGGTTAAGGGTAAAGAAGACTATGTCTGTAAGCTTCAGAAAAGTCTTTATGGGTTGAAGCAGGCACCAAGACAGTGGTACAAGAAGTTTGAGTCAGTTATGGGGAAGCAAGTCTATCGAAAGACTACTTCAGATCACTGTGTTTTCTATCAGAAGTTTGGTGTTGATGATTTCATTATCTTATTGCTTTATGTTGATGATATGTTGATTGTTGGTAAGAATGCAGAGAGGATTCTTGGCATTCGGATTACTAGAGATAGAGCTTCAAAGAAACTCCACATGTCACAAGAGCAATACATTGAGAAGGTGCTTTGCAGATTCAACATGGCTAAAGCCAAAGCGGTGAGTTCCCCTCTTACTCCCAACTTTAAGTTAACTGATAGAGATTGCCCTTCTTCGAAGGAGGAGATTGAAGTGATGGAAAGAGTTCCATATGCCTCAGCAGTGGGTAGTTTGATGTATGCCATGGTGTGTACAAAACCTGACATAGCCTATGCAGTAGGTGTTGTTAGTCGTTTTCTGTCTAATCCAGGTAAGAAGCATTGGGAAGCAGTTAAGTGGATTCTTAGATATCTACGTGGTACCTCCAAACTGGGTATCACATTTGGAGATGGTGAGCCTATGCTTGTGGGTTATACAGATTCTGATATGGCAGGTAACAAAGACAACATGAAATCCACTTCTGGATATTTGATGACTTTTGCAGGGGGAGCTGTGTCATGGCAATCAAGGCTGCAAAAGTGTGTTGCGTTGTCTACTACAGAGGCTGAGTATATGGCAGCAACAGAAGCATGCAAAGAACTATTGTGGTTGAAAAGAATTTTGCAAGGGTTGGCTTTATGCAACAGCGCTACGTGGTTCTTTGTGATAATCAAAGTGCAATTCACCTTGCTAAGAATTCTACGTATCATAAGCGAACAAAACATATTGATACAAAGTATCATTGGATTAGGGACGCACTTGAAGATAAGTTGTTTAAGCTTGAGAAAGTCTACACCGATGATAATGGTTCCGATATGTTGACCAAAGCTCTAGCAAGGGAGAAGTTGAAGATTTGTTGCTCAATCGCCGGGATGGCGAACTCTTCCACATAGACAAAAAGGGGGAGATTTATTGGGTGGTTTTTGTCTAGTAGGAACCACCACCCACTACCACCGATTTCTTTTTGGTACAGTAATAAAAAGCAATCTCATTCTCTCTCTGCGAAAGTGAACAACAATAATTCAGCGAGCAATTCAAATATAGAGTTCGAGCAGAAGAAAAAGAAAGTGAAGAATTTCGTTTTCCTCATTACAGCAGCTCAGAAACCGGTAGTTTCCCGGAGATTGAACCGTTGGATCATTGTGAAATTTTAACAGGGTCTTCCTAACATCCTGGTGATCACATCTAACGGTGAGTTTGTGTTTATCACGCCCGGAGGTCAGGTTCTACAGCCGTGAAACAGAGCTGCTGGGTTTTGGGTGTTTCTTCTCTTTTGTCTTGGGTTAGTTTCCATATGCTTGATGTTGTTAATTCCAAGTGTATGATGGTTTGTGTATGCCTCTAGTGTGTCTAGGAAAGATTTTGTATTGCTCAAATTTGGTGATAGTGGATTTTAAGCGGCTCTAGTAGTCCCGTGGTTTTTACTCTCCCTTGAGAGGTTTTCCACGCTAAAAATTTTGGTGTCTCTGTTTGGTTATTTTGTATATCTACTTGTTTACATCATCACAGGTTCATACGGGTTCGGGAAAACTTTTAGGTCAAACGAGGTTACGCTTCCGCATTCGTAATTTACCGTTGATGATCTTGTTGTCGGTGCTGTGTTTCCCATCACTGTCATGTTCTTGAAGGAAAGCTCATGCATCAAGTACATTATTATGTTTCATCAGTTTCAGATGAAACCTCACTCCACTATGGTAAAAACCCTTACGGTTAGGGTCGAACCCGTAACCTTTAAGGCCAGAGCCCTACCCTTCATCCGCATGCCGTTAAACCAAATGACCAACCGCAAAGTTTAAAATAACTAACTAAACCCCAACGCACCATTTTACTATCATGACAAGGTTTACATTTCTTTATGTCGAAAATATTTGTTGGCGGTGTTTGTAAAAATAATGCATATTTATCAGGGTTAAAAGAGTGAAATAAGCCACGTAAACTACTCAAAAAAACAACATACTTATACCTAAAAATCTAAAACCGTAAAAGTAGAATTATAGACGAACACATGTTAAGTATAACTAGCGATCATCAAAAGTGAATCAATTTATAAGTCTTTCATTTTATAAATAAAATATATGTATATACACTTATGCTGCTCCCAAAGTCAAAAATTCATATGGTGTATGCAGTGACTTCTAGCCAATGATCTCACATTTTAGTTTTTTCTTCTCATGTTCATAAGCAATCAGACTTTATAGTAGCTCTACTAATCCTCAGCAATCAGACTTTATAGTAGCTCTACTAATCCTCTCAAATATCGAATTGGCTATCTTCATGATATATATAAACATGTCATCTTCTACCATAGTAAATGATTGCTCAGTCGCCATCAACCAGTTCGCTACTGATTCCCTCAATTACCATCGTACTTCACTACTTCGCATTGGATCCAATTAATGGAGCAGGCTTATTGTATCCCATGTCTACATCAAGTGGCTGGAAATTAAGCAATTGTTGAGTTATCATGAATTGATTGTGTTTAATACACAAGTCCATGTCTCGTTTATAAGTCGATGTCGTCTTAGTTTTATTTTTTGCCAATTGTTTTTTGCAATGAATGCACTCTACCTTTTCGGTTCCATCTAGAAGAGTTACTTCAATAAATTCTTTCCACACCTCTGACTTATTTTGACGTTGTTTCTTTAGCACCACATTATCTTCATCATAACTTTTTGAGTATTTTCTTCGTCTACAGTTGCTTTTTCAAAAACATCCATATTTTGATCATCTTTTCATCAAGGTCCTCCACATCAATGCTAATGTATTCTTGTTGCCCTTGTTTGTATTTGAAGTGGAGTCTTTGGGCTAATTGAATTTGTGTCACTTCCTTTTCTCATTAAAATACACCTAAAAAACACAAATAATAACTTTCAACACTATGTAAACTAAAAAACAATATCCAAATCAGTTGACTAATAAGCTAGAAAACACAAATAATAACTTTCAACCTCGTCGTTTCTTATTAAAATAAACCTATGAGAAACATTAGGTTTAAAAAAACATAACAATAACAGCAGGTTTTTCATTAATATACACCTAATTAGTTGTATGAAAGTATCAAACTAACAAAGATTTTGGTTTTACTCTTGAAAGTAATAGCCTAATCAAATAAAATACAAACAATAGATTTTTAAAGAAATAGAAACAATACTAACAGCAACCAAATCATTTGATGGAGAAGAAATAGTAAAAGAATAGCAATTTAAACTTACTGCCAACAAGATGGAAGAAGTTTGAGGCGATTACTAACCGACAAAAAAGATGGATGTTGACAAACCAACAAGGCTGGCTGTGTGCGGGTGGTGGCTGTTTACGGGGTTGGCTGCGTGTAGGTGGTGACTACCAACGCGAGGATGGGAGTGCCGACAGCCAAACTACCAACCTTCAATGATGGTGTGGTGGGAGTGGGAGGATGAAAAGTCAATTGCGATTTGTGAGTTACAGAGGGAATTTGAAATATTTGATTAGTGTTACTTTTTGGAAGGAAAAGACCCGGTAATTACTAAGGGAAAAATTATATATACATAATACATATACACTCACTAGGCTCGTTATGGCTTGCGAGTCTTAACGGTCTTTAAACACAAGGCTTGAGTTTTTTACCGAGTCGATCTCGAATAGCTCTCGAGCCTGCTTGATTCGTTTACATCCCTAAGGACATTACACATTAGAAGGACATTACACATTAGAAGGACATTACACATCAGACGGTCAGGCAACCCACTTGTAAGGCGTGCACATTGGGGTACCTCATTAACCCTGGCTCGATTATCCACACCCTGGTTTTATAGCTTTTTTTTTTGTTCATTTCATTTCTTTTATCTTTTTTCAATTTTTTTCAGATTTTATATATTTTTTTGGTTTAATGTTTTGTTGCACTCTTCCCAGTTTTATTCTTCAATTCCTTTTGTGATATCTTTTTGTTATTATTTTCCGTAAAATTAAACGTTATATTACAAATTTTAACACCTAATCGTATCAGAATATACATCTTTGTACAGGACCAAAACACCTGCAAAACCCCAGGACCAAACACAAAGAATCACAGAATTAAGAACAGCACAAGAGGAAGGAAGTCGAAACAATCTGATAAACCACAAAACAATGAAGTTTGGCAATTGTGCAATGTCAACCAATAGTAGTTCACGATTTACAAAGCCGAATGTATTTACAGTGTCGTTACAAATCGAACGTCAAAACATTAGAATAGAGGTTTTTTTTGTTTTTTGTTTTTTTTTTGGGGATAACAGAATTATAGCAGGCTCCAAGGCAGCCTTCAAAATAGCAAAACATCAACAAACTTGCATCTTCTTGATTGACAATTTTATATCCAAATATCCAATCCTCATGGATGTTTTCCTGCCTCTCTCATAGCCAATAGATTCTGCAAAGTTCTAGGTCAAAACCAGAATTCAAAATTTAGAATGGAAAAAATATGACGGAATCATATGTACACAAGAAAGTTTTAGCTTAAGAATCTGGCTGGCGGTTGAATTGACAAACCCTAGGAGGCTAGGACCGCTGACCCATATACCTATTCGTGTCAGGCATAATTCTAACCCAGATTCGTGTAAGCCAAAAGACCAGTATAACTCATTTATCTAAATGGATCAAACAGGTTGACGAGTTGTAAAATGTAAATGACTGTAATCAACTTGTAACCGCGCCATAAATGTCTTGGCGGGTTGTAATAAACAGGTTAACTTTTTATTTGCGTTTTGGGACTGGTTACTGGATTTTAATGCTTGGGTAAACAGATTGTGCTTTTGAGTATCTGATTATATAGGGGAACAAATATTCAGTTATCAATAATTAATTTCATAATGCCAAATATTTAATGATATAATAAAATTCACTTATTCAACTTTTAATAATATAATATGAGACTTGTATATCCATTTCACTGTGAACATTTAATTTATTGGTTTCTTAAACATTGAAAAGGAATGAAAAGCATACAAGGTCACCAACTTTCATCTCTAATACATGGAAGAACAACTTATTCAACCAAGCATGCAAAATCTCAAGATAGCAACAAGATATCCAAAACAATCACTGTCTAAAAGAACAAAGATTATCAAATTGCATGACAAGTACACAAAAAATGGTGGTCATAACCCCGGTTGCCAATAGCGACCTTAGCGGTCGCGATCACGCGCTACGTCACGTATAGGTCAAGGGCCACTATATGGTATATAGCGGTATATAGCGAGGTATATAGCGAGGAGCTGGGGTATTTTTTTTATTATTTATTTATTTTATTCTTTATTACTATAAATTGACACAAATAGAGTATTTTAGCTAATTTAGTGGTGTTTGCTTATACATTCTACTACTTTATAGCTAAACATGTTTATTTATTGAATGTAAAACATTTCTTATAGCTTCTACTACCTTATCGCTAAACACGAAATAGCGGGCTATTTATCGCTATTCGCTACGTAGCATATACGTAGCTTGTCGCTATTTACCGCTATTCGCAATTGACAACTATGGTCATAACTATAATCTCACTATTCAGCGTTCACCAGAGTATATTATGTGCAAGGGATAAGAGATTATAGATACCGAGTACTGACCTTAAATTGTAGGTCACCCAGCGCAGTAATCAAACTTGGTAGTGTCATAAAAATCTAGGTTTTTTATCAGCTGGCTTCAAAATTTGAAAAGAGCACATTAAGCTTTCATCAACACTCATCATTGTACCAGCATTATCAAATTCACCACAATAATTCGGGGCAGAGAATATAGTAACAAGTTGCCTATCAGCAAAGAATTCGTATCCATCTTCAACGACCTACACATAGTAACATTTATGATTACATTAGCATTTTCAGAGAGACCGATTATAGACCACAGCCTTGACAAATGTATTTATAAACAGGTCTTCAGGTAATGTTTATTCTCTAACGAGCCAAACAGGTTTAATACAAAAGTTAGCGTAAACAAAAGCAGGTCAACAGGTCAAAAGTTGCCCAAATTGCATCTTCAGTGTGTAAAAACCTTCCTTAATTTTATACAAAACAATCAGTATTGAATAATACATAAACAAATACTACATTTTTAGGGTTAGTAGTAGTACCAACCAACTTTCGACATTATGGTGTTTAACCCTTAAAATTATTTTAAGAGTTAAAACCGCCAAAATGATAAAAGTTGGTAGGCTTTTTATTGTTGACAACCAAAATTATTAATAACAAAGATATTATTGCCACCTGTTTTGACCCAATAAACACCTGGCCCACCAATCTTGCCACCTGTAAAAGGCTATAGAAAAGTAAAATAACCTGATGAGCACGACAAATAAGATCCATATCATGCTGCATTAAGAACTCAGCCACTTTATCAGCACCAAAGGTGTAGGACACTCCCCTATCATTCATCCCCCAGCCCTTAACATCCCTACTTGGATCTGACCAAAGTAAATCACAAAGCAAACCAGAATCTGGAACATCAGTAGGGCGCGGCAAGTTCCTTATCTGATCTAAGCTAGTTAGATCAGGAGATAGACCACCATGCATGCATAGTATTTTGTCATCTATGAGAGCAGCCACCGGAAGACAATTGAAACAGTCAGTGAAAGTTTTCCAAAGTCGGACATTGAAACGGCGTTTACATTCATCGTAAAATCCATATATCCTGTTGATGGAAGCACATTCATGGTTCCCTCTTAAAAGGAAGAAATTCTCGGGGTATTTGATTTTGTAGGCGAGTAAGAGGCATATGGTTTCCAGACTCTGCTTGCCACGGTCAACATAATCACCTAAGAATAAATAATTTGATTCGGGAGGAAATCCGCCATATTCGAATAACCTTAAGAGATCACCATATTGGCCATGAATGTCACCTGGAATATAAAATTGACAAATTTCATATCACTCTCAATTTCTACATGTCAGACATAGAACTAGCATAATGACTTCACAACTTATATGACTTGCATTGCACGGAACTTTTAGGCATACGCCATACAGGATTATAAAAATGGAAGATAGGTAAAACACATTATAAATTAACCATAACTGGCTAATTAGTGGTTAATAAGCCAGCGTGGCCATTGTTTGGATTTATATTACTAAATGGACAATGACACAATGTACTAAGCATACTAGTATAGTTACAACTTTATAAGCTAATTCAAATATAGATAGAGTTTCATACTACCCAAATGTGAACAATCAGCTACATTTAGTTAGCCAGGAACCACTAAACCAGAGTGACATTCCAACCTAATCCAATCTGCATCTTCGACTAAGCCAAAGAAGTTGATTCCCTCCATTGCTGTTCGTGCGTGTCCTTTATCCAAAAAAGATTTGTTTGATGTTGCCCTTTTTGCACAAAATAACCTCTATTTTAAGACTTATTGTAAATGCAGGTCACATACATAGTCACATATATGTAAACACACACTAAGATTTTGGACTGCTGGTGACTACTTAAGATTCATCTTAACCATTTAAGTTCTAACGGTGCCTCAACCACTAAGAACAATGCCTAACAATGTCACAGTGGAACAAAATTTTCTCTTCTAACCAGTGTGTCAACAGTTGATATGGCGAAATGGGTGGCTTAGCAATGGGTCAAAGTCAAAATGGTAACACATGTCAGGTCAGGTAGGATCAGGTTGCCATCACTATTTTGTCTGTTTCTATTTGGAATCAAAAAATAATTGATGTATAAATAAATTCATAAAAACTATATTGTCAAAATCACAATCTAAAATTTTAATATACAGCTTAGGAGGTTTTAAGCTTTTGAAAACAAGTTTTAACCCTTTTGACCCAGTCAGCCCATTTGACATGTGTATAATCTGTAGAGGTTTTAAGACTATAGCCTTTTGACCTGTTGGAGGTAAAATACAACCCAGACACCCATTTTTTGGCAAAAGGATATGATTGCCACATCTAACTGAAAGGTATACACTGTATAACCCTAAGTCGTAACACCAAAGGGGATTTGAAAAAACCTAAAGTGATGTTGCCACGAGTTCTCTTCACTTGAACACTTCCCTCCCTCCTCAATCCTTCTCACATTCAATTTCTGTGGCTGTCTATAGCCATAAACAAAACCCCCCTATCTCTTTGCCATCTGTAGCCTCTCTCCTCAACATTGGCACACACGGGACTGACCCCTCCATGTTTATTCTTTAACAAGTATCTAATCTCCTCTGATATCCCCATGCCACACCTTCAGTATCCAAAAAGGGACTCAAACTTTTAGGTAGTGATTAGATGCTTACCGTAGATGGTGACTTGTCTCAAAACGACCTTTAAAATCTTAGAACACCAATAGTGCCTACTCCTTCAGCTCAACTTAAAAAACAGGATTTCCGAGCTTATGATGTTTAAAAGTTCTTGTTCATATTTATATGACCAATGGGGACATGAAACGCATATGATTTACAAGCCTCTAATAAAACTATAAACACAATATCAAATTGATATATAATTATATATTTAGAACATAACAGAATTACTACAATGGTACTACCCTCAGAATTAATATTGTATTTCCTATGACAGTAAGCTTTAACACTCTACTCCATTCACAGCTTCAATCTTACCAATTCAGCTCACCTGCCATATTAATATTGCATAATTTGTGGGTGTAACTAAACTTCCAACAAAAAAATCAAATCACAAAAGAAGACTATTTTTTTCTTTGATACATATCTAGAACTAGAATGCTTGCAAACATGATAAAAAGAAAGGGCTACAAAATTTTGCATGCCACATAAAGGATAAGAGTAAGGGAATGTAAGGCATAAACCAATATACGCCTATAAACCATGCTACGTCATTTGTGTCATGAAGTGCAGCACATTCATTAGTAAATTCCCTCTAAGTATTGCCTCTCTATACCTCTGGTGTTCAACTGTTCATAATATCAAAACAACTAGTTGGCACCCACAACAGTGCGTCAGTGCCAAAAAAAATAATAGCCCACCATGTTGAAAGAAATTTAAATTTAGCTATCGACTATCGTTTTAGCTCATCCCTAACGGTCATATAGTTAGAAGCATATATGCATGAAAGTATTCGATAATCGCCTCCATAACATTTCCTCACAAACTCCTCAGCCCATAACTATAGTCAATTTATAAAGCATGTGGTCAGTGTTGTCTTTGTCGTCAAACAAACTTCAGATTAAGGTATGACTCTCAATAACAGAAAACTTTTGCAGGTTTCTAGTACTACAAATGCAGTAAATGATTCACAAAACACGAGTAAACTGAAAGTAATCCAACTTATCCTATACTGAATTTGCCCAATCAGGTCTTTCTCACAAATACACAATCAAATCCAGCAACTTTTACAATACAACAACCATCCATGAAAATCTAACTATCAAATATATATCAAAGCAACAGGTGAAATACCCTTAATCCCGAGAAACCAATGCCCAATAAAAACCTCAATACCAATTAAAGTATTTTCATTTTCAGCAAACCCGACGTCACAAGAGCAGGACGGGTGATGGCTTAACCCAAAGTGTTTTGACGTTTTCAATTCGATGAATACGAAATAACAAGAACCTAAAACACCCACTCATCACCCAGAAACATTACTCCAAATCCCATACAACCAAACCCATAAAACCAACAAACTCATGAAAAAAGATAACCCCAAAACAATCACATAACAAATCAACACAAAAAAGAAGCCAAATTCGAGTTTTCTTTACCGCAGATCTTGATGGGAGCTTCAAGCTCCAAAAGATTAGGCTGTTGAAGAAAGATCTCCCGAGAAGTGGTACAAAGCAACCGGATCTCCGCTTCCGACAGCTGCACCTGCCTGGTGGTCCTCGCTTGCCGGAACTCCAACAGCCGATTAATAATATCATCAAGCAACGCGGGGTTCATCCCTGACCATTTTGCGCCATCGATGCCCTAATTTCTCAGAAACCCTAGATCTCACCGATGAATGCGACGGAAACCCCCAAATTTCTTACGCAATTGGCAATGGCTTTTAGCTGCTTGTTTGGTTTATTGGAATAAACAATGGAGAAAGGTTCTGAAAGATTATTTTATGTGGGATATGTGCGCATGCGCAAGTGGTGATAGCGATGAATTGGGAGAAATTATTATTATTTGATAAAATTACAGATCGCCGGAGGAGAAAGGGGCTGCCGGAGGTAACTCCGGTGGGATGAAACGATGAGATGTGGGATTCAATTGATCGGAGGATGGTGAATCCGGCGAGCTTAATGGGTGCTAATTATGTGCCCGATTAAGCATTTGTTTGAAAATATTTCGATTTGTACGAAAGGGATGAAGTCACATAACTTTTTTAGTTTTTACTTTTTTCATTATGTGTACGTTTTGTATAATACTAGACGCGTCTCCCTCCCCTGTCCGGGAGACGCTATTCACATCCCCTTCCGGGGATGGAGTAGGTTCCGTCTAAAAAGATAAAGCAGAAATACGTATAACAAATTTGGACACCGAATACTAAAGATAATTCATATAACCCACGTCCCCGTACGCTATAGACAACCGCATGACATTTCGTTACACACACCACTAGGGTAGGAAATTTGATCTTGCACGATGCCCTGTTCAAAAGAACTTTTATCTTATTGGGAAAAAGCTTCTGCCAATTGAAATGAACATTCATCAAGGAAAACAAAACTTTATATTTGAGTGAATAACCAAAGCTTCATTGAAAAAACTTTTTTATACAAGTTTATAATAAAACCTATTACAACAACAAATCAAACATGTGACGTTTGATGAACCGTTGTAAGGGGTTAGACGCGCAATTACATATTGTGTCTCAATACCAACTATAACGATGAACCAAATTAGAGAAGTTGATACATTATTGTATTAGGTTAGACGTATCATTATAATAATTTATAGCTTTCTAATTGTTAGTTAGTGTATCGAGATTTTGACGCACTATTGTAAAGATTTGATGAAATGGCATAAAACGTCAAATGCATCAAGCCTGAAAAGTATGGACACATTGTTAGACAGTTTTGACATGTTATAAACTAGCAAGATCCCCCTAAAATGTGCTTTTTTGTATTAAGGCATTGTTTATCTCCACCTTGCTAGACTTGTTTGTATACTTATTCTCATGTTAGAATTTGAAGTCTAGCGTTTCTTAATGGGACATTCAAAAATATGAGAAGCTTTGAACCAAACCCCTCAAGTTGTTTGTTGCAACACATCACTTGCAAGTAGAAGTATTCTATATTCTACAAACACGTACATGCAACTTTGAGAATTTATCATTTCCCACCATTACCCTATTATGAAAAATACAGTGTGATGAATAGTAACTTTGAAGATCTCAACCGTTCTTTTTTAAATATACGGTTATAATGTTGGTGGCTGGTGTAGTCATCAAAGGCAGCCTTTATCTGAAGCCACGTATACAGCCGTTTCCCCCCATTTCCTATATGTGCATTCTTCATCTTTTTGGGTGAGAGGGTGAGTAGTTTGGGGTTTTGACCAGGTGATGCTACCGGTCCTCGTCGTCTCCGTCGTTGTATGCCGGCGGCTAAGGGTTTGGGGTTCTAGGCATCGCACGAAGACCGGGACCCTCTTACTGTGGCGACAGTTGCTCCGCCACCGTCTCCCACCGCCGCCGCTACGGGCCGTCCTTAGTGCACGCCACCGCTAACGGCGACACCCGAAAATGTTAGCCATGGCGGCGGTGGTTTTGCACTCCGGGCGCCTCCTTCTTTCTCGATCTACCCCATGCATCACCCGTTTCACGGTTGTGGCTTTCGTAGTGGTGGTGTTGATGGTTAGAGTCTTGACGGTTAGAGTCTTGACGGTGGTGGTGGTGGTGGTGATGGGGTTGTTGGCGGTGGTGCTGTTGAGGGTAGGGGTCTTCACGGTAGTGGTGTTGATGGTGGCGGTCTTCACGGTCTTGCTCTTAATGGTGAGCCTTTTGATGGTGGTGGTCTTGATTGTCATGGTATGGCCACTTCATCAATAGTAGGTTTGGTTTGTTTATCAATTTTTATGATCTGGAAAACCATTTTTTCGGTAATGATGAGGATCTTTTCACCTCAGAACATGTTAGATCTGTTCTGTTAGAGTTTGGTTGCTTTGTTCGATGATGATGAGGAATGTCTCACCTGAGAACAGATTAGATCCGATTAACCTGTTTCTCAGGGCGATGTGAGATTTTCACATCTAAATTATTTTTGGTTTTGTGATGTGAGGACCTCATCTGAGAACCCATGTCATCTACATGTTCAGAAGGCAGATGTAATAAGTTGCTGGTTTTGTGGTTTAGTCTGATTTTTCTGGTTTGGTGATATAATAAAATGGTTGTGATGAATTCGAGCGAAAAAATCGTTGTGTTGGCGTGGCAAACACATTTGGTTTGCAGCCACAACTAGAAATCGGATCTGAGCCAAGGGATGAAACTAGGATTGTACTGGTGATTATCGACTTTAGAATACTCGCGCAACGCGCGAGGTTGAATTCAACTAGTTAACAAGAATTTATGAAGTAGCTATATATAACATATCATGTTGGACTTAGAGATATGTATGAACTTGATCACCTGACGAAATAGGGATAGGTCTTAAGTAAACTAGATTGTTTTAGATATCTATGAAGAATATATCTTGTATATATAAAGCATAATTGTACAAGTTTGACTAGTAAGACTAATCTAGACTACTTGTATAATTTTTTTAGAATCATATAAATATTTCAACAAAAGGTGAACTTCAGTTATATGGATTGTTTGCACATATGAAATCCAAGTCTGCCATGATACAATGTCAAGTATGTCATGATGCACGATCAAGAGTGGACCCACATACGTAAAAAGAGAACATATTTTATATAGTATCTAGTACTCGTTTTTTATACGAAGATACATACGGAATTCATCATATAACCGTGCAGATTAAATCATTATGCCTATATTCTTAAAACTCAAACTCACTTAACTTTTATGTGATACAAACTCAAAAAATAGACTTGCTTTGTTTTTAGTTAAAAAAAACATAAAAAAACGAATAACCAAAACAAACAAGACCTAAACATATATGATTACCATCTCTAAGTTGAGCAGCAACTCTGTGTGTTCCCAGATGAATCACCAACATTAATGGTGGTTCCCTTCCCAGGTAATGCTACATCTTGGGCCGCCAATGCTTTCTTGCTAATGATGTGATAAATTTCAGTCAAAATAGTTTGAAATGCTTTCTCAACATTATGTGCATCAAGTGCTGATGTTTCAAGAAACGAAAGCCCTTCTTTTTCAGCTAATGATTGACCATCTTGCTCATCCACGGCTCTGAGTTCGTTCAGATCGGACTTGTTGCCAGCCATCAGAACAACAATGTTGGAGTCAGCATTAGCTCTAAGCTCACGTAACCACCTCTGGACATTATCAAAAGTTGGTCTTTTGGTTATGTCATATACAAGCAGAGCTCCAACTGCGCCTCGATAATAGGCACTGGTTATAGCTCTATACCTCTCCTGCCCTGCAGTGTCCCAAATTTGAGCCTTTATCATTTTTCCTTCGACCTGTGTGCAAATCATTAGCCAAATGGTAGTGTTATTTCATCATGTTACATGCTACAAGTAACTTGCATAAATCATGACAGCATTTCAAAGGTTGAAATACAAATAGACAAATAGCAGCAATAATATGCTAACAATGATATCCGATCAATCCAACATGGTAACTTAATTCTGTGATTTGTCAACTGCATTAATTGGCGAGTTGCAAAAGTTCGAGTTGTTGAACTTTATCTTCATCCATCTGCTTATTGTCACCGCTACAAAAGAATTGATGATATTGACTGGTGTTGACAAAATAGTTTGTTTATTTTGTTATCATTGAAGCTATCCTATGCATTTAAAAATAGTTGAAATATTTTTTTAAAAGGTGTAGAGGGGTACATTGTGTTAAACCTCAAATCAAATTCTAACAAATCCCCAATGCAAATACTTGCTGCTTAACACCTTAAAGAACAACCAACGAAAATCAAGACACGAGAACCTCAAAGAAGAGAACCTTCACAGGGTGGTGGCATGGCTTAGTGAAGGCCACAGCGCAAGCTGCAATTTATCTACTCCTGCTGGTTAGCAGAGCAATTACGGGTCCCCTAAGTTTCCCAGTAAAGGGTTCCCATGGTTCCAAGAAAAGAACATACAAAGAGTGTAACAGATTATATACCAAAACACTGGAATGTAGCCTCAAATTTCTCTAAAAATTTCAACAAAACTAAAGAATCACATAACTAAATTTCAACAAACTAAGGATCTGCAATACACATCCGCCGTTGGAGGCTTTACTTCAAACGCATTACATACGAACCTAAAACAATCAGCTATAGAAAAATCATCTCACAATTTGTTCACAACCAAAGCAGAATCAACAAAAGAGGAATAAAACTCAAACCTGAAGAGTTCTAGTTGCAAACTCAACGCCAATGGTCGCCTTCGACTCCAAATTAAACTCGTTCCTCGTAAACCTAGACAAAATATTGGATTTCCCCACACCAGAGTCCCCAATCAGCACAATCTTCAACAAATAATCGTACTCGTGATCTACCTTACTAGCCATTCTTCTCCTCTCCTACAGTCACAAACCTAATCACACACACACACAAGCAAACATTCAAACTCCAATCACAGATCCAGCTAGATCTAAAACAAACATGAACTTCTCAATCGATTTCGAACAAAAGCTAGAAATCAATCCACAAAAGGCCAACTGTAACCAGTGATTGAACATTCATACACACAATTTGAGTGTGAATAATAATAATAATAATAATAACAATAATCTTACCGTAGCGGAGAGATCGGAGAGTGTAGAGATGTTGGTGAATTAGTGTGTAGAAGATTTAGGGGAAATGTGATGAAAGTGAATCTGATAAGTTGGAAACCGTCGACATTAATATCTGTGTGTGTGTGTGTGAAAACGATGCAAGTCCAAGTGGTTTCAATGCGAAGTTAAGTTTATTATTTTGTTTAATGAAATGGGTAACATTTGGATTGCTGAACCGGACCGGGTTCGAACGGGTTCGGATTCAGGTCAATGTTTTGGGACCGGTCTTGATCAAGAACCGGGTCGGGTCCGGAACCGGTTTTGGGTCAATAAAACCGAACCCGGTTGGATCCGGTCCGGCTCGGTTCCTAACCGGTTCGGGTCCAAAAACCGGTTCCAAAAACCGGTGTTTTTTATTTTTTAATCCAATAAATAATATATATAAAGTATAAAAAAGATACATACCGGTTTTTTGGGTCGGTTTCAAACCGCTTTTTCCGAACCGGTTTTGGTAAAAACCGGTTCCAAACCGGTTTGAGCTAGAAATATACAAACCGGTTTCAACCCGCCAGTTTTTTCCGGGTTGAAACCGGTTTGGCCTACCACCGGATCCAAACCGGTTCGGGTTCGGAGCGGGTTTCCGGTTCGGGTCGGGGACCCGGTTTCTATGTGCACCTCTAGACGTTAGTGGTAAAAACAAAAGAGACATTGGTGCATTATGCTCCGAGATAGAAAATATATCTATTATTGTTTAAAGATAAAAATGGACGGAATTAAGCTTTTGTTTTGTATGTATGTAGTAGTAACTAGGGGTCAGTTGTAGAGAGTGCAGGGACTAGAGGTCTTATTTTTACCGAATCCGACTCGAGTCTACCCGAACTTGATTTAAATAGTAGCTGACAAACCCGAACCCGATACAATCTTTAGGGTCGATAACTGAATACGTTTTGTGGTAAATCGGGTTAACATTAACCAAATAAGATAGTATAATCATTTTTTTTAGTTTTGTTTAGTTTTCATATCCATATTATAATTACATCTTATCAAATTTAAATACCGCTATTTTCTAGGTTCTATGTATTATCATTACTAATTTTCAATTGAGATATAGGATTGGTAGAGTGCAAACTAGGGTAACTTGCAATCGGTATTCGGCAATCGACAATAAAAGTCTTCAAGTTCAGTTGGCGATACAAAGCTTGAGGTGGCGATCTTTAGTTTAATTTCAAATTTCAAGGTATGCATACATGTGCATGCATCCAAGTGTGTTTGTATATATATATACACACATACATATTATATATACATATGTATATATACGTATGTATATATACATACGTATATATACGTATATATAGATATGTATATATATGGTATGGTGATCTTGAAAAATAGTTTTTTTTCATGAGAACCCTAGAAACCAATATGAACCACACATTTAAATCACATTATGAAACTACACCAATTAAGAAAAGAAAAACTTATTTTCATAGCTCGTCCCGAACCTTAATTCCAAACTTATTTTCATAGCTCGTCCCGAACCTTAATTCCTCAACACCATCCCCGAAAACAACTAAAGGATTATGATCTTAACTTCAACGCGTATACTAGAAGCAAAGTTTGAATCCCATGAACACTTGCTACCGGCTAGTATACGCGTGGAAGTATAGAACACTAGAACGAAACGAACGGTTAGTATGCCTCCATACCATATATAGAAGGCCTTGTATTCATCCTTGCTTAATGCCTAAGTTACAAAAATATATCATGGGGTAGACTAGAGAGGGTTAATTTTTTTTATCTAGAGAACCTTTTCTTTCTGATAATTGATTAGAAGCAATGTTCTCAGAACCGGATCGGACGTCGAACCGGACGGTTTACTGGTTTGGTGGTCGGACCGGTCGGACCGGTCGGACCGGATGGACCGGATTTAACTATATTTTAATTATATTTATATATGTAATTAAATATAAGTAATTTATATATGATTTATACATATATTTTATAGTTATATATAAAACTTAACTATATTTGTATATACAAAGTACTAATTATGGTTTAACACCCCGTTTTTACCCACTAAAATCAAAAAAAAAAAAAAAAATTCAAAATCCGGTCGGACCCGAACCGGTTGGCCGGTCCAACCGCCGACTCGGTTCGAACCGGCCGGTTCAACGCTCCGAAAACGAACCACCCTCGACCGGACCGGACAGGCCTCCGAATCCCGGTCGAACCGGTCGGACCGGCCGGTCCGATCCGGTCCTAACAACATTGATTAGAAGCCTTGGAATTTTATATGGATTCCTTTAGATATATTAAATCCCTTTGACTTGTATGTCATTGTCAGCTTCAGTGGCATCAGAGAAGCACTGTAATGTTGTTTGTTGCTTGATGTATGTGTTTTTGTATACTAGCTCTCTGTATTCTCCTTTTCTAGAATAATAAATAGTACAATATCAATTATAATATTCAAGATCATTAACTAATAAACTATATAACTCATTAACTATTAGGCCTAAATCACTTATTAAATCATCTAGAAAAAATAAATAGCTCATTTGCGACCCTATAATTTATAACCTTTGGCTTTTTAAAATTGAGATAACATGTGTACGTTCGGCTTTTATAGCCTCATAAAAAATGTGATTTACTGTATTATTTTCGTCAAAATATTATTATTGAATTTATTCATCCAAATAATAGTTATGATCGTGCGGGTCAAACCACTAATATATATAAATTGTGAATTTGGTTATGCATCATGGGTATTGTATCATGTGCTTAAGGTTCTACTCATTGTTTTTTAATCTTTAATTTTTTTTAATTTAACACAATACTTTTACATCTTTTACAATTTAGTCCTAACAATTTTTTACCTTCAACGTTGGCTCTTATACTTTTCATATTTAAAATTTTTGTGACTTAACACGTCACAATGTGTGTGTGTGGTTCAACATCTTTATGAGTATTTTTTTTCTAAGTTTAACGGCCCCGTCGCATGGCGATGATCATGAATCGATTAACTTATTGTTTTAGATATTTTACGTAATGCATAATACCCATAAATATAATAATAATAATGATAATAATAATAATAATAATAATAATAATAAAAGTTCAGTGAGTTATTTTGCCATTTTAAAAACTTAAATTAATAAGTTTGTGCATAAAATAAAAGAAACATAAACCACAGGGACCATTTGTGTAATTTCTTTAAAAAATCCCAAACCACCCGCCCGTCGACCACCTTCACCTCCGGCACCGCCTCCGGCGAGCCTCCGGCGAAGCCAAACACCCACAATTAGTCGATTTTAGTTCAAACAAACCGTCCCGACATATTCGAGTGGGTGATTCGAACTCGTACCCACACCAATTTGAATATTACAGACGGTTAGTGCGATCCACGATTTTCGGCCGACCATCCACCACTATCGAGCACTAAACATTAATAATAATCGAAATAATGGCGCACTAACGATCGTATAACCATTTAAAACTTCCATCGAGCTCAATTCGATCTGAAAACACACAAACACGTCAATTTGATTCACCTTAGGTCGCGGACCTGCAACTCATTCGTAGACCTCATTTTCGAACACAACCACGTAAGTATGTACATCTATCTGCTTGATTTTAGATGGGGATCAACAGCCCCATGGATTCGATCGTTATCAACATCGATTTGGGCTTCAATTTGATCGAATTCGTTATAGGGTTCATACGGTTTTGGGAGGGTTCTTTTGTTTGTGTTTAAAATTAAAGAGAACCGAGTCTTACCGCGACTGTATGCCTTGGTTCACTGGTTCCCGGTTCACTTGCAATCCTTGGGGTCACGGGTTCGAACCCGTGCACCCACATTTATTTTTTAAATGCCTTTTTCAGCTTTCAAAAATTATATAAAAATTTCTAAAAATTATAAAAGTAACTTTTATAAACTCTCCTTATCTTAAAGGTTACCTAGTTAATTTCTATAAATTTATTTGTTAAAAACACCTTAATAATTTTTATAAAATATTATTTATAAATGTTATAAATAGTCATTTTTTATAAAAATGGACTTTAAATAATAATTTAAATTATTAATTTATTATTGGACACTATATTATCTTTAATTATGGATAAATCATGATAATTGTGGAAATTATAAAGATTTTACAATTTCATAAATTATTTATAAACGTATAATGTAGGTACTAGTGAAAATTAAGGATTACTCGATTTTGTTTACTTTTGCTCTTTGACTAAGACACGGATTCTGTTTCTTTGTTATCATAATATTCACTTTTGTTTCCGTTACTTTGTAGTACGGATTCTGTTTCTTTGTTATCATAGAATTCACTTTTGTTTCCGTTACTTTGTAGTACGGATTCTTGGTCCTTTTTATTATAGTATAAATTCTATTCTTCCGTTACTTTGTAGTACGGATTTTTGATATTTTGTTTCCGTTAATATGACTCGTTTTGCATTTACTAGTCGTCAAACATTATTTATCTAGTTCTGCTCCGACTCGTTCGACTTATTAATTTTACTTGTTGAGACTTATAGCATGCAATATATATTTGATAAATTTATGCTCATTATTGCATGTTCCCATAAATAATTTTATTGATACGTCATATGTTGGTAGCTGTACTACCATTTGATTTAGCACTCTGTTACCCGAGCTTGTCCGACATGTTATTGTGGCGTCAATGACATGACACTTTTTGTGACGGTGTTTATAAATAGTTCACGACGTCTCCGTTAACATGTTAGTACTCAAGTAGTACTTTGGCTATATTTATTTGGGAGGCGGATGGATCGATCCTTGTTCAGTTCAGATCAGTTCAGTTTCGGGGGATGGAATCATGTGTGTCCGCCCACACACCATCTCATTGGTGCATAGTCTAGCTAGCTATGTACTTATCAGTTCAGTTTTGGCTCTGGGTACTTCTTATATTACATGAATTATTTTATTTATGCGTGCTCGTCCTGTAGATCAGTTCAGTTTCAGTATTACATGTTCAGTTCAGCATCAGTGTTATATGTTTAGAATCAGATTACCGTTTTCAATATCATATGACCAGTTCAGTATCAGATATCAGTATTTTATGCTTCGAATCACTACTATTATTCTTTCCATAACTGAGCAACTTTTGGCTCAGCCGTATTTTCTTTTGTGGTGTTTTCTTATTTAATTGTAGGTAACCAGAGCCATCCGGGAAATCAGTGAAGAGTGATTGAAGATCTAGATTATCTTTTAGTTTAATTGATGTAATGAACACCTTAATTAGGTTCATTCGTATTATTTGGTTGGTTTGAATTTATTTCTTTTGACCGTATCTTTAATATCATGGATTTGGTTTTTGATTTGATATCTGTAATAGTGACACGTCACCCTCACCGGGTTGGGGTGTTACAGTTATGGTATCAGAGCAAAGGCTCTTTCCTGTAGAAAACTTAAACATTAATAATAAACTTGTGAGGTAATGGGTAGACGTTGGGTTAGGATCAAACCTTTTTCCAATCTAAATTCTAGTGTTCACACGTATATTTTCATTTCAGATGGCTCCTAAGAGACGTGTGAACAACCGCAATAACTCGAATGGCCCCTCGTCTGATGCAAACTTGGAAGCACTGGTTGCTAATGCTGTCAACGCTGCTATTTCGGGGATGCTCCCTAACATGATGGCTCAGACTGCCCAAACTGTTTTCCAGTAAATGCAGCAGGCTCATATGGTTGCAAACCAAGGGACACCACCTACTGGCAGTGCCACTGGAAGGCCATCAGTTGGAAATGTTACCGGAGCACCACCTGTCGGTAATGCCACTGGCGCACCACTTGGTGGAAATGCCACAGGGGCATCATCTGGTGGTAATGTCACAGGGGCGCCACCTGGTGGAAACAATACAGGAGCACCTTCCGGTGGTAATACACCACCACCCCGTGATGGTATTCATGTCTGGTTGGAACATTTTCAGAAGCAAATGCCTAAGTCTTTCAGTACTTCTAATGATCCGGTCGAGGTGCAAAATTGGATCAGTCATATTGAGAAATTGTTTGAGGTACTTGGTGTTGAGGACGTATACAAAGTAAGGTTGGCTACATATAAGTTAGAAGATGATGCTCATAGATGGTGGACGACTGTGAAACAAGCTAGAGGAGGAAACGAATATGCAGCTACACTTCCTTGGGATGAATTCCGAGGATTGTTTTATGAGGAGTACTTCACTGCTGCTGACCGCACTGAGTATCGTAGATAGTATGCTAACATTATACAAAGGGATGACGAGCACATAACAGATTTCAAGACACGATTTACGTGGTTAGTAAGTTTTCTTGGTGCATCTGCAGGCTCACCGCATGAGCAGACAGAAAATTTTCAATGGGTTGTATGTGAAAGAGATCAAAAGTTTATATTGAATCATCGGTTTAAAGATATTAATGAAGTGGTTGATGCTGTTAAAAACTTATATAATGATAAAAAGAATGGAAAGAAGTCGTATGATGATAACCGCAAGCGGCCTAGAGAGAATGACCAGGATCAGTCTTCTTCTCATACGAATAAAAATCAGTCTTCACCACCACGAGACCGTCGAAACATTTTTGATCGCAACAACAACAATAACTCCCAATCATGGAAGAATCGAAACCAGAACCAAAAATCAACTCATAATCAGACTCGGGAGGCTCCTACTCGTGCTCAACCACCAAATCAGCAGCACCGTAATCAGGATCGGAATGCTACCCCTCAGTGTAACACATGCGGTAAACTTCATAAGGGAGCTTGTCGTCTGGCCGGAGGATTATGTTTCAGATGTGGGCGTGCAGGACACATGATTAGGGATGACGCTGGAGGGAATCAAGCTAAACCTGCAACTGGATGACGAGTTTTTGCACTCACTGCAAATGAAGCAGCTAACGCACCAGGTATATTTCTGACCCCTTAGTTAGGGACGTATTATATACATATATATGTCTTATCCGATACTGATAGTAAACTCCCTAGGTATGGTCTCCGGTACCCTTTGCATAGGGAAGCGGGATATTTATGTCTTATTTGATACGGGTGCTACGCATTCTGTTGTATCTCTTTTGTTTGCTAAGTACTTAATGACTGCACCGATTGCTTTAGAGCACACTTTGGCTATTACTACTCCATTAGGAGATTCGACTATCATCTCGCATGTCTATAGAGATTGTCCGATCAGAATCGAGTCTATTATTCGTAAAGCTGATTTGTTTCCTATATAAATGAGTGACTTTGATGTCATACTTGATATGGACTGGTTAACTCGACATCATATTACTATTGAATTCCAGACTCGTCGTGTTTTATTTGTAAATCCTCAATGCCCTGAACTCGTTTATCAAGGGACTCAGCCTCGGAAATCGTTGAAAATCATCTCTACGTTTAAGGCTCAGAAGTTCTTATCGCACGGTTGCGTGGGATTCCTAGCTTCAGCGAAAGCTACATCTTCTGATGAGCCAAACATATCTGATTATCCGACTGTATGTGATTTTCCTGACGTGTTTCCTGAGGAGTTACCCGGACTTCCACCAGATCGCGAGGTAGAATTCACTATTGATCTTATTCCAGGTGCTGAGCCGATTTCTAAGGCACCGTATCGTATGGCACCTATTGAGCTTAAGGAGTTAAAGGAGCAGTTACAAGAATTACTAGATTTGGGATTTATTAGACCAAGCGTCTCGCCTTGGGGTGCACCGGTCCTGTTCGTGAAGAAGAAAGATGGTTCTATGAGACTCTGCATTGACTACAGGGAACTCAACAAGATCACTATTCGTAATCGTTACCCTCTGCCTCGTATTGATGATTTATTTGATCAACTTCAGGGTGCAAAGTGTTTCTCTAAAATCGGATTTGAGGTCTGGTTACCACCAGCTAAAGATCAAAAATTCTGACATCCCTAAATCTGCTTTCCGTACTCGGTATGGTCACTATGAGTTCCTGGTTATGCCGTTCGGGTTAACTAATGCCCCGGCCGTATTCATGGAACTAATAAACCGAGTCTTTCGCAAGTTCCTCGATAAGTTCATCATTGTATTTATCGACGACATCTTAATTTATTCTAAAAGTAAGGAGGAGCATGAGAATCATCTTCGTATCGTGCTCGAAACACTACGTGAAAAGAAGCTTTATGTTAAATTTTCAGAGTGTGAATTTTGGCTGAGTCAGGTAGTCTTTTTGGGTCATGTCGTTTCTACGGATGGTATTATGATGGACCCTGCTAAAATAGAGGCGATCACTATGTGGTCTAGACATACCTCAGCCACAGAAGTCCGTAGTTTCCTTGGCCTTGCTGGTTACTACCGCAGATTTTGTCGAAGGTTTTTCTGTTATAGCTTTACCCCTTACACAACTGTTAAGGAAAGGGGTTAAGTACTCTTGGAATGATGAACGAGAGAAAAGTTTTAAAGAGCTCAAGAAAAGATTGGTGTCTGCTCCTGTTCTCACACTTCCATCGGGCACGGGTGGATATCAGATTTACAGCGATGCATCTAAAAAGGGACTCGGATGTGTGCTAATACAGCATGGTAAGGTCATTGCTTATGCTTCACGGCAGCTGAAACCTTACGAGGTTAATTATCCTACTCATGATCTTGAACTCGCTGCTGTTATTTTCGCGTTGAAAATATGGCGTCACTATCTTTACGGGGAGACTTGTGATATTTTTACTGATCATAAGAGCTTGAAATATATCTTCACACAAAGGAACTAAACATGAGGCAGAGAAGATGGTTAGAGTTGTTAAAAGATTATGATGCCAATATCCAGTATCATCCGGGAAAGGCCAATGTGGTAGCTGATGCCCTTAGCAGGAAGAGCTCTAGAATAGTAGCCTCCCTACAGCTACAGCCTCAGAACATTACCGATCTTGATAGATTGGGTATTAGCCTACATATTGGCAAGAGCGACAGATATCTCGCTAGACTTCAGATTGAGTCAGACTTAATATCCTGGATTAAGAACGCACAGAAAGACGATGGTGAACTCTGGGCAATCTTATAGAATATGGAGATTGGTAAACAATCAGAATTCAGAGTAGATGAGCATGGAGTAATTTGGTGTGGTAAGCGGTTGTGTATGCCAAATGATTGGACTCTTCGAGAAACTTATTAGCCGAAGCACATAGTTCGTCATTCTCTATTCATCCTGGATCTACTAAGATGTATCGGGATCTTCGTCAGAACTTTTGGTGGAATGGAATGAAAGAAGATGTGGCTAAGTATGTTAGCCGTTGTCTTACCTGTCAGCAGGTCAAGATTGAGCATCAGAGAGCTAGCGGTTTGCTTCAGCCACTACCTATTCCTGTATGGAAATAGGATGATATTTCTATGGATTTTGTGACAGGGTTGCCAAGAACATTCAAGAAGAATGATGCCATATGGGTTGTAGTCGACAGATTGTCAAAGTCGGCTCATTTTCTTCCAATTCAACAAGGATTTTCGGTTAGCAAACTATCTGAAGTATTTACACAAGAGATTATCAGACTTAATGGCACTCCGGTCTCTATCGTGTCTGATCGAGACCCGAGGTTCACTTCTCGCTTTTGGAAGGGTTTGCAAGCTGCATGGGGTACTAAGTTGAGGTTTAGTACGGCGTTTCATCCTCAGACTGACGGTCAGTCAGAGCCTACTATTCAGACACTTGAGGACATGCTTCGAGCTTATGCCTTGGAGTGGAATGGGAACTGGGATGAGTACTCGTGTTTGGTCGAGTTTGCTTACAACAATAGTTGGCAAGCTAGCATTGGCATGGAACCTTTCGAATTATTGTATGGTCGTAAATGTAGGGCACCTATCTGTTGGGAAGAGGTCGGTGAAAGAGTCATTGAAAGACCCGAGTTAGTTCAGATCATGAATGAGAAAGTTGCTATTGCTAGAGAAAAGTTAAAGGAAGCTCAAAGTAGACAGAAAAGTTATGCAGATCGACACCGTCGACTTTTGGAGTTTGAGGTCGGTGATAAAGTATTTTTAAGAGTTTCACCTTGCAGAGGCGTACGTCGTTTTGGCATCAAAGGAAAGCTCAGCCCTAGATTCATAGGGCCATTTGAGATTTTAGAGAGAGTTGGTGAAGTCTCCTACCGTTTGGCTTTATCACCTCAACTGTCACATGTGCATAATGTCTTCCATGTATCTCTTTTGAGGAGGTACAATTATCATCCACTTCACGTGGTGAACTATCCGCTTCATTTGATTCGTGAAGACTTATCGTTCGAGGAGGAACCCGAGGCCATACTTGTCACACCCCCGCTAATAGCGGAAACACGGGGAATGTGAGCTAGACGGGATCGTCATAACACATGGTATATGATAGAGTAGAAATAAAAATATGATGACAAGCGTGTCATGACGACACCCGAACACAAATAGAGACTTGTGTCGTGTATAATCAAAGTTCACGACAGCATAGCCATAAGTACAACATAAATGATCATATAAGCATTAAGGGCAACTTGTAATGTAAATTCCCACAACTCGGGAACAAGTATACAAAAGGCCATGTTCACGCTTTACAAGAGTAATAATCACAAATGCATCCTAGGGTCTCCTCTAAAAGGCAGCACTCCTAGATCTTCAATTACCATGATCACCTGAAAAAGAAATGCTCAAAACGGTAAACATAATTGTTGGTGAGCTTCGCAGGTTTTAGTAATAAAAGTTGTTAGGATGAACCGGTAAGTTTAATAAGAGCCACCGCAACTATAATTATGTATAGGCGGTTGTACCAGTTATAAGTAGCTACAGCCAAACATAATGTTCGGTTCCTCACGGGAATTGATGGTTGTAAAGAAGGTATTCTCAAGGCATAAATAGTTTAATAAGACTAGCAAGATCCACACAGCACATACGTATAGTGTATAACCAAACCGGTCCTTAGGTCCCATTACCGGGATTAATGGTTATATAAAAAGGTTTCCATAGAAAAATGAGTTTAACATGACGTAGCAAGATCCACACAACGCATACGTATAGGTTACAACCAAACCAATCTTTAGGTCCCAATTTCCGGGATTAATGGTTGTAATGGATGATCGGCTTAGAAGAACCACACAGAAGAACCACACAGCCGAGAGCATCCAAGGTCAATGCCATTCACAAGTAACATCAATCAACACATAACATCAAGTAGTAGTGCATAGTAGGGTGATACCACTAAGTCATACATAGGGGTAATATAGCACATAGTTCAAGTTCACATAGCAGCAATCGCAAGATAAGCAAGTTAAGATACTCATAGAAGTAGTAGCCAACTTCCACTAGGGAAGGTGCCTGAAATCAAGTTAAGTAGGTGAGCATTCTTTTCCCCCAAGTTAAAGATATTTGAAAAGGTTTTATAAGAATAAAAGGGGGCCACGAAACTCACTGAACAGATGATAGGCACGTGTGATGAATATTCCCAACGGTAGGATGCTATAAACAGTCAAACACCTATTGACAGTTACTGACAAGCATTAATAATGAGCATAAGATGATGTCAATAGATTCGGGCAGTTTCGGTTCGGTCGTGGGTAGTACACACACAAGCAGTCACACACATCTCAGATGTCACACCCGGCCTCTCACACCAACAATATTGTCCGCTTCGCCCACGAGGAGCTCACGGATTTGCTTTTGGTTGCCGGGTGAAAACTTCCCAGGGAGGTCACCCATCCCTGGATTGCTCCCACCTGAGCACGCTTAACTGTGGAGTTCTCCTCTCATCCACAGCCAATACGACCAAAACGCGTTGTTGATATTAGAGGCCAGACATTTCTTATGAACCAGGAATCTCTCCTGTCCACGGCCGATGTGGGATATGTGTAGGGTGTCACAAGCACCCCCTGTTTGGACTCATCGTCCTCGATGAGCCCGAGAAGTCACCATCCTTGGTGAGGTATGTCCCACACCCCGAACGGCACAGGAGTGGCTCTGATACCATTTTGTCACACCCGGCCTCTTACACCAACAATATTGTCCGCTTCGCCCACGAGGAGCTCACGGATTTACTTTTGGTTGCCCGGGTGAAAACTTCCCAGGGAGGTCACCCATCCCTGGATTGCTTCCACCTGAGCACGCTTAACTGTGGAGTTCTCCTCTCATCCACAGCCAATACGCCCAAAACGCGTTGTTGATATTAGAGGCCAGACATTCCTTATGAACCAGGAATCTCTCCTGTCCACGGCCGATGTGGGATATGTGTAGGGTGTCACAACAACGCGTTTTGGGCGTATTGGCTGTGGATGAGAGGAGAACTCCACAGTTAAGCGTGCTCAGGTGGGAGCAATCCAGGGATGGGTGACCTCCCTGGGAAGTTTTCACCCGGGCAACCAAAAGCAAATCCGTGAGCTCCTCGTGGGCGAAGCGGACAATATTGTTGGTGTGAGAGGCCGGGTGTTACATCAGACTAGGTTATTTTAAATAGTATGTGTCTGTTGATAGTGTTGACTTTAATCTTTATGGTCAAGCTATGACACTTTATTAATGTTAACTTACCGTCGTGAGATCTTCGAAAAGGGGATCCACACACACACATAATCATCAGTCACACAACAGGACCAGACGCACGACTCAACTCTTCCTTCGTACGAATGGACCTTCAGTCGTACGAATCAGCTTCATTCGTACGATTGAACCTTCATTCATGCGACTAAGCATTCAGTCGTACCATGCAAGACCCAATCATACGACTCAACCCCCATACACACGATTGAACCTTCATTCGCACGAATCACCTTCATTCATGCGATTGAACTTTCATTCGTGCGATTGGACTTTCAGTCGTACGACTCATGCACAATCGCACACAATCTCATTCGCACTGACTCAATCGCACGCACACTCACTCGCACAGACTCATTCGCACACACATTCATTCGCACAGACTTATTCGCACACACATTCATTCGTACAGACTCATTCGCATGACTCAGTCGTGCGATTTGCCCAACCGCACGGCTCAGTCGCACGACGCACTCATTCGCCTAACCCAGTCGCACGACGCACTCATCCGCCTAACCCAGTCGCACGACGCACCACAGTTGCACGGTTCAGTCGGCGGAATGGCCCAGTCACCCTGCATAGCAGATCGCGACTGCTGAGACTTCGAGCAGCGTCCAGCTGCTCCGGGCGTGGGTTTTACACACCAAGAACCTCTAGAACCCATATCCTAACATGTCTAGACAAGAAGCACACTCAAGAACACAACATGCAAGCCCACACGACCTCATGTGCTCGGATGAACCCGAGCACCAAAAACCCTAGAAAACGCAGCAGTTAAATCGAGCTATAAATGGGTCAAACGAGGTTATCTACCTGCTAGGAGTGAGTATTCACGATGATAACCAAGATTTGACGGTGAAAACGCGACAAACGGACCCGATTTCGGTGCTAGTTCGAGAGAGAGTGAAGAAGATGAAGAAGAAGCGATGAAGATGAAGATGATGTGAAGAATGGCTGGGAAATGGGTATTTATACCCAGCCTAGTTTCTCAAAATGTCAAGTTTAGTCCCCGCACTTTGCCCCCGGGTTCCCGAATTTTGTTTCGGTTGAAAACGTTATTAATTAGTCTTGTTTTATTGATGATGAAATGTCATTAATATTATTTATAGGTTAAAAATGATTTTTATTCGTGTCGGTATGTTCTTATAAAACGGTGCATCTAATGATAATGGGGCAAATCTTAGGTAATGTTTTAGGTTGATGACGATTTAAACTACGATAGCACACGTATAAGGTTAACCAAACAAGCATACAGGCATAATATCCACATAGATGGGCTATGAAGGCGAGGGATGACTGACAACAAAACTAACAGATTACGTCGATAGACGGACCTTTGGTGACGGATGTCACAATATCCCCCAGTTGAGGGAATTTCGTCCCGAAATTCAACTAGTGCTAGGTCCAAGGGCGTCATCCTCGAATAGGTGTGGATATTTGAGTCTCATCTGATCTTCACGTTCCCATGTAAACTCTGGCCCTCATTTGGAATTCCATCTCACACGAACAATTGGTATCTTGCTGCGCCTCAGCTTTTTGACTTTTCGGTCCATGACCTCAATAGGTTCCTCCACAAAATGGAGGCTTTCATCAATCTTGATGTCCTCAATTGGTACGTGAAGTGATTCGTCAGCTAGACACTTCTTAAGGTTCGATACATGGAAAGTATCATGTACACTGTTAAGCTCTTGTGGCAACCGTAATCGGTACGCCACCGGACCGATTCTTTCTGTGATCTCGAATGGTCCAACATATCTTGGGGCCAACTTCCCTTTCTTTCCAAACCGTACGACCCCTTTCGACGGAGAGACCTTAAGCAACACTCGATCCCCAACGTTAAACTCTAGTGGCTTCCGACGGTTGTCGGCATAGCTCTTTTGCGGTCTCTAGCAGCTTTGAGTCTGTCTTTGATTTGGAAGATTTTATCAGTGGTTTCTTGAATGATTTCGGGACCTGTTAGCTGGCTTTCACCAACTTCGGCCCAACATACAGGCGATCTACATTTCCGTCCATACAATGCTTCGAACGGTGCACAACCAATGCTAGTATGGTAACTGTTATTGTAGGAAAAATCGATCAGCGGTAGATGAGTATTCCAACTGCCACCAAAATCAATAACGCACGCCCTCAGCATGTCCTCAAGCGTCTGTATCGTTCGTTCACTTTAGCCGTCTGTCTGGGGTGATAGGTTGTACTCATGTCTAATCGAGTGCCCATCGCCTTCTGTAACGTCTGCCAAAATCGTGAAGTGAATCGACTGTCTCGGTCGGATATGATTGACACTGGCACCCCGTGCCGTGTCACGACCTCTTTGATATACATCCTTGCCAGCTTATCCATCTTGTAGTCTTCTCGGATAGGCAAGAAGTGAGCGGATTTTGTCATTCGATCCACCACGACCCATATCGAGTCGTGTCCGCTTGGCGTTCTCGGGAGTTTGGTAATGAAATCCATAGTGATGTTCTCCCATTTCAACTCGGGGATTTCAGGTTGTTGCAATAATCCCGATGGTTTCTGGTGTTCAGCCTTGACCTTTGAACATGTCAAGCATTATATCTTTCTTCATACCTGGCCACCAGTACAACTCCTTCAGATCGTGGTACATTTTGTCTGCACCAGGATGAACAGAGTATCGAGTCTTGTGTGCTTCATTCAAGACTAGTGTACGTACACTCCCCATCTGGGGACCTATAAACGATCCATGAAGTAATGTACACCGTCATCCTTGCGACTCATTTGTTTATCCATCCCTCGGAATTCTTCTCCCGTAAGGTTCTCTTCTTTCAAAGCCTCACTTTGCATAATTTGAATCTGAGCCTTTAGATTGGTTTGAATAGTCAATCCTAGCGCTCGAGAACGTAATGGTTTCACGCGTTCCTTGCGGCTTAAAGCATCAGCCACCACATTAGCTTTCCCCGGATGATACCGGATTTCACAATCGTAGTCGCTAAGTAGCTCTACCCAGCGTCGCTGTCGCATGTTAAGTTCTTTCTGATTCATGATGTGTTGAAGGCTCTTATGGTCTGTGTAGATGATGCATTTGGTTCCATATAGATAATGCCTCCATATCTTGAGTGCAAACACTACGGCTCCCAACTCCAAATCGTGAGTTGTGTAGTTCTTTTCATGCACCTTGAGTTGTCGCGAAGCGTAAGCAATTACCTTATCTTTCTGCATTAGTACACAGCCCAAACCTTGATGTGAAGCATCACAGTACACCACAAAATCATCAGTTCCGTCTGGGAGGGACAATATCGGTGCGTTGCACAACTTCTCCTTCAATGTTTGGAACGCATGTTCTTGTGCTTTCCCCCAATCGAACTTCTTGTCTTTCTGAGTCAACAAAGTTAACGGTTGGGCAATCTTTGAGAAATTCGCAATGAAGCGACGATAGTATCCGGCCAATCCTAAGAATTGGCGTATCTCTGAAGGTGTCTGGGGTGTATCCCATTTCTTCACAGCTTCAATCTTGTCGGGATCCACATGAATTCCATCTTTGTTAACCACATGACCCAAAAACTTCACTTCTCGAAGCCAGAATTCACACTTCGAGAACTTGGCGAAAAGTTTCTCTTCCTTCAGCAGTTCTAGAATTGCTTGGAGGTGTTTTTCGTGATCCTCCTTCGAACGAGAGTAGATAAGTATGTCGTCTATGAACACGATCACGAGCTTATCAAGATAAGGCTTGCACACCCGATTCATCAGATCCATAAAGACAGCTGGTGCGTTGGTCAATCCGAATGGCATGACAAGAACTCATAGTGCCCGTAACGAGTTCTAACTGCTGTTTTTGGAATATCGTCCTCGAATACTCTTAGTTGATGATAACCAGATCGAAGGTCGATCTTAGAGAAATACGAGGCTCCTTGCAACTGATCGAACAGGTCGTCGATTCTAGGAAGAGGATACTGATTCTTCACGGTCAGTTTGTTCAATTCCCTGTAGTCGATACACATACGGAACGACCCATCCTTCTTCTTGACAAATAACACCGGTGCCCCCCATGGTGAATGACTCGGTCGAATGAAACCTTTTTCCAGTAGTTCCTGTAGTTGGCTTGACAACTCTTGCATCTCTGAGGGTGCTAACCGATACAGTGTCTTAGCTATCGATGTAGCTCCAGGAACTAGCTCTATACGGAATTCCACCTGTCGTGGAGGAGGCAATCCAGACAATCATCAGGGAACACTTCCGGGTAATCCCGTACGATCGGAATGTCGGCCAATTTCGTCTCTTCTTCCTTCTTTTCTACTACGTGAGCCAGAAAGGTGTAACACTGCTTTCGCAGACCTTGGCGTGCTTTCATGCAGGAGATAAGCTTCAAGTTCTTTCCCGGTCGCTCCCCTTGTATTCTAAGTACTTTTCCGTCTGGCATGGGGATCCGCACTACTTTATCTCGGCAAACAATCTCGGCTCCATGTTTCGACAACCAATCCATCCCCACTATTACGTCGAAGCTCCCCAACTCGAAAGGTATCAAATCTATGTTGAAGACTGGTCTTCCAACATTAGGGTGCAGTCCTTAATAATTTCCTCTGCCTGTTCAACCCTACCATTTGCCATTTCTACGGAGTAACTAGTTTCTAGTCTACTGGCACTCAAATCAAGCATTTGCACAAACTCAGATGATATAAAACTATTGTCTGCCCCAGTATCAAACAGTACAGATGCAAAGTGGTTATTGAGTAAGTGCGTACCCGTGACAACGTTCGGATCTTGACAGGCATCATTAGCTCCAATGACGAAGGCATGACCCCGTGCAACATTACCTTGGTTTCCTTGGCCTTGAGCACCTGCTATGGCCGTTATCTGCTGTTGGTTGTTTCCTTGCTGAACTGGTGCCCTATTCAGTCGGGGGCACATATTCCTGAAGTGATCGAGGCCTCCACACTCGTAACAAGCCCTGGCATTCCCAGCGGGGTTAACCGCGTTGATGGGTGCCACCAGGTTTGGCGCTACTCTGCAGTCTCTTGCTTGATGCCCCGGGCGTCTGCAGTTCAAACACACCCGGCACGGTGCTGCTGGAGGATGATGAAGATTACACTTGTCACATTTCGGGTGCGGCCCAGCATATTCCTTCTTCCCTTGGGTCACGACCACAAAGTTTCTGGTCGTTTTGGCCCTCTTATCAGACTTTCCAGCACCAGACCGGCTTGTTTCCCCAGTCTCTTTCCTTTTCTCCGCTCCCCTACCCAATACTCCTGTTCTTATCATCTCGTCAATGAGAGCACCCGCTTTCAGAATAGCGCTCTGGATTGTAGGAGGAGCAGCTGCAATTACCATCGCCCGGATTTGAGGCGCGAGTCCCCAAATGTACCTTTCAATCCTCTTGGATTCCGGAGTAACTAGGTGTGGAACTAGTCTAGCCAGCTCGTGGAATCGGTCAGTATAAGCTGCGTGCCCTGCCCCCACCATAGCATGATTCCAGAACTCATGCTCAAGCTTCTACATCTCGTTGAGAGGGCAGTATTCCTCGGTAATCAATGCTTTGAATTCATCCCAGGTCATCTGCATCGCAGATTCCCTTCCCCTAGCTTGAACCTGGGTGTTCCACCAGGTTAGTGCTCTGCCCTGCAGTGAGCACGTAACATACTTCATCTGCTGGCTGTCGAGGCATTCACTGATGTCGATCATAGCCTCCATTTTCTCAAGCCATCTAATCAGGGCTATCGCCCCACCTTTCCCATCGAAATCCCGTGGCTTACAGGCCACAAATTCCTTATAAGAACAGCCCCGTTTGGTGTTAGCAGCCCCAGCTTCATTACCAGCTGTACCACCATTTCCAGTCTCCTAATTGCTTTCATTCCCAATCGGGTTCCCAGTGTCCTCGTTTTCATTACCACCATCCCGTGGGGGTGGTTTTGCTGTTGCAAAGCGTCGCTCACCTGAGCTACAATAGTTGGAATCAGGGCAGTCAATTGTTGAGCAATTAAGGCTGCCATATCAGGGTTTCCAGTCCCTTGGGTATTGCCAGGAGGGCCTTCATTTACTATTGGAGGTCTACCCCTGCCTCTGCCTCTGCCCCTCGGGGCTTCACTTCCGCAACTATTGTTGCGGGTAGATCTTCGAGGTGGCATGTTCTATTCATACAAGAGGCAACATATAAGCTTTAGTCACCTTAAGATACACAAGTACTTTGCTCATCAAATTCCAATGTTTCGTGTTCCAGTCAGTCCAGATCACCATGCAGCCCATTTTAAGCATATTCTCGGTATACCGGTGATGTTATATATAGGGTTCCCCGCAGCGTTCCCACCACACCCACGATGTACCGAGAATGATGCCTAATCCGGTTACATGACATCCGACCTTCCTTCACATCATATCCATAATAATCCATCAAGTCAACTGAGCCCAAACATGTAATCACGTATAGTCTGGCGGAGGTTGTCTATCTCGCGTCCTTGAAAGGACTCAGACATAGCCCCCTCGGGTCGGTCTCAGTATCTGAGGTCAAGCTCAATGTATGATCTGTGACGATCTTTTCGGGTCTCAATACCCGAATTTGATTATGATAACTTGGCGCACAGAGGGAACGGAAGATTCAATAGGAAGCATCTCATAGGGGTCGAGCACAAGGGCTCAAGCATAAAGTAAAAGATCACATAACAGAAGGATAACGAAACATGTAAGGAGGAATACATACACGAGATATATAAATGCACGCAAGCTTAAGCATGCAAATCTACATGAAGGTTCCTAGGTTATAGTCTAGGTCAGGTGTAATTGCCTAATTCTCTATAACCAATGGCTCTGATACCAGTCTGTCACACCCCCGCTAATAGCGGAAACACGGGGAATGTGAGCTAGACGGGATCGTCATAACACATGGTATATGATAGAGTAGAAATAAAAATATGATGACAACGTGTCATGACGACACCCGAACACAAATAGAGACTTGTGTCTTGTATAATCAAAGTTCACGACAGCATAGCCATAAGTATAACATAAATGATCACATAAGCATTAAGGGCAACTTGTAATGTAAATTCCCACAACTCGGGAACAAGTATACAAAAGGCCATGTTCACGCTTTACAAGAGTAATAATCACAAAATGCATCCTAGGGTCTCCTCTAAAAGGCAGCACTCCTAGATCTTCAATTACCATGATCACTTGAAAAGAAATGCTCAAAACGGTCAACATAATTGTTGGTGAGCTTCGCAGGTTTTAGTAATAAAAGTTGTTAGGATGAACCAGTAAGTTAATAAGAGCCACCGCAACTATACTTATGTATAGGCGGTTGTACCAGTTATAAGTAGCTACAGCCAAACATAATGTTCGGTTCCTCACGGGAATTGATGGCTGTAAAGAAGGTATTCTCAAGGCACAAATAGTTTAATAAGACGTAGCAAGATCCACACAGCGCATACGTATAGTGTATAACAAAACCAGTCCTTAGGTACCATTACCAGGATTAATGATTATATAAAAGGTTTCCATAGAAAAATGAGTTTAACATGACGTAGCAAGATCCATACAACGCATACGTATAGGTTACAACCAAACCAATCTTTAGGTCCCAATTTCCGGGATTAATGGTTGTAATGGATGATCGGCTTAGAAGAACCACACAGAAGAACCACACAGCCGAGAGCATCCAAGGTCAATGGCATCCACAAGTAACATCAATCAACACATAACATCAAGTAGTAGTGCATAGTAAGGTGATACCACTAAGTCATACATAGGGGTAACATAGCACATAGTTCAAGTTCACATAGCAGCAATCGCAAGATAAGCAAGTTAATATACTCATAGAAGTAGTAGCCAACTTCCACTAGGGAAGGTGCCTGAAATCAAGTTAAGTAGGTGAGCATTCTTTTCCCCCAAGTTAAAGATATTTGAAAAGGTTTTATAAAAATAAAAAGGGCCACGAAACTCACTGAACAGATGATAGGCACGTGTGATGAATATTCTCAACGGTAGGATGCTATGAACAGTCAAACACCTATTGACAGTTACTGACAAGCATTAATAATGAGCAAAAGATGATGTCAATAGATTTGGGCAGTTTCGGTTCGGTCGTGGGTAGTATACACACAAGCAGTCACACACATCTCAGACTAGGTTATTTTAAATAGTATGTGCCTGTTGATAGCATTGACTTTAATCTTTGTGGTCAAGCTATGACACTTTATTAATGTTACCTTACCGTCGTGAGATCTCCGAAAAGGGGATCCACACACACACACATCATCATCAGTCACACAACAGGACCGGACGCACGACTCAACCTTCCTTCGTACGAATGGACCTTCAGTCGTACGAATCAGCTTCATTCGTACGATTGAACCTTCATTCATGCGACTAAGCATTCAGTTGTACCATGCAAGACCCAATCATACTGTAACATCGCGTATTTCGTGAAAAAAAAAATAATAATAATAATAAAAATAATAATAATAATAAAATAATAATAATAGTATTAATAATAATAATAAATAATAATAATAATAATAATGATAATAAAATAATAACAATAATAATTTGATTAATAATAGTCCAGGAGTTATTTGGTAAGTTTTAAAACTTAAAAAAACCAAGTTTTAACCCAAAACCATCAAAACATAAACCACAGGGACCATTTTGTAATTACTGAAACATCCCAACCCCACCCCCCTTATACCCGCGTTCGATCCCTACCGAAACCACTCACCACCATCGGCCGACATTCACCTAATTCGGGCACTATGGATTAGTATAATCAAAAGCAAACACGCACTAACGAATTTGGAACCATTTATAACCTTCCTTGAGTTAGAATTCATTCAAAACAAACTCAAACACCACTGTTAAACACACACCTCGATCGCGACCTGCAACCTCTTTAAAATCCTATTTCCGATCAATTTCAATCAAATTACCATAGGGTTTTCATCCTTATCATCATACGAAGCTTTCCCTAAGTTAATTGGATTATAAACAAGATTTGAGCATCAACGATCATCACTGAGCCGCGACCTGTTCTTCACTGGGTAAGACTCGATTTGATCATTATACGATTAATTACACACACCCACACACTCGGTTTTTGATGGGGAATAAAAGCCCCATGATTGCAGATGTCTTCGAAACCGGATTGGACTTCAATTGGGTGAGATTCGATCTAGGGTTCATACGGGAATTGGGGTTGATTGGAAACTATGTTTAAAAGAATTCGGAACTCACTTCTTTCGCGGCTTAGGCCCTCTGGTTCACTGGTTCCTGCGCTCCCATGCAATCAAGAGGTCCCGGTTCGACCCCGGGCCACCTCAAACATTTTTTTAACCTCATTTTAAGCCTTTAAAAATTATGAAAAAACATCTAAAAATTATAAAAATGTTTTCACAAACATTAAAATTTTTAAAACAATTTAATTATTTTCTGAAATTTATTTTTAACATTTTATCTATTTTAATAAATGTTTTAAATAAATAAAATTACAAATAATACAAATTATTTATACGAAAGTGGACTCTTAATAATAACTTAATTATTAAATTATTATTCGATACTAAATTACTTTTATTTTATTTAAATAATATTTATATTGTTTAAATCGTGATTAAATATAAAAATTTTATATTTAAATCATTCCAAAACATTTTCATTTCTTTTAATAATTTAAATAATTAAATATATTAATTAATTATCATATAATTAATTAATAAATTAATTATTATTTTTCCCACACTTTCACAACAAAACAAACGGTTACGCGTATTGATACGTTTATTTTAAAATTCTAAACATAATCATTTTCAATAAATTCATTTTAATTATTTCAAACATTTTTAACTAAATAAATTATTTAATTTAAACTACCATTCAAAACCAAATGGAAACCCTAACACATTCCCAAATTCTCAATACTATTATTCTAATTCGAGAACCGTTCTTTAGGTTAATCATAAGGAAATTGTAGGTGTCAAATCTATCACGTTCAAATTCAATCTCATCAATCAGGTGAGTATTCATATCCCCTTTTATATCATTTCCTATTTGGGGGAAATCATGTGATACAATATATTCAATCATGATATTCTATTGTTATTTCATTCTAAATTCAATTCAAGACAGGTTATGTTATTACTTGCAATTATGTGAACATACTATGATAAACTGGACGACAGTAAAACCCTAATTCAATCAATCAATCCTGGTATCAATGGTAGATCTACTGGTTTGGGATAATCCACCCCACATGGCTTACGAGTGGTGATTATACAAACCACCCCATATGAATAGTCGAGTGGTGATTGTGCCAGAGGCAGGAGTTAATCTATGGTTTATTGTGGAGTCTATTATATGCAAGTGTCAAGTCAAGGGGTTGTTATTGTGTCGGTTTATCTATATGCTTTACTATTGCAATATAAGTCTTAACGTTACCTTGTGAATTGGATTATCCTCAATCAATCAATCAATCTATATGTATACTCAAAACTGTGATTACTCACCAGCTAATTCGTTAGCTGACTTTATTTTCTCACATGATTTCAGGTTAAGCAAGCTAGTGGACTTCTACTTGATCATATAAGACATGGACTTAGTCAAAACAAAAGTCAATTATTATTTGTGACTTTAACTGTTGTATTTGTATCTGTTAAATTCATGTTATCCTGTAATCTGATTTAATATTATTACACAATTAGACAATCATGAGTTATGAACAATCAATCATTCCCTCGTCCGCTCCGATGATTCCGCGTCGGTCGGGTGTGACAGATTGGTATTAGAGCCATGGTTATAGGGAATTAGGTTATTAGAAATGGAATGACCTAGACTATAACTAATAACCCTTACACATGAGTCCTCTCATGTATTTTACATGATAGATAGGATTTTATGTGCCTTATATGTTTATACTTGATTATGTGATTATCTGCTTTATGTGATTCTTCTTATACTTTGAATCTATCAATTACACACGAATCTTAACTCATATTCTAAGGCATTGTGTGCCTAATTCAAGTGATTTCAAACTCCAAAACTCGATTGTTATTCATGGTTTTCAAATCTCGTCAAAGTCCGTGTCACACGACCGAGAACATGCAATGCTGGAAGAGTGGATACCTGTATCTTAAGGTGTTCTGTCTAGGCAAGGTATTCATACAACTTGATTACCTTACCTGGAACCCTCGAGATGAGTATTCGCTTATAGGTACGCATGTCCGATAGGTTGTGGTGGACACAAATACTTTGATTAGTCAACGTATTCGCTTTGATTTACGAATCAAACGATTACACTCGGAACATATCATTGTTATTATGCCAAATTCCCGATTTTCGATTACAATTATATAACTCATATTACCCAATTCTCATAAAATATCTTAATGATATTCCAGAATGTCTTCTCGTCAAATCCGTTCACGATCTAGAAACTCTGGTCGTAAGATTTCTGCTATTGTAGCACGTGAAGTTACTGCGGTCATCCCAACTCTACTTACCCATTTGAACCAAGGCAACATACTGTCCAAAACCCAACTGCACCAAACCTCCCCGAACTTGTACTTACAAACATTTCAGTTCTTGCAACCCCACTAAGTTCAGTGGAACTGAAGGTGCTATCGGATTACTACAGTGGTTCGAAAGCATCGAGAACACTTTCCTAAACAGTGAGCCCTGAAAATCTAAAAGTCCGTATGCCACAAGTGTTCTCCAGAAACGCGCACTTACTTGGTGGAACGGAGAGAAACGAACCCGTGGAACTGAAACTGCTCTAGCCTTAACATGGACTGAAGTTAAGGAGCTCATGACTAAAGAGTTCTGCCCAGAAACGAAGTCCGAAAACTAGAAGCTGAATTCATGGAAGTTAACCCAAGACAGTGGCGAGAACCTAGCATACACTAACCGATTCCACGAACTGAGCCTTTTGGTACCCGCATCTTGCTACCCCTACCTCCCGAGCCATCGAGAAATACATTGGTGGTCTACCCATGCAGATTCAGGATACAGTGCTAGGAAGGAATCCTTCAACACTAGAAGATGCTATCAGGCTGGCTGAACAGTTAACCGATAATCATGTGAAAGTTGGTTCCTTAACCAGAAAGGATCGAAGAAGAATACCGATAAACTTCCTAACGAAACTGTCAAAACCGTCAACCCGAGCTTTCCAATAACAAGAAGAGGAAGGCTAACTCTCAAAACTTTGCTGTGATTACCCCTGCTATACCAATTAATCAAGTCCCTCCAACTCGTCACCAACAGTAAACAACCAATCGCTAATGAAAAGTCATATGCTGGACCCTTTCCGCAGTGTAACAACTGCATTATCACCATCCCGCTAACATTCAGTGTCGTCAATGCACAAATTGTGGTCGTTTGGGTCATACATTCAACGTGTGCAGGAGTGCTGCTAAAGCTCCAACCAATGCACCAGTTCACCACATCCTCCTGCAATTACCCAGGTCGTGCATGCTATCAATGTGGTGATCCGAACCATTTTCGCAATAGATGCCTTCAACTTGTCATCCCGGTTCCTACGACTCAAGGACTGCTTTCAGCATTAATGCTCAACAAGCTCAAGCCACCAATGATGTGGTGTTGAATAATTCTTGTCCTTGATTTCGTCCTCCTGATTTAATTCAAGATTTGTAATCGTTATTTCCTTTTGTTACATTGATGTAATTTGAAAATTTCTAAATTTCTAATTGAAATATTTTTCCTTCGTTGTTAAGTCGAACTTTGAATCGTTTGCACCACGGGAGATACAAGAGTTTGTAAGTCAACCTATGACTAAGGACACTCGAATCTCCTAAATGATTCTAACTCATCAAAACAGGGGTGATTCCCTTACTATGATGAGGATTCCTTATTCGTTTCAATAAATGGTTTTCAATTGTGTGTTTTATGAAATTTCATCCTCTGGATTAGGGTGATTTCCTTATCTCGAGGACTAACTTCAATTATTCACTTTGGAACTTGCATTTCACAAATGACATGATATCACCAAAATAGGATTGAAACCCGTACTTTGTGACAAATGTCAATCTTCGATTGTTTTTCTTGTTAATATCAAGCTCAATCATCAAGGTACGCGTGAAATTCATACCTTGATGATGATATCATTCTTATGGATTGTATTTTCTCAAATGAAACCGACCTCATCAAAGTAGGAGTGAATTCTGGATTTTGATGAAGAAGTTATCTTGTTATATTTTGTTTTGTAAAAATTCATCGTTAAGATAGGAGTGAATCCCTCACCTTAATGATGAGTTATCTCGTCTTATTTTTATGGATCCTCAACAATGAGTTGGGATCGAACTTTTTGGATTGGTAAGCTAGTGGTCATACCTTGAGAGTACACCATCAAGTTAGGGGTGAAAACCATACCTTGATGACTATTCTCATTTCTTATCATCAACTTACCATGGTGTAATCAAGTGACGGGACCATGTAGTAACTTGAAGGGTGAAATAATGTTAGTGTTTCGACCTATCAAGCCAAAACATGATCTCTGAACTTGAACAGAGACCTGATCGTTTTAAGTTGATTTTGATTCCAAGTTTGGAGCATTTAAATTCTTAAATCGATTTCTTTTCCTTTATTCTCATGTTTTAACTCGATCTAGCTACATCAAGCCATTTATTTCCTTATTTATCGACTTTCATTGCGAGTCATCATCAAAACCTGATTACATGATGGTAGTCTTCCTAAACAATCTTTTGTCAAATAAAGATATTATCACTAATCGTGATGGTCGCTTCATCTCTCGTTTTCTGGAAAAGTCTCCAATCAGCTCTCGAAACTCAACTGAATCTTAGCACAGCGTATCACCCACAACCGGCGGTCAGACTTAAAGAACGATACAAACTCTCGAGGATATGCTTCGGGCTTGTGTCATTGATTTCAGTGGATCGGGGATTCTCTTATTCCGTTGATCAATTCTCTTACAATAACAGTTACCAGACCAACAGATGGCACAATTTGGCCTTGTATGGTCTGAAGTTGGTGAATCACAGATTACTGGTCCGGATTGATACAAGAAACAACAGACAAAATTCATAAGATCCGTGATAACTTGGTCGCTGCTAGAAATCGTCAAAAGCATTATGCTGATAAAAGACGTAAGCCCATGGAATACAATGTCGGTGATCACGTACTTCTTAAGGTATCACCTTGGAAGGGAGTGATTCGCTTTGGAAAGAAAGGGAAACTAGCACCTCGTTACGTGAGTTCATTCAAGTACACGAGCGAATTGGAAAGTAGCCTACAAGCTTGAACTACCCCAAGAGCTCAGCAATATACAACCAACGTTTCATGTTTTAAACCTCAAGAAATGTCTTGCCGATAAAAATCTCCATATCTCACTCGACGAAGTCCAGATTGATGAATCTATGTACTTTATTAAGAAACCATGGAGATTATGAATCGGGAAGTCAAACAACTCAAACGTAGCCGGATACCTAATGTCAAGGTCTGCTGGGAATCTATACGCGACCCAGAATTCACCTGCGAACGTGAGGACCAAATGAAATCCCAGTATCCTCATCTTTTCGTTTCAGCCTCCTCGTGAACAAATTTCGGGACGAAATTTTCTAAAGCAGGGGAGACTGTAACATCGCGTATTTCGGTGAAAAAAATAATAATAATAAAAAATAATAATAATAATAATAATAATAATATATTAATAATAATAATAATAATAATAATAATAATGATAATAAAATAATAACAATAATAATTTGATTAATAATAGTCCAGGAGTTATTTGGTAAGTTTTAAAACTTAAAAAACCAAGTTTTAACCCAAAACCATCAAAACATAAACCACAGGGACCATTTTGTAATTACTGAAACATCCCAACCCCACCCCCCTTATACCCGCGTTCGATCCCTACCGAAACCACTCACCACCATCGGCCGACATTCACCTAATTCGGGCACTATGGATTAGTATAATCAAAAGCAAACACGCACTAACGAATTTGGAACCATTTATAACCTTCCTTGAGTTAGAATTCATTCAAAACAAACTCAAACACCACTGTTAAACACACACCTCGATCGCGACCTGCAACCTCTTTAAAATCCTATTTCCGATCAATTTCAATCAAAATTACCATAGGGTTTTTCATCCTTATCATCATACGAAGCTTTCCCTAAGTTTAATTGGATTATAAACAAGATTTGAGCATCAAACGATCATCACTGAGCCGCGACCTGTTCTTCACTGGGTAAGACTCGATTTGATCATTATACGATTAATTACACACACCCCACACTCGGTTTTTGATGGGGAATAAAAGCCTCATGATTGCAGATGTCTTCGAAACCGGATTGGACTTCAATTGGGTGAGATTCGATCTAGGGTTCATACGGGAATTGGGGTTGATTGGAAACTATGTTTAAAAGAATTCGGAACTCACTTCTTTCGCGGCTTAGGCCCTCTGGTTCACTGGTTCCTGCGCTCCCATGCAATCAAGAGGTCCCGGGTTCGACCCCGGCCACCTCAAACATTTTTTTAACCTCATTTTAAGCCTTTAAAAATTATGAAAAAACATCTAAAAATTATAAAAATGTTTTCACAAACATTAAAAATTTTTAAAACAATTTAATTATTTTCTGAAATTTATTTTTAACATTTTATCTATTTTAATAAATGTTTTAAATAAATAAAATTACAAATAATACAAAATTATTTATACGAAAGTGGACTCTTAATAATAACTTAATTTATTAAATTATTATTCGACACTAAATTACTTTTATTTTATTTAAATAATATTTATTATTGTTTAAATCATGATTAAATATAAAAATTTTATATTTAAATCATTCCAAAAACATTTTCATTTCTTTTAATAATTTAAATAATTAAATATATTAATTAATTATCATATATTATTAATAAAATTAATTATTTATTTTTCCCACACTTTCACAACAAAACAAACGGTTACGCGTATTGATACGTTTATTTTAAAATTCTAAACATAATCATTTTCAATAAATTCATTTTAATTATTTCAAACATTTTTAACTAAATAAATTATTTAATTTAAACTACCATTCAAAACCAAATGGAAACCCTAACACATTCCCAAATTCTCAAATACTATTATTCTAATTCGAGACACCGTTCCTTAGGTTAATCATAAGGAAATTGTAGGTGTCAAATCTATCACGTTCAAAATTCAATCTCATCAATCAGGTGAGTATTCATATCCCCTTTTTATATCATTTCCTATTTGGGGAAATCATGTGATACAATATATTCAATCATGATATTCTATTGTTATTTCATTCTAAATTCAATTCAAGACAGGTTATGTTATTACTTGCAATTATGTGAACATACTATGATAAACTGGACGACAGTAAAACCCTAATTCAATCAATCAATCCTGGTATCAATGGTAGATCTACTGGTTTGGGATAATACACCCCACATGGCTTACGAGTGGTGATTATACAAACTCACCCCATATGAATAGTCGAGTGGTGATTGTGCCAGAGGCAGGAGTTAATCTATGGTTTATGTGTGGAGTCTATTATATGCAAGTGTCAAGTCAAGGGGTTGTTATTGTGTCGGTTTATCTATATGCTTTACTATTGCAATATAAGTCTTAACGTTACCTTGTGAATTGGATTATCCTCAATCAATCAATCAATCTATATGTATACTCAAAACTGTGATTACTCACCAGCTAATTCGTTAGCTGACTTTATTTTCTCACATGATTTCAGGTTAAGCAAGCTAGTGGACTTCTACTTGATCATATAAGACCTGGACTTAGTCAAAACAAAAGTCAATTATTATTTGTGACTTTAACTGTTGTATTTGTATCTGTTAAATTCATGTTATCCTGTAATCTGATTTTAATATTATTTACACAATTAGACAATCATGAGTTATGAACAATCAATCATTCCCTCGTCCGCTCCGATGATTCCGCCGTCGGTCGGGGTGTGACACATACGGCTCACCCCCATACGCACGATTGAACCTTCATTCGCACGAATCAGCTTCATTCGTGCGATTGAACTTTCATTCGTGTGATTGGACTTTCAGTCGTACGACTCACGCACAATCGCACACAATCTCATTCGCACTGACTCAATCGCACGCACACTCACTCGCACAGACTCATTCGCACACACATTCATTCGCACAGATTCATTCGCACACACATTCATTCGCACACACATTCATTCACACAGACTCATTCGCATGACTCAGTCATGCCATTTGCCCAACCGCATGGCTCAGTCGCACGACGCACTCATACGCCTAACCCAGTCGCACGACGCACTCATCCGCCTAACCCAGTCGCACGACGCACCCCAGTCGCACGGTTCAGTCGACCGAATGGCCCAGTCGCCCTGCACAGCAGATCGCGACTGCTGAGACTTCGAGCAGCGTCCAGCTGCTCCGGGCGTGGGTTTTACACACCAAGAACCTCCAGAACCCATATCCTAACATGTCTAGACAAGAAGCACACTCAAGAACATAACATGCAAGCCCACACGACCTCATGTGCTCGGATGAACCCGAGCACCCGAAACCCTAGAAAACGCAGCAGCTAAATCGAGCTATAAACGGGTCAAACGAGGTTATCTACTGCTAGGAGTGATATTCACGATGATAACCAAGATTTGACGGTGAAAACGCTACAAACGGACCCGATTTCGGTGCTAGTTCGAGAGAGAGTGAAGAAGATGAAGAAGAAGCGATGAAGATGAAGATGATGTGAAGAATGGCTGGGAAATGGTATTTATACCCAGCCTAGTTTCTCAAAATGTCAAGTTTAGTCCCCGCACTTTGCCCCCGGGTTCCCAAATTTTGTTTCGGTTGAAAACGTTATTAATTAGTCTTGTTTTATTGATGATGAAATGTCGTTAATATTATTTATAGGTTAAAAATGATTTTTATTCGTGTCGGTATGTTCTTATAAAAACGGTGCGTCTGATGATAACGAGGCAAATCTTAGGTAATGTTTTAGGTTGATGACGATTTAAACTACGATAGCACACGCATAAGGTTAACCAAACAAGCATACAGGCATAATATCCACATAGATGGGCTATGAAGGCGAGGATGACCAACAACAAAACTAACAGATTACGTCGATAGACGGACCTTTGGTGACGGATGTCACAATACTTGACCGACAAGAACGCATTATGCGTAAGAAAACTATTCCTTTTGTTAAGGTATTATGGAAAAACCATTCTGAACGCGAAGCTACATGGGAGATAGAAGATGCAATCCGTTCTCAATATCCGTATCTATTTATCTTTTAGTTATTATTATTTTATATATTTCTGCTATCAGATATGAGATTATTAGTTATCTGTTTCTCGGACATCACATTAGTCATCTCTTATATGATTTCGTCTATTGGATCGATTCTGTTTCAGCAATTGAATAATTATGAGTTATTTCGTTCACTTGTTGATTTTTACTACTCCGTGTACGTTATGTCATATCTTGTTCGATCTGTACCTAGCAATTTCGTAGACGAAATTGTTTTAAGGGGGTAGAATTATAATACCCATAAATAATAATAATAATAATAATAATAATATAATAATAATAATAATAATAATAATAATAATAATAATAATAATAATAAAAGTTCAGGGGTTATTTTGCCATTTTGAAAACTTAAATTAATAAGTTTGTGCATAAAATAAAAGAAACATAAACCACAGGGACCATTTGTGTAATTTCTTTAAAAATCCCAAACCACCCGCCCGTCGACCACCTTCACCACCGGCACCGCCTCCGACGAGCCTCCGGCGAAGCCAAACACCCACAATTAGTCGATTTTAGTTCAAACAAACCGTCCCGACACATTCGAGTGGGTGATTCGAACTCGTACCCCACACCAATTTGAATATTACAGACGGTTAGTGCGATCCACGATTTTCGACCGACCATCCACCACTATCGAGCACTAAACATTAATAATAATCGAAATAATGGCGCACTAACGATCGTATAACCATTTAAAACTTCCATCGAGCTCAATTCGATCTGAAACACACAAACACATCAATTTGATTCACCTTCGGTCGCGGACCTGCAACTCATTCGTAGATCACATTTTCGAACACAACCACGTAAGTATGTACATCTATCTGCTCGATTTTAGATGGGGATCAAAAGCCCCATGGATTCGATCGTTATCAACATCGATTTGGGCTTCAATTTGATCGAATTCGTTCTACGGTTCATACGGTTTTAGGAGGGTTCTTTTGTTTGTGTTTAAAATTAAAGAGAACCGAGTCTTACCGCGGCTGTATGCCTTGGTTCACTGGTTCCCGGTTCACTTGCAATCCTTGGGGTCACGAGTTCGAACCCGTGCACCCACATTTATTTTTTAAATGCCTTTTTCAGCTTTCAAAATTATATAAAAATTTCTAAAAATTATAAAAGTAACTTTTATAAACTCTCCTTATTTTAAAGGTTACCTAGTTAATTTCTATAAATTTATTTGTTAAAAACACCTTAATAATTTTTATAAAATATTATTTATAAATGTTATAAATAGTCATTTTTTATAAAAATGGACTTTAAATAATAATTTAAATTATTAATTTATTGTTGGACACTATATTATCTTTAATTATGGATAAATTATGATAATTGTGGAAATTATAAAGATTTTATACTTTCATAAATTATTTACAAACGTATAATGTAGGTACTAGTGAAACTTAAGGATTACTCGATTTTGTTTACTTTTGTTCTTTGACTAAGGTACAGATTCTGTTTCTTTGTTATCATAGTATTCACTTTTGTTTCCGTTACTTTGTAGTACAGATTCTGTTTCTTTGTTATCATAGTATTCACTTTTGTTTCCGTTACTTTGTAGTACGGATTCTTGGTCCTTTTTATTATAGTATAAATTCTATTCTTCCGTTACTTTGTAGTACGGATTTTTGATATTTTGTTTCCGTTAATATGACTCGTTTTGCATTTACTAGTCGCCAAACATTATTTATCTAGTTCTGCTCCGACTCGTTCGACTTATTAATTTTACTTGTTGAGACTTATAGCATGCAATATATATTTGATAAATTTATGCTCATTATTGCATGTTCCCGTAAATAATTTCATTGATACGTCATATGTTGGTAGCTGTACTACCATTTGATTTAGCACTCTGTTACCCGAGCTTGTCCGACATGTTATTGTGGCGTCAATGACATGACACTTTTCGTGACGGTGTTTATAAATAGTTCACGACGTCTCTGTTAACATGTTAGTACTCAAGTAGTACTTTGGCTATATTTATTTGGGAGGCGGATGGATCGATCCTAGTTCAGTTTCGGAGGATGGAATCATGTGTGTACGCCCACACACCATCTCATTGGTGCATAGTCTGGCTAGCTATGTACTTATCAGTTCAGTTTTGGCTCTGGGTGCTACTTATATTACACGAATTATTTTATTTATGCGTGCTCGTCGTGTAGATCAGTTCAGTTTCAATATTACATGTTCAGTTCAGCATCAGTATTATATGTTTAGAATCAGATTACCGTTTTCAATATCATATGATCAGTTCAGTATCGATATCAGTATTTTATGTTTAGAATCACTACTATTGTTCTTTCCGTCATTGAGCAACTTTTGGCTCAGCTGTATTTTCTTTTGTGGTGTTTTCTTATTTAATTGTAGGTAATCAGGGTCATCCGGGAAATCAGTGAAGAGTGATTGAAGATCTAGATTATCTTTTAGTTTAATTGATGTAATGAACACCTTAATTAGGTTCATTCGGATTATTTGTTTGGTTTGAATTTATTTCTTTTGACCGTCTCTTTAATATCATGAATTTGGTTTTTGATTTGATATCTGTAATAGTGACACGTCAGCCTCACCGGGTTGGAGTGTTACATAATGCTTGTGTGGTTTAATGTTTTTACGTCTATTTTTTGTTAGTTTTTATTTTTTTTGTTATTTATTTATTTTTATATACTAGCTTTTTTGGTGTTGATGGACTCTAACATTAATATTACTTGGTATGATTTTATACCCCACTGCAATACAGGGGACTTAATGATAATTCATTATATTTACCAACCAAATATATTTCGGCAATCTCTTTGCCACCCTAGTTATGGTTCACCTATTATTTTGTTGAAGTGAGTGAGATGGTTATTGTGTAAAATAAAAAGGTTAAAAGGGTGAAAGATGTAAGTATTATTATTAGGGTGGTTGAAGTGGGACGCTCAAGATTAAAATTTCCCAGGTTTGACCAATGCAAACGCTTGAAAACAAGATTTCTAATTTCTTATTATACCATTGATTCCACTACCGAGTAACGGTAATATACAATTTTGTTATGACCGGATCGGATCGGCCGTCCGACCGGTTGACCGGGGATCGGGCTGGTGGCCGGTTCGGTCAGCTACGAACCATTTTTGTCTGGTCGAACTGGTCGGTTCGACCCGAACCGGTGGTCGGACCGGTTTTGGTATTTTTTTATATTTTTTTGGGTAAAAACGGGGTGTTGAACCTTAAATTAGTATGTTATATATATAAATATAGTTAAGTTTTATAGATAACTATAAAATACATATATAAATTGTATATAAATTACTTATATTTGATTATATATATAACTATATATATAATATACTATATATAATTATGACGTCATCCGGTTCTTAAATCCGGTCCGAGCAGTCCGACCACCAAACCAGTAAAACGTCTGGTTCGACGTCCGATACGTTTTTGAAAACATTGGTAATATATAACCTATAGTAAAAGAAGTATTTTTTTTCCTTTTCTTAATTTGTCCCATATGTAGACAAATTAAACAATTATTTTCCATATCATTTTAAAGAACGAAGGGGTGACGATCTCACTATATTATTAAACAATTGTTTTCCATATTATTTTTCAACGAGTAAGAAGTGAATATGTTATTTTAAAGCTATGATCCGGAGACCCTTACGACAACCTTTGAACATATCTAGTAGTATATCACTCAAATCTACGCACATTATATATATTAGTTGCTTTTAATGTAGTATTTTATCTTTACTTTTTATTAACAAAAAATTAAATTTTAATGAATTTTTTTTTACCTTTGGCATTATAGCCCAGCGGCATCTTGGTGGTGGGATGAGACTTAGGGCCTATTAGGTCATGGGTTCGAATCTCACAAATGGGGGTTTTCTCATAATTATGAGTTTCCTCCTGAATTGGTGACTTGGTGGTGGAATATGATCGCGTGGTAACACTGGTGGCACGATGATACTCCAGTGATCTGTGAGTGATTCCAATTTAGCCGTTCAAAAAAAATAAATTTTGTTTTCAAAAATTGAATTTGAATCTGATTAAAATAAACAAGACGTGGAATTGCGAAGGAGTCATATTCTCTTTTTGAGGAAAAGTAAGGGGCTGTTTGACAACATCTGAATGATTAAGTGCTGAACCAATAAGAGGTCTGAACCATTAAGTGCTGAACCATTAAGAGGTCTGAATCATTAAGAGCTTGTATATCGCTTAACTATTCAAAGGCAAATGTCTAACCAATTCATATAAGAGGTCTTAACCATTCAGCATTAGACCTCTTAACCATTCAGCATTAGTATAATGCTTAACCATTCAGAGGCAAATGTCTTAACCATTCAGACAGTTGCTCGTGAAACAAACAGTCTGAACCATTAAGTGCTGAATCATTCAGACATCTGAACCATTAAGAGGCTGATTAAGAGACTGCCAAACAACCCTATGACATTTTTATGAACATGACATGACGCAATGTGTCTTGCTATGCATCTTGCTCGAGACATCTTTTAATCAAGAGGTGTAAAAAAACCAGCCCGGTCTAAAAAAACTGGATTTAGCCAACTGGTTTTCAACCCGATTCAAACGCCGTTTGTATACCAGTTTCATATCACAACACCCAAAAGTGGTTTAAAAACCAGTTCAAAAGCTAAAACTTATTAAACCGGAAAAAAAAAACCGTTTTGATGTTATAACAAAAAAACGGTCTGGTTTAAAAACCGAACAAGTATGGTGAAAAAACCTGTTTGTACACCTCTATTTTAAGCCGTTGTCGAAACTAATCCTTCAAATTTAATACATATGCCATATGCTTAACCTTAAGTTTTACGATAAACTAAAGTGATAGAATTTAGAGTAAATTATGATTTTAGTCCTTATGGTTTGATAAAAAATTACTATTTCAATCAAATAATCTATACTATATATAAAGTATATGACAGTGGTATTTTAAGATACCCTAAAATTAAGAACATGTACAACATTTAATGCATAAAATACAAACATTTATAAGGGTAAAATGGTACTTAAAATCTTATTTACAAAATAACCCCTATGTTAATTTTCATAATATCCATACATATTACAACTATTAACTTTATTTACATATTATATCCTTTATAAATATCTCAACCATATACATAAAAAATGCATATATCCTTCACAAACATCTCAACCACCTAAAAAAACTAAAAAAAAAGGTAAAAAAAATTCATATTTAGGATTCAACTATGCAACAATTTTTTTTCTACTTTAAGAAAAATAAATTAGCTCAACTAATTACAACGATGAAAAAAGGTAGTCTGAAATAATACATTTTTTAGATTTTACATATCAACCAATTATATTAAAAACTCATCTACGATTAGTATATCTATTGGGTGTACCTGTAATTAATTTTCAAAGTCGTCTGTTTAATCTTCTGTGTACCCCAATTTTGAACAAAATTAATTATTAAAGTGGTATAGATTTTTGGTGATATTTCTTTTTTTGAGATATTAATTATTAAAAATCTGTTGTTATAGATTTTTGTGTTGTAGTAAATCCTGTTATGTACCCTAAAATGTATTTGCATTATATTAGTTTTTAAAAAATAAAAACTAAGAAAGGTTAGTTTTTTAAAAATAAAAACTAAGAAAACAGTTCCGTATTCGACTTAGCTTTTCCATGACAATTAATAAAGCTCAAGGTCAAATGATCCCGCATGTTGGTGTTTATCTGCCGGAATCTGTTTTTTCATATGGACAACTTTATGTTGCTTTATCAAGAGTGATATCACGGGAAAATACAAATGTGTTAGTATACCCTTCCAAAAAATTCAAACGAATCGGAGTGTACATCTCAAATGTTGTATATCTGGAAGTGTTACGTGATATGTGAAATGTACGTGTGCCAAAACCTAACACTATGGTTTATTAAATAAAACGGCTTATGTTTTATGTTCGTGATGTTGTTTTTCATTAGTAATATTTGTTTTTTTATAGATAAAACTTATAATCAAAGGAAACACGTGATGTTTCTAATAAAAAATACGATCAATTTACTACATACTAACTTATTATATTTCCTTTTGCATAATATAGAATTTAATATGAACAGAATAATTTGAAAGATGTATCGGGTGTCATTTTAATTTCTGAAACTCTAATTTTATTTCCTTACTTATGCTATTTAATATTGTGAGATATGATAAATTCACATGTAAGAAACTAAACATTTACTTATTTTTCAGTTACCAAACATGCGGTAGCGAAGGATGACTCTGTCAAAGTGGAGAATATTTCTAATAACCAAGCTTCATAAGATGTGACATAGAATCAAGAACAAATACCTGATATTCCAAAAAATCATCCTCCGTTAGATGTAGCGGTGAATCAACAAGATATACCGGATGTTCATGGGCTTGCTCTTGATAAGGAATGATGATTGCCCAACATACTTTAGATCATTCAAATGTTTGAGCCTTTCGATTAAAATAATATCATCATAATAAGATCACTTCACCACTGAATAAAAATGAGTACTGGATAATTTTACTTCAACTTTTATGTTTAAAAATTATATTTGTTTATTCGTGTATTACTTTATTGCAAAAATGATTTTCTTGAACTAATTGATAAGTTCAATGCATATATACTACTTGCTAGGTCTGCGTATTGTGTATCACGTATATCAACCATAATAATTATACTCACGTAAGAGCTTACAAAATACTTAATATATTTTTGTAAAAATAATACAATAATAACAAAACATCATAAACCCATATTGGATGAAAATATCACCATATCACATTACGCCCGCCGCATCACGCGGGCACCTCCTAGTTTATTTATTATATTGATAGTCTAATAATTTTAACATTGATTTCAATCTCACCCACACCTATAACACTGTTACAACGTATCCGTTAAAGTAATTTGAAATGGTATTACTATCCCTATAATAAAATAAAAATATGAGTAAATTACAATTTGCATCCCTAACTTTTTCTAAAAATAACTACTTGCATCCCTAAAGTTTAAAAAGCTCATTGTGTCCCCTGAATTTTTATTTTTTTCATCTATTTGCATACTGAATACTAACACCGTTAGGATTTCTGTTAAAAACTTTATTAAGAACACTAAACTACCCTTAAAATTCTAAAAAAACTTATGGGACCCACACACCTTATTTTTTTCACATATTAAAACTTTCTATCTCTAAACCTCACAGTATATATCTCTCATATCTCTTATCTCCATCACTACCACCAAAACCCTTCATCACCACCACCAAAACCCTCCATCATCACCACCAAAACCTCCATCCCCACCACCATAACCACCCACCATCACCTCCACGCTCCACTACAACTTGCACGACGCTACCACCACCGCCTGCCCACCACCGCCACAAGCTCCTCATCACTGCCACTACAAACTCCCGTCACGACCACCACAACCTCCTATCACCGCTGTCACGACCTCCCCTCACCCTATCGCAGCCTCCCCTACACCGCCACCGCAACCCCCAACGTCGCCACCATATCCCCCAATGCCGCCACTACAGCCCTAAACCCACCACCACAACCGCTATCGCCACCACCATCTACCTTATTCGCTACCACCATAGCCAGATCGCCACCACCACAGCCCGATCGCCACCACTATAGCCTCTATCACAACCACCATAGGGCTGAGGTCTCAAACACCAGAATAGTGATGAAATCTAGGCAGGGTCGGCTTAACGTTTTTGGAGGCCCAAAGCGAACAAAAAATATGAGGCCCTCAAAAGATTATTTATATAAACCTTCCTCCTTTATTCGGGCTTGGGACCGGTAAAAATAAACTAACAACCAATGAACCAAGTTACAATTCCTAGTTATAGTATGTAGTGTAAACTAATTATATTCTAAGCAACCAAAGAACCAGATTATAAGCAACCAATGAACCAGTCATTCAGTCAACCAGATTCTAAGCAACCAAAAGAACCAGATTATAAACAACCAATAAACCAGATTATAATTTCTAAGCAACCAATGAACCAGATTCTAAGCAGCCAATGAACCAGATTCTAAACAACCAATGAACCAATCAATAAGAAACAAAAAGAAGTAGAAAACTAACCTGATGAGTGATTATCGCACTAGGGCAGTCGGGCACTCGGGCTCGGAATCGCACTAGGGCAAGCAGTAGCAAGAAAAAGGGGGAAATCGATGCCTCGATGGGGAAATCGCAGTAGGAATCGCAGAAGGGGAATCACACTAGGGCAAGCAGTAGCAAGAAGAAGGGGGAAATCGATGCCTCGATGGGGAAATCGCAGTAGGAATCGCAGAAGGGGAATTGCACTTGAAGGCTTGAAGCAGCTTCGATGCTCTCCATTGTCAGCGTGAAGATCTCGAGAGTCAGCGTGAAGATCGATGCCTCGATGGTCTCCATTGTCTGAGCGGCTGAGCAATGAATGAAGATGAAGTGGAAACGTCAAACGTCGATGGTTGTGGCCGTGGGAAACTGGGAACTGGGATTCCCATCGAAGCAATGAATGAAGATGAATGAAGATGAACTGATGAAGTCGGGCACCAGGGTTTTAAAAAATGGAGGCCCTATGTTAAGGGGAGGCCCAAAGCCCTGGCAATGGGCCACAATGCTATTGGGCCGGCCCTGAATCTAGGGTTTGTATGTGTGTGTGACAGTGAGAGAGAGAGAGTGTGTGTGTGTGTGTTTGGTGGCAATGTTGGCGGTTTTGATGGTGGTGATTGCGGTTCCGATAGTGGTGATGGTTGACTGTGGTAGTGGTGGTGATGGAGAGATGATAGAGATAATGTGTGTGTATCTGTGTTTGGAGAGATGAAGATGAAAAATCTTTTTTATTTTAAAATTTTTGAACGATAATTTAGTGTTTTCAAAAAAATCTAAGAGAAATACGAACGATGTTTGTATTCAGGATGCAAATAAATAAACAAATGAAAAGTCAGAAGATATAATGATGATTTTAAACTTTAAGGATACACTTACTTACTTTTTATAAAGGTCAGGATACAAATAATAATTTACTTTAAAAATATAAAAGTACAAATCAAACTCATACCCTACCCCATCCCTCCCCACCCCACCCCACCCCACCCCACCCCACCCCACCCCACCCCACCGTTCTAGACTTCTAGTCTATTATCCCCCCCCCCCCCCCTCTCTCTATAAATATATACGCCCTCTTTTTAAAGTTTAAACCCATCGGCCACTAGCCCCTTAAAAACATACCGATTCCTGAAAATAACAATAAAATAAAAAAACTCACAAAGGGTGTTGCGGTAAAGGGCTACCATGTCGCCAGAAAAACAATTGCCCCCCACCTCTTAAATTAAAATTTCATCTACGGTCGAGAAAGACCACACAATGCCGCAACAATGGCTTTCATACTCCCTCTTTTCCCGTCATTTGGGTTAAGACAACCCGAAAATCGTTATGAAATGTTAGGGTTTTCTTAATTTTTTTGATGATGGGATCAATGATGGTGAAAACAGATCTGGCAAAGAAACAGGAACAAAGGGCTGGAACCCTAACCTAACTAGATCTAACACTAACCAATCAAGTGCCGATGGTAAGCGCAGTGATGGTGGATGTCCTCGAAATCATAGACGCTGGCTGCTATGGCAGTGCTTTGGTGGTGTTTTGTCAAAGGTGAAGAAGAAGGGTCTGCAATGGCAGTGGTTTGGTGGTTTAAGGCTTAGTTCATGGGAAATCGATGGGTGTGAACGATGATGGTAGTGGTTGGTTTGTGGTGGACTGAGGAGATTTATGGTTGGGTTATGGCTGGATGAATCATTATGATGTATGATAATGAATTAATGATGATAGCATCAATTCTATTAATGGTTTTTTATGTAATCATAAAGGGTAATATTATCATTTTAGATTAAGTTAACAGAGAAGTTATAACAATGTTAGTGAAATTGAAACCAATGTTAAAACTATTGAACCTATAGTGTAATAAATAATTTATTGGATTGAAATAGTAATTTTTGTCAAACCATATGAACTAAAAACATATTTACTCTAAAATTTACTTCCAATCAGTTAAAACTTATTAAATAAACTTTCCTAAAAAATAACAACTAGCTGATTAAAGTTGAGTTTTGTCAGATTTGAGAGAAATAATTTAATTCCCAATAATTAAACTAATTAGCTAACTAAATAATCTCATTTTTATTAATGTTTGAATTTTATAATTAGTTGGTGTGATTCAAAATTTTAGGCTGTGTTTGATATGCTTCTGACCGGGCTGACCCTGACCCGGCTGACTCGGTCAGCTCGTTTGTTTTCCATTCAAAATGTTGCTGACGCGGTCATGTTCGCTGACCCGAACCTTAAAATTGTCATGTCTGACCCAGCTTCTTCATCAGCCCTCATCCCCTTCTCTCCCGTCCCTCGCCTCCGCCCCTCCCCTCGGTCAAACACAGCTTTCCCCTCCCCTCCCGTCCCCCCTCGAAGCATGATGTTGAATATCACCTCCGGATCGACAATTTCGCGGAGTTGTCGCCGGAGCCGACGGATGAGACGTCGGAGAAGCATGATTGTGGATGTTGTGTGACGTTACAGATGGTTTTGATCGACTCTGTGGCTTTGAGGGATTATGATTGGTGAGGTCGCGGCGGTTTTGTGCGGTGGACTGTGGTGGCTCCGATTGCGGCGGCGATGATGATGGCGGATAATAGCAGGGTGATGATGATGGTGGCGGTGGTTCTATGGCGGTTTGAGGGAGGAGATTGGCGGTGGTTCCATGAGTGGATGTGTTTGAGGTGTCGTGTAGCAGAAATGAAGGTTGAAGATGACTTTTTATAAGATGAATTTAGGTTTGGTGAGGTTTGGTTTTTAGTTTAATTTTGTTTAGTTTATAGAATGAAAGAAAATAAATAAGTTTTCGGAGGCTATTTTTATTGATTACACAACAACAGTTAAATTCAAACTCGTCAAAACAACGGGTAATATGATTATTTTTTTTATTCAGCAGAGTCAGTCAGATAGTAAATCAAACAACCAAGTTTCAGTAAGATGCAGACTCGGTCAGAACTTCTTACTGGGTCAGCTTCTGACTCAGTCAGATCTTAATCAGTCAGCGTAATCAAACAGCCACTTAGTGTATTTTTTATGTTTGAATAAACAACTAATTCGTTTGAAAATAACGCCCAAGGAAAACTAATGGGTCAACTTAACCCGACCGAATTAGGCCCATGTTGTTTGATCCAATTCAATTTTACCCATTAACAAACTAACCGCCCATTTTGACATCGAGATTGGTCTTTGCCGTAAACGAAAAGGAAAACTTGATAATATAATAAGCAAGTTTTATAAATGGTTTTAAATTAAACTATTTATTTTTTATTTGTTACAGACAGATCACTAATAATTGTTTCAGACAGATCACTAATATTTGTTTATTTTAATTAGACTATAAAAGGTTTAGAAGTGTTACGGTTAAACCACTGATACGTTTTTCAACCTCTTAAATAATTCACAATTTCATTAAATTATCCAGCTTTTTATATATATTATTAATTTTTAAAAAATATTTTTTTCAATTTATAAATGACCTAATTAGAATAATTTTGAAACTTTAATTACCTGATTTGAACAAAAAATATTATAAATGACTTGATTGGAACAAAAGAGTTTATAATGACCTAACTAAAATAATCCTAAAAACTTGATTACTATTTTACAAATTTATACGTAAAAGAAAATAATAAATTTATTTTAGAATAACTGAAGGTTTAAAGTGAATAAACACTCGAACGGCAAGTGATAAAAGTATTTTAATAACCTCCCCGCTTTTTGCAGTCTATTGTATATGGATAACTTACGACACCGTGTATATTGTTGTGTGTCGTACATCTATTGTTGTCTATTATATGAATGACTTAAGAGTTCGTGTATATTGTGCATCGTATGTCTCCCATCACCTAGTGTTTAGAGACCACTCGGTATACGCTATTTGTTTGCATATGTACATTATGTGTTCCTTGTTTATAATGTTGTGCCTTGTTTGCTCTTGATGGTCTAGTTTATGGTGAGCGTGTATTGTTCACTTCAAGTAATATATATTGTGCTATTGATGTTGGTTTAATTCCAAAGGTTATGCTATGTTTAGTTTGTAATTGTCAATTGTGTTGACTTGTGAGGGGTGTTTCTGTAAATGTTTCAAAGTATGAGTGTATATGTGTAAATGTTTGTAACGGTTTGTTTTGAAAGATTGTTATAAGGGTTAGGATGGTGGGATTAGTAGGTACCACTATATTCCCTTTTGTAATTCACAAGTATTCAATAGAAGTTTCAGTAATTGTTGTTGTTGTTTCTTCTTGATTTCGTTTTGTTTGATCCTTAGCTTGATTTCACTTGGTATCAGAGCTTGGGATTATCAGTGATCATTTGAAATCAGAATTCGAAGGATTGAATTTTGATTTCGACCGAACAATTGGGTAAAAAGGAGCGACCACGTTGATCTTAGATTCACAGTCAAGAAAACAAGAAGGAAGATCATACGATCCGAAGGACAGGATCTATTGAAGGAAGAAGACGAGTATGGTGAACAACGATAAAGAGCCGGAGAGGCCGACCTCATCGAACACCAATAACCAGATCGTGACTATCAAAGAAGCCGCGATTCCCTTGCAGTGCCCGACCCTCACGGGTACGAATTATTCAATTTGGGCGATCAAATTGAAAGCAGTCTTTAATGTACATGGTCTATGGGAAGCAATTGAACCACCGACTGAGGGCGAAGTGAACCAGAGAAAGAACAGCCAGGCGGTCGCCTACCTATATCAGGCAATGCCTGAGGAGATGATCCTTCAAGTGGCGAACCTGACAGCGGCCAAAGACATCTGGGAATCACTGAAAACCAGGTACGTTGGCATCGATAGAGTAAAGAAGGCCAGAATGGCCTCCTTGAGAGCTGAATTTGAAAGACTCACTATGAAGGAGGGTGAAACCATAGATGAGTTTGCTGGGAAACTCAGTGCAATTGCGACAAAGGAAATTGAGTTAGGTGAGCCATTTCAAGAAGCAATCCTAGTCAAGAAACTGATGAGTTCTGTGCCCGAAAGGTTCATTCAGATTGTTGCTTCAATAGAACAACTGTTGGACCTTGACACTATGTTAGTGCCTGAAGCAATAGGCAGACTCAAAGCATTTGAAGAAAGAACAAGCCTGAGATCAAAAGCCTCTAAAGGGAAGGGTGGTCAATTGCTCTTGTCCTACTCAGAATGGCAATCAAGGTGCAAAGACTCTGAGTTCAAGCCCAAGATGAAGCTCAATAAAGAAAGAAATGGAGGCAAGTCACAAAAGGGAAAGGGTTGGCCACCAAAGCTCTCGAGAAATTCAAACTGTGACCATGACAGGTCAAATCAAAAAGGAGAAAGAAAGGGCAAGGATAAGTCAAAAATCAAGTGCTTCAGGTGTGAAGAATATGGACATTATGCCTCAGAATGCCCTCAGAAGGGAAAGGAACAAGAAGCCAACCTCACTCAATCCTTAGAAGATGAGCCAGCCTTACTAATGAATGCAGTTGAAATTACACCCAAGGAGGTGGTGTATCTGTATGAATCAAAGGTACTGCCCTCAAGATACAACAAAGAACCAGTTAATAAAGACATATGGTACCTAGATAATGGTGCTTCAAACCATATGACTGGTAACTCTCATTTCTTCTCAGTCTTAGATAGAAATGTTGAGGGGCAGGTAAAATTTGGGGATGGATCAGCTGTAAAGATAGAAGGAAGAAGCTCAGTCATCTTAACCTGCAAGAATGGTGACCAAAGACTCTTGACTGAAGTCTATTACATTCCTATGTTAAGGAGTAATATTTTAAGTCTAGGACAGGCAACAGAGGGAGGCTGTGAAGTTAGAATGAAAGGGGATTTCTTGTGGATGTATGAAAGGAGTAGAAATCTACTTCTTAAGGTAGAAAGGTCTACTAATAAACTGTATAAAGTTGAATTGAAAACTGGGTCCCTAATGTGCTTTCAAGCAAAACTGGATGAAGAAGTGTGGAAGTGGCATGGGAGGCTTGGACACATAAGCTTTGATACCATGAGACTCATGGCTTCAAAAGGAGTTGTTAGGGGCTTACCAGTATACAACAAACCTGAAAAACTTTGTGAAGCCTGCCTGGCAGCTAAGCACACCAGAACTCCTTTCCCAGCACAAGATGCTCAAAGATCAGCCCTGCCCTTGGAGCTACTCAGTATGGACCTGTGTGGGCCCATAACACCTGAAACCCAAGCAGGCAATAAGTACTTCATGTTACTTGTTGATGACTGCACAAGGTACATGTGGGTGTACATGCTCAAGACAAAAGGAGCTGCATTCGAAACCTTTAAAGTTTTTAAGAAAGCTGTAGAGAATGAATATAGGCTAAAAATAAAAGGCATAAGGTCTGATCGAGAAGGGGAGTTCACATCTGATGAGTTAGTCAAATTCTGTGGTGAGAATGGAATTAAAAGACAGCTCACTACACCCTACACTCCACAGCAAAATGGAATGGTGGAGAGGAGGAATAGGATAATTCTCAACATGACAAGAAGTCTCCTGAAGGGGATGCAAATGCCAAATAAACTTTGGGCAGAAGCTGTGAGACATTCTGTATACCTGCTGAACAGAATGCCAACAAAACCATTAAATTGGAAAACCCCTTATGAAGGACTAAAGGGAAGGAAACCAAGTATCAAACATCTCAGAGTATTTGGATGCTTAGCACATGTGAAGGTTCTGTATCCTCAACAGGGTAAACTTGAGGACAGAAGTACCCCAATGGTCTATCTGGGTCCAGAAGAAGGAACAAAGGGGGACAGGTTTTACAATCCAAAGATAAATAGGCTTGTAATTGACAGGGATGTTGAATTTGAAGAGACTCAAAAGTGGAATTGGCACTCTTGTGAGCTCAATGAGAAGGATGGAAACTCTACATCATGGGTTGAATTTGATGTTCAGACAAGCAGGGTTCCTAGTGATCTTCTATCTGAAGGACATTAAGAAGATAATCAGCAACAAAGCACTGAGTTGGACTCACAATCACAAGAAGACATCAGTCAAGATGGCCCAAATCAAGATGGTCCAATGCAAGCAGCATAGCAGGGAGTAAGGAAGTCTGGGAGACCAGTGAAGAGGCCAGCAAGGTTCAATGACTTTGTAATGTCTCAAACTGGTGAATCAAGTTCAAATGCTCAGGGAGATACATTTGAAGACCTTTTGTTAATCAATGAAGCATCAGTATTGAAATTTGAAGATGCTATCAAGGTTGAAGCTTGGAGAGAAGCTATGAATGAAGAGGTGAATGGTATAGAAAGAAACAATACATGGAAACTAGTTGATCTGCCTGCTGGAGTAAAACCTATTGGTTTAAAATGGTTATATAAAATTAAAAAGGATGCTGCTGGAACTATGCATAAAGCCAGACTAGTTGCAAAGGGCTATGTGCAGCAATTTGGTATTGATTTTGAAGATGTGTTTGCTCCGGTAGCCAGGATGGAAACAATTAGATTGATACTTGCTATGTCAGCAAGATTAAATTGGCATGTTCACCACCCTGATGTCAAAGCAGCCTTCTTGAATGGAGTATTGAAGGAGGATGTTTATGTGGTTCAACCGCAAGGTTATGAAGTAAAGGGAAAAGAAAAGAAAGTTTACAAGCTCATAAAGGCTCTGTATGGCCTGAAGCAGGCACCTAGAACCTGGAATAAATGCTTAGATGAAGTCATGAAAGAACTGAAGTTCATGCGGTGTCAAAGAGAAGCAGCAGTTTATCTGAGGGTACACTCAGATGCACACATTGTGGTTGGTGTGTATGTGGATGATATGATTGTTGCTGGGAGTAATCTGCATGATGTAGAGAAGTTTAAGCAGGAAATGAAAATGAAATTTGAGATGACTGACTTGGGGTTACTTAGCTACTACTTGGGGATTGAGGTATCACAAAGGAAGGAGGGAATTTTTGTGAAATAGTCTAAGTATGCTCAAAAGATTATAAACTCAGCAAGGATGCAAGAGTGTAATGAGGCTAAGATACCTATGGAACCAGGTTTAAAGTTGGGAATTTTGAGTTCAGATGTTGAGGCTGATGCAACTGAATACAGAAAGCTAATTGGGTCACTTAGGTATCTCATACATACAAGGCCTGATTTAATGTATGCTGTTGGATATCTAAGTAGGTTCATGCAGAGTCCAAAGGTTGAACATATGAGAGCTGTTAAACATGTGATTAGATATGTCAAAGGAACTGTGCATTATGGTATTCGGTATTGTAGAGGTGTTAGTGATGATCTAATTGGGTTCAGTGACAGCAATTATGGTGCAGTGATGGCGATGGAAAGTGCACCACAGGGAATGTGTTTTATTATAATAATTGTCCAGTCTCATGGAGCTCTCAGAAGCAGCAAACTGTGGCATTGTCTAGTTGTGAGGCAGAGTTTATGACAGCTACAACTGCAGCCTGCCAAGCAATTTGGTTACAAGGTTTGATTTCTGAATTGTTAAGTGTGGAACAAGGGGCAGTCATGCTAAAAGTAGATAACAAGTCAGCTCTAGCATTGATGAAAGATCCTGTGTTTCATGGGAGATCTAAGCATATTGAGCCTAAGTTCTATTTCATTAGAGATTGCATTGATAAAAACAAGATACAAGTAGAGTTTGTATGTGGTAATCTTCAGAAGGGTGACATGTTTACAAAAGCTCTTTCACGGATGAAGTTTGCAGAAATGAGAAGTTTGATTGGCATAGAGGATTTAGATGAAAGGCTTTGGAATTAAGAGGGGAGATTGTTGGTTTAATTCCAAAGGTTATGCTATGTTTAGTTTGTAATTGTCAATTGTGTTGACTTGTGAGGGGTGTTTCTGTAAATGTTTCAAAGTATGAGTGTATATGTGTAAATGTTTGTAACGGTTTGTTTTGAAAGATTGTTATAAGGGTTAGGATGGTGGGATTAGTAGGTACCACTATATTCCCTTTTGTAATTCACAAGTATTCAATAGAAGTTTCAGTGATTGTTGTTGTTGTTTCTTCTTGATTTCGTTTTGTTTGATCCTTAGCTTGATTTCAATTGATTGCTTTGGTCTTTTGTCTACCTTGAGCCGAAGATCTCTCGAGAAGAGGCTTCTCTAACTTGTGTGGTAGGGGTAACGTTTGACATACGTCTCACCCCCATAAACCTCATTAATAGATCGATTATGGATAAAATTCACCTTCACTTAGCGTGACAATGGTTACGACTCCTTTTCACATCCCTTATCCCCTTCCTTTGGACCAATGCGGTATGTTGGGCGTGACTAGCCTATGTGTCTAAGGTCGCACCCCCTTATTATTGCACCCAGATTAAAAAACTATATTACTTAAATAATATACAATAATCATGAAGAAGCACATAAGGCCCATAAGCAAGTGATAGCAAGCAAAGGCCACTAGAAGGGTGATAAAACAAAACTTATTCTATAAGAGAATAGCTAAGGCATATTAAGACTCTACCCTAAACATCATTAATCTTAATCATAAATCTTCTGATACCTCTATATTGAATCATGTACTCATAGAGTTACAACTCTAACAAATTATGTCTAATCATCTCCTCCCCAATCAGTCAGGGCTTGCCTATCCTCCTCTTCCCGTTTACAGTAAGGGAGTCGAACTATGCTAATCGTTGTTATCATCTAATTTAATAAATTTACCTTAAATATAACACATAAATTCCCACATCATATACTTACAAGCTATACCTATACCTTTATTTTTTTTATTAATTTGGATGTGCCAACCTAATGCCACAAGAGTATTTGTAGTTCATCAAATCGAAATAATTTATTACTGTAAGGATGTGATTAATCATCACGACAAAATGTATCTTAGAACACCTACGTGGGGTTATGTTTAACAAATATATGATGTTCATAAAAGCATACACGACTTTCTTAAGATGCTTGGTAACATCGATTGCATGTATTATGAGTGGCAAAACTACACTTCTACTTGGCGAGGTCAGCACTAGACCACTAGCAAGGGGTTCATCCACACTCAACAAGAATGCTAGAAGTAGTGGCATCATATGATCTTTGAATATGACATGTCTTTTTGGTGTTGCCTGATCAAACAACATCAACATATTAGATCAATCACCTATTTTTGACAACATCAAAAACTGCATTACACCCGACGTTGCGTTTATTGCCAATGACATGAAGTACAAACTCGGGTATAATATTGCAGATAATATTTATCCTGAGTATGCTATGATTGTGAAATCCTTTACATGTCCAATAGAAGGAGCGAGTTAACAAACGCCGCCATTTCAAAAGGCTCAAGAATTAATGAAAAGAATGTCGATCAAGCAGTCCGGTTCCAAAAAATGCATATGATTGCCTATCTAGCGCATACCTAACTCAAGATAAAATTCGAAATGCAATGCATGCTTGTTTGATTTTACGTAATGTGATTTCAGGGGACAAAGGGCTAGTAATTTGTCAAAACTTTAAAGATGACTATCGAACTATTATATGCATCAGCGAAAAAAGAAACAAACAAACTGTCAAATGATTCACAATAGAGAGACACACTACAATCCTAAAATAAGTTTTGTTGAACATATTTGGAGGCATCGTGAAGTTGAAGTAGGTTTTTTTTTTATATATTTTAAATGTTTTTTTATTGTTTATTTATGCTTTTAATATTATCGTATGCATTTCTTTACGTTTTAATGGGTTTTTATGTATAACAAGTCTTCACATATTTCTATTTTTTAATTCATTGTAAACTAAAATAAACAAAAAAAGTTTTATGAAGAAAGAAAAAAGTGTTAAAAACAAGGATAGGCGGGGTCTTGAACCGCAATACTCGATTTGTAAATCAAAGTTGATGAGAGCAGTGATCATGATGAGAGAATGAGATACTTAATAATTAAAAGAGAAATAATGGTTCATTATATATAAAACAAAACTCATGTGATGAAAAGAGAAAAGCCTCAAAGTGCATTATATGCAAAAGTTGGTTATTATATAGATATATATATTAATATGAATTTAATGTTTTTATAATTATGTTAGTATAAAGAGTAGAGAAATAGAAAATAGTTATTTACAATGATTAAATAATAACTACAAACTTCGTCACCATCACTTGGGTATTACACCTTCGAGTGAGGGTAAGGGTGTCCACATTCACTGTTTACGTGACAATAGTATTTTTAGTCACCCTCACGTGATTATCACATATAGCATTATATTAATATAAGGCCCATGGGTGTATTTTCACGCCCCTCTCAACCCTAAATAAGTGTCATTTCACACATTTAGGGAGCGTTTGGTTGGAAGTAAATGAATTAAATGAAATGAAATTAAGAAACTAGTATAGTTTTCAAGTAAAATAATGTTTGAGTGGGTAATGAAATGTAAAACCCAAGGGAATTTTTCACCTCAATTTCCCTTGGTTGTGGGATTTCAAATTCCCTCTCTAGGTGGAAGGATTTTGAAATCCCACAACCAAGGAAATTTGATGTGAAACATTCCCTTGGGTTTTGCATTTTATTACCCACTCAAACTTAATTTTACTTGAAAATTATACTAATTTCTCAATTCCATTCCATTCCATTCCATTCCTTTCAAACAAACGCTCCCTTAACCCATTTTCACTTAACATCACACACTCACTAAAACAAAGAAACACTCCACCTCATTTAACACCTTTTATTTAAATTTGATATATTAAAAATATTTAATTTTGTGTAAAATACACCACTAACTCCACTAATTTCTTCAACGTATTAAGCCTTTCATGCCCTATAACGCTCTCTCAATACTGGTGTTTAACGCTCCTAACCATGCCAAACTAGCTCTCACGCCTTGGACGTGAAAGTATACCGTCTGACGTAAAGTGAAAAGTTTAGAGTATGTTATTTATAAAAAGCTGAGTCCTGAGAAAATAAAGTGGTTACAAAAATCAAATAGATATGTTTTTTAGTTATTTTTAAGATGTATATCGAAGCTCAAATTCAATGCATGTTGCATCAACACTTTCATACCTCACCTTAAAAAGGATGTGTTAAGCTTCTTGTAATAGTCTATTATCAACATGGATTAAAAAGTGTAATAACATGACTAATATGATGCAATTGTAAAATCATTTTGATTTTAAACCATCTAACACATAATAAACTAGGTTTAGACATCAACCTTTCCGTAGGTGTCATTTATAGATCGCACCTCACCTTTTAACAAGTTGACACTGTTACATCCCTATGATGATCAACTTGTTCGTACATTACGAACTAACTACAAACATCGATCATCTTATGAAATCAAATAAATATAATATATATAAATAACGTACTATCATTAATTAAAAAACTCATTGATGCATAACAATCAATCTTTGTATGTGTTTAAATAAGTTATAGATTAATGATCGTTGTTGTATTAACTTCAAATTTTAAAAAGCTAACCGAGTATTTTCTTATCATCTTCGTCTAGGATACATGAAGAATAAAAATACTATGTTAGCACATGTTACATATTAACAAATTTTGTCATCTTAAAACGGGTTTATTGATGATAAACGAGTGATCCTTCACGCATGAACATTTTTTACCCTATATTGTTGTGACAGCAAAATGATATATGAGCAAAAGTATATATGTGACAAGAAATACTCATATCTCATAACTACACACTTACTTGTTAATCGAAATTACGTATAATATCCAACTCTCGGATTTAATTATCATTAAAACAATTTCATTTACTTGAAACAACATTAGATCACAGTACTTAGGAAATAAAAATGTTGCAAATATTTATTTTAATCACATATACAAAATTCAAAGTGTGTTGTACCACTTGTACTTGATGGGGCCATGAGGGTATTACCCCTCCTTCGGGTTTGAGAAATGACCAATGTTGCAAGAACAAGTACAAGTAAATGCTTGACATAAGATGTTGGTTTGTCAAACACGGCTTATTGGGTAACATTAGATTTTTTCATTAGCAATGATCTTGGTGAATCTTCTTCAAAACAAAAACAAGCCATGCAGGTATGACTATGAGGTATAAGAAAGCGATCATCGGGCGGGTGGAACATCGCATCGAACCAAACCTCACCTAGCGGGCATAGATCATAACAACACGGGTTCAACCTGGAAGAGTAAATTTGATAGTAACTTGATAATGCGTTAAATGCCAAATATCTTAACAGTTTAAAAATCTCCCATGTGTAAAATGATCCCACATATAAACACTCTGTTCATCTAATAAGCTTTAGACAAAAAAGATTATCGATTTTCTTTCCGTTATATATCAGCCGGTGAGGCTGTCAGAAACAACCACAAGCAGAGTCTTAATGGCTCGCAAGTCATAAATAAACCTTGATACATAAATCTTTCATAACAAAGAGTATAAGCATCTGTCCTCCAACTATCTTTACAAATTTATTATTATTATTAGGTTAGTACCCCGTATATTACACGGGTTGAATAAATTACTTATGAGTAATAATTATAAGTAATAAAATAATTTGTTTGTTTTAAAAAAAAAATTCAAACATTTTGTTTAAAAACAAACCATTAAAAAAGTGTCCTTTCTAAAAAAAAACCTAATATAACTCTGAATTTTAATTATTTTAGTTTATATAAATTATATTATCTAAAACAATAATTTTAAATATTTCATATTCTTAAAAGATTTTAATGTTTTAGAAAAAAATCTTAACTTAACAAATGTCTCCTTAAATTATTAAAAAACAATAGTTAATCTAAAAAAGAATTAAATTATATCATTTGTAATTAAGGTAATTATTTAATAGAAGAGATAGACGGGAAAACTAAAACTAAGAGCTTTAGAATTTTGATAAGTGTCGAACTAAAATATTTTTTTATTATAATAGATAGATTTGAACGGGAGATGTCTTTACATATATATGCTAGAGTTCTATCGAGATGAACACCTATACAACACTGCTATCTCAATTCCTCGTCCAAGTGTTACACGTATTATATAGATTTAATTTACAACAATGTGTATTTGTAAAATTTAATGAAAAAAAAATATAAAATGTAATTAAAGTTAGGTTTTGTAATAAATACTATTATTTTACTTGCAAACATGAAATTCGAATTTACCCAAAATATCATGAATACTAAACAAGTGATAAAGATCGGTTCGTGTTTGTCCACAGCCAACAAATGGCAGTTGAGTCTCGTGGAGGGTCAGTTGATGTTTGTCTACACTCTACCCATTGTACAACCCCTAAAGCACAACGTACAACTCCAAACCTATTTCTCCCCCTTTCACACACCCACCATTACACCACCCTCACACACAAACACCACAAAACACACACACACGCACACGCACTTCAATTTGCTTCACACACACTGAATCTCCATCAGAATCAATTATTCAATTCATTCATGTCTGTTGATTTGAAGGATTACGACACGTTGATTCCTGTGAATCAAAGTCAAAATCAAGAGCAAAATCAGAATTGGAATCGGAATCAGAATCAATCAATGGATTCCGGTGCGGAATCGGCGTTTTTTGGCTCGTGGAGTTCGTCTTCGTCGTCTTCGTTCTTAACTACCTCCTTTGGATCGGAGCTTGATTCGAACGATGCAGATCTAGACGACGGTGGCAGCGGTGGTGGAGATGATGACGAGTTCATTGCTCAGTTAACTCGGAGAATGGCGGATTACATGCTTGAAGAGGACGACAACGCCGGAGGAGATGATAATCAATCGTTGAAGCAATTGAGTTTTCAGAAACGCAACTTCCAGGTTTTTCGGAAACCTAATTTCATCGACTGCTGTTCGTTAATGGAAATCAGCGTGTTTACTGTGTTTATTAATGGAAATCAATCTGTTCACTGTGCTTGTTAATGGATATCAGTTTGGTTATTGTGTTTGTTAATGAAAATCCGCATGTTTAGTGTGCTTGTTAATGAAAATCCGTGTGTTTAGTGTGTTTGTTAATGAAAATCCGTGTGTTTACTGTGCTTGTTAATGGAAATCAGTGTGTTTATTGTCTTGTTAATGGAAAAAGTGTGTTTATTGTGTTTTTTAATGGAAATCCGTGTGTTTACTGTGTATGTTAATGGAAATCAGTGTGTTTATTGTGTTTGTTTAATGAAATCAGTGTGGGCTTGTTAATGGAAATCAGTGTGTTTACTGTGTTTGTTGATGGAAAGCAGTGTGTTTATTGTGTTTGTTAATGGAAATCAATGTGTTTACCGGTTGTTATTTGTGTGTTAGGAGCCTATTGCGACTAAAAATCACGAGCAGACTCGCCGGAGCTACGCCGATACGGTGAAGAAATCGATCAACGGTTATCAATCGGAGCCAAACGTCACCGGAAACGGCAATTACAATCTCAAATTCAATACGAGTTACGGAATTAGAGCGTATAAAACTCCTGTACCAAAGTTCGATCCACAAATCCGACGATTAATTTCACTTACGATCTGTTTTCTGTACGTTCTGCAGATGTATCAGGTGGAGAATCAACCTCGAGTAGGGGACGAAAGGGGAAGATGAGCGAGTCGACTCAGTACATGAAACCTCACCGTCACGAGTCGATCCAGCATAGCAGCAGAAGCTTCAGAGGCGGTAAGGAGTTCGTCAATGGCGGAAAGGGGTATTCAGGTGCTCAAGGGTCATCAATGGCGGTCGGGTCGGGTATGAGAGCCATTTTCCTTGGCGGGTCGGGTTCGCGAAACGTGATGAGTGGGACCGGTGTTTTCTTGCCTCGTTCATCCACAGACGCAACCGAACAGAGCCGCAAGAAGTCAGGTATGTCACTTGAGATTGTTTTGTTTGATTTTTTTAATTACTTTTCTGCTTGTAAAATCAAAATGTAATAGTGTTATAAGTATCGTTTCAATTACAGTATTTATAAAATGCCTATTTGCTGTTAAAAAAAGTGTTATAAGTAAGAAATATGAATTGTTTTAAAGTATCGAAATTCTAACTAATAAAATATGTATTTGAAATGACAAAAAGTCATCATATAAAGAAAATATATGTCAACAATATCTAGAGAAAAGTCATATCATTTCAATGCATTCTTATCCAATTTGAACTAAACTTAATAATTCAATAATTTTAATATTGAAATTAATTACTTAAGCTAAAGTATTAATAATAATCATCAACTATAATGAAACTCATCCAATAAAACCAAGGTGAAAAGTGTATTAAACTATTAATCTCATGGAAACAAAAAACGATAGATCTTTATTTCGAAAAAATCATATTATATAGTTGAATTATATGTATAGAACTATAAAACCGCATAAATATGTAAATAATCATGGGTTATAAGACAGATAATAAAAAACCATCGATAAGCATAATTATTTATGTGGTTATCTCATTTCTATACTCAAATATCTTTATTGAATATTACTGTATATATCAACTAAAACACTTTCTAAAATTATATACTAAACATATGTAGAAAGTATTCTTTTTATCTCTCTCTTATTTGTTTATTAAAATTTCTTACCATATAGAATCGTTCATTTTAACTAGGTGAGAAACAGAAAGGCAATTTTAAGACAAATTATTAAAAGATATTTATAAACTTGATTGATAATTTAATGATTGTGATTTATTACATTAAATAAATAGAAAGTTATTAGAATATGAAATATGAATGAGTGGGAAAGAGTTGTCCTTTGGATTCCATGTGCGGTTAGGATACCAACCATTGACTTTGATTCTACGTGTATATTCTGAAATATTCAAGATTCTTTTTCTTTTATTTGGCCCAAGATTCTTTTCTTATTTGCTTTGTTGCCACTCTAAATGGTGGGCACCAGCCACACTATCATTAATAGTTTTTCGTCGTTATTTGGCTTTTTCATATATATTATAATTATTCATTATAATCTATTTTAATATTAAGTAACTTACAAATTTCACCGTATTCCGATCGTATAATTTATGTAGGTGTCGGTCTTGGCTCTTTTAAGTATTATGGGGTAAATCTTGTTGTAAACATATGATACAAATTCAGAAGCAATTTAGCATGCGTAAGTTTGTCGTTTAAAAAAATAAATAATGATTTTCGTGCATGGTTTGACTAAATTTTTTTTAATTTACTTTTTTTTATTTTTCTGAACACTCATAATTTTTTTTCCATTTCATTACATATACTAACATCATTATTATTATTATGATGTTAACTTTTTATGAAAGAATAGAAGTATTTGGGTCCGTTCATAAAGTATTAAAAACAAATTCTATTGATTTTAGTGTTTTGAACTTAAATGAAAAAAGAGAATAAAACAAAATAAACACAATAAGGCTTTAAAAAAGTAGGCTAGATCAAATTTTTGGCCAAACCATGAGTCATAATCACAAGTAGTAATTATGGGGGTAAATCTTGTTGTAAACATATGATACAAATTCAGAAGCAATTTAGCATGCGTAAGTTTGTCGTTTAAAAAATAAATAATGATTTTCGTGCATGGTTTGACTAAATTTTTTTTAATTTACTTTTTTTTATTTTTCTTGAACACTCATAATTTTTTTCCATTTCATTACATAATACTAACATCATTATTATTATTATGATGTTAACTTTTTATGAAAGAAATAGAAGTATTTGGGTCCGTTCATAAAGTATTAAAAACAAAATTCTATTGATTTTAGTGTTTGAACTTAAATGAAAAAAGAGAATAAAACAAAATAAACAATAAGGCGTTTAAAAAAGTAGGCTAGATCAAATTTTGGCCAAACCATGAGACCTAAAACCATAATCACAAGTAATACGAGTTGGTTTACGACGATTTGAGGTTTGTTGGAGTTTTAATACAATAGACTTCTAACTCCCGTTAGGTTAACTCGAAAATTATATATTATGTAGCATTGGAACATGTTAACAAACAAACATGTAATCACTTTTAATAAGAAAAACGAATTTTAAGTCAAGAAAAACATAATCATATCTAATATTTTTAATGACAGTTTTTCTAGGACAATATAATGTATGATCGATTTTGTTATATTACAAATGTGTGTACACTCCCATTCGATTTGATGTCAGATGATTTTTTAAAAACTAGCAAACCAACCTGTTCCATCCCATTCAAACAAAAAAGACCAATGGTTTGAAAACGTAAAAAGACCGACTGAACCAATTAACCGACGAGACCAAGGGCCCAAATTATACGTACGCTCAATACGACAACTAACTACTTTGTTTTATATTTGGCAAGAACAAAGAAAGGGTTGATATGTCATCCGCGGTTGGTGTTATTTGGTTGTGTGTCAAAATCAAACAAGTTGGATTTTTTCTAACCCAAGTATTTGGGCAAATATGTCAATCTATATCTTACTTTGGTACCATAACATGTTATACTATTGCAGGTTGTTCGACTGTACTTGTTCCAACTAGAGTATTACAAGCATTGGAACACACTTCAACAACATAGAGTCCCTTTCATCATCAAATAACTTAGCCCGACTCTTCGTGGTAATATTATTTTTCCGTAACTTTACATATATATCTCTAAACTTTTAAAATACCATATATCATAAATTATGAATTAAAACTTTGAATTAAAACTTATGTGATATATGAATTTCATCCTATTATTTTATATTTTTATCAAAACTTACCAGAAATTATCATTAATGTTGTGGTTTTATGACCAATTGACATTAAGTTGATGTTCATATATGTTACAGTTAGCAAGGAGAAAAAGCAGACACAAGAGTCGGTATCAGTGGACCATCAAGACTCAAAACTGCCTCAGGATTGGATTTATTGATAATAAAAAAATAACAAGAATGATAAGTGGATTGTTTTTTATAAAGTGAAGGGGTATTGTGGCTCTACAAGTATTAATAAGGATGGTATCATTGTAAAGAAAGTGTCGGTTGCTTTGATTCAAGGGGGATCACTATTGTAAATTATACTCTTATGGTGGTCTACTTGTAAAACAAGACATCATATGCAATAAATGAAGAAATAAGTTCATGATTGTTTTTTTTAACGGAAAATGTACGACCCTGCTTCGGAGGATAAGTGTTATTTTAATCGGGTCCACCTATCCGTTTTCCCAGCTAGGATTGTACCCCCAACCCCCTCAGGAGGAAACTCATTGCTGAGAAAACCCTCTGGCTCAACTCTGAGCATTTTTACTCAGAGTGAGACTTGAACCCATAACCTCCCATTATTTACATGTCATGGGTACCCTACCTTAACCAGTTGGGCTAAGAATCATTGATCGAAGTACATGATTGTTAGCTGTACGTTTAGGTCGTGTACATTATACCATTGTTGCAAGTTACGGGTATTGAGGTGGCACAATGGGCTTGAGAGGGAACACTCATCGTGTTATGTTTTATTGATTTCATAATGTTCAGATACCTTTTGAAGAGAGGATATTCTTTGTCAACTCGTCGACCACTCGCCCCTTAGAACCCATCAGGGCTGCAACATTTGGACCCCATTGGGGCGTTGTTCCCAAAAAAACTCTGTTGTTTACGAGCTTTATTGCCTTAAACTAACGGGCCTTCTTAGTTCTAGAAATTAGAATGTTTTAAATGTGTGCGCACTCTATATCTTTTCACTCATATCTATTAGACCTGGCAAACTTGACCCATTTGCATAGTTATGGGCTAATTTGGACTTTAGAAAATGAAGTTATGGGCTGTTTTGGGTCAAGGATGATAATCACAAAGTCAGGATGGACACTCTTAAAAAGGAAAATAATAATTAATGGGTCAAGATGGGTTTCCTAAATATATAACGGGTCAAGATGGGCTCCTTAAAGTTTAATGGGTCCAGAAGATTTTTTCTTTTAAAAGCACATTACCCCATCGGATCAATGATCGATCCCCCCCCCATCGCCCAGAAGATCCCATCGGAATACTTCAGAACATCCGATCCCGACCATCGTCATCCTCCCATCGGACATCGAGCATCCCCACATCGGTCGGGTCAGGATGGGCTCCCTCTTGTAGCCCGCTGCCCATCGCCATCCCCCCATCGCCATCTGAGGTCGAGAGAGGTTTCAATTTCTGTCCATCTGAACAATCTGAAGTTCGCCATCTCCCCATCGCCATCCCCCAGCTGCATAGAACAGGTTTTCAATTTCTCTCTGTTTAATTTCGATTTTGATTTGTGATGAAAAACTATGAGATTTGGTTTGGTTTTCAAGTTCAATTTTGATTTCTCAACATGAACTTCAGATTGTGGGTTTTGTTCTTGACTTGAAACACCGATTGAGGGGGGGGGGGGGTGTTGTTACCTAATGTGTTCTTGGTCGAAGTTTATATTAATCAAACAAAATCGTATAATTTGCATTTTGCAAAAAAAAACAAGGCAAGTTAATAAAATAATGACCATCTTAGTATTCTTATATACAGAGTCTGTATATAACATCAATTCAACACTTAGGAAAGTATTCTTAGCTACTGTATTTATGTTCATATATTATTCATCTGCTACACATGTTTGCTTGTTTTAACATCAATTCAACACTTAGGAACTTCCTGTGTTGAATTTTGATATTTCATTAACCATAAATTAAGAATTTTGATATTTTTTGATTTGACCCGTCCTGACCCGATCCATCCTGACCCGAACCTATTCTGACCTGAACCCATCCTGACCCGAATTTGACCCGAACCCGTCCTGACCCGAACCCATCCTAACCAGCCACCTAACCAGCCACCTAACCCGACTCGACCCGCCTATTTTGCCAGGTATAAATTATCTATGTTTATTTTAATTTATTATTTGATGTTTAATAAATCCTGATTAAATAAAATGAGCTAATAGCACTAAAATCACTAATACGTACTTACGAAGGTACCACAGCCTCCAACCATGCAAAGGTGAATACACCGCAAGAGAAAACCTCACCCTTGCTTTTGTTTTGTTAAAATGAACCCCTATAAATATCACTTTAAACTTTAATAATCTGTCTATCATATCTCTCCACTTTCTTACTGTTATAATCTTCAATTGTCTCTAAAAATGGATTCAAGCAATCCAAAGACGAATAATTTCCATTTCTATCTACAATGTACTCGCACCTTGATCATTCCAACCCCACAATTGTAAATTGTTGGGTAGAACCAATAATATTCTAAAAGTCGAGAAATCCAACAATTTCAATCCCCCACCCTCAAAATTGTCCCTAATACGCAACAATCCCCCCAAATCATCCCGAAACCTAACAAAAATAAAAATAGAGCTCTAATACAACCGTCGGTACTACTACGTGTATTGGTCTCGTACTTGCACACCGGTAGACTACAATCTAAGATGCGACTTTAGTACGTGTTGGATTGATATTTCGGAGGATAAAAAAATGGTAATGTTTATTTTAACAACTACTTTGTAATGCTTAGTCATGTATTTTTATTACTAGGTAATGTTTTATTATTAATAAAGAGAACTCAAAAAATCCCAATGCTTTTTAGATGCGTTTTAGAAATCATTTTTACAACAATCACCAAAGAAGTGGTACAACTTACAAGTGATGCTGATTATTAAAGCAGGTTAGCTAACGACCAATATTGTGTTGGCAGAAAATGACACATGTTCTGCCCATAACATAACTAAGGATATTGGAAGACATTTTTCGAGTTGGGAAGGGCCCAAAATAGTTAAACCTTCGAAATGGACAAAGACATTCAAGTACAACGAGTATAGAGCCTGTGTTTCGGATGCATGTTGTCACGTTTAACTTAACGAGGAGAATGACGAGGAAGTGGAAGTTCCAAAGAACTGCAACGCCAGCCCTAAGGAGCAAAAGAAAACGGTCAACATCGACAACTTTATCCGAAGATCTTTTAGCAATTAAGTTGTCCTAAGCTAACGAGATACTTGAGAAACTCTGGTATAAGGATGTTAAAAATAATTCTATATCCAAATATATTATGTTTCTATTAATCTTTTCTCTTTGTTTTGTTTTGCATATTTGTGCTGTTGGGCTTGGGCCAAGTTGTTGCTGCTGTTGGGCTGCTGCTCGAAGGCTGTTGCTGTTGGGCTCTCCGCTCGGTGTGGGTTTGCTATTTAGTGTTGTGTGTGCTTAGTGTTGTGTGTGCTCTCTTTCAACACACACAACAAACATACGCTCCTGAGATTCTTCTACATTCTTCTACATTCTTAGGGTTTCAACTCAACGTTGATTCTTCGTTTGATTCTTTTCGGTATTGTTATTCATATTGCTGCAAATCATTGTAACAATGATTTGTGCATAGTTTACTTTGCTGCTACTGGTTGTGGTCTTGTAATCTGGAAGATTTTGTGGTTGTTTCTGTTTTGGATTGTTTACACGTTTCAGTGTTTGTGACATGGTATCAGAGCCGAAGGCTCTGGTCGATTGGAACATCTGATTCTGGTTCTCTGTTCTTCCGCTCCGCCGCTGATTGATACTGATCTTCAGATCTAGGGTTTCACATCAAAACCCTAGGTTCGTTGCTTTCATCTAAGACGAATATACTGTTACCGGCGCTGATTGTTACTATCTTTTCAGATCTAGGGTTCACATCAAAACCCTAGGTTCATTGACTTCATCCGAGACAAATATACCGTTCTTGATCTTGGTGATCTGCTGTTTAGGGGTTTCTTCTCAAAACCCCTACCTAGTGATTTCTCCTGCTTGCCTTGGGAAAATATTACTGAGGATTTTTTCTGATTATTCACTGTAACCCTAAGTGAAGGTTACAGTGATTAATCCTGCTCTGGAATACCCTATACAGGGAACCCCACTGTGAGATCTTTCTAACTCTCTCTATCTCTGTATTCTTTGTTTACTTAGGCACCATTGGCCGGGTTAGGAGTACCGGATCTGTTTCTTTCTTCACAGGGAGTGTCTTATTCTGTGTTTTGTGCGACTGCATTATTCTCTACTTGTGCATCACTGCGTGTTTTCTTAATTCTTGTGTGTTGCATTATAACAGCCTGGATTAATCCTTGATCTGCCAACGTGATTGGTGTGAAAACCTGGCTCTGATCCTTGCTGTTTCTTTCTGTGCGTGTGCTTGTGTGTCTTCATTTCTCTCTGTGTAGATATGGCTGTGGTAAACCCGGATATTACCCTTGTCAGTAAGATAGAGGCCAGTGACCCTTTGTACCTTCACCCCAGTGACACCAGTGCCCTAACCATTACTTCTATAAAATTAAAGGGAACTGATAATTACACGATTTGGGCTAGTTCAATGAGACTAGCCCTCCAAGTAAAAAACAAAACTGGTTTTATTGATGGCTCATGCAAAAAATCAACCACTGATGAAATACTGGCTAGTCAATGGGAGAGGTGTAATTCAGTTGTTCTTACTTGGATTTTAAATTCTGTTTCTGAAGAATTATATGTGGGACAAGTGTTTTCTAAATTAGCTTCTGAGGTCTGGACTGAACTGAAGGAAACGTATGACAAAATTGATGGGGCTGTTGTTTTTAGTTTATACCAAAAGATAAACTCGTTTTCACAAAATGGAAGTACTATTTCAGAATACTATCATAAACTTAATTCTATGTGGAAACAATTTGACAACATGTTACAGCTTCCCTCATGTACTTGTCAGGCCTCAAAAGAATTCAATGATTTTAATCATATGATGAAACTTTTCCAGTTTCTCATGGGTCTTGATGACATCTATCAACCCGTGAGAACTAACCTGCTGACCAGAGAACCTCTCCCAACTCTAAAAACTGCCTTTTCAATTGTGTCTAGAGAAGAATCACATAGAAACGTTAACTCTATACCTAAAAATAATCAAAATGTAGGATTCTCCTCTAAAACAAACCAGTTCACTGAAAACAAAAAAGAAGTGGTAAAGGACCTAATCCAAACCTAAAATGTACTCACTGTAATAAGATAGGTCACACAGTTGAAAGATGTTTTGAGTTAGTTGGTTATCCTCAAAATAATAAACAACGGGGGGGTCAAAACCTTGGTCAAGGCTCAAAAGGAAATGTTTCAGGTTCTAACAAGCCTAGTGCTGCATCTTCTTCCTCTGTCCCACTTGTGACAGCTCTTACAGCTGATCAGATTTCAAAACTGCTAGGGCTGATTAATGAAAACTCAAATGACATCCCTCAAAATTCGAATATTGGTGGTAATAATCTCTGTTCATATTTTCAAAACCAACCTGTTTTTAGCTTCTCATCTGATTTAAACACTAATTCTTCAATCGGGTGGATCATAGATTCAGGTGCTAACCAACACATGGTCATGAGTGACAAAATGTCTTAGATCAAATCAATGTTTCAGAGTTTAACATTACAGTAAAACACCCTAATGGAACATGTGCCATGGTTACAAAAATTGGAAACATAAAATTAAGTGAACAAGTTTTTCTCAAAGATGTGTTTGTTATTCCTGAATACTGTGTGAACCTTATTTCAGTGTTTAAACTTGCTAGAGATAATAAAGTCTCTGTTACTTTTGATGAAAAAAACTGCTATATCCAGGATTCACTCACAAGGAGAACCCTGGTGACTGGTGAACAAATTGATGGCCTTTACTTTTGTGGGGTAGGTTCTAAATCTATTAAAACGTGTCTAACCAGTCATGAATCTGTAAACATGTGGCACTCAAGACTTGGTCACCCATCTGATCAAGTCTTGAAGGTCTTAGGTAAATCTATCAAAATTAACATACCTACTTCCTCTCCACCTTGTGAGGTATGCCATAGAGCCAAGCAACACAGGGAACCATTTCCTCTTAGTGACCACTCATCTAAATGCATTGGTGACCTTATACACTTAGATGTGTGGGGTCCTTTTCGGATTCAAAGTAAAGAAGGATACAAATATTTTCTTACTATTGTTGATGATTATACAAGGGCAGTGTGGGTTTTCTTGATGCACAGCAAAGATGAGGTCTTTTCTAACATTGAGATTTTCACAAACTTGTTAAAAACTCAATTTAATAAATCTATTAAAACGTTCAGAAGTGATAACGGAACTGAGTTTGTAAATAAAACCTTTTCCGAATTTAATAAACGAAATGGAATAATACACCAAACCTCCTGCCCTCACACCCCTCAACAGAACGGCATCGCCGAGAGGAAACATCGACACCTGTTAAATGTTGCTAGGGCTCTCCTTTTTCAGAGTGGTATACCCCTTAGTTTCTGGCCCGAATGTGTTCTAACTGCTGCCTATTTGATTAACAGGACACCCTCTTCTGTTCTTAGTGGCAAATCTCCGTATGATATTTTGTTTGGCTTTCCACCCTCTCTTACTCACTTAAGAACGTTTGGATGTTTGTGTTTCAGTACTATCTTAAGTAAATCACATAAATTTGAAAGTAATGCTGAAAAATGTGTTTTCATGGGTTACTCACATCAAAAAAAGGTTACAAATTGTGGAGTCTTGACAATAAGCACTTTATTTTTTCGCGTGATGTTAAATTCTATGAATCCGTCTTTCCTTACAAAGACGGATCTTTAAAAAATAAAGTTTCAACTGAAATTGATATCACCAACGCATTAAATTTTTTTGACCTTTATCACACAAACACACAAACTGATTCCTTAAGTGATACTGATGTTCAACTCCCCGATGATGATGAGAGGGTGCAAAATGATGCTTCCTTTCCTGTTCAGCAGCCTGTTTGCAGTCCCCACACCGAGAGTGAGGCTGGTTCTCAGCAGCCTCTCGGCTTGGGAGAAGGCACTGGCATGGCTGATTCAGTGAATGAACCAAATGAAGCTAACATACCTTCTGAGGGGACCTCATCTCAACCTCAATCTACTGGTCTACGGAGATCCACTAGAACCTCACACCCTCCTCGAAACTTGATGACTTCATCATTGAGGGAAAAGTAAAATATGGGTTAGAAAAGGTTGTAAATTACTCCAACTTAAGTGAAGAACACTTGTGCTTTACATCTAACTTAAACAAAGGCCTAGAACCTAGAAACTTTAAGGAGGCTTCCTTAGATGCTCACTGGTTAAATGCTATGAATGATGAAATGGCTGCCCTAAATCGAAATCACACATGGGATTTAGTGGACCTACCCCCAAACAGAAAGCCCATCGGATGTAAATGGGTGTTTAAAATTAAATATAAAGCCTCGGGTGAAATAGAAAGATACAAGGCTAGGTTGGTAGCCAAAGGCTATAACCAAAAAGAGGGCATAGATTTTGATGAGACCTTTTCACCTGTTGTCAAAATGGTTACTGTTAGAATAATTTTGTGTCTTGCTGTTCAGTTTGACTGGCCTCTCTATCAACTTGATGTTAATAATGCTTTTTTGTATGGAAATTTGAATGAGGACGTATACATGTCTTTACCCGAAGGTTATTTTTCAAAAAATGACACTCGGGTATGTAAACTAAATAAGTCTTTGTATGGTCTCAAGCAAGCACCCCGTATGTGGAATGAAAAACTTGTGGGGGTACTGCTTGGTCTTGTTTTGCCCAAAGCAAAACTGACTATTCTTTGTTTATAAAAATTCGTGGCCCGGTGATGATTTTTTTGCTTGTATATGTTGATGACATTGTGGTTACTGGAAATGATCAAAATGAAATCAAGAAAGTAAAAAAGTTGCTTAATGACAAGTTCTTGATCAAAGATCTTGGACAGCTTAAGTACTTTCTTGGCATTGAGGTCATTCGAACCAATAAAGGTGTGTGTCTATCTCAGCGCAAGTATTGTCTTGAGTTGTTAAGTGAATTTGGTATGTCAGGTTGCAAACCTGTTAATACTCCTTTAGAATCACATCACCTTATTTCTGCTCAATGCAAAAGTGACACCACTCTTTTACAAAATGTTACTGAATATCAAAAATTAATAGGGAAACTTATATATCTTTCTCACACTCGACCTGATATTTCTTACTCTGTTCAGTTTCTAAGTCAATACATGCATTGTCCAACTACTTCTCATTTTAAACTTGGTCTTCGGTTGTTGAGATATCTTAAGAAAGCTCCAGGTACCGGTCTCTTACTTAGTAAAGGTCAGTCTCTTAATCTTGTTGCTTGTGCTGATTCTGACTGGGGTAAGTGTACTGATACTCGAAAATCTGTTACGGGTTTCTGCATATTTCTTGGAAACTCTCTTATTTCCTGGAAAAGCAAGAAACAAAATACCATTTCCCGGTCCTCTGCTGAAGCTGAGTACCTGGCTATGTGTACTGCTACTTGTGAGGCAATTTGGGTTAGTAATCTGCTGAGTGAGTTGGGTTTCTCTGTTACTTTACCTGTTTCCCTCCTTTGTGATAATGATGCAGCTTTGTCTATTGCTGCTAACCCTGTCTTTCATGATAGAACAAAACACTTTGAAATTGACTTGTTTTTTTTGCGTGAGAAATTACATCTGGTTTTATTCAAACTGTTCCTATCTCGTCGGATCAGCAACCGGCAGATATCTTTACGAAGGGTTTGTTCCCCTCTCAACATGATTATCTTTGTAAAAGATTGCATATGTATGATGTGTTTGGATATTGAATTATGGGGGGGTGTTAAAAATAATTCTATATCCAAATTATATTATGTTTCTATTAATCTTTTCTCTTTGTTTTGTTTTGCATATTTGTGCTGTTGGGCTTGGGCCAAGTTGTTGCTGCTGTTGGCTGCTGCTCGAAGGCTGTTGCTGTTGGGCTCTCCGCTCGGGTGTGGGTTTGCTATTTAGTGTTGTGTGTGCTTAGTGTTGTGTGTGCTCTCTTTCAACACACACAACAAACATACGCTCCTGAGATTCTTCTACATTCTTCTACATTCTTAGGGTTTCAACTCAACGTTGATTCTTCGTTTGATTCTTTTCGGTATTGTTATTCATATTGCTGCAAATCATTGTAACAATGATTTGTGCATAGTTTACTTTGCTGCTACTGGTTGTGGTCTTGTAATCTGGAAGATTTTGTGGTTGTTTCTGTTTTGGATTGTTTACACGTTTCAGTGTTTGTGACAAAGGAGAAGTACGTTAGCCAAGATGCGACAAAGAGAAGATTTTAAAATCTTGATTATTAATATTGATCAACCTGTCGAACCGATATGTCAGATTGCTAAAGTGTTAACGGAAGATTTTGTCAAAATATATGGTGTTTAGTAATTTTTTTTTATTTTAGTTATGTAATTTGTAATCATGTTTTTTATTGTTATGTAATGTTTATTTATTGTATAAAAGCTTTTAATTAATTTTGTCTTTATATATTATGTTTATTTGATAGGTAGTTGTTTCAAAATTAACAAACATTATTTGTATTAGAAAAATAACAAATATTGAAAGATGAAAGATGAGTATAAAATATGTCGAAAGATGAAGATAAAAGATGAAGGATGATGAAGATGTGATATTAAAGTGACGAAAGATAGTAAAAGATGAAAGATGAGCATAATAAATGGCCCCATTTAGATTCAAGTCTTCATTAGGGTGAAGGGAGGACCAATGTTATATCCACCACACCATACCACAAACCCATTAGTTAAATTTTATCATGTCACACAACATCATATACATAAATTTGATGGTGGCAGGTTGCCACACCATACCACGTGAAACTAACTGTTGATCGAGGGATTTGTTGAAGAGAAGACACCGGGAGCGGGTGCCGGAAACGTACGTATGCCATGTCGCGTGAAAAGGGGGCGGCGACGGTGGTGTCAAGCAGCGCTAAGACATGTCGTTGCCTCACGGCTTGCATGGCCCTTCCACCATTATATTTTTTAAACTAATTGAGTGTATAACATTGATGTGAAAGAAGTCACAGATAATGTTATGCTACGAAACAAAAACAGTATGGGTGCAAATCACAGAAAAGGTTATTCATGTATATCAAGTTGTAAGTTTGATCCTTAATCTTTATTAATAACAGTGGATATCCTTAAAGTGTTTATAAGACTTTAAGTTCTTTTCACTTACTACAGTTAACTTTTTAGTTAAAAGACATGTTAAATTACTATTTTACTCTTACCATAAAAAATACAAAGAATAAATATTAATATTTAATTCAAAAATAAACTAAAAAGGTGAAAATACAAATTACCCCATCCAAATCAACCTTCATCAATGGATCATCGAAAAGATCATAATCATCGGTGGGTTCAAAAGATGTGTGAGTTTATCGTTAAAAAATATTCGTATATTCTAAATCACAAATTTAAAAGTAACAATTATATACTTATATCCGTATTATCATACGAGTTCATCATTTTCAAGTAATTTTACTAGCTTAATTTCGAAGATCAGTTATTACGATTTGCTCTCACGGTGATTGAAGTCGGAATATCTTATAACCCCGTAACTATTATGTGTACAACGATGCAAAACTTGCTAAAGTGTTACAATCAATGAGTCACGCTTATTGATTTTCATAGAAAGACTTGTTCATTCAAATATCTTACGTTCTTTTGTTCCAAGTTGATAACACGCAATAGAACCAATTCCATACTTGAAATATTATTCTTAATACTATTAGTTGTTAAAAACAACGAGGTGTATACAATTATGATATTTTAAACAACTTTTAAAAGTCAAAGAAAAAAAAATATTAGCTAGAAATTTGATATTAAATACACAAAGAAAAACTCAAGAAACATCATAAAAAACTTAAACGCTAAAATACGGCTTAATGGTAATTAATGAACGTGTTACATAGACGCAGGGGCGGAGCTTGAACATTATCGTGGGGAGGGGGGGGGGCGATATTAATATTTTTTAGGGGGGACGAACTCGATATTTATATAAAAATTTATACTACCGGGTCAAAAATTTACACTACCGGGCTAAAATTTAACACTACCAATGAAAAAAGAGTGGGGGCGGCAGCCCCCCCCCCCCCCCCCCCCCGTCTCCACTAAGCTTCGCCCTTGCATAGACGAATGTTTAGAGATCATATCTATCCTAAGTTTACGGTTTACATGATCGCCCATATCATATTGATCGTGACTCGTGAGACCGGTGGGTAAAGAACCCCTATGGTGTGTTAGGAAAAAAAAAAGAACCTTTAAGTGTCTTACTAGTCTAAAAAAATATCTTAATAAATAATAGAATCGTCTAAACAAGAAAACGACATGTTTTGTGAAATAAAGATTGGCAAAAGTCCATTAAAGATTCATATGATATATAATTCTTAACATGATACTAGTTAAGATGTTTAAAGCAATAGTTAAGATGTTTAAAGCAATAGAAAAAAAGTGGTCCAATGTAATAAATTTAAACTAAAACTTTTAGAGTTATATTATTTTGTTGATATTTAATTATAATCTATATATTCTTGTAAATTAATTGACATTAAAATAAATTGTAATTTATTAAATACAATAAGAAAAAAATTTAATAAGACATTTTAATTTACCAATTCAAACAAAAAAATATAAAGATTATTCTTGAAATCAAAATATTCAAAAAAATTATAAAATAAGTTAACTAAATATTTAATAGGCTAGTCATGTTTATAAACGTATGAATACACCTCTAGTTTTAGTTTGATTTTTATTACAAGCAAAGTAGAAACAAAACTGAAAAATTTGGTTTTTAAAAAACCATCAAACCAAACCGTTGTTTTTTTTGTTAGGTTTCATCGGCTACTTTGGTTATGGTTCGATTATTATAGTTTCTTGCACAACCCTATGTGGTAGTCATATTCTATCAAACGGCTGAGTAAATAAAAGGGTTTTTGAAGTAAGCATAACAACAGTAACATATATCATAACTGTTACAAATAAGTTTTATCATGACTTAAATGTGTCGCCTTGTTAATAACATAAAACTTGTTACCTTCATAACATCATGTCGTGTTAACACATCGATGTCTGAAATTGTTAGTCCTACTCTTGATCCTTTGTTGTTTTGTCAATCGTGCCTCGAGGATAACATACGAGTTAGGTTCATCCAAAGAGACCATATAAATAGGGGGGTTGACCCGAGGGGACCATATGATTAAGGTTGCTCGAGTGGACATATGATTAGGGCTGTGGTTCAAAACTCAAATCATTCTTCTAAACGTATTATTCCATGCTTTTTATTAAATAAAAGACCCCACACTATTCGACAATGAAATTGCAGTCTTTTCTAGATTTTATTTTTTGCATCCTCATTTATTATGACAAGATTCTTATCAAAATGATATTCTTGGACTATAAAGTACGATGGTCATTTGGCTTATCATTTAAATTGTTCGACGATTTTTGGGAATTTATTTATCGAGACTCAGGCCTTAATTTTACTCTTTGAAAACTGTTTTTCCTTCTTTGTAGAGGCGTTTGACAATACAACTCCTAATATTGCCGTTGCATTCCCCATTGTTACTGGCGAACATTATGATTTGAGCTTTGCCTTTGAATCCTCTATGTACAGTTATCACCTGACCTTCTTTTGCATACTCAAGAGAAATTTGAACTTTTTTTTTCCGGATAGTCGTTTCTATCAAAATTAAATATGTTTAACGAGTATAAAATTATACATATGTTTCTTCTTCATTGAAAGAAATAGCACTTTCACCCAGTGTTGTAAAAATCGCTAGACGCTAGTCGGGCGGTGAGGTGAGGACTAGGGATTAATCGGGATTAATCGGGATTAATCGATTTGGAGATTTTATATGTATTTTTCATAAATTATATATATAGTTAAGATTAGTATACTTCAAACATAATTAACTAAACATAAAAATAACAATCAAGTGTTTTAAAGTTTAAAGATTAAATATTTCAACACATAAAAATTAAAACATAGTAGTTCTAATACTTCAAAGTTCAAATAGTTTAAAATTCATCATCGTCTTGTCCATATTGTTCAATGATTTGAACACCATCCGACTCGTATTCAACATCTTCATCTACTTCCTCCTCATCCTCCGACTCAAATTCTTCATCATATAGTTCTCTTGATGCACCTGCCTTAGCACTTGTCCTAGCACTTGTTCGATTACATAAAACTTCATCAACACCCGCGGCTTCACTAAGCACATCCCAAGGTACCCCCCGTCTCAAATTCTTCATTTATACCATCAACAATCCATTCTTTACCCCCTCTACCATCCTCGACTATAAGTAATTCATGATTTCTCAACTTTCTTTTCTTGTTTCTCTCCATCAAATTTGCATTAAATTATACAAAAACAAGATCATTCATTTTAGTCGCCTCTAGTCTATTTCTTTTTTTTTTATGTACCTAAATACTGAAACATAAACATTAAATAATTAAATTCAATAAAAAAAATTAAGCATAACATATATTAAAAGTCACCAACCCCTTCAAACATGCTCCAATTTCTTTCACATCCGAAAGAATTCGTCATCAAAGAAAGTATCCTCATAGCAATTTTTTTAAAATTTGAAGTTGAGTTACCCTGTGTTTCCGACCAATTTGCTACAATGTTAAAACAAATATAATATATTAATACGACAAATATGAAAATTTAAATAAACAATATTTACATTACCCGGATCAAATTTATCATCATTCACTTCACATCCTTTAAGTGCGATTGGACGCTCAAATTTTCCTTGCTTAGTCTTGTAAACTGATAAGATGGTGTTTAATATTTCATAATCTATGGGAAATAAAACACCAACCAAATTAACCACCGCATCATTGGCATCTAAATCATCTCGGATCTCCAGATTATTATAAAAATAATATGAGTTTAAAATGTAGGCAGCCAAATGTAACATGTATCAATCTTATTCGATGATTTTTTTGAGATAATAACCATAATAGGCTCATATGCACTTTTATTGTCATTCAAGGCATTGATAATATCACTTTTTGCCTTTTTAAGCTTACCATATATAAAACCCATTGACGTCTTCCAATCCGCATCGACCATTCGAAGGACTTTGACTAATGGGGCAAAAATTTTCAAACAAGTAGTAACACCGCTCCAAAATGAGGGAGATATAACCATTGTAAAGGCGAATTTCCCTTTAACCATCTTTGAAAACTTGCATTTCTCCCATTCTTCACTAGAAAACATCTGCCTGAGCTGAGACTTTTTTTCTAACAAACTTTGTAAGGTAAGAAACGCAGAAGCAAATCTTGTAACTCCCGGTCTCACAATATTCCTTTTCTTTGTATACTTTCTCATCATGGCCAACGTTTTCTGATAAGAATAAATAAACACCGTTAGTTTTTTTGCTTGATCGATGGTTTTCTTGTACTTTGTAATCCACCAATAGCTTCAAAAACAAATAAAGGGATATACATTAGTAGGCCAGTAACAATAAAATTATAAACATAGTACAGTTAAATCTATTACCTTCAAGCATGAGATTTATTGTATGTGTTGCACATGATGTCTATAAGATTGTTGGTCTTTTCTCCTTTAACATTTTTTATGCACCCATATTGTTAGATGCATTATCGGTCACAACCTGAACGACATTTTCCGGACCAACCTCTTCAATACACTCATCTATATACTCAAAAATGTTTTCACTTGTGTGTGCTTCATCCGAACATTCTTTAGATGACAAAAACATAGTACCTAACTTTAAATTTACACACAAATTCATAATGTTTCTTCTTGTTCTATCGGACCATGCATCGGTCATAATAAAGCATCTTATATATTTCCATTCTTCTTCATACTTTTTTAAAGAGAACCTCTTTTTTTAAATAGGTATCTCCTATCTCATATTGAGTAAGAGGCATGACATTAGGTCCAAATTGACCAACCGCTTCTAACAATGTTTTGAAACTATCCCTTTCAAAAACATGAAATGGAATAGCACATTCATATACCCATTTACAAATGTATTCTTTAACACGAATCATTTGTTCTTTTCGAACAACATTGTTGAGCTTACTTTGTTTGCTATTTTCTTTGACCGACTTATCTTTGGATGTTGCAAATCTATCCACAGGACCAAAAGATCGAGGTTCCTTTAATTCTCCAAAACAATCATCAAGGTCAATTGTTTCTTTACCAATGTTCACCTCGGCTCTCAATGATTCATCACTATCTTGCTTAGCCTTTTTCTTGTTTTTAAACTCACCAAGTGTATTTCGAACTCTTAGTTGATCGTCTTTTGTTTTTTTTACAACTCGAAACATTACCTCCTATGCCCGTAATATGGTGTTTTAATCTATAAACACCCCCGGACATAACTTTATCACACAACTTACATTGCACCTTATCTAAATTATTTGCATCGGCCAACTTCCCATATTCCCAACCGATATCATCCGACTTTCATTTTGTACCTTGACAAGCCGTTGATTCCATGGATGCCATTTAAATATCTAAATGCTATAGTTAAATTAGTAAACTAGTAAATTTGAAATAGAGAAAATAATATATAATTGACAATATACATTAGAAAATAGACAATATATAATTGCCAATAATCACAATATACATATATAATTAATTGACATATGACAATAATCACAATATATATCTCACAAATCACAATATATATCTCACAAATCACAATAATATATCACAAATTCACAATATATATAATATATCTCACAACTCACAAGTTCAGTAAGTCTACAACTTTAACTTACAAGAATAAGCCGGAGCACAAGTGTAACACCCGGAAAAAATTTCTAAGCAAGACAAATAATAATAATGGGCTTAGATGAGACCATTTAATAAAATGGGATGGTTGTGGGTGTTAGACCGAGTTAACCCTTCGGGTCACGAGTTTAACGAGTTTAAGGTCACGGGAACGCCTGATATATATATAGATGGATCAGCTGAGCAACTCTCATTTGCACTCAACACCCAGTTATAGAGAGAGAGTGTAGAGAGAGAAAGTGTCGGTTCGAGGCTCGGCTGGTCAAGAGATCGAAGGCTGGTGTTCGTGGACTCCCAAACAACAAGAATCAAGGTAAGAAACGTAGTCTAATTGCTCCTTTTAGTGAAAAACCCGGATTTAAGTTTTGGGATTTTAAAAGTGGCAAGAATCGCCCAAAAACGCACGTTTTTAGGTAAGAAAACATGTAAAAAGCTTAGATATAGCTTCCTGGATGATAACCCAAAGGTTTGGGTGTAAAAGATTGAAGTTTTGGGTTAAAATGGACTGATTCGTAAGTTTCAGCTCGTTCTGCGAAATTAAGCACTCATCCAGCGAAACTATGCAGCGAAACTAGAGGTTCTAGCGAAACTACAGTTTCGCTTGGGCGAAACTATAGTTTCTTTGATAACTTCGCCGGTGCCCAGGTTGACCCTTAGACATTGCGAAACTAGGGAATTCCAACGAAAGTTGGGCGCTCAAGGCAGCGAATCTGTTCAGCGAAACTGGCAGAATGCTGCCCAGCGAAACTAGCAGCGAAACTGCTATTCGCCTAGCGAAACTATGGGCGAAACTATGGGCGAAACTAGCAGCGAACTTAGTAGCGAATTTAGGCAGAAATTAACTCTTTTGAGTGTTAACTTATCTGCAGGCAGTGTAGTGTGACCCTTATCTTTAAAGCTTGATTGAGAAGCTGCTTATCAAGCACAGGTGAGTTCTTGGACCCCTCATTTACTTGTTTTAAACAATTTTGGGGCTGGAACACATATAAACCTGTTTATTAAAATGTGTATGTTTGACCCATTTGGGTGTAATATCGTGTAGTAAGTTTAAGGTATGATTGTAGACTTGGGCGTGTTGTATGAGGTCCTAGTATGAGTCCCCAAGGTTTAGGAGGGACAACTAGGGCTGTTGCACTCGAGAAGAAGCATAGTTGAGTCCCGGCTTTCGGGAAAAACCCGGGAGTAGGTCTTTACATGGAAGTTTCTGTAAGTGCCTATAGATGACTATTGATGTAGGCTATGTATGTATGATGCCATGTATGATGATGTATGACTGATATATGTGTGTTCCTTATGATGATGTATGTATATCTTTTCATGACTTTACGTATTATGACATCGAATGAACGAAGTATTATGTAAAGTAAAGTGAAAGATAAAGAAAGAGGAACATGAAGATGAATGCATGTATTAATGAATGAATGAATGAGTAATATGATGATGAATACATGCATCAACGAACGAACGAGAGAAGTCTTGCAAGCATTGGATAAGGTAAACGGGTCCTTCTTGGTGATTGACCATATCTATGGTGCCCCTACCGCTTACCTCTAGTACCGTGGCATACGCTTTGTTGTTCATTTAATGACCTCGGCACAGTAGCTAAGACTGATCGAGGTATAGCATATGGTAGTGGTGCAAAAGATATCCAATGTGCAAGAAAAGATGAAACGGGATCCTTGTCATTCGACCACAGTAATCATGGCTGCGTGCCATGAAGTGGGTAAAGCCTGACAGGATCCATATGAGAACTGAATGATAAAGACGTAACGAATGAATGAGACAGATAATAATAAATATTATCTATATATGTGTATGATGTATGTCCACGAACGAAACGTATAACGAATGAACGTAACGGGATCCTTGTCATTCGACCACAGTAATCATGGTTGCGTGCCATGAAGTGGGTAAAGCCTGACAGGATCTAGATAAGAAGTGAAAGATAATGATGTATAATGAATGAATGAATGAATGAATGAATGAAAGAGATAATGAAGATATTATCTACATGTATGTATGATGTATGATCGCGAATAAAGAAAAGAATGGTTTTAATGAAAACGAAGTATGTTTATTATAAAACTAGAACTCACTCAGCAACGCTGACTTTTTATGTGTTTCCAGTTGGCAGGTAGTGTTGCTGGGGATGGCACGAGGCAGCTACTCAGCTCTTTTGGGATGGCATTCTCCTTTTGATAATGCTGCCACGCAATGTGTTGTGGGCCTATAATGCACGCAACACATTATGTTGCATGCAAGTGCAAGATTCCTTTAGGATCCCGATAAACGGGGTTACTTAAGGAATCTTCTTTATGATGAAAAAAAATTTAATATTTCTATACTAGAGGTCACTGTATATGACCATTTTGTAATCAGTAACGATGTAATCTTTTGTATAATGCTTTTGTGATGTAATGCAACCTTAGATGATTTGTAACTGATGTACGTTGTATTAAATGGCAGAAGCATTTATAGTAAAAGAAAAAGTTTATCTCAGAAATTCCGCTGCATGATTTTATTAAGTTTATGCAAATATATGTTTTATGTGCGATGAACGACCAACTGTGAGGCGCCCGGGAACGAGGCCTTACAAATTGGTATCAGAGCCAAGGTTTAAGTTAAACGGGTAAACTTTCAAAATAAACCTAAACTTAAACTGAAATTGGGACGGAAAGAAAAGGAATGCCATCTGAGTAGCTGCGTGCCATCAGGTATTTTCTTAAAGATTAACTGATATTATGTGCGTATGTATGTGGTGTATGTGTACTGTTAGATTTAGATGCTAATGTAGTCAGGACAGGTAATGCTCAGGGTGCGAAGAGTAAAGTAAGTGGCTAATCACAACTGGCCACTGTAATTAGGGACTTACTATGCTTGACATAAACTGAGCTATTTCCTTGAATGACCGTGTTAGTATTTGAACCTTTCAGTGTGAGATAGAAAATGGCTGGTGGTAGATCTTCCAAAGCTTCCCGGGGTGGAGGCGGTGGCGAATGTGGTGCTGAACCACAAGCCACAAGAGGAAGGCCTATGGTGGAGAAAGTGGTTCATGAAGAACCCGATACTCCTCATCAGGAGGGTGTAGACGAAAGCACCAATTTGAGAGCCTCGATAAAAGAGGCAGTGGTCGAAGAGGTGCATCAGGTCATGCAGACGATCTTACCGTCTGTGGTGACCGAATTGATTAAGGCGGTCCGGGAAGGAGAAAGAAGAGAGAGGAATAGGTCCTCAGGAAGACAGGAGCAACAAGAGCCGGAAACGGTTCTTTCTGAAGAGGAAGAGGAAGAGGGGGAGGAGCCAGTGCATGAGTCAGCACGGGGTTGTAACTACGGGGCGTTTATGAGGTGCAAGCCCCCTACTTTTGATGGTTCTGGCACCGCTGCTGATGCTCACCAATGGGTGAGAGAAATGGAGGCTGTCCTCGATATTAGTGATTGCCGGGATGACAAGAATGTGAAGTTTGCTACCCACTCTTTTACGGGTTCGGCCTTGTGCTGGTGGGACAACATAGTCCAGGCCGAGGGTAGCAGGGCCATCGGAAGAATGAAGTGCCTAATGGGTTTGACCGAAACCACCGATTACACCGATTACAACCGCCTAGGACCGATTTGCTCCGATTAACACCGCCTTGATCCGCCTAGTGCCTAATGGCTTCGATTAGCCATAATCGACAAGGCTAGGGGCCGATTACCAGTTAATCCCTGATTAATCGGCCGCCTAGCCCGCCTTTTACAACACTGCTGTCACCCTTGTTTCTCACCCGTTCTTCTTACCCATCATTTATTTTGATATAAAAGAGATGATGTTATTATAGCTGGAGTGTATATTAAAATAAATATATGAGTTCAAATAACCATAGCTAAAAGATATCATAAACTATAAACTTTTTTTGTTCAGTGATTGACTTGATTGACGGAATGTAATTTTTGAAAGTGAAACAAATCTCTATACTAATAAATAAAAATTAATCCATACACTTATCACTTATATCATCTAATAATTTGTTTTTCCCACTTCTCTCTTCTCTTAATTATAAATGATATAATAGTTATTCATCAATTAATAATTATCCATAATTAAAATTTCAAATATGTTAACTTCGAATTTTTAAATATGTAACAAATAGGTTTATTTAATCCGTATAATACATAATAGAGGCCCGGGCATCGAACCTAGAACCTGCGGATTGTGACCCAATCCAATAATCCACTATGTCAATTCATGCTTGCAAAACCTTGATACATCTTATCAATTGATCGAAGCCTTAAAAAAGATCTTCTATAGGAAAAGAAAACTTCTATAAACAGTGATGTATTTTTTATTTTAAATCTAACTAGTTTTAATATCCAGACGCGCGTTGCGCGTCTTGAAAACGCCGTAAATCGATACTCTATCAACTATCTAAGACAACAAGATCACACCGAGAGGACCACGTCGACCACAAAATGTCGGTGACACCACAGTTTGAGACTATTAAAATCAACAATTTTCCAGTTTAATGTCGGGCTCAGAGTGTGTAAAGAAATGACTCCATCATGGCCGGAGGGCGGGTTGCAGGCAATAACCTGCCATCCTACACCCCTTCCAGGGCTAGACAATATCCTCAATTAATTTTTACTCAGACCCATCAACTCATCACAGCCCATTAGAAACACCTACTTAAGATTAGGTAGTCGGACCACCACCATCAAAAGCCCCACCATTAGAACCACCATCATCAAAACCACCAATATTAAGACCCCTACCATCAAAACCCATACCATCAAAACCGCCGTCATATTTGTTCATATATAGGATAATAACCTAAAACCAAAAACCCTAAAAGGGTATCATAGAGAAATGGAGGGGGAGTAATAGAAGTGATTACACCACCACTATCAACACCATCACCATCAAAACAACCACCATCAAAACCTACACCATGAAGACCATCACTAGCAAGACCAATGAAGACCAAGAAACAGTTGTGCATGTTGTAGATTGGGAAAAAAGGAGGTCACGGGAGTGCAAAACCACCGCTGCCATGGCTAACCTTTTAGGGTTTCGCCGGTAGCAGCGGCAAGCACCGATGGCGGGACAGACCCTTTTTCAGTACGGGTTAGACCAGGCCGGGTCAATTTGTTTGACCCGAAACCAATTTAGTGCCTACTTTTTATTTCTTATAGATTATGATGTGTTAATTGTAGCTATAAAAGCAATATTATTACAACAATAACCTAGTCCTTAAAAAAACTTAGGAGGTTCTATTGGACGACTTTCAACACGTTTGACTAATTCCCCATTTACCTTGAGATCTCTATGGAAAACACCCCGACTATGGCAGTAATCAACTGCATTTATGAGCTGCTGGAAATATTTTCTTGCTTTATCTTCTTTAAGTCTGCCTTTAGCTGCCTTAAGAATAAGAATGCATGATCTTTTATCAGTATGCAAATTGTGAAGGCCATGAAAAGGTTAAAAGCTAAAATCAACTTACAATTTTGTCGAATAATTCACCACCAGTCACAAATTCCAAAACAATGTATATTTTAGTCTTGCTTGCCATAACCTACAATATAAAAGGCTTTAATCACACATATGCCATGATTCATTGTGCCTACATGTGTAACATTAACAAATCTGTTATAATGCTAAGGGTCTATTTTATCTAAAGACTAAAGCAACTTAAAAATAGAAAATTGGCAAAAATAAAAAAGGAAAAGAAAAGGAATGTTTCTAATGCTTTATAGGGATGAAGTGCGGTGTAATGCACATTTACATGTTACAAGAAAAAGAACTAAACATAATCTCAACATACCTTAGGTAAAAAAATTATTCATTCAATTCTTTCGATGCTTAGTTATTTAGTTGATTAACAATGGATTCTCAGGGTTCCACAATACAATTAGTTTGATATAAGCATGTATAACAGGGGAATTTAGAGTTGATTATGTATCATACAAGTTAAAAAACAAAAGCAAGTATAGAACATAATTTTTAAAAGAATTCGAAGAGATCAAGTAAAGAATAACATGTTAGAAACTTCATGACAGACTAACTGACCTCAAACATACGAATCACATTCGGGTGTCTGATTAGCTTCATAGTCGAGATCTCCCGTTTGATCTGCAATTTCCCAACATACATGTCACATACACAACCGCAAATACAACAATCTAATATCTTTCATGGTCAATGGCAATCTTCAGAGTCAACAAAGAAGCTACATAACCCAAAACATATTAAACAACAAAAGATAAACAATCTGATCATCTTTCTAATCAGATTTCAATCCTTAATAAAAGTCAAAATCAATTCAAAAACTTGCATCACAAATCGAAAACTTCAACGTCACGGTATACCTGAGTGATCATCTTATGCTTTAGAACCTTCTCTTTATCAAGAATCTTGATAGCAACATTCTCACAAGTTTCAACATTTCTAGCAAATTTCACCTTCGCAAACGTCCCTTGACCAAGAGTTCTTCCAAGTTCATATCTCCCCAGAAATCAACAGGGTTTTGATTGATTGAATGAATTCAAGCATTTAAAGCCCTAACTGAAGATCTAAACGGTGAAAATAGAGGAGGGGTGCGAAGGTGGATGGTTGCGACGGGAGGGCGGCAACGGGAGGGCAGCGACGGGAGGGCTCTGATGGTGAGCAGTGAGGTCGCAAGGGGGGCGGGTAGCGGGAGCGGAGGTGGCAGGAAGTCGAGCAGTGATGTCTGATGGTGAGCAGTGAGGTCGATGGTGTTGGAGGTGATGGGGGGAGGGCGATAGATGAGGGCGGCGGTGTGCAGGAGGTCGCAAGGGGGCGATTGATGGTGTAGGAGCCGATGGGGAGGGACGTAAAAGTGGGGATGAATAGTACTATTCATCACAAGTTGCTTTTTTCTTATTATACAATATTCTTATCCCTTCCAAAGCTTGAACACGTGAAACATTGTTTTTGATTTTTAGAAACTATCGTGGAGTTCTGTGACGTCCAATCGAGAGTTTCTTATTTGCATAACTAATTATCAATGTTTTTAAAACCGGACCGGACAGTGAACCGGACGCCTTACCGGTTCACTGGTCGAACCGGTTCAACCGGTCGGACCGGTTCAACCGGTCGGACCGGTTCAACCGGTCGGACCGGTTCAACCGGTCGGACCGTATATAAGAACCGGATCGTATTTATGTAAAAATTACAAAAAAAATAAAAATTTTTATAAAAAAGCCGGTTCAACCGGTTCAACCACCGGTCCGACCGCCGGTTCGACCGGTTCAACCGGTCCGGTTACCGGTCCGACCGCCGGTTCGACCGCCGGTTCGACCGGTTCAACCGGTCTGACCACCGGTTCACTGTTAAACCGGTTTTAAGCACCGAACCGGACCGGATTGGAGTCCGGTTCCCGGTCGAACCGGTCGGACCGGCCGGTCCGGTCCGGTTTTCAAAACATTGCTAATTATTTTATTCTTTGATAGGAACTTTATTATTTATATATGTTTAGAATGGTAACTTTACCATACTACCACTCGTAAATTTTTTCAAATTATTTTACCTCACAACTAGATTTGAACTCGCGACTTTTTATGGATTCTATCTACTAAATGTGATAATTCTGTTTTTTTATTATCTTTACTAATTTTAATTAAAATACAATTTGATTTTTATATTTTTCTTATTAATTCACACTTATTTTTGTTAGAATTCAACACCTATTTTTTATGGTACATAGTTATATCGGTGTAAAACACATACCAATATGTTTTGAGAGAAAACAGGTGCATCGTGCAAGCAAAATTATTATTTAAGTAAATTTAGAAGGTATAATGATCTTCAGTTCAAGTGGTTGAATTGAAATACTCAAGACGTTATTAAATAAGATGTTTTTGGGTTTAAGTCTCGCATTATTACATCAATAGACTTCCAGATTGTGTAATGAGATTTTATCACCTAAGGCGTGTTTCATCCGAAGGTGATCTTATGTTCTGTACTAATGAAGATGGACTGATGTACGAGCTCTCCTTCGGCAACGTGTCAGCTCAGAACCCTAAGGTTCCGTACTAGAGTAACGGAGATGATCGGATAAATCAGTGCTCTATCAGTGACATGGTTTTGAAAACCGGACCGGACCGGCCGGTCCGACCGGTTCGACCGGGAACCGGACTCCAATCCGGTCCGGTTCGGTGCTTAAAACCGGTTTAACAATGAAACAGTGGTCACCGGCGGTCGGACCGGGAACCGGACCGGTTGAACCAGCTTTTTTATAAAAACTTTATTTTTTTGTAATTTTTACATATATTTATAAAAAATAATTATAATTTTATCCGGTTCTTATATACGGTTCGACCGGTTGAACCGGTCCGACCAGTGAACCGGTAAGGCGGCCGGTCCACTGTCCGGTCCACTGTCCGGTCCGGTTTTAAAAATATTGATCAGTGATTCAAATAGTTGTCAATAAAAGTAAAATAATTAAGTTATAAAAAACATAAAAAAACATTGCTCAGGGGGCTTCATAGTATCATAATATTCTATTTTAATGTGTTTTGAAAAATATTCATTATTATTCTTTTAATTTGGTTTGTTGTCACTCACGATGGTGACCAACGGTTTTTAATATACTAATTAAACAAATAATTAATAGATATGCAAATTGCAAGAAGTCACCCTCCACATGTTACTTGTACGCTCGAAGACAACAAAAACGAAGGCTTGATTGTTGATGTCATGGGATATCGAATATTTGGATTTTTTTCCCCTCAAATAAAACATAAACAAAGGCTTATTGATGCCATTTGTGAGTTATTTTGTTGTCAAAATATTCCAACTTGAATTTAAATTTAAATTTTCTTGATTTTATAACATATTATGAACTAGTTTTATCATGGGGATTAGTAATCAAAGTTGACATTGATAAATTTGAAGATATAATGATGTATTTGATCATCAATATTTTATGTTCCATTTGGAATGTAAAAGTTGTTTTTCTTATGAGTTATGTAATGTCCATAAAATATTAAAATGAGAACGAATATATATTTTTAGTAGGCTAAAAATCCGTGTATTATACGGCTTGACTAAAGATGATATTAAATAGTTAGTCATAAGGATTTAAGGATTAAAAAAACATAAGAAAAAAACAACTTACTTATTAGATGAAAACAAAGAATCAAGAAAAATAAAATGAGGGCTTATAACATTATAACAAGTGACGTCCTTATTTATTTATTTATCATATATAGATTTATCATGTCTAGTTTATCATCCTAAAACATGATAACAACATGTATCTACATATTCTTATTTCGGTACATATTGTAGCTTAATTTCATCGAGTATTTCCATCTTATTTTTTTTTTAAAACAATATTAGAATAGTAGAAGTCAGGAGAATATACAATTTTCCTTTAGTCTAGTGCAACGTTACAGAACATTATAGTTGAAAAACAACAAAATCCTAATTTACACTGCTCATCTTTGAAATAAAAATCTTGTTTGAAGTGTGTATGCCTTGCTTCAAACCCATGTAATCTTTCAGTAGATTAAGTCCTTATAATCTTTAATTTATTTTTAGTTTATATTATAGAATAAGAAGAAGTATCAAAACAAAAATAAACATGTTTATTTACTTCTAAGTTATTTTTATCAATCACAAAAGGAGGATTTCGCTAAGTTTATGTTATCTGTACCATGTGTTTTAACCTTAAATTTTTTTCTGGTATAAAATCAATTTTAATGCCTTAAAATCACCATTGTGTAATGGGCCTAAAGTGGTAACAGATCATGGGCCTGATAGGCTCATTTCAGTTTTAACTGCCATGGCCCATGATCAACATCTAATTTAAATGTATGCAATGCAAAATTGCAAATTGCGAGTCACACTCCACTTGTATTTGTACTATCGAAGAAAACAAAATCAAAGGGTTAATTTGTCGTGGAATATTGACTCCCTCAAATAAAACATAAACAAAGGCTTATTGATGCAATTTGTGGGGAAACTTTGTTGTCAAAACTAAACGTATACTATAAAATTGGTATGCAAATGCTTATCTATATATTGATAGATCGATTTTTAGTAAAACTTATATGAAAACATAGATAAAATAAAACTCTTCACTATTGAGCGTCTGAAAGCGTTAAGGTGCACGCAAGCTAATTTAAAAATGGATGTTCACAGTTAATTTTATAAAGTTTACGAGTAAAGCAAAAATAAGTGTAAAATTAATCATGAATGTTCACAAACAATAGAAGAAGAAAATAAAAAGAAATTAACTTCAAAAGGAAAAAAAATTAAAAAAAAAGTTTAGAAATATGTATTAAACTTCAAATGTCAATCTCACTTTATCTAAGTTAAATCATTGGGGGCGACAAGCCATTTTGCTTTAAACTTTAAAATCAATCTCACTTTATTTAATTTAAAGCTTGACACATTATATGTATAATATTCCAACTTGATTTTCAATTTGATTTTTCTTGATATATTTTTTATCGTCTTAAACTAGTTTTTATTAAGTATTTGGACAACGTAGATATTAGTATAGTAAATGTAATACTAGGTTAGAGCCATGTATCACATGGGTGAAATAAATAAAATATATCAAAATCATTAGTTTTTTAAATATTTTATTTTCTAAATGTTATTAGCTATTGTTGAAATAAAAATATAATAAATATTTAAAAGTTATAACAAATAATGAAAATAAAAATTATTACTCTATATTTAAAGATAAAAATAAGTCTAAAATCATATAATTTAGCATGTATTAATAAATTATTAAAAAAAAATTATATTTTAGATGTTTAATAGTTTAGTTTACTTATTTAAAATAATTATCATTTAATATGAGAGAGACAATAAACACAAATATATATACACTAGCTTTAGTGAACCCGTGTATTACACGAGTTGAATAAATAATATTAAATAGAATAAATTTTATTAATTATAACATAATATATGATTTAGATTATATATGAGTACGGAATATAAGTAATAAAACAATAACATCAACTTTTAAAATTTTTGTTTTTAACTTTTTTATTTTTCCAAAAAAATACATTAAACATTTCGCTTAAAAACTTGTTAAAAAATATATAATTTAAAATATTTTGTGTTTTAAAAAAAAAGTATGTTGTCTTAGAAAATTTGTTTTTATAAAAATTTGTTTCTCTAGAAATAAACATCAAAAAGTATCTATTTTTAAATTTTTTTAAAAATAATTTTTAATCAAAAAAGAATTGAATAATATAATTAGTAATTTATGGAGTTATTTAATAAGAGAGAGAAACGGGAAAATTTTGTTAAAAATAAAAGTGGTGTTGCCATGTGGCATCCCTAGTTATGTGGTGTTGCCATGTGTCATCCTTAGTTACCCTTTTACTAAAATGTTTTTAACATATTTTAATAAGAAAGAAAAGTTAAATTGATTGTTTTATAATTTTCGTATTTATTATGAGAGAGAGGGGGGAAATGATTTTTCTGATATGTTAAAATAATGACACGTGTCATTTAATATGATATAATGATGACACGTGTATTAAAAAGGGTCCTAATAAATAGACACCCACTTTTTTAAATCGACACCCCCCTATACGCCGCGTATGGGTCCATACGCGGCGTATAGGGTCGAATGCACTGAAAACGAGAAAAATTCAGGGGGGTGTCAGAGAGCTATACGCCCCATATAGCCCTATACGACCCCCCCTATACGACACATATAGGGCTATACGACGCGTATAGCTAATTTCGACACTGACTACGAGGAAAAATTCAGGGGGTTGTCAGGGGGTTATACGCCCCGTATAGGGCTATACGACCCCCTATACGACGCGTAGGGAGCTATACGACCCGTATAGAAATTTTGGGTGTTGATTTAAAATAATGGGGTGTCTATTTAAAAGGACCCATTAAAAAAATCTTTATTTATTATATGTTATAGATTATAGATTCCAACAATAACATTGATAAATTTAAAATTATAATGTTGTATATGCTAATCAGTATTTTATTTCCCATTTGGAATGTAAAGTTGTATTTCCTTATAATTTATGTTCCTGTGTTATGTGAAATAACAAAACAATTTTTATTATCCTTTAATAATTATCTTTTGTATTGTTATTTGATTTTCATCTAAAATCCATAAAACTAAAAACTCGTAAGACATAAATTTAAATACCAAAACTATTATAGCAACGTGTGTCTACCTCTTTATTTATGTTCATATGTTTAACTCAGTCATGTATTATGCGTTATTTTATAACAAGTTAAGAAGTGTTGATGCAACACGAGATATACACTTCTTCACCCAAATATTTTACAAAATATGCTAGTAACTGATGTATTACACAGCAAATTGAAATTAAATACTTAGCAATAAAACTTTAAGAATTAAAAAAGAGAAACTAAAAACAAACTTATTTATTAGATGAAAAAAAAAAGAAACGAAAAACAAACTTATTTATTAGGTAAAGAGAAAAAAAAGATGGGAAAGTAAATGTGAGGCATCCTATATGAGATACCTTGGTGGTAAAAGATGTGTTTCCAACCAAATAGTTATGGGTTTAAATTCTGTGGTTTGCAGGTTTGATGAATTTCCCCGTAATAGGAATTGCTGTTAAAAAAAGTAAATATGAAGCAATTATTTTCTTATCTATTATATCTATACTATTATATAATAGATAAATCATGGCTAGATTTGTAAATTTATATCAATTTTAAAATGACATATGAAGAGTTGTAACTTATAATGTGTAATGTCATAATATTTATTTTTATTATACCTCTTTTAAGCTTTAAATACTTGTGCTCTATCATTTTCTAATTAAAATTAAATTTTGACTATTATATTTAATTTTATATTAATCTATCTATATCTATACTACTATATAATACAACTTTTTGGATAACATTGTAATTTTAATCCATTTTTATGACATTTAAGAACAATTTTGTTACATTTGATACAAGTGATTATACATAAATAACTTATTATTTATAAATTTGTTCATCACTATAATAATATAGATATGTTTGATATCCAACAGTAATCAAATAAAAAAGCAAAATGAGAGTTAACACAATAAGGTAGAGGTAGCTAAAGACACGGTTTTAAAAATATTTATACCTCGTCGTACCGCCTGGTTTCACCCACTAGTATAGATTTTATGGTTAAAATAAACACATATGTATTGACAGTAAAACCCTAATTAATACATATTCATCATTGGATAGATTATATTCAAGTTTTCTTTTCTTATTTTTTGTTGTTTTAAAAAATTATAACAATTATCCTACTCTAATATAATTTACATAACTAGTACTTCAAATGTAAAATGATCAAGGTACCCTCATATTTAACTGTAAAAACTAACAGAGTTAGTGTAATGGACCAAAACCGTTACAAAAATAAAACAATAGGGCATGATATGATCAAAGATTTCTTTTTAGACTGAAATGGTTAAAATGGTTAAACATCAGGGACCAAAACTGAAATTTACTCTTACATAAAAGAGAAAGATATTCTTTTAAATACAATAACAAAAATATGAAAGTAAAACTCTATAAAATCTTTTAAATACTTTATGTATAATTGTTACGGGGTATTGTATTTCCTTTATGTTTTTTTAATTTATATATGAAATTCATGATTGTAAAACCGTTAGACACTAGTCGGACGGTGGTGTACCGCCTAGGGATTAATCGGATTGAAATTTTATTTGTAATTTATATGTATACCAGTTTATATGTGTATATATGTGTATATATATAATATGTGTGTGTATATATATATATAACTAAATTAAAAAATCAAACATTAACATATTTTGATCCATCCTAGCCAAAATTTGACTTATTTTGATAAAATCTGGGCAATTTTGATTGATTTTGTAACATCCCGTGTTTTACGATAATTAATAATAATAATAATAATAATAATAATAATAATAATAATAATAATAATAATAATAATAATAATGATAATAATCTTAAAAAAATAATAATAATTGTTATTATAATAATGATATTATTAATACTATAATTGATAATAATATTAATAATAATAATATTAATAATAATCCTATTAATCACAATAATATCAATGATAATAATAAAGTTTTATAACTTTAAATTTATAAATAATAAATTTTTTTTACATAAAATAAAAACTTTTTAAACTGCATGGGCTAAAATGTAAAATAATTAAACTAAAATGAAAACTTTAGAACTTAAATAGTAACTCTTGGAAACCCCAGGGACCATTTATGTAAATACCTAAACACCCACTGCTTTCCCTTTCTCTTCCCCGATGATCCGGTGGCCGGACGGCCGACCGCCGGCCGCGGCGCCGGCGAGCCCCATTTCACCCCAAAACATGGATTTTAAATCCCCAAAATGCACCAAAACGTTCGTGGGGCTATCGCGAACCTGTCAACACGCACTAATTCGAGTAAAAATATCCGGATTTCACATAATGGACCACTAAATAAACCCACTAAACATACCTAATTAAAACCACTTAACATTAACAATTGTCTAATTAAACTCATATAAACGATCATCTAATCATTCCTAAGCGTTCACAACTTTCAATTCCATCTTAATCAAACGCGAACATAAGCATCGATCATCATCTCTTTCGTGACTTGCAACTATTCGAACACCATATTCAGAGCTTCAAAACCCGAAATCAACATAGGGCATTTCATCATTTAACTTATTCGAAGCTTTCTGTGAAGCGAATTTGAGTTTCATCATCGTTTGTAACCTGAACGGATCGCAACACAGTCGCGGCTGTTCTTCGAAAGTTCATCATCGATCCGTGCGAAATTCGGGTAATTGAACATACATACAGGTTCGATTTCTGTTGGGGAACAAAAGCCCTAACAGTAACTCGATTAACAACTTTGATTTGGGGGTCAATTTGAATCCAATCGAAATTAGGGTTCTTATGAATCGGGGTTTGGTTAAAATTATGTTTAAGTGGATTAAAAACCCACTGTTATCACGGCTTAGGTCCTTGGTTCACTGGTTTGGTGCGTGTGTGTCACACCCCGACCGACGGCGGAATCATCGGAGCGGACGAGGGAATGATTGATTGTTCATAACTCATGATTGTCTAATTGTGTAAATAATATTAAAATCAGATTACATGATAGAATAAGTACAACATACACAAATACAACAATCGAAATCACAAATAATAATTGTCTTTTATTATAACTAGGTCCGTGTCTTAGATGAGCACATAGAAGTCCACTATCTTGCTTAACCTGAAATCATGTGAGAAAATAAAGTCAGCTAACGAGTTAGCTGGTGAGTAATCACAGTTTTGAATATACATATAGATTGATTGATTGATCCATCGATTGTAATTCAATTCACAAGGTAATATTAAGACTTATATGGCAACCGCGAAGCATATAGATAAACCGACACAATATAAACCCCTTGACTTGACACTTGCATATAATAGACTCCACACTAACACCATAGATTGACTAATTGCCTCTGGCACAATCACCACTCGTAAGCCATATGGGGTGGGTTATCCAAACCAGTAGATCTACCATTGATACCAGGATTGATTGATTGATTGAATTAGGGTTTTACTGTCATCCAGTTTATCACAGTATGTTCACATAATTGCAAGTAATAACATAACCTGTCTTGAATTGAATTTAGAATGAAATAACAATAGAATATCATGATTGAATATATTGTATCACATGATTTCCCCCCAAATAGGAAATGATATAAAAGGGGATATGAATACTCACCTGATTGATGAGATTGGATTTTGATCGTGATAGGTTAGACACCTGTGATTTCCTTACGGTTAACCTAAGGAACGGTGTCTCGTGTTAGAATAATAATGATTTGAAAGTTTGGGAATGTTTTAAGGTTTCCATTTTGATTTTGAATGGTGGTTTAAATATTCTATCTAATTTGTATGTCTTGAAACAAATAGATTTATTGAAAATGATTATGTTTAGATTTTAGAAATAAACGTATTAGTTTACGTATCTGTTTGATTTATTGTGAAAATGTGGAAAAATAAATAATTAATCTTATTAATTAATTATGTGATAATTAACTAATATGTTTAATTATTTAATTTATTAAAAGAAATGAAATTGTTATTTAAAATGATTTAAATATAATAAATTTATATATTTAATCATTATTTAAACAATAATAAATATTGTGTGAAATTATTACAAATAATATTGTGTCAAATAATATTTCAATAAATTAAATTATTATTAGGAGTTCATTTTTATTTAAATAATTTTGTATTATTTATAACTTTATTTATTTAAAACATTTATTAAAAATAGATAAAATATTGAAATAAATTCCATAAAAATAATTTAGTTGTTTAAATATTTTTAATGTGTTAAAAATATTTTTTATGATTTTTATGAATTTTTTTTGAATTTTTAGAGGCTTAAAATGGCCTAAAAAAATGTTTAAAAATATAGGAGGCTGCCGGGTTTCGAAACCGGGACCTCTTGTTGGAGGTGGAGCGCAGGAACCAGCAGACTAAAGGCCTAAGCCGCGAAAGGTTCCGGCTTCAAATTGTTTTAAGCTTAATCTCCATCAAACCCCAAATTCCCAAATCCATTCGAACCCTAGGTTCGATCCAGACCCAAATCGAAGTTCAATTCGATATCAAATGCTTCTGCAATCATGGGGCTTTTGACCCTCATGAAAAATCGAGTGTGTGGGTGTGTATAATTAATCATATGATGATCGATTGATGCCTTACCCAAAGATGAACAGGTCGCGGCACAGTGAGTAGTCGTTTGATGCTCTAATCTTGTTTATAATCCAATTAAACGTAGGGGAAGCTTCGTATGATGATGAGGATGAAAAACCCAATGTTAATTTTGTGAAAAATCGATCGTAGATGGGTCTAAAACGAAGTTGCAGGTCCGCGGGTGAGAGGTGTTCGAGAGGTATATTTTTGATTGTTTTTGATGCATTCGAACTCAAGGAAAGCTTTAAACGATTCAATGTTCGTTAGTGCGTTGTTAGTTTAATCCATAGTGCCCGTTTTTTTGGGTTTGTCGGCCAAAAAAATGGAGATAATGGTGGGTTGTGGGGCTCGGTCGAGAGGAAGAAGAAAGGAAGAAAAGAAATTTGTTTTTTTTTTTTAAATTACACTTTGACCCCCTGTGGTTTGAAGTGGTTTATACTTCTTATTTTAACTTAGTTTTTAAGTTTTAAAAACTACAAATTAACCCCCGAACTTTTATAAATCAATTTATTATTATTATTATTATTATTATTATTATGATTAGTATTACTATAAATATTATTATTTATCATTATTATTATTATGATTATTATTATAAAATCTTTGAAATAATCACTCACGTATAAAAATTTTTATAAAAAAATATAATACGTGATGTTACAGTGTGGTTGTAAACAGGAGGTCCCGGGTTCGACCCCGGGCACCCCCTTTATTTTTTTAATTAGCCTTTTAAGCCCCTAAAAATATTAGAAAAATTCTTAAAAATTATAAAAAATAAATCTTATAAACTTTCTTATTTAAAATGTTACATAGATAATTTCTGTAAATTTATTTTAGTTAAAAACCCTTAATAATATTTAAAAAATATTATTTATAAATATTATAAACAATTATTTTTATAAAAATGGACACTATATCATGTTTAATTATGAAATAGTCCTGTAAATTATAGAAATTATACATCTTATAATTTCACAATTATTTACAAACGTAATTTGTTATAAAATATACTTTGACAATTAATTTAAATTAATAAATTATCGGATAATACGTTATTGTAACGATATTTATTACAAAGAATATATACAAAATATATTCAAACATTATCCGATATTAAACCTAATTTTATTTCTGGATTAAAACACTTAAAAAGATATATTTCTTCTGAATAAATATAGTATACAAAACTTCAAAATCGTAAAACCTTAGTTCACGTTTAATTGTTAAACTTATTATCGAACTTAATCTTGAAATAAATACGTTTTAGGTACCTTGTAAGGGAATTCGTTGAACAACGCACGTTATTATTTCATATTAATCATCCAATATATACTTAATCGCCAAGTGAGTATTTCTATACCCCTTTTTCATATTTTCACACTTTGGGGTGAAACATGTTACTTATTAATCATTGCACTTGTAAACGTTTGATTCTTGTAAACTTATGGCAATTTACTTGTGTGTTGTGATTAGTTGAATATTGTAGCTACCATATAATGTCGAATACATGTACAATCATTAACTATTGCTAGCCTGGCGACGTCATAGATCTATGGGCCTGACAAGCCTGCTTGGTTGATCTAAGTACACTTAGCTAATCGTATATACTTATAACTTGGTTGGTCCAAGTACACTTGTAAACGTTTGAGACTTGTAAAACTTTGTCAAGGTTTGATTGTGCATTCTGTCTTACATCCCTAGTTACCTTGTTCTCTAATTTACAACATGAATTGCCATCTTTTATATACTTATGTAATCAAAACTATAGAATGCTCACCAACAATATGTTGACCTTATATTTTTAACATGTTTCAGGCAATAGCGTTATGTGGCTGTGAACAATCGTTAACTCTCACGCCTCGACGATTCCGCCGTCTAGGTTGGGGTGTGACAGATTGGTATCAGAGCCCATAACTATAGGGATTTAGGTTATTAGAAATGGTGACCTAGACTATAGCTTATGCATGCACCTTATAGTATTTTTATCTTGTTAATACATGGTTTGCATGTTACATAATGCTATGCCTTCTTATGTGCAATTTGATGCCTTAGCATAGGATTGCCTAAATTTAGTTACATGTCTCCCTAAACTCATCTTTGACTCTCCCCGAACATAAAATCACTCAATCTTATTCTCGACGACACGTGGAATAGTATACTATTACTTATGATCTGGATCTTTAGACGTATGTCTAATCTATATCAATCTCATCAAGGTTTTGATTTCATGAACCAAAGAAATTAGTGTGACACATAGACACCTGTATTCTGGATTTACTGGCAAAAGGCCTTTGGGCTAAGGCAAGCATATCATATAAATCTCATTGTGAGACCTGTTATGCTTACCTGGGGATTTCTGGGATGAGTGATAAACTATTGTCAAAATACACAAATCTCTAAGGCAAATGAGTCAATTTACCTTGACGTGTCAACGATTCCAAATGGTAATACGTTACCAAATGGAACCATCCTTTTGTATCTTAAAAATCCGTGAATCCTTGAACTGGTTTATCATTAAAGTTTAAATACTTTCTCATTCTTAACCTAAATAATATTCCTGTTAATATTGAACCCATCCTACATTTCAACTCTTACGTTTAAACGCTGAACGTGTAACGTGTAACAGTATTGAACTCGGCATTTCATGTAACTATTTCTATACCTTGACCAACGTGAACATGGATTTCAATATACCCAAAGATATTGAGAATCTAAACTGTATGGTCTTTAAAACTTTAAACCGTTACTTATGGTTCTCAAATCCTCTTAAGGAGGTGTCCCATAACTAAGAACATGCAATGCTGTAGACAAAATTCCTACATCTCGGGATACTTTGTCTAGGCAAAGTGTAAATGGTGATCTGATTTGATCATTGAATCCGTTTACTTGACTCGAAACTCTTGTTATAATTGATCACTTATAAGTACGCGTGTCTTCAATAAGGTTATGGTTGACCTCATATTTTGAGAAGTCCATATGTTCCTTTCGATGGTGAATCGAATGTTCACATCTCATTGTGATGTCGAATCATTTTGTCCTTGATTTCGTCTTTTGGACTCAAACCATCCAAGATTTGAATACCATCATAACAATCCTGTTGCCTCGAACATTGACCTTAAATTTTGTACCATGATTTCCCTTTTGTTACATTGATGTAACTTGAAATTTTCTAAATTTCTAAGTGATATCCTTTTCCTTTCGTCGTTAAGTCAAACTTCGTACTGCTTGCATCGTGGGAGATGCAAGAGTTTGTAAGTCAACCTATGATTAAGAACACTCGTATCTCCTAAATAATTCTAACTCATCAAAACAGGGGTGATTCCCTTATTTTGATGATTCTCTATTTGTTTCGATAAATGGTTTCCAATTGTGTGTTTTATGAAATTTCATCCCCTGGATTAGGGCGATTACCTTATCTTGAGGATTGACTTCATGTATTTTCTTTGGAATGGCATTTCACAAGTGACATGATCTCACCAAAATAGGATTGAAAACCCGTACTTTTGTGACAAATGTCAATCTTCTCTTGCTTTCTTGTTATTATGAAAATCAATCATCAAGATAGGCGTGAATTCCATACCTTGATGATAATTTCATTTTCATGGATGGCATTTTCTCAAATGGAACAACCTCATCAAAGTAGGAGTGAATTCTGGATTTTGATGAAGAAGTTCATCTTGTTATATTTTGTTTTTTGTAAAACTTCACCGTTAAGATAGGAGTGATTTCCCTTACCTTAATGGTGAGTTACCTCGTCTTATTCTATGGATCCTTAACAATGAGTTGGGATCGAACTTTTTGATTGGTAAATTAATGGTCATATCTTGGGAATACATCATCAAGTTAGGAGTGAAAACCACACCTTGATGACTAACCTCATTTCTTGATCTTCAACTTACCATGGTTATAATCAAGTGACGAGAAGCATGCAGTAACTTGAAGGGAGAATCAACGTTAGTGTTCCGACCTATCAAGCCAAGGCATGATCTCTGAACTGAAAGGAGACCCGATCGTTTTATGTTGATTTTGATTCCAAGCTTGACGCATGTAAATTCTTAAATCGATTTCTTTCCCGTTATTCTCATGTTTTGATTTGACCTAGCTATATGGAACCATTTATTCCCTACTTATCAACTTTCATTTTGAGTTATCATTAAAACCTGATTGCGTAATGATAGCTTCCTAAACAATCTTCCTGCCAAATAAAGACATTACCAAATTGTGTTCATGGCTTCCTAGTCATACGAATGTTCTCGACTGTACTTACGAGTTTGATGAATTACGTATGCAATCTGCATTTGAAAATTTGTTACCTTGTAAAACATGGTTACAAATACCTATCTTATTGTTTGCGTCATTTCTTGAATCGTTTTTTAATCTTTAACCTTGAAAATCATTGAAATTCTAACTTGGTTTTGAACAACAAGACTCGTTATTATCCTCATTGCGATGTGGATATAATGATTCATAAAATTTCGTAATCTGTAGTCGTGGGTTTTGGCATAAAGGAAAAGACGTAACTTAGTATGTGCCCAAGTGTCTTACCTTTACATACGACAAAACCGTGTTCCCGTGAATCTCCTGATTAACTTTTCATTCACTAAGCGCCTTTTATCTTAACGGTCATGATGACAATTAGTGTATTATTGACCGATTGGCTAGAAATTCAATTCGACCCATTATCTCACAACGTCGAGGAATTGACTTGTATCTGTCTCAAATAGTTGTATACTGGGGTATGTCGTTAAACATCGGTAGTTAAACATCAATATCTAATTTGGATAATCGATTCATCTTCTGCTATTAGTAATGTTCTTAATCATCATTGTGAACTCATTCCAAAATCTTCGCGTAGAGTATTATTCTTAGACCGATGGTTGGTCAAAGGAGAAATGCATATGCGTTAAGATCGTTTCATATGATAACGTTTGGGATTCTTAAATTCCGACAGTTAACCTTTTTTATCATTGCTGGTCTTTTATTCAAAGAGGAAACATTGGAATAAGTAAATTACCATAACATCTCTCAAAACGTCTCATATTTCACTGGAAAAGTTCAAGTTGACATATACTTAAAGGATTCCCTAAATGAAACATTTCATCTGTAATTAAACGTCTATCACTGTCCGTTCGTACGCTTATCTTTCATTTAAGCCCTCTTGTTCGTTTAAGTCTCATTCTTAATTTCGGGACGAAATTCTTAGAAGTTGGGGAGACTGTAACATCCCGTATTTTACGATAATTAATAACAATAATAATAATAACAATAATAATAATAATAATAATAACGATAATAATCTTAAAAAATAATAATAATTGTTATCATAATAATGATATTATTAATACTATAATTGATAATAATATTAATAATAATAATATTAATAATAATCCTATTAATCACAATAATATCAATGATAATAATAAAGTTTTATAACTTTAAATTTATAAATAATAAATTTTTTTTACATAAAATAAAAACTTTTTAAACTGCATGGACTAAAATGTAAAATAATTAAACTAAAATGAAAACTTTAGAACTTAAATAGTAACTCTTGGAAACCCCAGGGACCATTTATGTAAATACCTAAACACCCACTGCTTTCCCTCTCTCTTCCCCGATGATCCGGTGGCCGGACGGCCGACCGCCGGCCGCGGCGCCGGCGAGCCCCATTTCACCCCAAAACATGGATTTTAAATCCCCAAAATGCACCAAAACGTTCGTGGGGCTATCGCGAACCTGTCAACACGCACTAATTCGAGTAAAAAATATCCGGATTTCACATAATGGACCACTAAATAAACCCACTAAACATACCTAATTAAAACCACTCAACATTAACAATTGTCTAATTAAACTCATATAAACGATCATCTAATCATTCCTAAGCGTTCACAACTTTCAATTCCATCTGAATCAAACGCGAACATAAGCATCGATCATCATCTCTTTCGTGAACTTGCAACTATTCGAACACCATATTCAGAGCTTCAAAACCCGAAATCAACATAGGGCTTTTCATCATTTAACTTATTCGAAGCTTTCTGTGAAGCGAATTTGAGTTTCATCATCGTTTGTAACCTGAACGGATCGCAACACAGTCGCGGCTGTTCTTCGAAAGTTCATCATCGATCCGTGCGAAATTCGGGTAATTGAACATACATACAGGTTCGATTTCTGTTGGGGAAGAAAAGCCCTAACAATAATTCGATTAACAACTTTGATTTGGGGGTCAATTTGAATCCAATCGAAATTAGGGTTCTTATGAATTGGGGGTTTGGTTAAAATTGTGTTTAAGTGGATTAAAAACCCACTGTTATCACGGCTTACGCCCTTGGTTCACTGGTTTGGTGCGTGTGGTTGTAAACAGGAGGTCCCGGGTTCGACCCCGGGCACCCCCTTTATTTTTTTAATTAGCCTTTTAAGCCCCTAAAAATATTAGAAAAATTCTTAAAAATTATAAAAAATAAATCTTATAAACTTTCTTATTTAAAATGTTACATAGATAATTTCTGTAAATTTATTTCAGTTAAAAACCCTTAATAATATTTAAAAATATTATTTATAAATATTATAAACAATTATTTTTATAAAAATGGACACTATATCATGTTTAATTATGAAATAGTCCTGTAAATTATAGAAATTATACATCTTATAATTTCACAATTATTTACAAACATAATTTATTATAAAATATACTTTGACAATTAATTTAGATTAATAAATTATCGGATAATACGTTATTGTAACGATATTTATTACAAAGAATATATACAAAATATATTCAAACATTATCCGATATTAAACCTAATTTCATTTCTGGATTAAAACACTTAAAAAGATATATTTCTTCTGAATAAATATAGTATACAAAACTTCAAAATCGTAAAACCTTAGTTCACGTTTAATTGTTAAACTTATTATCGAACTTAATCTTGAAATAAATACGTTTTAGGTACCTTGTAAGGGAATTCGTTGAAACGACGCACGTTATTATTTCATATTAATCATCCAATATATACTTAATCGCCAAGTGAGTATTTCTATACCTCTTTTTCATATTTTCACACTTTGGGGTGAAACATGTTACTTATTAATCATTGCACTTGTAAACGTTTGATTCTTGGCAATTTACTTGTGTGTTGTGATTAGTTGAATATTGTAGCTACCATGTAATGTCGAATACATGTACAATCATTAACTATTGCTAGCCTGGCGACGTCATAGATCTATGGGCCTGACAAGCCTGCTTGGTTGATCCAAGTACACTTAGCTAATCGTATATACTTATAACTTGGTTGGTCCAAGTACACTTGTAAACGTTTGAGACTTGTAAAACTTTGTCAAGGTTTGATTGTGCATTCTGTCTTACATCCCTAGTTGCCTTGTTCTCTAATTTACAACATGAATTGCCATCTTTTATATACTTATGTAATCAAAACTATAGAATGCTCACCAACAATATGTTGACCTTATATTTTTAACATGTTTCAGGCAATAGCGTTATGTGGCTGTGAACAATCGTTAACTCTCACGCCTCGACGATTCCGCCGTCTAGGTTGGGGTGTGACAGATTTTGAAAGAAATTTGATCAATTTTGACTGATTTTTATCAATTTTGACCGATCTTTTACCAGTTTTGACTGATTAAGTCCAACTAGGTCTGATTTTTTTCGATTGGTATCGATTACCGATTAACCCTTCGATTATGTGAAATTGCCAAGGTCGATGGCCGATTTTTTATTAATCGTCAACTAGGACTGATTTTTACAACACTAATGAACCGTATCATCATTAGATTTTAATACATGAAGTAAATATCAAGTTAAAATGTTTTCTTAAAGTTTATGGGTCCACTATCCCACCACTTATTGAAAATGGTTCCACCAAGAGTTGTCAACTTTAAGTTTTTCATATGTTCCTACTTCTTAATACTCATAACTTGGGATAGCATTTGGTACGGGTAAACGAGGGGAGAAATGCAATTAATCATTGAGAGTGAATAAAAAATGCATGTTTGATTAGTGAAGATAATAAAATGAACCATTACATAGTTAATTCCATTTCCTCAAATTCATCCATCAATCCCCTATTTTTTTTTCATTTCATTCCTTCTTCCATTATTAGTCACCAACACCACTCACTCACCCACCACAACAACCAACACCGGCTACCAAGATCGATCATCACCGGCCACCACCACCACCGGCAACCACCGGCCACCACCCCCGCCGCCGCCTACAACTGGCCACCTACAACCACCAGCCATAATCGTTTCATCAATATAATCCTTGGATAAGCATGGGCTCCATGAAGAAGCCTATCTACATTTTCAAATTAAGGGTGCAAATTTACCTATATATTAATAAAGGAAGCTGATGAACAGTGACAAGTACAACTGTTTTTGTAATGCGTACATCTTGTCATTGCAAAGTGCATTGTGTACAACAGTTGTTGCATATCCTATCTTCTTATTAGTGCTTTCCCCTCTTATTTGTAAAGTAAATGGTAGGGCACAGGTGGAGAGGGTTTTCGGTCTGCCCCCTCCTCCGGTCACCGGCCGGACCCCAGCAGCCGACGCCACCTGTTTTCACCACCTCACCTGCATGTGCTTTTTTTAGTTTTGCCCTTGGTGGAGATTGTAATTGTTGTCTCTATTTTCTTGGTGCTCCTTACTCCGACCTTCCTTTGTATGGATAGTAGCCATCGGACCCATCGGTGGCGATGATCTGTTTCTTGTTGGTAAGTCGAGGCTATCACTGCCTCTGTATGGTATTAGTTAAGGTGTTGTATGCCTATCACCTTTGCTATTATCTCAATATGTTTTTTGTGTTATGCTTTTACTATCAGTCCTTATCCACGCGTCCTCTCATCTTCATTTGTGTTCTGTAAATCTAGATTCCTTTTCCAACCGTCTGGCCATCAGCAAAGGTTGTTGGGTTTTCCGGTAGGTTCAAACCTGTTTGAGTGTTCCTGGTGATAGAGCCAGTGGTTCTTTGCCGTCGATGCGTGGTGTCGCTGACGTTGGTTGTGACGGATTTTGGGGTTGTCGTCGGGTGAGGGAATCACCTTTTGGATCTTCGTTTCATGCGACACGATCCTCAGCTGCCACATCTAATTAGCCTCCCTCTACTGTGTTCTCGGTGTTTCAAGTTCTGATTGGGTCATGCCGACTAGGGTTTAAGCGTGACCTCCTCTATTACGGTGGTGCTCCTCTATTTGGACGCGAGGCACAATCAGTTATGGTTACCACCAATGACGGTCTTTTGGCGATATGAACATTTTCAGGCTCTGATTGGAGCCATATTCGTTTGGGAGAGTTGTTTTGAGCCCTTTTTTTCTATATGATCGATGATAATTATTATACATCTGAGACTTGATTATTAGGGTTTGGTTTGCTTTTCATGATTTGGTCAATGAGATGGGTTTAAGTGCATCCGATACTTGATGGACACAAACCCCTGGTTTTGTTTGGAGATGATATTTTACCATAACAAATTGCTTGGTGTTTTCTTGGCTTATGTTCTTAGCTATATGATGGTCAAATTTAGTTTATCTGAAATTTTACTACATTTGGTTAAGATCATAAACCAAAAGAAACTTGGGCCTTTGTTGTTTAGGCATGCCATTTCTATAGGTTTTGGCCACGATGAGGTTGTTTTTCTATGCCTCCAAACACCCTGACTGTTGTTGATGGTTTGTGTTGGTGGTGCTGTTACGTTAGCTATTTCAAACCGTTGTTACAGGATCAGTTGGTTTAGGCACAAGTAATCTTTTAAAGGCTATGATGAAAAAGAAATCAGTATATGTTGTTTGGTATGACATTGCTTTGCATTGCAACCATAACTGGTCATCTATTTTGAGCCCTGGTTACCTATCAAACTAATTTGTCTGTATCGGTTGTCGCGTTTGCAATGAACGGTTATCGAATACTCATCTTATTGTTCGTCGTTAATATTCACGCAAGTTGTATATAATGTTGCTTATGAGATTGATTTTGCTTACATGATGTTGCATTTTTATGCACTTGAATAAATATGGGTAATAGGTGATGACGATAAACGAACGGCCTTTGAGTTTATTTTTTTGGCGTGATAAACGGTTAGTTTGCAGCCATAACAGACTGCCATTTCTGAGCCTTTTATCGAGTTGTGAAAGAATCGAGTAAACCCCGCCGCGAAGCAAGGGGATAGAAAACAACTAGTTAAATTAAAAAAAAGCAATGTGATACGTATTCGTATATGTGGTGACGCTAGAACCTTAGCGTGAGAAAATCATGTGTTCAGCCAACCGAAATCACACAAAAAAAACAAACGAAAATTTTTATTCGTAAAACTTAATCATCCATCCAAGCATTACAATTGTTTAAATAGAAAATACAAACAACTAGAAAACAGATAATCAAGGGAAATGATAACCATTAAAATTCAAATAAAAGATAAACATGCGATTCAAAAGAATCTGGATGGATGAGGCTAAAGAGGCAGAGGCCTCTAGCCACTGTTTATCGGGCTAGGTTTTGCAATAACATCTTTAGGTGGTTTGTTCAATGGGTCCCGATCCGTATCATCCTCCCCTTCTAAAAAAGGACTCGACTCCGAGTCATCTTCATCACCGGGAACATATGGGGATAAGTCGGCTATGTTAAAGATGGCAGATACCTTATAATGGTCTGGGATATCAATCTTGTACGCATTATCGCTGATCCGACGCTGAACACGAAAAGGACCATCCGCCCTCGGGTGAAGCTTCCCGACCCGTCCATGGGGAAAACAATCACGGTACAAATAAATCCAAACAAGATCACCTTCGTTGAAAACCACATGTCGTCTGTGTTTATTAATATGAGTCTAATATTGTAGATTATGTTTCACAATTTGCTCCCGAACTTGTTCATGCAAACGCTTAATTTGCTCAGCATGGTCGACCCATTCGGCATTAAAATGATCAAGCTCTGGGATTGGTGCCAAATTGAATGGTGTAAAAATGTTCCTGCCATACACAACAAAAAATGGACTAAGCCCCGTCGAGCTATGATTGGACCTGTTATAAGCAAACTCCGCCCGGGCAAAACAAGATCCCACTTCTTTGGGTTATCACCGACAAGATTCCGTAGTAAATTTCCCAAACTCTGGTTGGTCACCCCAATTTGACCGTCCGTCTGTGGATGATGGGAACTACTAAATTGTAACTTGGCACCCAAACGTTTCCACAACGTATGCCAAAATGGCTAATCAATTTGACATCACGATCGGATGTAATTGTTTTTAGGATGCCATGCGAACATACAATTTCATCAAAATAAAGTCATGCCACTTGGGAAGCATCAAACGTCTTGACACACGGAATAAAATAAGCCATGTTAGAAAAACTATCTACCCCCACCATTATCGAATCCTTCTTTCGTTGTATCAAGGGTAGTCTTACTACGAAATCAATACTAACGTCCTCCTAAGGCCTAGTAGGAACTGGCAAGGGCATGTATAAGCCTTGGTTCGTATGGTGGGTTTTGGCGACATGGCAAACTCGGCATCGCTTCAACACTTTAGAAACATCCCGTTCAATCTTTGGCCAATAAAATGATCTTGGACCAACGAGACTGTTTTATCTCTCCCAAAATATCCTGATAAAGCTCCTTGGTGGCACTCAAGAATGATCGCCTCTCGATTGGATGAAACCGGGACACATAAACGGTGGCATTTGTAAAGCAGGCCATTTTTTTGCATAAAACAATGATATGGCGCACCTGTACTTTTTTCCAAAGTAGCATGAAAGTCCGGATCATCTTGGTATAAATGAGAAAAAGACTCAAACTCAGTTACCTCAAAAGTGACGGATGTGAGCAAGGCTGAGCGACGACTCAAGGCATCGGCAACCGAATTAGCGGAACCTGCTTTGTGGCGTATGACAAAGGAGAAATCCTGAAGAGTTTCAACCCACTTAGAGTGCCTTGGGTTTAATTTTGCTTGGCCTTGGATAAACTTGAGAGCTTGATGGTCTGAATATAGAATAAATTCACTAGGCAGGAGGTAGTGTCGCCAATACTCAAGGCTCCGAATAATAGCATAAAATTCCTTATCATATGTGTTATAGCGTCGCCGTGTTTCGCTCAATTTACACTAAAAAAACAATAAGTCGGTGTTGTTGACTTAAAACACCGCCGATGCCCACACCCGAAGCGTCACACTCCACTTGGAAAACATACTCAAAATTTGGTAAGGGTAGGACCGGTGTGTTGGTGACGGCTATTTTGAGTGTATTAAATGCATGTTAAGCGGTAAGGGACCAATAAAATTTACTATTCTTCAAGCATTCCGTAATAGGAGCAACTATAGTGCTAATGTTTCGAATGAAATGGCAGTAAAAAGAGACGAGGCCATGAAAACTTCGAATCTCATGAAGGGATTGTGGTGATGGCCATGTGGTAATTGCTGACACTTTTGATTCATTCGTTTGTATGCCCTCTGCAGAGATCAAATAACCTAAGAAAATAGTTTCAGTGGTACAAAATTGGCATTTTTTTTTGCATTTTCCCTTAGGATCATGAAGACGTTTCAGAGGTGGTCTAAATGGGCGCCGATATTGGGGCTAAAAACCAAGATATCATCGAAATAGACGACAACACATTGACCTATTAGCAGTTTTAAAAATGTGATTCATCAACCGTATAAATGTACTAAGCGCGTTGTGTCACACCCCAAACGTGACGGTGGAAACGTCGAGATGTGAGGGTTAAGATTGTTCACAGCCACATAATGCTATATTTAAATGTAAATATTAAAATTATAAGTTTCAAAAGAAAGTACAAACATAAGTATCAAACATGAAATAATCCCCAAAATAAGTAGAACATAACATAGTCATTTTATTCTTTTATCTAGGTCCAAATCCTAGTTTATTGCAAGCTTTACTTGATCACTTTAAACTTAGACATTTCCTAAAATATGATAAAAATAAAAGGTCAACTAAAATGTTGCTGAGTTTCCAAGGTTTTCATACGTAATATAACAAGGTTACAAGTAGTAATTCATATCATAGGTTATAAGTTAGTAAGGTTATAGAACACATATCGTTACAACCAAACCTCAACTTGATTACAAGTATATATGATTGGCTAAGTGTATTTGGTTCCCATGAAGAACAAGCATACGTCATCAGGAGCCGGCAATACCTCGGCTTTAGCACCAAATAGGCTTGTTAGGCCCAAAGATCTAAGACGTCGCAAGGCTAGCAATAGTTAATGCTTATAAACAAACTATGTATCTCATATAATCATTTACAACATACAAATAACCATGACCAAAATATAAAGATGAATTGCAAGTGCTTTACAAGTTTCAAACGTTTATACGTGTATGATATATAAGTATCATGTTTCACCCCAAAATAGTGTGAAATACATTAAAAAAGGGCAAGAAAACTCACATAACCAATAAGTATATAATTTGGAGATTAATAAGAATAATAAACGTCGTTCCAACGTAACCTTCACAAGGTACCTAAATATATAGATATGTACCAGATTTAAGTTTAATAATAAGATTAATGATTTAAATGTGAACTAGGGTTTCAAATAGAGATTTGAGGTTTTTAATATATATAAGTAAAATTTAATAATAGAATCACTTATATTTTAATTCCATGAAAATATTATCTCATTTAGATAATTTCACGTAATTAAAGTATTTATAAGAACGGGTAAAATTAAATATAAAGTGTAAATAATTTCTATAATTATTTTAAATAACAAGATTAAACTATAACTAAAAGTAACGTTTGGACCAATAATAATTTATTTACTTAAACCATAATTTAAAGTTCATTTTATAAGAAATAACTAAAAAAATCCTTGTTATGTTGAATTATAATTATTTAAATTTAAAAAAAAATTACAGAAAATAATTTGATGATTTTAAAAAATATACAAAGTTTACAAAAATAATTTTTATATTCTTTTAGAAATTTTCTGTAACTTTTTAAAGGCTGGAAAGCCTAAAAAATAGGTTTGAGGGTGCCAGGGTTCGAACCCGGGACCTCAAGGTTGGGAGATGAGTGTGTAACCAGTAGACCAGGGCCGCAGCCATGGTAAAACCCGATTCTTAATTCTTAAATACATAATTTTAAAGAAACCCCCAAATCCTAAGAACCCTAGATTCGATTGAGCTCAAATTGAAAAACCAATCGATTCTGTAAACGTTGATAACCATGGGGCTTTTGTTCCCCATGTAAAATCGAGTGTATAGGTATGTTTAATTACCCGGTTGGAATTGATTTGATGTTAGGAACAGATGAAGAACAAGCCGCGAACTGAGGGTGAGTACTATTAGTGTGCAAATGATGATGATAATCAAATTAAGCTCGTGTGAAGCTTCAGATGGTGCACTAGATCCGAAGCCCTCTATCAATTTCGGTTCTTGATGTCCAGATGATGATGTTCGAATAGGTTGCAGGTCGCAAAGGTGGTGGTTGATCGAATGACTATGTTTGTGTGTTTCGGATGAAATTGGGAATGGTAGTCGATTAGAGATAGATAGACGTTTGATCTGGTTGAATTAATTGAGTTATTATTGGTGTTTAAGGATCAAACGCTATGTAGTTTAAGGATGATCGGTTACTCGGTTGATTGGAATCCATAACCGTTGTTTAACTCAATTAAAGTTTATAAATGGGTTCGAATCGTGTTAAAGAAGTGATTGGAAACGGTTTTGGATGGAAAATGACCTTAGAAAATGGGTATTGAGGTGGCCGGAGCCACAGCCAGAGGTGGCCGGAGGCTCGGCCGGAAAAACGGGGTGGGGGGAGAGATTTGGTTTGGGTTTTGGAAATTACACCTTTGGTCCCTGTGGTTTACATTTTGACATTTTATGTTAAAAACTTTTCTTTTGAAGTTTCAAAGTTAATAAAACAACCCCTTGACTTAAATAAACTTTAAGTTTTAATCATTTTTCTTTATTTTGAGTTAGATAACTTTTTAAGTCATTATTATTATTATTATTATTTTATTATTATTATTATTATTGTTGTTGTTATGATTATGATCATTATTATTATTATTAATATTATTAGTATTATAGTTAGTATTATTATTCATTATTATTATTATGCACACCTAAACTAAAATAATTAAAGACAACAAATAAATAAGCATAATTAACCCATAAGTTTCGTAAATGATAATAATACCCCTTATAAGAATAAACGAAGTTAACTTTTACTTAACAAAAATACGAGATGTTACACGTTAGATAATCTAAACAGCATACTCATATAACCCATCTCATGTTTTAAAGTCGTTTTCCGCTCGTCGTCGGGCCGCATGCATATCTGATGGCACCCACTCCGTAAATCAATTTTGGAAAAGACCTTTGAACCAGATAAGTGATCGAGTAAATCATCAAAGATCGGAATAGGAAACCGGTACTTGAAGTGATTTTGTTAATCGCGCGACTGTCAATACACATTCGGAAAGTGCCATTCGGTTTGGGCATGAGTAATGCTGGAACTCCCTTTTCCAAAAGTTCGGTTACCTAACGATGCAACTCAGCAAATTCCTTTGGATTCATGTGATAAGCCGGCTTATTCGGAATGCTTGCACCTGAAAAAAATCTATACAATGTTGGATTTCACGTACCAGTTGAAGACCTGCTGGAATATCAGTTGGGAAAACATCTTGAAACTCGGCTAAAAGAGGCTGCACCTCGTGTGGAACGACCAATATGTCGGGGTTTTCTTCGGCAATCAATAACTCGAGAATAAAGGGTCTGGGAAGGTCTGAATAAGGGTTGTAAATTCAGATTTGGTAACTAACATGGACGTGGACCCCTCCTGTCTTGGGTCCAAAGGTGCTAAAGTTAAATTTAGCCCATCTTTTTTGAAAGTGTAAGTGTTTCGGAAGCCATCGTGCTTAACCCGACGATCATAGAGCCATGGTCGTCCTAACAAAAGGTGACATGCATCTATCGGGATAACCTCACACCACAGCTCATTGGCATATTTATGACCGATCAAAAACGGAACCAAACACCGACGGGTAACTATAAGAAGGATACCTTTTTTAACCATGTAAATGGGTATGGGTCGGGGTGATCGTGGAGCGGTAAGTTAAGTTTCTCCAACATGGTACTAGCGACCATATTCTTACAGCTACCATCGTCAATAATAACCATACATACCTTGCCTTTAGATGTACACTTGGTGCGGAAGATGTTGTTACGAAGCCATTACGTGTCATCGGATGTATCCGCCACGGCCGTGTTGAGAATGCGTTGAATAACAAGTGCCTCACCCCAATCAAGGTAAAGAATTTTAGTTTCCTTGACATCGTTCTCAGTATCAAATATTGGTGCAGGTTCATCAACAAAAGCAATAAATTGTTTATTTGGGCAATCCCTTTAAGCTGACTAAGGCCTTGACATTTGAAACACCGAAGAGTACCACTTGAGGGAATGGGTTGAGCCACCGGTGCTAGGGTGGGTTGGCTTTGATTGGGCTGGCCCGTGGCTGTGAGGAGGGCAGTGTCGGAGGCCGAGCAGTGGATGGAACGCGGGAGATTGGTCGATGTCAAGCCGATAATTGTTTCTCCACCTGTAAAGCTAACCTACAAACATCATTAAATGACCAATACTGTTGTAAGTGGACCACGTCCGAGATCTTGGACCTGAGTGGCCCTAAAAACGAGCAATAGTCTGTTCTTCATCTTCGTCAATACCGCAACGCATACGAGTGCGTTCAAATTCTGCAATTAACTCTTCGACGGACAACGATGAAATAGTCTAGTTGCATGTTGCCCACGAATTCGGGAATCTCCGTACATATACCCAAAGCACGAATAGGGTCGGACGGTGGTGGTCGGTGATGATGACCGGAGACGTTATGGAACCCGTCGTCGTCTTCATCCCATGCGACCGACTCAGTGGCGGAGCTATCTTCCCTTTCAAACTGGTTGAGTTCAAGATCACGAATCCGTTTTTGGAGACGTTCTATTTCAGCAATGTCGTGAGGATCACGTTGTTCTTGATTGTTGTCTCCGGCGGCGAATCTATGGTGTTGATGACGGCGATCTCACCCAAATGCAGGCATCCTGAGTACCCGAGCTGCTGATACCACTTGATACGGATTCGTATACGTGGTGACGCTAGAACCCTAGCGTGAGGAAATCCTATGTTCAGCCAACCGAAATCACACAAAAAACAAGCGAAATTTTTTATTCGTAAAACTTAATCATCCATCCAAGCATTACAATTGTTTAAGTAGAAAATAGAAACAACTAGAAAAAACAGATAAACAAGGAAAATGATAACCATTAAAATTCAAATAAAAGATAAACATACTATTCAAAAGAATCTGGATGGATGAGGCTAAAGAGGCCTCTGCCTCTTGCCACTGTTCGCCGGGATGGGTTTTGCAATAACGTCTTTGGGCGGTTCGTTCAATGGGTCCTGATCCATATCACAATGTGAATATGTAACATACAAAATTGCAGCTATTATGACTGAAACGTACAAGTACCTTATAGTTTCTGCAAACCGTGTACCTACAAAGAGTACTAACAACCAAATAATTAGTTTAACTTTTTAAAATAATTAGTTTCATGTATGCTTATAGCTTGTTTCCACATATTCTATAATGAATTTTTTAACTTTCTAAAAAAGATTACACCATAGCCTAATCGTAATGTAAATTATTTGAAATGATTCAGAAGTAACAGTATGGTAGATTCACCCTTTAAAAAGTCAAATAACACAATTTTTATATTTTTTTTAAATTTAACGATGAAGATGGTTATGAGATGGCAAAACAGGTCTACTGATGCTGAACAGGTCAGATACGACACGACATGATTAACACATGTACTAAACTTGTTTAACTAATGGTGTTAATTGCCCAAACATAAATATGAACCTGGTAATAAACATGTTATACGAACACAACCCATTTAATATGATTAAATATACATGTTAAGTAACATGAATGACACGACATGACCTGTTTAACACGGTTAACAAAAATCAAAATAAAACCCATAGAATTCTTAAACCTAAAACATACAAATTGCAATATCCTTCAACTCAACGTATAACCCATAATATCCTTAAATCCAATTTGGAACTTGATTCGATCATTTATAATAATCAGAAGGTACAAATAATAATCAAAATGTTACTTGAATAGAAGCTTGCAGAAGGTTATTCAAAACCTTTGAATCGGAACGAATGTCACAAAAGGGATATATTCAATTATTTAATCAGTATAATCATGTCATAAACGAGTTTAACGGGCTGAACCCACTTAGACCCGGTTTCATCGTGTTCTGATCATGTCGACCCGTTTATAAATCGTATCCGTTTCACTTAAACCTAATCCCGTTTAACTTCATGTTATATCATATCATTAAACAAATCCTGCTAGAAATGGCCTGCCCTGATTATGACTAACCCATTGTGAATACTCTAATGAACTAAACATGAATAAAGAAGAACTTAAATCAACTTTATTTGCTTAGCAAAACTTCAATTATGAGGATAAAAAGCATAGTTTTTGAGCATCCAATAATAAAGACAAATCTTAACGCACTCAACTAGTCTATCCAGTGGGTTCCACATGATTCACCCATCTGATGATCTTCTACTACTGAATATATCCTCTTCTCTCAACCGTCCGATCGAAAACGACCCCTTTCTGCCACCGCTCCACAAAGCAAGTGACTTTCACACCATTCTTTATCAAACCCAAATCAAAACGCCACTTGTTCTGTGATTGTATCTTTGGGTTTTGGTGAAGAAGAACAACTGGAAACTTGAAAGAAATTTGGGTTTATTTCTTGGGAAAAGGAGATTTCTTTGGTGTATTAATGTTTATGTTTGAATTTCGTTGGTTGATGTGACAATCTTTGTTTTTGTTCCCACCGTCCACCGACAGATTGTTCTTCATTTCAACTTTCAAGAACCCATTACGTCAGGTAAGCTGTTCGACGAAATGCTTCAGTGAGTATTTTTCTTGAATCAGTATACAAATTGTAGTTTATTCCTCAGTTGTCTGTTTTGTTTTATAAAGGCTTTCTTTTGGGTAGAAGTTTAAGAGTGATTGTGTTTCTATTGTGCTTTTCTTCAAAAAGATTTATACACTTTAGTTTTCATGGCTAAAGACACAGTTTTTATGGGTATTTCTTGCTTTTGAAGCTGAATCACAACTTGAATATGGTTATACTTTTAGTGTGTATGCTTGTAGATTCAGGTGTCTACTTTTGTGTGGATTGTTGTTGATTCATTTAGAGACTTTTTATTATCATGATGTTAGTGGAGCAAAAAAAAGGGAAGTGAAGCAGCATGTGCACAAAGCTCTTGATTTACTTTTCACCGAATTACTTTTGCTGGTTGCTTTTTGTTGTAGTTGTTTCCCCTGTCCTAATCAGAGGTTCAATGTTCAAAAAATCAAATTCTTTTTTTGAATTATTCTTTTTCATCACCTGGGAATTTAATTTATGTGTTTCATGTGTTGCACATTACTTTATCATCTTATCTTGAAACTCATAGTAATGATTTATCACGACCACTAGATTCGTTATCGGTTTCTTTATGTAATTCAACATCTTGCAAATCAGGAATAGCCTATAGATACAGCTTGTTGATACTTTGTGCATGTTGAACACTGAATTCATACTTCACTTGTCTAAGGTGTAAGATCGATTTGCCAGGTACTCGAAACCTAATTCATTTAACATTTGAACCATTTGGATATTATTTGCATGTGTAGTGCCTAACTGCCTATTGACCCAATATGTAACTGCCTTTCAGTAATGTTGATACCATAGAATCTTGAGGACTATGGGTGAATTGGTAATTTTAGCTTCAAACTTTGTTGAATGAATGTAAATTTTATAAAATTTTCACATGATGGGAAAATTTTGTATATAGAAGCTAGAATTCTCTGTACTGTAACAAGGTAATGGGACCATAAAGGAGAATCTAGATCAGTAGTTTTTTGGTGGTTTCTATGTAAACTTATCTGTTGAGTTGTTCTAACAACATAATCTTTTGAAGGTTTTGACTGTTTCTAGGAAGTAAATCGTGTGTTCTGAATCGAATCTTATACTTGATACGAAAAGAAAAAATTTACTTTTATTTTTTTTTAATTATAGAAATAATCATTTGAGGAGGATTTTGTTTCATGTTATATTCCATTATTCCTTTGCTATATTGTTTTCTTTGTAAAAATCGAACATGTCTTTCTTTGGTTCATCATGCATAGTCTATTGAATTCATGATATTATCTTCGTTTTCTGTGTTTGTTATTTTATGTGAGAGATTCTTGATTTCAATATAGACTGCTTGACTGATCCATATCATGATTGTTATTTTCAGAAGAGATATTGCTCGTCATCAAAATCTTTAGAGGACAGAATGTGGCCAAAAATGTAGCTCTATTTCATCCATTTTGTGTGTAAAATTTTGTTGAACAGCAACTAAAGTTGTAAAATGGGTGACCATAAATCAAACCGTACCTCATTACGAGACAAATTTGAATTGGAGAAATTCCGTTCCAAAGTTGCAAAGAATGTACCTGAGATGGAATCATCACCTTCAAAGTTTGACCAAAAGCAAAAGGCAACAGAGATGGAAGAAATCGTCAAACACATGAAACACCTACCAAGTTATCTTGAAAAGGGAAAAACGTTTCAAGATCGAGCTTTGAGTTTTGGAGTCATGGAATGGACTCACTTAGAGAAATGGCATCGACATTATAAACAGGATTTTCTTAGAAGTAACAAATGTTCACCATCTAGCAGCTATTCTTCATTGTTTTCAGCTGATGGATCATCTCCGAGATCTAGTAGAGATCAAAGCTGCTCTCCTGCACGTCAAAAAGCTCATCGGGTGACTCTTCAATCTCATTTTAAAGCTTCCCCTAAAGAAGATTGTTCAGAAAGTGTTCACGGTTTTCACCATTTTAAAGATCCTTCAAAACAATCATCTTTAAAGGGGAAGTTGAAGATCCAAGATGAGTCCGTAAATGATAGTAGCAATCCAAATACGTCGACATTTCAGTATGGAGCTGTAGACATTAAAAATTCTAAAAGGGAACTTGATTTTTCAAGAAATGAAAGCAGTCCTACAAACAAGACCCCGGAAAGAAAAAGTTCATCCACTCCTTCCAGGAACTCTAATTTAAAATCTAGAAGTGTATCCCCACTTCATCGTTTTAGCTTTAGTCTTAAATCTGCTACAGAAAGACCAGATTCTACAGTTTCACAAAGTTTAAATAAGGATGGTAACCGGTCTCACTCAAGTCCATTAAGGAGGTTGCTAGACCCCATATTTCCTTCGAAGGAGACGGGCCATGAAGACTCAAGAACAAAAGCAAAAGTGAAACTTGATTTGAAAAAGGAAGTTAGTGTTGATGATGGTTCATCATCATCATTATTATCATCATCCTGGAAGCAAGCTCTTTTTCAGACAACAGTTAAGAACGAGCGTCTTCTGTTTACATTTGCAGTTGAAAACAACAAGGAAATACTTGCAGCCACGGTGACAAGTTTAACCTCTTCAGTGAAAGATAATAACAAGAACTTGCTCTATACATTTTTCACTGTCAATGAGGTGAAGAAAAAGAACATAAGTTGGTTATCTCAGAGTAACAAAAGTAAAGATCACGGTTATGTACCTAATGTAACAGCTCAAATGAAGGTTGTAAATTCTCATTGTGACACCAGGGAGTATGTTTTGTTCTCTGTGAACCCAAATATCCAGCCACAAGAGGAATTGGGAGCTGTGGTTGTGAAGTTTTCAAGAAAGTCGAATGATGAAGATAATCAAGAAAGCTTTAGCACAACGGTCATTCTACCTGGCGGCAGTCATGGTGTACCAAGTAAAGGAGAACCTTCACCATTGGTTGATCGATGGCGGTCTGGTGGGGTGTGTGATTGTGGTGGTTGGGATGTGGCTGCAGGTTAAAAACCCTTTCTACCCAGGTGCAGTCTAGCGGTTCAAGATCAGACAAAATTCACATGACTGCACGTCAGTTTGAGCTTTACTTTCAGGTATGATCTTATTATTCCAATTTATTCAATACCTTCAACTTATATAAACAACAATGTGTGCGAGTATACTCACTTATTTTCTATATAATTTTATCAACAGGGTGAATTTCAGAACAAGAGACCCATTTTCAGCCTCTCTCCATTGAAGGAAGATATATTTTCAATCGACTACAATGCATCATTGTCACCGCTACAGGCGTTTTCAATATGCATATCATATGTGGAATCTCGAAAGATGACTCAGCATACACAACTCAAACACACATTCCCCAGCAGGTTCCCCGAACTTATACCCCAATTCCGCGCATCAAGAGAAATGCAACTGGTAAGCTCACTTCATCGTAACTATCTAGTTATGTTATGTTTACTATCAGTGGGATATCTGCAATCTTGATTATGTAATTATGCATGAAAGATTGAAATTTAGTGTTAGGTGGAAACTGAAGCTTTGATTGGCATCTTTAGTTGCTTTTTTGCATTATTTTGTTTGATAAACTTGTTTGCATAGATCATATGAATAATACCAGAGCCAAACTTATAGTTCTCATTCACCAGAATTCTTTGTTCTTTATTTTGTTGTTTTTATATTTTAATGTATATAAAGAGATAATTTTGGAATATAAAGTGGTAAGCATACATAGAAAAATCATAAAGGGATAACTAGGAATGGTAGGTATGTCTTGTTGGTGGGTTGAATAGGTGAACTCGCACACAATCCATATATCTACTATTGTTAATGACATCAACCCTGATCCGGATATACTTGAGATCACATAACCTGAACACTAACCGTGTAACCAATTTTTCTAAAATGACTAACACATGTTAATTGTTGTAAGTAACTTATAAATGGGTCGATGGGTTGTAAGCGGGTTGTAATAAATGGGTGGTCATGAGCATATTGACTTTGTATAATTTGTATTTTAATTAAAATAGTCCAACCAGTTTGATGGAACGGCTTAAAGTGAGCTTGAACAGACCTGTTTAATTAAACGGGCAAAACATGTCTACTTGGAACATGTTTTGTTTTGTTTTGTTTATTAAAGAGATTAGATGTTTAAGGAATAGCCACCCGTATGTATTACCTCATTATCCGAGCTTTAAATATACAATGTCCATAATAGCAAGCTATGAGTGTAACCAAACCGCCCCTTATGACCTTCCTAGCAGCAGAGGTGGACAAGAAAAACAGTTCATGCATATAAACCGACAACTCTAGACAGAAAAGATTTCTTGCTTCGCAAACAGAAACCGATCATGAACCGGTGCGGAACCAGTTTCGAACCTTTATTGCATTTTGACCATTTTCTAAAAGCTATGTAACTTTTATATAGCCGTTTTTTGCCTTTTTTTACTTTTTATGGACCAATGTTTAAAATATGTTAATATAGATAGGTATTGGAAGTAATTGTTTGATCATAACACTCAAAATTGCACTTAAAAACACAAAAACGAGCTCGTATACTTTAAAAATGCTCTCAAATAAACGCCATGACTTTCAGAAGTAGTTAATCGCAATATCTATTTTTGTTGGTGCATCTTGAAGCGACATTTCTGTTGTGAGGGTTTTATCAACAAGGAACTCAAAGTTTGGTCGAAGTTCAACTTATGTGAAATGTCGAATTGTACTCAAAAGATTCGTTGCAAGAGTTGTGGTATTTTTTACACATGGTACTCAAACTCGACTGTAAGAAATCACATGTTAAAATATTACTGTTCACAACGCTACAGTTCATTCTTCCCACAAACAGTCTTAATTAGCATGTCACATCAGCTTTCTACTCAAATCTACCAATTCTTCTCACAAACACTTTTTCCCCAACACCATCCTTCCTACAAACATCTTTATTTTTCCACTCACATTTTCATTTTTAATTTACTTTAAATAAATATATTTAAATTATTGTAAATATATTTAATTAAAATTAATAATGAAATTAAATATCAAATGATCAAGTGAATACTTAAATAATTGTGATTTAAAAATATTAGAACTTTTTTTATTTGATTAACATATTTTAATTAAGAGTTAATTACACAAATAGTCCATGTGGTTTAGCGCAATTCTCAGGTTTGGGTACTAACATTTTTTAGTAACAGGTTTGGGTATTGTGCTATCAATTTTGTAACGACTTTAGGTATTAAGACTAACTTCTGTTAATTTTTTCGTTAAATTAAGGGTATTTTAGTCTTTTAACATCAAATGGTACTAATTTACTATTTAGCAAATTAAAGGGACCATTTTGTAATTACTTTAAAACAAAATATTTAAACCCAACCCACCCAACCCACCCATCTGTTCCACAATGAAGACATTCATCGACCTCCACCGCCGGCTACCACCGCCGGCCACTGCCGGCCACTCGTTCGCCCCCTCTTAAACAACCACCACCGGATCGGACTTTTAACCTAGGATGGGGGGTTCAGTGGTGGATTCGGGGTGGGGGTGGTCCGTCGGAGTTCAGGAGGCTTTATATGTGTAGATCTCCGATCGGCCTTGCTGCTCGTGGAGTTGTCTTGGTGGTGGTCGCTGGTGGCGACCATGGTGGCGTCGGTGGTTTTGGATCGGAGTTTTAACCTAGGTTGGGGGTTCAGTGGTGGATTGGGGGTGGGGCTGGTCCGTCAGAGTTCAGGGGGCTTCATAGGTGTAGATCTCTGATCGGTGTTGCTGCTCATCGGAGTTGTTTGGTGGCGGTCGCTGGTGGTGACGGTGGTGTTGGATCAGAGTTGCGGTGAAGGCGACGACATAAGGGGCTGTTTGTGGTGGTTCTAGTGGTGTTTAGCGGTGCCGGTGGTGGGTAGATTGTGTCGTTGGTCGGAGAAAGATGTTGGCCGGAGGAGGTAGTGGTGGTTTGTGGTGGTGATGTAAATAAGATGGGGAAGGTGGTGCTGGATCAGAGTTTTAATAACTTTAAGTAAATGACACTGTCACACCCCAACCTTGACGGCGGAAACGTCGAGGTGTGAGAGTTAAGATCGTTCGCAGCCACATAACGCTAACCTTAAATGTAAATATTATTATTATAAGTTTCAAATGCAATTACAATCATAAGTTTCAACATGAAATAAGTCAAAACATAAAACAAAAGTAATCCAAAGCTTTTCATTCTTTAATCTAGGTCCAAATCCTAGATTTATGTAAACTTCAAATGATGACTTCAAATGATGACTTCAAACTTGGCATTTCCTGAAACATGTTAAAAATAAAAGGTCAACATAAAAATATTGGTAAGTATTCCACAGTTTTTAATACATAAGTATATAAAAGATGGCAATTCAAGTTGTAAATTAGTGAATAAAGTGATTAGGGATGTTATGAACAATGCAACAATCAAACCTCGACAAAATTTAACAAGTCTTATACGTTAAAAGTATATACGATCAGCTAAGTGTATTTGGTTCCCTAGTGCACAAGCATACGGCTCCTAGGAGTCGGCAGTTCATCGACTTTAGCACCAAATAGGTTGTCTGTCCCATAGATCTATGACTTCGCTGGGCTAGCAATAGTTAATGATTGTACATATAACGCCATAACATGGTAACCATAAAAGTTCAACTAACCACAACTTTAAGTAAATTGTCATAAAGTTTACAAGTCTCGAATAAGTTCACAAGTGCAATGATATAAGTTAACATGTTTCACCCCAAAGTGTGAAAATAAGAAAAAGGGGTATGGAAATACTCACATGATATGAATATAGGATGATAACAAGAATTTAAACGACGTTCCAACGAGTTCCCTTACAAGTTTAAGTTTAATAATTAGTTTAACGATTAAACGTGAACTAGAGTCTCAATTGGGATTTGGGGGGTTTAATAATTAAAATAAATAATGTAAGTGATTATGTTTTGATTCAATAATATGAGATAAACCAATAATTACGATTTAAAAAAATTACAAGATTAAACACTTAATTATTTTGATAAGGATAAAATATAAAATGTGACAAGAACTAATTAATTTAATGACTATTTATCCATTTAAGTGATTTGTAAAAATAATAATTTAAAATGATTTGAAACGAGTTATAAGATTTATTTACGATTTAAAAAAATTATAAGGTTAATAATACAGGGAAAAAATATAAAGGTTTGTTTTGATAATAATATGTACAATAATTAATTTTTAACAATTAATTACTAAACAAAATAATTAATTTTACACAATTAATTATTAATGTAGAAATAAAAGTAAGTACTCAATTATAATATCGATTAGAATGACATTATAAATTGATTTCGAGGTGATTTATAAAGTATTAAAATTTGTAATAAATTTTATAAACAAATTATACTTGCAAAATCATTAAAATATAATTTATATTTATCAAATTACGTCCAAGAACCTAATAAGTAAATTCTACAAGTGTTTTATTAATTAAAATGATTTTTATTTTATTCTGTAATTTTTTTTCTGAAATTTAAATAAAAATAAAAATGATTTAAAGCTTTAAAAAATCAAATGGGGGTGCCCAGGTTCTAACCCGGGACCTCCTGTGTATAAGGGGGGCGCTTTAACGGTAGGCTAGGTAGCCTGTTATTGACTAAACCCCGTTTTTAATTTATAAAAACATTAAAAGAGAAAACCCCCAATTTTCCATAAGAACCCTAATTCGATTTGGGTCAAATTGACCTTTAATTTGATGTTGTTAACGAATACAACCATAGGGCTTTTGTTCCCCATGATTAAAAGAACTAGATGATCCCTTTAATTACCTGATTTGGAGTTTAAAAACGTCAAGAACATTGAAGAACAGGTCGCGATTGTGGTGCCTTGAATTCACGAGATATAGAAGGTTATACACAAATTCGTTGCACCAGAAGCTCCCAATGATTATGATAATAGAAAGCCCTCAATCAATCGTGATCTATGATGCCCAGAAGATGTAGTTCGACTAGATTGCAGGTCGATGAAGAAGATGGAGGTTATTCGAAAGGATAAAGTGTGTTTCAGATGAAATTGGAATCAATAATCGCTTAGGAATAGTTAGATGATTGTTCAGGTGCGTTTAATTAGATTATAATTGTGGTTTAATGCTCGAACGGCTTTATGGTTAAAGACGAGCTTCGGTTTCGTGTTTGAATGCTCATAATCACTTTTAAAATCGAAATAAAGCATGGTAGCAGGTTCGATTCATGATCGAGAAGCGTTTGGAACCAGTTTTTAATCGAAAAATGACGGATTTTGGTGATTTTGGGGTTGGCCGGAGCCGCTCCGGCTGTGGCCGGAGGGTTGGTCGGAAAAATCGGGGTGGGAGGGGGGTTGGTTTTGAATTTTTTGTATTTACACCAATGGTCCCTCGATTTTAGAAATTGTCATTTGGATTTTAAAGTTTAAGTTTAGTTTTAAAATAAATTACATTTTAACCTCTAAAGTTTAAAATGTTGTTATTTTATGTAAAAACTATTTAATTACAAGTTTTATCATATTAAAACTTATATTATTATTATTATTATTATTATTATTATTATTATTATTATTATTATTATTATTATTATTATTATTATTATTATTATTATTATTATTACTATTATTACTATTAACATTATTATTATTAACGTTATTATTATTATTAATAATATCATTATTATTATAATAATAATCATTTTTAAGATTAAAGTCACTTTAAATCAAGTTTTATAATATTAACCAATGTTTTAACATTAATAATATTATTTCTATTATTTAATTAATGAGTCCTCAAAGTTTCAAATTTGACATAAAGGGCTTTTTTTAAAAAAAAATTTAACAAAGTTAACTCTCACGTTAACAAAATTCTGAGATGTCACAGACACAACTAGTCCCTGTACTTTATTTTTCGTTTTTATTTTTCTAAAGGGTATAATAGTCTTTTTACTTAAACTTAACACTAAATTCAACGAAAGTTAATGTTACCCAAAATGGTTACAAATTTGAAAATACAATACCCAAACCTGTTACTAAAAAATGTTAGTACCCAAACCTGGAAATTGCGGTAAACCACAGGGACTATTTGTGTAATTAACTCTTTAATTAAAATACTACATTAAATTATTATTTTAACTAAAAGATTTTATAATTTTTTAATTAAAAACATTTTAATTTAAATCAGTTAAAATCATTTTATAAAGTGGGGCCCACCACTTTATTTATGTTTTTAAATTAATTTTAAAGGGGTGGGACCCACCACCACCATATCTGAGCAGCCCTTGAGGACGGACGGATGCCCTGCAGGACGTCTCCCCCATCGCCGCCCTTCCGGCAGGCGCGGTCCTCGTCGGCGACAGGCCGGCCAGGGGCGCCGGGATGGGGACGGTCTTACAAAGCAATTGAAAGGAAATCTAGCAAGAAAGCATACCCTGATTTGAAATGAAAAGCTCCCTAACAAAGAAGATGGCATGTTGTTTTCTTATTCAAGTCTTGGCTCTTCATAATAGAGCAAAAAAGTAATTCAAAATTCTGTAATTTACAATTTTATACAATGCTTTTCTTTTTGCATGTATAATACCAACACAGGCTTCTCCGGTGTCACTTTTTAAAGCTTCAAAATTGTCGAGAAGTTTCGCCTCCAAAAGCTTGAAAAACACGCACACCATGAAGTTGGGTCTACGCACTTCTAAAGATTCAGCAAGACTTCATATATCTTAAAAACTTACGATAATATCTATAATTGTACTTAACCAACCAAAGCAAATCTCAGTCAACCCAATCATAACACAAACAATTTCAAGACAGAAATTCACCCATAGTAGTACAAAAACAAGTAACGATTACAAATCCGACAAACAATTTTAGCAAAACAGGGTTTGCTTACGATTAAACATGTTTTACACACGAATTAAACCAAATTCATAGGTTATTCCTTCACCCCTCGTACTCGCCCTCTTCCTCTTCCTCCTCATATTCTCCTTCCTCATCAGCAGTGGCATCTTGATACTGCTGATATTCCGACACCAAATCATTCATGTTGCTCTCAGCCTCGGTGAACTCCATCTCGTCCATCCCTTCACCAGTGTACCAATGCAAGAAAGCCTTCCTCCTGAACATAGCAGTAAACTGCTCGCTAACACGCCTGAACATTTCTTGGATGGATGTTGAGTTCCCAATGAAAGTGGAAGCCATCTTAAGACCCGTTGGTGGAATATCACACACAGTTGATTTCACATTGTTGGGGATCCACTCAACAAAGTAAGATGAGTTCTTGTTTTGGACATTTAGCATTTGTTCATCTACTTCCTTGGTGCTCATCTTTCCACGGTAGATGGCAGATGCAGTCAAGTAACGCCCGTGTCTGGGGTCAGCAGCACACATCATGTTCTTTGCATCCCACATTTGTTGTGTGAGCTCTGGAACAGTGAGAGCGCGGTATTGCTGGGACCCACGAGAGGTAAGTGGCGCAAAACCAACCATGAAGAAGTGAAGACGCGGGAATGGGATAAGATTGACTGCAAGCTTCCTTAGATCGGAATTGAGTTGTCCTGGAAACCTTAGGCAGCACGTAACTCCCGACATGGTTGCAGAAATGAGATGGTTAAGGTCACCAACTGTTAAAAATGAACATTTGATAAACAGAATCAACAAACACCACAATTGCATAATAATAGATCATTTTAATGGTACGGAAAGCTTACAGCTTGGAGTTGTGAGCTTGAGTGTCCTGAAGCAAATATCATACAACGCCTCGTTATCAAGAACCATACATTCATCAGCGTTTTCCACAAGCTGGTGGACCGATAATGTGGCGTTGTAAGGCTCAACAACAGTATCAGAAACCTTAGGTGAAGGGAACACGGAGAAGGTCATCATCATCCTGTCTGGGTATTCTTCCCTGATCTTTGAGATTAACAGAGTCCCCATACCAGACCCTGTTCCACCTCCTAGAGAATGACACACCTGAAAACCTGCAATTTAAAGATTATTGTTAATGAAGAATCTGAAACCACCCTACAAAACAAAATAAAGAGCCTGCACAACTATAAACATTCATTCACGAGTAAAAATGAGGCACACAAATTACATATACTTATAACACATGTCCTAATTCTTCACGAAACACTGATATGTTTCTTAACATCTGCATCCGCATTTAATTACAACGAATAACGGTGATATGTTTAGAACAATCAAGCATAAGATCTAACATATTCACATATGCAGATTACGACATGTATAGATGACGCATCAGAGCAGAATTCTTCCCATCCAATTACTAAAGCACATAGTAGATCTATCACCCATAACACAAAAATACATATATACACTTGCAAAAACTTCAACGGTTGAAAATTTTAGTATAAATGTTCAAACAATAAGACATAACCCTATATAACGTGCAGATCTATCACTTATAACACGTAAAAACTGATAAATACACTTGCAAAAACTTCACCACTTGATAACTTTGACATAATTGCTCAAACAAAAGACATATATTCATACATATAGTGCAGATCTACCATCTCTACCACATCATCCATCACTATAACCAACCAACAATCCACATCAACACACTCACGCTATAACAGCATACAGATCTGTAAACTACATCATCCAATACTACAATCTACACCTAAAACCACACGCTAAAACAGCATAGAGATGTGAGCGTATACCTTGCAAGCAATCACAGTTCTCGGCCTCCTTCCTAACAACATCCAACACGGAGTCAATCAACTCCGCGCCTTCAGTATAGTGTCCTTTGGCCCAGTTATTACCAGCGCCACTCTGACCAAACACAAAGTTATCGGGCCTGAAGATCTGACCATAGGCTCCAGATCTGAGGCTGTCCATGGTCCCTGGCTCCAGATCCATGAGGACGGCGCGTGGGACGAACCTTCCGCCGCTGGCCTCGTTGTAGTAGACGTTGATTCGCTCGAGCTGGAGCTCGGAGTCGCCGGTGTACTTGCCGGTGACGTCGATGCCGTGCTCGGCGCACACGACCTCCCAGAACTTGGCTCCGATCTGGTTGCCGCATTGGCCACCTTGGATGTGGAGGATCTCACGCATTTTGGAGGTGATGGATTGATGGAGGATTAGGGTTTGGTGTGGGTGTAGAAGAAGAGGGGGGTGTGTGTGGGTGTAGAGAGTGTGATGTTTTTATAGGGGGAGCGTGTGTGTGTGTGGAGTGTAGAATGTAGGATATTTTTGAATTTCGAATGACAAGCTAATCGAAATGTAAATCTGATGATACGTTGTCTGTAATTATAACATTTCATTTCAGGTGTGAATATTACAAGGAAAAAACAACACGGTTCAAAAAAGAATTTGAGTAAATTATTGTTTTGGTCGATATAGTTCGACGAAAATTATGATTTTAATCTAATAGGTCATTTATTACACTCACAGTTTAGTAGTTTTAAATGGGTGCTAATAAAGGGACACCCGAAATCTTAAATCGACACCCCCCTATACGCCGCGTATGGGTCCATACGCGGCCCATGCCCGGCGTATAGGGTACGACCATTAATGCGACATTAATGACTGACAACCGACGTTACATCAGTTCACCTATACGGGGCGTATAGTCCCATACGCCACGTATAGGTCGGTGTCGATTTAAAAAATAATATAAGCTATACGCCGCGTATGGGCCCATACGCGGCGTATAGATCCTCGGTACACTATATCTTTCAAATTTTCTCATTTTTACACACACTTCAAAAAAAAAACACTCTCGTATAGCACTATACTACACGTATTGATCTTCGATTTTTCAACATCCAGGTACGTATTATTGTTCATACATCATTATTATGCATGTTAATCGTTCATTGATTTAAACGTTAAAGTAGTGTTTTATGCCCCAAAATGCGTGATTTAAAAACTGGAATAAAGAACTATACGCCGGTACAGCCCCGCGTATAGGGCTATACGCAGCGTATACATACATACATACATACATACATACATACATACATACATACATACATACATACATACATACATACATACAGACATACATACAGACATACATACATACATACATACATACATACATACATACATACAGACATACATACATACATACAGACATACATACATACATACATACAGACATACATACATACATACATACAGACATACATACATACATACATACAGACATACATACATACATACATACATACATACATACATACATACATACAGACATACATACATACATACATACAGACATACATACATACATACAGACATACAGACATACATACATACATACATACATACAGACATACATACATACATACATACATACAGACATACATACATACAGACATACATACATAAATAATTTTAATTCAAATTATATATATATTAAAACTCAAAAAATTAAAAAAAACATATACATATATAAACTATACGCCGCGTATAGACCCATACGCGGCGTATAGCTCCGCAATTTTGGTTAGAGAGTTACAAAGAAATGTTTGTATCAGCCTGGACTAACTTGAACCGCAATTTTGGCCAACGCATGTAAGGCCCCGCTCACCGGGCACCTTACTGTTGGTTCTTCATCGCTCATATAACGTACATAATGTGTATAATCATAAAATACACAGCGGAAATGATAAATTATATACATTCTCATTCATTCGTAAAAGTCATTACATCATTGACTCGATTATAAAATACAGCTTTCTCTACTTTGTTTCTCCTCATAGGATCATACAGCGACCTCTAGAGAGATATTAAGTTCAAAAACATAAAATTTATTTTTATACTAAAGAATATTCCTTAGGTAATTCCGTACATCGGAACCCTGACGGAATATTCTTGACACTATCATGCAACATATTTCGTTGCATGTGCTACGTACACGCTTCCAATGCGTGGCGAACTTATCAAAATCTAAAGAAGATTCCTTAAATAATCCCTTTTAGGGGAATACTCAAGAAATCTCGTAATGGCATGCAACGTGATGAGTTGCGTGCGTTATGGGCCCACAACGCATGACGTTGCAGCATAATCAAAAGTGAATGCCATCCCAAAAGAGCTGAGTAGTCGCCTCGTGCCATCCTCAGCAACACTACCTGCGAACTGGAAAACACATAAAAGTCAGCGTTGCTGAGTGAGCTCTTTCATATATGTGTTCACACATCATACGTACACGTAGATAATATTATCATTATCTCATCATTCATTACATACTTTCATTCGTGTACTCTTCATCATTCTCATTTACTTTCATACATACATACTTCACGTACTTGCGTACGTACTTTACTTTCATTTCTTACATTCATTACTTACGTTCGAACATTTATTACATTCATTCATACTTTCTTTACTTTCGTTCGAACGTTCATTACATTCGGTGACATGTACAATACCCCACTTTCATCATACATACTACTGGTGCTGGACCTGTGGTGGTTAGCCACGAACGTTGTGCACAAAGCTGATCCAGTCACCTGGGTAGATACATGCACCACTTAACTTTCACTTCACTACTAACATACGTTAGCCGAGTCTCTTGCAGTGCGCGACTGCTCACCTCAGTGACAATCTTATGATTGCCTGCTAACCGAGTCTCTTGCAACACGAAGTTGCTCACCTCATTGTCAATCTCAATGATTGACCCGATGTACATCCTTCGGGTAGCTAACCCGTACACCGTTGAGCTAACACCTGCCAGGGGTGTGCACCTCCTTCATTTGCTTGCAAGCCTTTCTTACTTTCTTTCATTAATGCATGCATTCATTCATCATGTTCCTTCTTTCATTATCTTTCACTTTACGTTCTTAATACATTCGTTTCTTTCGTTCATTCATTCACGTAAAGTTATTAAAGATAACACACATATACATAAGGAACATACATACTTACATATCATCAGTATTCACCATTTATCATGGCAATATCATACTAACATACATACATCATACTAACATACATACATCATACTAACATCCATACATCATACTTACACTTCTACATTCTCTCACATCAGCCCTGTCCGGGCGACTGAACTACCACCAGTCGCATGTCCTCCATGCGACTGGGTCATGCGATTGGGCTACTCATGCGAATGGGTACTCAAACGTGCGATTGAACTTCCTTCCGTACGACTAGACACTATGCGACTGGGCTATATGCGACTAACTCTTAACCGTGCGATTGAACTACTCTGCGATTGAACTCATGCGACCGAAACTCTCAGTCGCATCAACTATAGTGCGATTGAGGCTCAGTCGGGCGTCTGAACCTCAGTCGGGCGATTGGACATCAACTTTCACTCATTCGGCCGAATGGCCCTTTAGTCGCATAACCCTAACTGGGCAGCGACTGGAGTTCTTCATAAACAGCAGTCGCGAACCCCCGTGCCCAAACTCGTCTTAAACCCGTTTTTTAGCCCAAATCAACCCTCCCTAGCCTCAGGGATTCATACTAGGACATCATACAAGCATATACAAGTCCTACTACTTACTAGAACACATTACTCATGATTTACCCAAATGGGCCAAACTTACACTATCTCAAAAATAGGGTTTTAATGTGTTTCCAGCCCCAAAATCGTTAGAAAACATGTAAATGAGGGGTCCTAGAACTCACATTGTCAGGTAGGAGTTGATGAGCTTCGAATTAGCTTGCTTCTCGACAATCGGGCAGCACCTTCCCCTCTTTCTTTCTCTTCTCGGTCTCTTTCTGCTCTCTTCCCGACTGAAAATGGGAGGAGAGTGGAGCTGCTCCCTTTTTATACCCACTTCTCAGTCGCATCTGGTCCAGGGGCGACTGGACCTTCAGTCGCATAAACACTATGCGATTGGACCCCAATCGCACATGTTCCATGCGGCTCATACTCCATTCGGGCGGTTGAACTTCAATCGTGCGGTTGAGCTTCAATCGGCCGAATAGCCATGCGGTTGACCTCCAGTCGCATAAATCACAGGCGACTGAGGCTCAGTCGCATAGCCTACCAAAAGTCAGACTTCCGGGTGTTACAAGTCCACCCCCCTTATTTTAGGTTTCGTCCCCGAAACCTGTTACTCTTCGAACAATCGTGGGTAATGCTGCCTCATTTCTTCTTCGGCTTCCCTCGTCGACTCGGATCCCTTCCTGTGCCGCCACTGTACACGCACAAGGGGAACCACTTTATTTCGCAACCTCTTCTCTTTTCGATCTATGATCGCCACTGGTTGCTCTACATAATTGAGCTTTTCGTCTACCTCGATATCATCCAGTGGAACGACCATGTCTTCGTCCGCCAAACACTTCCTCAGATGGACACGTGGAAAGTCGGGTGGATTCCACTTAGTTCGTCTGGCAGATCTAACCTATAGGCCACCTCTCCTACTCGAGCAATGATTCGGAAAGGGCCTATATATCGCGGACTCAACTTACCCCGCTTCCGGAATCGGATGATCCCTTTCCAAGGTGAGACCTTCAACATCACACGATCTCCCACCTGGAACTCAATCGGTCTGCGTCGTTTGTCGGCATACGATTTCTGTCGGTCTTTGGCAGCTTTCATATACGCTTTAATTCTTTCAAGCTTTTCAGTCGTAGCCTCTACCACTTCGACGCTTCCCAATTCTTTCTGACCAATTTCACCCCAACAGACGGTGTCCTGCATCTTCTACCGTATAGCATCTCATAGGGTGGCATGCCGATACTGGCATGATAACTGTTGTTGTATGAGAACTCAGCTAACGGTAGATGGTCATCCCAACTTCCCCCGAAGTCAATAACACATGCTCGAGCATGTCCTCCAAGGTCTGAATGGTCCTTTCAGACTGACCATCAGTTTGAGGATGATAAGCCGTGCTAATATGTAATCTCGTCCCCATGGCATCGTGGAATTTCTTCCAGAATTTAGATGTAAACCGGGTGTCGCGATCAGACACAATCGACACCGGCACGCCATGACGAGTCACAATCTCTTTGATGAAAAGATCAGCCAACTTCTCGGACGAATATGTCTCCCGCATCGGTAAGAAGTGAGCACTCTTCGTCAATCGATCCACAATCACCCAGATCGTATCATACCCTTTCGGGGTACGTGGCAGCTTTGTGATAAAATCCATGGTGATGTGTTCCCACTTCCATTCCGGTATGTCCAACGGTTGGATCTTTCCATACGGCTTCTGGTGCTCCGCCTTCACTTGCAAACACGTGAGGCATTTACTCACATACTCCACCACATCGCGTTTCATACCCGGCCACCAATAATCTTTCTTCATATCTTGGTACATCTTGGTGGCGCCGGGATGAATGGAGTATCGAGACTTATGAGCTTCATCCAAAATCTTCATTCGTAGATCCCCAAGACGAGGAATCCACATACGCCCAAACCGAGTTCTAGCACCCGTTGTGTTCTCACCCAATTCCGCGACCAGACCTCTCATTCGTTCAGAGTTAAGATGTTCATCTTTCAAAGCCTCATCTTGGAACTCTTTGACCTGTTTCATCACGTCGGAGGTCATGATTAGCTGGTACGCCTTCACTCGAATTGGCTCGGGCCTCTCCTTTCGGCTAAGGGCATCCGCCACCACGTTGGCTTTGCCCGGATGGTAATGGATCTCGCAATCATAGTCTTTTATAAGCTCCAACCATCGCCGTTGCCTCATATTCAGATCTCTTTGCTCGAAGAAGTACTTCAAGCTTTTGTGGTCCGTGAAGATGGTGCACTTCGTCCCATACAAGTAGTGCCGCCAGATCTTCAACGCGAAAACCACAGCTGCGAGCTCCAGGTCATGAGTAGGGTAATTAACCTCATGAACTTTCAGCTGTCGGGATGCATAGGCTATCACCTTTCCTCTCTGCATTAATACACACCCCAACCCCGAGTAGGAGGCATCAGAATAAACCACCAAATCTTCACTCCCTTCGGGTAATGCCAATACTGGAGCTGGGTCAATCTCGTCTTCAGTTCTTCAAACGCCTTCTCCTGAGCTTGACCCCACACAAACTTCACATCCTTCCGGGTCAACTTGGTCAGTGGAGAGGCAATCTTGGAAAAGTCTTGAATGAACCTTCGGTAGTAACCTGCCAAACCCAAGAAACTACGGATCTCGGTCGGCGTCTTCGGAGATTTCCATTGCATAACTGCTTCCACTTTCGCCGGATCGACCATAATCCCGTCCGGATTTACTACATGACCCAAGAATTGAACCTCACGCAACCAGAATGCGCACTTGGAGAATTTAGCATACAACTTCTCCCTTCTCAACGTCTCCAGAACTTCGCGAATGTGACCGGCATGCTCAGTCTCACTCTTTGAATAAATCAAGATGTCATCAATGAATACAATCACTGATTTATCCAACATCGGCCGGCACACCCTATTCATCAGGTCCATAAAAGCAGCTGGCGCGTTGGTCAAACCAAAGGACATAACGAGGAACTCATAATGACCGTAGCGCGTACGAAAAGCTGTTTTAGGGATATCTTGCTCCTTCACCTTCAGTTGATGGTAGCCTGATCGAAGATCTATACGTGAAAACCAACTAGCACCCTGAAGTTGATCAAACAAGTCGTCGATCCTCGGCAAGGGGTATCTGTTCTTTACTGTCAGCTTATTCAACTCGCGGTAGTCGATGCACATCCTCATACTACCGTCCTTTTTCTTTACAAACAGGACCGGAGCACCCCAAGGTGAGATACTCGGTCGAATAAACCCCTTTCCAACAGCTCTTGTAACTGTTCCATCAACTCTTTCATCTCTGTCGGGGCCAATCGGTATGGTGCCTTGGCAACAGGTTGGGCGCCTGGTACTAAATCAATCTGGAACTCGATCTCTCTGTCAGGTGGCAATCCCGATAAGTCTTCCGGGAACACGTCTGGGAACTCACACACAACCGGAACATCAGACAGTTGTGGTGCTGGCTTCTCTACATCTTTCACATAACATAAGTAGGCGTTACATCCACGCCTCATACATTTCCCCGCCACTGCCATTGAGATCACTTTCGGAATCGTAGTAACCCGATCCCCATAAACTGTCACTGGACTACCGTCAGGCGCTGTCAAACTGATCATCTTCTTGCGACACACAATGTTCGCCTCGAAATCTGCCAACCAATCCATTCCAAGCACCAAATCGAAACCACCTAACGTCATTACAAAGGGTTTAACTGGGAATTTGTGACCCTCCAGTTCTACATCGCAACCCTCAATTACCTCTGAAATCCTGGTGGTTTTACCTATAGCAGTCTCTACATCAAACGGTACATCCACACGTCTACTACTAACGGGCAATTTGGCACAAAAAGCAGCAGAAATAAAACTCCTACTGGCACCCGAATCAAATAATACAGAGGCTAAAGTTTGGTTCACCAGAAACGTACCGGACACTACATCAGGGTCCGTCCTCGCCTCTTCCTGCGTCATCGTGAATGCTCTGGCGCTCGCTTTCGACCCTTCACCCCCTGTCTTCTTCACACCGGAACCCTCAGATCTCGGCTTCTTGCAGTCTTTATTCATATGACCACTTTCCCCACAGTTAAAGCATCTCATTCCTTTACACTCTTTGGCCATATGACCGGGCTTTCCACACTTGAAACATACATTCAGCCCCCATCTGCACTCACCACCGTGCTCTCGCCCACACTTCCCACACTTTCTCGACCCTGCACTTGTCACGACCACACGACGATCATCAACCCGTGCCTTCTTACTACTTGTCGAAGTATCACCCCGACCAAACCTCTTTCCCTGCCACTTTCTCTCATCACTTCCCTTCTTATTGCCCTCAGATTTCACCATCGCAGCCCGTTCATCGTACAACCTCCCAGCTAAATCCACCGCCGACCTGAAAGTACTTGGTCGGGCGGAAATCAAATGCCAACGAATTTCAGCTGGCAACCCCTGAATATACCGGTTAATCTTGCGAGACACCGGCGTCACTTGCTCTGGCACCAACCGCGCCATGTCGTTGAACTTGGTGGTGTATTGTTGGTGGGTCATCGTTCCCGCTTCCAACTGCAGGAACTCTCTCTCAACTCTGTCCATCTCTCGACAAGGACTAAACTCCTCGATCACCATTCTCTTCAATTCAGACCACTTCATTTTCCCAATGGCCCTGCTACCCTCGGCCTGGACAATATTGTCCCACCAGCACAATGCCGTCCCCGTAAACGAGTGGGTAGCAAACTTCACCTTTTTATCCTCCTGGCAGTCACTGATATCAAGGACCGCCTCCATCTCTCTCACCCATTGGTGAGCATCAGCAGCCGTACCTGAACCATCAAAAGTCGGAGGCTTGCATCTCATAAATTTCCCGTAATCACAACCCGGGCTGTCCTCCTAACCTGTTCTTCCTCCTCTTCCTCTTCGTTATCAGACAATACTGTTTCGGCCTCTGTCTGTTGCTGTCTACCGGAGGACCGTCTCCTCCCTCGTCTATCCTCCTCTCGTACTGCCTTTATCGCTTCGGTCATTACAGTCGGCAAGATTGTCTGCATAACCTGGTGCACTTCCTCAATCACTGCCTCTTTTACCGAGGCTCTCAACTTGGCGCTTTCGTCCGTCTCTTCCTGGTGAGGAATCTCGTTCTCCTCACGAACTACTTTCTCTTTCCTAGATCTTCCTCGCGTGATACGCGGCTCATCACCACGTTCACCATCACGGGAAGCATCAGATGATCTATCACCGACCATCTTCTATCACACTGAAAGATTAAAACACCAACACGGTCATTCAAGGAAATAGCTCAGTTTATGTTAAGTACAGTAAGTCCCTAATTACAGTGGCCAGTTGTGATTAGCCACTTACTCTACTCTTCGTACCCCGAGCATCACCTATCCTGACTACATTAGTATCTCAGTCTAACAGTACACATAACTCACATCACATGCGCACATAATAACCAGTTAATCTTTAAGAAAAATACCTGATGGCACGCGACTACTCAGATGGCATTCTCATTCTCCCTGTCCCATTCTCAGTTTAAGTTTAGGTTTATTATGAAAATTTACCCATTTTACTTAAACTTTTGCTCTGATACCAACTTGTAAGGCCCCGCTCACCAGGCACCTTACTGTTGGTTCTTCATCGCTCATATAACGTACATAATGTGTATAATCATAAAATACGCAGCGGAAATGATAAATTATATACATTCTCATTCATTCGTAAAAGTCATTACATCATTGACTCGATTACAAAATACAGCTTTCTCTACTTTGTTTCTCCTCATAGGATCATACAGCGACCTCTAGAGGAGATATTAAGTTCAAAAACATAAAATTTATTTTTATACTAAAGAATATTCCTTAGGTAATTCCGTACATCGGAACCCTAACGGAATATTCTTGACACTATCATGCAACATATTTCGTTGCATGTGCTACGCACACGCTTCCAATGCGTGGCGAACTTATCAAAATCTAAAGAAGATTCCTTAAATAATCCTTTTAGGGGAATACTCAAGAAATCTCGTAATGGCATGCAACGTGATGAGTTGCGTGCGTTATGGGCCCACAACGCATGACGTTGCAGCATAATCAAAAAGTAAATGCCATCCCAAAAGAGCTGAGTAGTCGCCTCGTGCCATCCTCAGCAACACTACCTGCGAACTGGAAAACACATAAAAGTCAGCGTTGCTGAGTGAGTTCTAGTTTTATAATAAAACATACTTTCATTCTCATTAACTGCTCTTTCATATATGTGTTCACACATCATACGTACACGTAGATAATATTATTATTATCTCATCATTCATTACATACTTTCATTCGTGTACTCTTCATCATTCTCATTTACTTTCATACATACATACTTCACGTACTTGCGTACGTACTTTACTTTCATTTCTTACATTCATTACTTACGTTCGAACATTTATTACATTCATTCATACTTTCTTACTTTCGTTCGAACGTTCATTACATTCGGTGACATGTACAATACCCCACTTTCATCATACATACTACTGGTGCTGGACCTGTGGTGGTTAGCCACGAACGTTGTGCACAAAGCTGATCCAGTCACCTGGGGTAGATACATGCACCACTTAACTTTCACTTCACTACTAACATACGTTAGCCGAGTCTCTTGCAGTGCGCGACTGCTCACCTCAGTGACAATCTTATGATTGCCTGCTAACCGAGTCTCTTGCAACACGAAGTTGCTCACCTCATTGTCAATCTCAATGATTGACCCGATGTACATCCTTCGGGTAGCTAACCCGTACACCGTTGAGCTAACACCTGCCAGGGGTGTGCACCTCCTTCATTTGCTTGCAAGCCTTTCTTACTTTCTTTCATTAATGCATGCATTCATTCATCATGTTCCTTCTTTCATTATCTTTCACTTTACGTTCTTAATACATTCGTTTTTCGTTCATTCATTCACGTAAAGTTATTAAAGATAACACACATATACATAAGGAACATACATACTTACATATCATCAGTATTCACCATTTATCATGGCAACATCATACTAACATACATACATCATACTAACATACATACATCATACTAACATCCATACATCATACTTACACTTCTACATTCTCTCACATCAGCCCTGTCCGGGCGACTGAACTACCACCAGTCGCATGTCCTCCATGCGACTGGGTCATGCGATTGGGCTACTCATGCGAATGGGTACTCAAACGTGCGATTGAACTTCCTTCCGTACGACTAGACACTATGCGACTGGGCTATATGCGACTAACTCTTAACCGTGCGATTGAACTACTCTGCGATTGAACTCATGCGACCGAAACTCTCAGTCGCATCAACTATAGTGCGATTGAGGCTCAGTCGGGCGTCTGAACCTCAGTCGGGCGATTGGACATCAACTTTCACTCATTCGGCCGAATGGCCCTTCAGTCGCATAACCCTAACTGGGCAGCGACTGGAGTTCTTCATAAACAGCAGTCGCGAACCCCCGTGCCCAAACTCGTCTTAAACCCTTTTTTAGCCCAAATCAACCCTCCCTAGCCTCAGGGATTCATACTAGGACATCATACAAGCATATACAAGTCCTACTACTTACTAGAACACATTACTCATGATTTTACCCAAATGGGCCAAACTTACACTATCTCAAAAATAGGGTTTTAATGTGTTTCCAGCCCCAAAATCGTTAGAAAACATGTAAATGAGGGGTCCTAGAACTCACATTGTCAGGTAGGAGTTGATGAGCTTCGAATTAGCTTGCTTCTCGACAATCGGGCAGCACCTTCCCCTCTTTCTTTCTCTTCTCGGTCTCTTCTGCTCTCTTCCCGACTGAAAATGGGAGGAGAGTGGAGCTGCTCCCTTTTTATACCCACTTCTCAGTTGCATCTGGTCCAGGGGCGACTGGACCTTCAGTCGCATAAACACTATGCGATTGGACCCCAATCGCACATGTTCCATGCGGCTCATACTCCATTCGGGCGGTTGAACTTCAATCGTGCGGTTGAGCTTCAATCGGCCGAATAGCCATGCGGTTGACCTCCAGTCGCATAAATCACAGGCGACTGAGGCTCAGTCGCATAGCCTACCAAAAGTCAGACTTCCGGGTGTTACAACGCACAACAAATAGGGTGGAGAGTCAACATGCAAATTTAAAAAGATATCTTAAATCAACAAATAGCTCACTGGATAGACTTGTGGAGTTTGTAGATCAATTGGTGAACGCACAAGAGGTAAATTTAAAAGAAAGCTTTGAGACAAGCAAAATTAAAACCATGAATCATCATAAACTTCCGCTATTTGATTACTTAGAGGCAAGGTTTCACACATAGCTCTTGATTTATTAGTTGCCGAAAACACTAAATTGCATGTGATGCGCTCTGCAAATGCAACATGTGGTTGTCATCTTTTCACTAGTTGTGGCTTGCCTTGTGCTTGTCGGCTGGAAAAATATGAACATTCTGGTAATAGTCGCTCCATCATTATCATTTTTCTATTAAAGTGACAAATTATGTATTAATTTATACTTTATAATGCAGGCACTAAAATTCCATTAGATGCAATTGACGTATTTTGGACGAAGCTTGATAACATTAAGCCATCATATACGGTGGATGAAAAAGTTGATGTTGAAGAAGAAATGACACAACCGCAGCTGTAAAATTTAGTTTGGTGGAAGAAATAAAAAAATTGTGTATCCATGGAAAATAACAAAAAAGCGCCTGTTGTTCAAACAGATATTCGCGGTCGTCCAACGTTAAAGGTTCAACAACAAAAGTACGACACTCAACAAAGTACGTGCGACATGCAGGAGACATAGCTCGTTTATTGCGTCTCACATTTCCGGAAGAACAAGTTCAGCTGTAAAGCCCCAGAAGCCTGCCATGCAACGTAGTCGTTCAACGTCATCTAAAGTATCACGGGGTACTAATGAGTTTTCTTCGATTGTCGGAGATCACCAATTAAACAATATAAACAGGTTAAAAAATTGGATTCCATCAATCTTTCATCAGTATATTTCACGTATACGAGATGTCCGACCCGATGGGAATTGTGGTTTTCGATCAATAGCTTTAGGCTTAGGGTTTGACGAAAATAAGTGGATGTATGTGCGACACAGCTTTTAGAAGAGTTGGACAGACATGAATTGGAGTACAGAGAAGTTTTCGATACTTTGTACCCCGGACAGTATAACGAATTACGTCACACCATCGATTGGCAAAGTGTGGAACCTGCACCAGAAGAACATTGGATGATAATGCCGTATACGGGATTAGTGGTTGCTCAAAAGTTTGGGGTTATTCTTCATTTACTAAGCAATAATGGTTGTCAAACATTTTTCCCATTATGGGCTGATCCGAAAACTGTCATGCCTCATCATGTCGTGTCGATTGTTCATGTCAACAACAATCATTTCGTCCACGTTAAGTTAGAAGGAGATTATCCGATGCCAACATTAAGTAATCTTTGGATTCTTAACCGAAGCGTACGTGCTGCAGAATGGGAGATTATGTATAGGATTCGTATCTCGGAATACAACGCAATAATAGAGAATAACCGAGAACCCCCGGCTTATATAAATTTATTTTAATTTATAATTTGTAATATGCGAATTATATATTTTAATTTAATTTTATTATTGTATTCATATTGTATTGTTTAAATAATTTTAATTCAAATTATGTATATTAAAATAAAAACTCAAAAAATTAAAAAAAAATAAATATATAAGCTATACGCCGCGTATGGTTCCATACGCGGCGTATAGCTCTTCCACGTATGGGTCATAAGTCACGTATGGGTATAAAATGTCAAACCCTATACGCCGCGTATGGTCCCATACGCCGAGTATAGGGTATAAAACGTCAAATCAACAACATACCCTATACGCCGCGTATGGACCCATACGCGCCGTATAGGGTATAAAAACGTTAAATCAACAATGTACCCTATACGCCGCGTATGGACCCATACGCGGCGTATAGGATACAGGGGTGTTGATTTAAAATTAAGGGGTGTCTAAATAAAGGGACCCTTTAAAATTTGTTTTAATTACAGTCCACATCATTGACGTAGTTAATGTTGTTTCGTGAAGTTAGCGTAAAAGTACCAAAACGTCCCTAGATTGAAAAGGTAACTAGTTAATACTTTTGTTATTGTAGCTATTTGAGTACAAACACTGTTAATGGTTGTGGTTTGGTGGTTTGGAGGGTTCTTGGATTTCGTTTGACAAAACCTCCAAATTAGAGGGGAGGACTGCAATAGTGGCAGTTTAAGGGTTGTGTGTGTGGGAAGAGAGAGAGAGGAGAGAGAGAGAGAGAGAGAGATTGGTTATGGGTGGGGTCTTGAACGATGATGATGGTCTTGTTAAAATAGTGGCGGCGGCGGTGGGTGATGGGTGATGGTGGTGGTGGTGGTGAGAGATTTGATGGTTAGATGGTTAAGTGGGGGACGATGTGGTGATGTTGATGATGTCGTTGAGCAGGGCGCAAGGCAGGACATGACTGTAGTGGTGGTGGTGGAGGCGAAGGTGGCAACCGGAGAGGGTGAAGGAGGTGGCGCCAGATTAGGGTTGGGATTATTATGAGGGTTTTTTAATGAAAGAGTGCGTATATTGGGGGGGTAGAGTGGGTGGGTTTTTGTATTTACTTTTTGTTTTATTTTGAAATTTTGATTTTAATCACAAGGGTAAACTTGTCATTTCATATTAATTTGACAGAAAATTTATCAACGTTAGTGGTATGGTCTGAAATTAAAACAAACTTTAAAACTATTGGAATGTTAATGTAATAAATAAACTATGGGATTGAAACCGTAGTTTTCATCAATCACAAGGACAAAATAGTAATTTACTCAAAAAGATTTGAAAAAAAAGTTTAAAGATAATGTAATATAATTTACTACGCTTGTGATACTTGATTGTGCTTGTATTTATGTCTTACCATTGAATCTGTCATAAAGATTATTCTTAGATCGAGCTCTATTCAAATAATAAAACTGATCTCGAATATGCTTGTTCTAATCTGTGTACAATACAAACAAACTTGAGCTCGTTTACGGGGTAGCTAATAGCTTTAAGCTAAAGAACGACTCAAGATCAAGTTCAATTGGGCTACATTTTGCCACATCAAGCTCGAGATCAATTATGGTTGTCTTTTTCACTAAATACTAGTGGGCTTGTTAAGGCTTGCAAGCCTTGGCGATCCTCGAATGCAAGCCTCAAGTTTGGGCTTGACAACTAATGGAGCCATACTTCAGGCTCATGATCCGGCTGGAGCTCGTCTAGGCTCGGCTCGTTCGAGCTTTTTACTGAGTAGATCTCGAGCCGGCTTGTTCATGTACAACCCTACACTTAATTATGACACAGACTCGATCTTATTACACTTATGACAAGTATGCAGTTTATTGTCGTTAAACTTGCTGCCGACTCGCGGTTAGAATTTAAACTATATGTCACCACATGTAATCATCTATTAGTATAGATTTTATTAAAACCATAAATTTTTATTTAATTAAATAATATATTTTCATACATTTATATTATATTTCTGTATCATCCACTAACAACCACTTTAAAAATATTAAAAAAAAAATCATAAGGGTTGTATTATGTTCTCTAAATATGAGAAAACACGATACAACTCTTGTAAATTTTATCTTTTATTTACTCGCAACCACTCACGACTATCATCTATAATATAAGACATTCACAAACATAAAAAAAAACATGGGTTGTAAACACTCCAATTAAAAAATTTGAGGTGTGAATATTACAAGAAAAAATCAACATAATTCAATAAAAAACTAATAAAAAAGTTAGAGAGATAATCTTCTACTTTAATAAAATGGTAAATGGAGTTGATATGTGTCAGCAGCATATTCATTTAATCAAATTTTTTACATTTCTCTCTCCTATTAAATAACCACATTAATTACTAATAATATTATATATTTATTTTTACATTATAATTAGTTTTTTAATAAATTATGTAACACCCGGAAATTTTGTTTGAAGTGTCATGCGACTGGAGTTCCATACGCATGGATGGAATCATGCGACTGGAGTTCCATACGCATGGAAGTCATGCGACTGGAGTCCCATACGCATGGAAGTCATGCGACTGGAGTGTCCATACGCATGGAACTCATGCGACTTGACTGTACCATTAAGGGAGAGGGCAGCCCATTTCCCCTCCCCACACACTCATTTCAGCCATAGAAAGAAAGAAGAGAAAAAAAGAGGGAAGAGAAGAAGAAAGCTTTGTTCGAGCGGGTTCGAGAGTGCAAAATCGACGTGTAGTGGGTCAAATCAAAGCTCTACTCGACGAGATCATTTAGGTGAGTTCTAGGACCCCTCTTTTACACGTTTTTGAATGATTTTGGGGCTGGAACACATCTGAAAACCGTTTTTGGGATTTTGGGTGTTTAACCCATTTAAGTATGTATGTGTATATGTATATTTCGTTCGGGGCTTGATTCGGGCTTGGATATGCTTGAATGAGGTCATGGTATGTTTCCCTATGGATTAGAAGGGTTGATTTTGAGCTCAAATGAGGTTTGGAAGGGTTTGGAGGTCGAAAGTCGCGGCTGCAGTTCGTGAGGAACTGCAGTCTGCGCCCAGTTAGGGCTAGGCGACTGAGGGACTACTAAGGGACGATTGAGGTTCAATCGCACGACTGAGGTTCAATCGCACGACTGGGGGTCCAGTCGCACGACAGGTCATACGACTGAGAGCCAGTCGCATAGGTGTTCAGTCGCATAGCTGTTTGATCGCACGACTGAGAGCTCAGTCGCATAGGTCCATTCGCTTAGTGTCCAATCGCACGATTGAGGGTCCATTCGCACGATGGAGGTGCAGTCGCATGGGACTTCATCCGCATTAGTCCAATCGCCTGGTGTTCAGCCGCATGGAGGCCATGCTACTGAAGGGTGTCCAATCGCCCAAATAGGCTGTTGTGTACGAGGAGAGGCATAGCTTAATTACTGACTTTCGGGAAAAGAGAAGGGGTAAGTAATGATGTGATAGTCCCCGTAAGTACATGTAAGGTGGTCGTCGAGGCTTTAGAAGTTATGTTGGGCATGATAATGATAGTGTTGCATGTTAAGCATGATGTATGTTATGTTAAGTATGAAGTTACCATGATAGATGGTGATGACTGATGACTGGTAAATATCGATGTTCCTTGCTTCGAAACGTGTTTATCTTTCCGTGGCTTTATGTGTTATGACTAATAAATGTAATGAAAGTATAATGTAGCGTAAAGTGAAAAATAATGAAAGAGGAACGTAATGAATGAATGCATGCATTAATTAACGATGAACGAACGTAAGGCTTGTAAGCATATGTATGAGGTGAGCGACTCTGTGTCGCAACAGACTTGAATGAGATCCTTGTCGCGTACTCCGGTACTGTGTCATTCTTCGGACATGAGTCGGGGGTTTGTATACCAGGCCCTGACACAGTATCAGTCTTCGGACATGAGTCGGGGGTATTGCATGAGACGAGATAGTGAGGTGAGCAACTTTGTGTTGCAATAGACTCAGATAGAGTTCAATCCAGGTGATTAACCCGGATGGGATCTTTGTTGTGTATCTCGGTGCTGTGTCAGTTTTCGGACATGAGTCGGGGGTTTGTGTACAGGCCCGGCACAGCATCAGCTTTCGAGCATGAGTCGGGGATATTGCATGAGACAGGATCTAATTGAATGGGTAGAGGATCGTATGCTCCGGTACCGTGTCAGTCTTCGGACATGAGTCGGGGGTTTGTTTACAGGCCCCGACAGTATCAGTCTTCGGACATGAGTCGGGAGTATTACGTGAGTTGATGAATGAGAAAGATTATTATGAAAGAAAGAAAAAGTCTGAAACGGACGAAGTTAACGAACGTAATGAAAGTTAAAGAACGAACGAATGAAAAAAATGAACGGAAGGAAATAATGATAACGTATGATACGGGATCCTGTCACTCGACCTCAGTAATCATGGCTGCGTGCCATGAAAGGGTAAAGTTTGACAGGATCTAGTTAGAAGTAAAAGATAAAGAAGAATGAATGAAAGAATAGAAGATGAAGATAATAATGATTGTATTATCTATGTGTACGTATAAAGTAAATAACGGTTTTAACGAAAGTAAAGTATGTTTTATTTAAAAACTAGAACTCACTCAGCAACGCTGACTTTTGATGTGTTTCCAGTTGGCAGGTATGTTGCTGAGGATGGCACGGGGCTACTACTCAGTTCTTTGGATGACATCCATTTATATAACGCTTTTATGATGTAATGCAACAATATTTATTTTGTAATTAATACAATGTATTATTTTGCAAAAACTATTATGATGAAATAAGATGTCTTTTTACCGATTCCGCTGCGATGTTTAATTAAAGTTAATAGAAATGTACGTTTTAGTGCGATGATGACCAGCTGTAAGCGTCCCGAGAACGGGGCCTTACAAATTAAGTAACATAACTTTTTATCATGTTATTTCTACAAAGACAGTTCCTTATAAAAAGATTTTTCTAAAAAAGAAAACTATTTTTATGTAATATTTTAAAATTGATTTTTAAAGTAATTTTTTATAAGCAAAAATAACTAAAATAGAAAGTTATAGTGAGTAAATTTAAAAAAAAAAAATTAAAATGTAGTTTTAAAATAAAATGTTTAATTTATCTTTGAAAAAATAAAAAAAATTAAAAGTGTTATATTATTGTTTTATTACTTATGACTATTACTTATACATTATTTCAATCATATCATATTTTTAATATATCGTTTTATAATTAATAAATTTTAGAGTAAAATGTTATTTCGTCCCTGATGTTTTATTAAATTTACCATTTCAATTCCAAAACTTTTTTACCATTTCAGTCACTATAATTTACCAAATGTTGCCATTTGCATCAACTCAACTAACTCCATTAAGTTCTCAGTTAATATGATGGCTATTTAGTCTTTTTCAAGTCGTAATTATCCAATTTCAATAAAATAATCAATTAACCTTTATTAAAACAGAAAAACATATGAAGTGACTAGTGAGACCAGACGTTTCGATTTAAAAGTTTCGATTAACTCTACATTTGTTGTTCAATTGAGGTTGCTGTGAGATTTCAATTGATTTAATGTTTTGTTCAAAAGTGCACCGTTGTCAATGATATATATTGTTGTCACATTTTGTTTGATGGATGTCTATTGTTGTTACGTATACATGACAATATCATATCTCAATCGAACAAAGCGTGAGAACAGCAGACATCAATAGATCTCAATCGAATAAATGTACATGTTAGAACAAAATATAAAGATTAATGAATTTCAAAATATACCCCAATCGAACAACATGAGTTAAAGTTAATCGGATATTTTAAATCGAATCGCTCGGTCTCACTAGTCTCTTCATATGTTTTTTTTAATTGAATATTAATTGATTGATTTATTTTAGTTGGATAATTAAAGTTTTAAAAATACTAAAATACCCTCACTAGTATCTTCATATTTAACGGAAAATCTTAACGAGTTAGTGAAGTGGATGGAAAATGATAATATTTGATAAACTACAGTGACTGAAATGGCAAAAAAAATTTCTTTGGCCTGAAATGACAAATTCAACAAAACGTCAGGGATGAAAATAACTTTTACTCTAAATTTTATTTTATTTAATATTTTATTTTTTCAACCTGTGTTACACGGGTTACTAATGCTAGTATAAATATAATTGACTATGGTTGTGGCATGTGCACTGTGCTTTTACTTTTGTTTATCATGAATTCTGTCATAAATATTATCTTAGATCGAGCTCGGTTTAAATATTGAAAATGAACTCGAATAGGCTCGTTCTAATTTGTGTACAATACAAACAACGAGCTACAGCTCGACTCGAGCTCGTTTACGGGATAGATAGTATAGATTAAGTTGAAGCTTGAGCTCGATTTGTTGCACTTTTTGGTGTCCTTTGTTCCATTAAGGACCGCATGAAGTTCGAGATCGATTACGGTTGTCTTTTTCACTAAATATTAGTGGGCTCGTTAAGGGTCACGAGGCTTAGCAATCCTCGAATGCAAGGTTCGAGCTCGGGATCGACAACTAATCGAGTCATACTTCAGGCTCGAGATTGGGCTCGAGCTTATCTAAGATCGGCTCGTTCGATCTTTTTAGGAGTCAATCTCGAGTAGCTCTCGAGCCGGCTTGTGTCGTTTACACTCCTACCCTTACATATGACACAGGCTCGATCTTATTAAACTTATGACAAATCTGTGGTTTCTTTGTCGTTCGCTTGCTGCTGACTCGGGTTAGAATTTAACTCTGGATGTGACCCACACCTTTTGTACGTGTTGGCACCCGAAACATATGAATAAATGATTAGCTCGTACCATAGATTTATGCCTATATGTATATATATGTCTTTGTTAGCATGTTCAAGTGTGACTTGAAAATCACGAGCCTAGTTTATGAGTTCCATTACATGGTCTTCGAGGTTGTTTCATATTTATAATTAGTTTAGATACCCGTATGTTACACAGGTTGAAATAAAATATATATAAATTAGGTTATATATATGTATAATATAACATATATTATAGAAACATATCAATGAAATTTTTATATATCAAAAATATTTATGTTATAGGATAAAAAAATTTATTATTCATAAATATTCATAAAGCTCTTTATATACAACTAGTTTTAGTAAACCCGTGTATTACACGGGTTGAAAAAATAAAATATTAAGTATAATAAAAAAATATAAAACTATATAATAAGGTATTATATCATTGGAATTACATATAAGTAATAACTATATTTAATAAAATAATCATATGAACTTTCTAATTTTTTTTTGTTTTTCAAAGATAAATTAAATATTTTGTTTAAAAATAATGTTTTAAAAAAAATTGTTTTTAAAAATGTCATTACTATAACTCCTGTTTTAATTATTTTATTTTATTTAAAAATTACTTTAGAAAAACTAATTTTAAAATATTACGTAAAATAATTTGATTTTTTAGAAAAAAAATTCCTTTTATAAAAAATTATTTTTATAAATAAAATTAATAAACATATCTCTTTCTTAATTTATTAAAAACTAATTATAATGTAAAAATATAAAATGTATAATATTATTAATAATTAATGCAGTTATTTAATAAGAAAGAAAAGCGGGAAAAGTTTGATTACAATGAATGTGGTGCTGACACGTGTCACACACATTTACTCTTTATTATAATAAGAAGATTTAAAAATTTTAGTTTTAACAATAGTTAGCTACAAATTAAGTTATATTTTAATAAAATTTAGTCTCATTAAAGTATTTCAATGAAACCTTATATATTTATAGAAAGCAGTTAAGATAATATTGTATTAATTAGCATTTATTAAAGATTTTTTTTAAATTAAGATTTTACCAAAAATTATAAATTTGTTGTGGTGAAGACATTTGCACAATCCCTGTTAGTTTCCCTACCACAGGTGGTGCCTAGGTGTAGATGATATAGACGTATTAGAAAATGATCATGTGACTAATAGTTATTTTACTTTATTAGTATAAATAATCACCACATTGTCATTGAGTTGCAACATCCAATATTGTGTAAGATCATATCTCACACGTATAACTCAACAATGTTATAATGTAAGAGACTTGTAATGTTTCTTGTCTAGTAGAGTGTCATTATAAAATCAGATGTAACACTTTCTAAAAGCTAGATAATGAATTTATACAGCCGATGAAAAATTAAAAAGAAAGTATCATGGTGTGTATCTGTTAAACATTTTATTTTTGATGGGTATAATTTTCACTCGTTTTCCTCTAGCTTTATGTGAATATACATTCAATATTATTTTATTGTTAACAAAAAAGTAACATGGTGTGTTAGGTAACACTCATCTTTGTAAAACGGCTCTTACACTTTGTTGATCAATGGATAAATCATATATCTACTAGCAAGTCACTACACGGACAAGCAAACAAAAAATTACATAATCAAACTGGATTTTATAACTAAAGCACTCTTACGTTGTAATTTATATTCACAAATCACAAACTTTGGACAAAAAGTATATGTAATTATTGTTATTATTATATATAGGGTTTAAGTTTTACTATGGGAAAGATACATAACTAACCAGTTTATTTTTAAAACGAAGCTACGATAAATAAAGTATCAATGCTCATAGTTAGGTATGTGAAACTTGTAACCTAAACGAACTAACCCATGTCAAAAATGGAGCCACGTCTAATGAGATATTCATAGGCGAAGTTACGTATTTGAAACTTGCAAAGATATGAAAATTAAGAAGATAAATGGGGAACTTTCCCATACAAATAAAGAATGGAACTTTAGGGAGCGTTTGGTTGGAAGGAATGGAATGGAATTGAATGAAATTGAGAAACTAATATAATTTTCAAGTAAAATTATGTTTGAGTGGGGAATGAAATATAAAATCGAAGGAAATGTTTCACCTCAAATTCGCTTGTGGGATTTTACAATCCCTCCATCTAGAGAGGGAATTTGAAATCCACAACCAAGTAAATTTGAGATGAAATTTTACCTTGGGTTTTACTATACCTGGCAAAATGGGCGGGTCGGGTCGGGTATCGGGTCAAGACGGGTTTGGGTTAGAATGGGCTCGGGTCAGAACGGGTTGTGTCAAAAACGGGTCAGGATGGGCTCGGGTCAAGATGGGTTCGGGTCAAGATGGGTCGGGTCAAGATGGGTGGATCAAAAATTAAAAAAAAATTTTGATTTTTTCAACAAACACCATAAAAATATATAACTACAAATAAAAGTATTTAAAGCATTGATAAAACTCCCATATAAAATAGTAAACTAAAAGTATTTTATCTTTTATCATACAAAAGATGCATATCATTGAAGTTTCTACCAAAAAGATAAAAATGTAAACAATATAATAAAAACCAATGAAACTCTATCGTAACATTTCATCACTAACGACAACACTTCATCACCTGCAACAACACTCATCACCTATCACAATTCAAAATTACAATTAAGAAAATTAATCAAACCTCAATATACAAAATTAACAATATTTGAAGTGTGTAAAGAATGGATATTTGATATTACCTAAAAGTTGCTACTATCATAAGTCGAAATCAACGATTCATATCTTCTACATATTCTTCTCCATCTCGTTTTCGTTCTCGTTTCATCTGAATATACAAAAAGTAAAATATGTATGATTTACTATTAACATTACATATAAACATAAAAACACGTGCATATTTAAATTATAAAGATTAAAAAAACCTTAATTCATACCTTCTAAATCAAACAACACGATCACGAGTACATAACAATGGAACCACTATGCGGAGGCGGTATAACTCGAAAGTTCAACACCTTTTCCTCAAAACCCAATTTCATCGACATAGTGGGCCGTCAGTGCCATAATCCATCCGTTATGATGAACTCCATAAATCAGAAGTCAAACATATTCTACTATTTACCTTTGTAACTCATCTTTAAGAATCGTTTTCTCTCTATCATAAATTTTTGGACATCCGACTTGCAGTGTTTCTTGTTATGGGAATCGCATCACGATGTAAAAACGTATGCAAATCTCTTGTTGCCTCAAGTTCAACATAACTGAAAGGGTAGTTATGTTTAATGATCGAATATGCTAGTTTCTCCCTATACATCGCTGATCCAGAGGGGCACGTTTTTTTGGTTGACCGGGTTCATCAAGATCAAAAACACTTCGGATATGTCGCTTCATGTTAGATGTTCCTGATTTTGGATTGGCACTATACACTTTTCCACAGGCATACAACTTGCCTTTTATTCCCATCAGGTCCAACTGGTAGTTTTTCAAAATAATCCAAACTTTAGAATGAGTCTTACTCGAACAAAAGAACTTACTATCATCAAAATCAGTGTTATTCGAAATATTGATGTCTGCTACAAATAAACAAACCATAAGATTAAATCCATATATTAAATCCATACAAATAAACAAACTGTTAGGTCTAGATTGTATAGGGCTAGATCAATTTTGTATAGGCTTAGTACTTGAAAATCAAGTCTTGTAATTAACATTTGTAACAGTCAAAATATATATATATGTGATTTTAATCTATAGGTTAACCCCATATATGTATGTGTGTTGATTTGTGTCTTGACAGGAAAAACAATTTACTTGGATGGATTTACTGAATTGACCAAGTGTAGGAAACATCTACGGATGAACAACTTTGTTAATCCGTAGATATGTTTCTTACAAGACCAAATGACAAAGTACATGTTCCTGCGGATGATAAATACCTGAAGTGAAGACTCCTACGGAAGAAAGAATTTCCTACGGAAGAACCTTGCTACGGAAGACTAGTCATCTACGGAAGAACAAATGTTCTGCGGATGAGAAGATTGCTGAGGAAGAACATTATACTTGTGCGATTACAACTCCAGAAGCAAACAAGTCAACACAATCAATAACATCCCGAGAGATCCGGTTTTCTTAACCGCTCAAATCATCTATAAATATGTCCTAGGTTTCACATCTGGGCGAACACAATCAATCAATATACGGCTGTCAAGAGTTCATTGTGCAACCCTAATTGCCGTCACATCAACATCAAACTCATTCGATACACAGAATTCGATAGTTCATAGTCCAGTCATTATTCTTTGTAATCATTACATTATAGTTAATGAAATACATTGAATTATTAATAGATTTCGTGTTTATTGTGTTTCTGTGGTTGTGTTCATCATTGATCATAATAAACAATTAAACGTCAATTAGTGATAATTCCGCGATCATTAAATTGATTTATTTTAATACTGATAATTCCTGAATTGCGATCCTTGGATTCACAGGTGGTATCAGAGCAGTTGGTGCTCATGATTTAGATCAATTGATCTATCAGTATTAAAATTGTTTAATTGATTTTCAAACAATTAAATCACGCTGATTTTTCAGCAAGCACTCTCTCATTGCTTGTTTGATTTAGATCTATATTCAAATCAATTGAATACTAGATCTGGGTCTTTGATAGATCTGTCATTTTCCGCTTTTGAGTTTTATTGATTCGTTTGAATTAAACATGAGTAATTTTGGAGGAGGATCTATCAACCACCAAAGTTAAAACAAAAGCTGATTTTAAATCCTGAAGATCAAGTTCAGGAATCATGTGAACTACACAGATTCTGACTTGTGGGAGTCCATCACACAAGGTCCTTATATTCCACCCACTCTTGGCCGGATTATAATGACAAAAATCAGCCATCAGCACTAAGGACTTGCCACCCTGATGATGTCAAGAAGGTCAAAGTCGATATTAAAGCATACCTTTGCTTATATGGCTTTACCTGAAGAAATCTTGATCAGGTGCGAGAACTATAAACAGCCATTCCCTGTGGAAGATACTTCACACTCTCTGTGAAGGAGTGATGAGATCATAAGCATAAGGAAAACACCCTTAGATCACAATATGAAACTTTTCATCATATTGAGGGTGAGTCAATCCTCAGCAACTCCATAGATTTATGCAACTTGTTACGGAGATAACATCTTGGAGTTGAAATATACAACTGAGGAACTTAACAAGAAGATGCTCCATACTTTGCCTGAAAGTTGGAAGCAAACCGCTCCAGTTTCAAGAACACCATTGATCTCAAGACAACTGGTCTAGATACATTGGTTGCTAAAGTAGAAGCACTTGAACTGGATGAACAATCAAGAAACAAGAGTGTGAGAACTCATGTCTCACCTATCACTTCAAGGAAACAAAGAATGCTGGAAGTGCATTTATTCTAATAATGAAGATAAACTCTTGTGCTTTGAGTGAGACGAAGAAGTAAGTTTTTATGCCTCCAAACCCACTAAAAGTCATCTCAGAGTAAAAATCAAAAGGAAAAGCTAAATCTACAGAGAAAAGAGAGCCATCATCAACACAAATTCAGAACCAATAACTGTGATATTGGATTCTGAAGAACAAAAAGCAGCCTTTGCAGCTTTTAGTTCTAGTTTTCAAGCATATCTTGGAAGTTCCCTACCCCAAACATCTGCCAACAAGATTTGGAGGAACTCCCTCCTGATGTTGTAGAAGAGATGGATCTACAATGGCAGATGGCGATGATTGCTTACAGAGCCAAGCAATATCTTCGACGAAATAAAAATCTGGCAGCAGCAAAAAACATCAAAGATTGAGTTGATAAGTCTCAAGTCAGATGTTACAATGCAATCTCTATGGTCACTTTTCTAGAGAATGCAACCAACAATCAACTCCACAGCATCAGCAGCAGCAGCACCACATCAGCAGCAAACACCTATCAGAATCAGCATCCAACCTCTCAAAGATCTTACATAGACAACCTCAGCTCACATCCCCACCAGCCACAAATACATCAGCAGGACCAAGCAACTCTAAGGAGACAGGTCTGATCATACTTCAGGATGGAACATGTGACTGGAGCCTGTATGAGAAGAAGTGATAGAGGAGAATCAAGCACTGATGGCACATATGGAAAACAAAGTCCCTCCTATGGCCAGAGAGGTAAAAGACAGGTTATGTTCATCAACATGTGTTGAGGAAGTTGAGAGATATAGAGTTCATGCTCAACAATTGGCTGATAAAATAAAAGAAACTATTTTTTTAAATGAATCACACTTAAGAGAACAAAAGATATATCAATCAAAATAAACTCTTTACAAAAGATTTAGAAAAATATGTTTCTGAAAACTACAACCTAAAAGCCCAAGTTGAGCATCTGACCACTTCCTTAACAAAATCCATGGCTGATCATGCATCCACTGAAGTGAAACTTCAGAAGTTTCAACTATCATCTCAGCATATGAGAAGTTGCTAAATTCTCATATTGAATCAAAGAACAGTACGGGTTGGGTTATAATGCTGTTGCACCACCTGTTAATGATAACTACACACCTTTACCTGATACAATGACTAACAATTTGTCAATCATTTTGTGCAAAGCACCAAAGTTGACATCAAAGATAGTCAACAAACAACATAAAGCTGAGATGAGTGAAACTGAATCTACTGAATCAGAATCACTAAATATAATGAATCAGATTTAGATAACTATGATGACCTGGATGATTCTGATGAACATGATACTGATCAACTGAACATTGGTAAGAATGTTCAAGTTGAAACTGGTCTTCCCGAGTCCTTGAAGAATCAAAGTTGCAATACCCCCGCCAAAGCAACGAATATGCTGAAGACATTTGCAAGAGGATTGCTGAACTTAATGAAGGATTACAAGAACTTGCATCTTCACAAGACTGATAGCTGCAGATCAAGCACAAAGGTACCTTTGTCATCTCCTGATAAAGGTAAGAAACATCGAACAAGAATCCTCAGAAAGCACCAACTGAAGAATCCGAGAACCCTGCGGAAAACGAATGAGGATTCCGTAGAACATCTGCGGAAAGCAAAATCTGCCAAGTCGTAAATCATCTGCGGAAGACAAAAACCACTGAATCCGCAGAAAAGCAAAGGAAAAGAGAAGCTGATCCAGCGGACAAGGTAACAGAGAGCCTCACACACATGCAAAGAAAAGGAAAATATGAATCAACAAATGGCGGCCAAAGGCAAACAAGTAACAGCTGATGCTCCAAACAAAAACAAGAAGAAATCAACTGAAGCTTCAGCGAATGAAAAAAGAACACAAAAGAAGGCTGAATCTGAAGAAAATTCAGAAAAATATTGCAAATGGTGTGATATGAAGAATCACAATACTGATGAATGCTATTTCAGCAGCTATTGTTCCATTTGCAATATGAACAATCACATGACTGATGATTGTTTCTTCAACAAACCTGTGCCATTTGTGACAAAATAACCATTCCACTCAGGAATGTTATTTTAATAAGAAGAACAAGAAAAGAGCAAAAAGAAGTCACAAGATACATCATCTGAATCAGATTCTCAAGCCTCAGAAAGTGACAAAGAAACAAAGATTCAGAAAGAACAACAAAAGTCAAAGAAAAGACCCTCTGCTGCGGAAAAGACTTTGAAAAAGAAAGCACCAATACAGTCTAAGACACCTCACAAAAGGTGGATTTGACAGATAAACAAAGTGAAGCAGCAGATGGTTTCTTTGATAACTTTGCTAAAGGAACTCCTGTGTCTCAATCAAAGCAGAAAGATGAAGAAACTTTCAAGTCTACAGGACTCTCTTCAAAGTTAAAATACAAACCAAAACAAGCCAAGTTGAAGAATGACTCGAATAAGCTTGAAGATACTCAGAAACCTGAAACATCTTCAACAGAATCATCCTCACAACCATCACATCAAAAGAAACAACTAATAATGAAACTTCAAGATTAATTCATGAAGGAGTAACTATAGTTGACACATCTGGCAAATCCAAGACAATTAAGCCTTGGGTTGTCAAGACTAACTAATTTCTTTTTGTGTGCAGGAACAATCATGGAGAGCTGACAACAAGTGGTATGTTGACAGTGGTTGTTCCAGACATATGACAGGCAACTGTGCACTTCTCCATGACTTCAAACATAAACATGCCTCTTATGTGGCATTTGGTGGGGATAAGAAGGGAGGTAAAATTGTTGGTGAGGAATGGTAACTAACGGTGTGTTAACATTTGAAAAAGTAAATTACTGTGAAAATTTGCAGTATAATTTACTTAGTGTTTCCCAAATTTGTGATCAAAATTATTTAACACTCTTTGATAACACTAACTGTTACATTCTTAAGCCAGGGTTTACAGTTCCAGCAGACTGGATACTTCTTAAAGCATCAAGAAAAGGCAACACATATATTGGATATGAACAACACAGCACTCACAGATCATGAGACATGCCTGCTGTCCAAATCTTCGGAAGATGAATCTCAATTGTGGCATAGAAGGCTTGTCCATTCCAACATGAAGAACATGAATAAATTGATGAAAAATGACTTAGTCATTGGATTACCAAAGAAAGAATTTTATTGTTCTAATCACTGTTCTTCCTGTTATAAAGGAAAACAACACAGAGTGTCTCATAAATCCAAAACAATCAACACAAACACTACACCACTCAAATTGCTTCACATGGATCTCTTTGGTCCAACCAATGTGCTGAGCATTGGAAAAAGGCAATATTGTTTGGTGATAGTTGATGATTTCACTAGATTTACATGGGTCTTTTTCTTAAAACATAAAAGTGAAACATCTGAAACATTAAGGACTTTGTGATCAAGATTGAGAATCAACTTGATTTAAAAGTTAAAATTTTTAGGAGTGACAATGGAACTGAATTTGTTAATGCTGATTTGGATTCTTTTTGCAGGATAAAGGAATAGCTAGACAATTCAGTGCCCCAAGAACTCCACAACAAAATGGAGTGGCTGAAAGGCGAAATAGAACACTGATAGAAGCAGCCAGAACAATGCTAGCTGATTCTCAGTTGCCCATTACATTCTGGGCAGAAGCTGTGAATACAGCTTGCAATGTTCAAAATAGAACTTTGATAGTCAAAGAACATAATAAAACACCTTACGAACTCTTATTTAAAAGAAAACCTTTTATAGGATATCTTAGAGCTTTTGGGTGTCATGTGTCCGTGTTAAATACTAAAGAACAATTGGGAAAATTTTCTGAAAAAGCCTATGATGGTTTCTTTGTTGGATATTCATCCACTTCTAAATCATATAGGGTGTACATTCCAGAACATAACATAGTTGAAGAGACTCCCAATGTTTCTTTTGATGAATCCATGTTTACTACCAATGTAAAAGGATCATCTTGGTTATTTGATATAGATGCATTAACTGAATCATTTAACACTGGTTATTTGATCAACGCAGGTGCTGCGGATACATGTTATCCCTTTGTGCCCCCAAGTGTGAATGAAGTGCCTTTAACAGCTGACCCACCAAGAGCACAAGTGTCACCTGGACCACAGCAGAGATCAAGTCAGCAGCATGAAGCTACTTCTGGAGAAGTAAACTCTTCATCCCCAGCACATGTAAATTCATCAGCAGATGTTCCCACATCCGTAGATATAAATACTGGTGCAACTACTGATGCTAGAGATGGAGAGGAGGTATTCACTCAACAACCATTGCAAGCTGACCAACATTGTTCATCTGTGAATGGTGATGTACCTCCTACGGAAGTACAAAATGCCTCCATCGATGCTGCAGTTCCTCCTACGGAAGAACAAAATACTGCTTCCGTAGAACCTCCTGCGGAAGAACAAAATACTGCCTCCGTAGAATCTTCTGCGGAAGAACAAAATGCTGCTTCCGTAGAACTTCCTGCAGAAGAAAAAGCACCCAATCAAACACAAGCTGATCCGAACGACCATGAGCCTTTTGATTATTTCATTGACTCAACTTCTCAGCTGACACCTTCTTCTTCAATGGGTTTCACTAACTTGGACTCCACAGTTCAAGTTGATGCTGTCTCAACACGCAGAGTACACAAGTCTCATCCAACAGACAATATCATTGGGGACCTGCATGCTAGAACCACAAGGAGCAAAGGAGGTGTGGCAAACATTTGTTTGTTCACCTGCTTTTTGTCCCAAACAGTTCCTGCAAACATTACAGCTGCACTAAAAGACAACAGCTGGATTGAGGCTATGCAAGAAGAGCTACAACAATTCAGAAAGCAGAAAGTGTGGACTCTTGTAGATCTGCCTACGGGTCAACATCCAATTGGCACAAGATGGCTTTTCAAGAACAAGCTGGATGACAGAGGTATCATAGTGAGAAACAAGGCTAGACTTATTGCTCAAGGATACACTCAGGAAGAGGGAATAGACTATGATGAAGTCTTTGCTCCAGTTGCAAGGATTGAAGCTATACGAGTCTTCCTCGCTTATGCAGCTTCAAGAGGTTCACCGTCTATCAGATGGATGTGAAGTGTGCTTTCCTTTATGGGAAAATTGATGAAGAAGTCTATGTGGCTCAACCCCCTGGTTTTGAAGACCCTGATTATCCACATAGGGTATACAAGCTTGATAAAGCTTTGTATGGTCTTCATCAAGCACCCAGAAAGTGGTATGATACCCTATCATCCTTCCTGCTGAAGAATGGGTACAAGAGAGGAACTATTGATCAGACACTCTTTCTCAAACAAGAACATCAAGATCTTTTGGTGGTTCAAATATATGTTGATGACATCATATTTGGATCAACCAACAAGAAGCTGTGTCAAAGCTTTGAAGACTTAATGAAATCTGAATTTCAGATGAGCTCCATGGGAGAATTGACTTTCTTCCTTAGCTTACAAGTTCATCAGAAATCAGATGGCATTTTCATCAATCAAGAGAAGTACATTCATCAAATCTTGAAGAAGTACAATCTTGCTGATTCCACTTCATGCAAGACACCAGCATCAACTATAGACAAGATTGTGCCTGACCCTGCTGGCAAATCCGTAGATCAAAGATTGTACAGATCAATGATCGGTTCATTAATGTACTTAACTGCTAGTAGACCTGACATCATGTTTGCTGTTTGTGTTTGTGCCAGGTACCAATCTGACCCAAAGGAGTCACATCTGACTGCTGTAAAAAGGATTTTCAGATATCTGAGAGGCAAACCTGCATTGGGACTTTGGTATCCCAAAGATGGAGATTTTAGCCTCTACTCATACTCAGATAGTGACTATGGAGGGTGTAACAACAACAGAAAATCCACAACTGGTGGATGTCAATTTTTAGGACCAAGACTTGTTTCATGGCAGTGCAAGAAGCAAACAAATGTATCTGTATCCACGGCTGAAGCAGAGTACATAGCTGCTTCAGCAGGTTGCTCTCAAGTACTTTGGTTGCAAAACCAATTACTTGATTATGGTTACAATTTCCTTCATACACCAATTCATATTGATAATTCAGCTGCTATGTTTATAACTGCTAACCCAGTTCAACATAGTAAAACAAACATATAGAAATCAGATACCATTTTCTGAGAGATTGCTCTGAAAAGGGTCTAATCAAGTTAGTCAAAGTAGACACAACCACTCAGCTTGCTGATTTGTTTACTAAAGCATTTGATTCTGTTAGATTCAATTTTCTGATAGAATCTTTAGGGATGATTAACTTAGAATAAATCAACAAAAGCATATGATTGACTTTGTGAAGAGTAATCGTTGAGGATAACTTAAGTGTCTGTTAGAACATCTATACATGCATTATATATGGGAAATGATAGTAGACTATACTTGGCTATTAAACAAAAACTCAATCTGACTTATATCATCCTGATATGTGAGTAGGTTCAACTTGAGTGGAAACAAAGCTAAGAGCATGCCAAACTAAAAACATGAGGTAACTGTCTGTGAAGATTCCATTTGAGAATCAAGAAGGTATGTTCTCTCCTGATGTGATCAAATCACTTATACAAGCACACTATGTAAAATACTTTATAATATTCTATCTTTGCAAAGTCTCCCTCTGTTTTGTGTGAACAAAGACCTGGGAATGTGATTAATAAGTGTGATCTTCATTCTCCCTCTGTTTTGTGTCAACAAAGACCTGGGTTAAAGTTCAACTCTGTTTTACGAAAGTAAAGACCTGGTGACTATGAAGATCATATTTCAGCTCTAAAAAGGAATCACTTGTGATCCATTGAACATCAAGCTCAAGAGCTATAACATCAAAGCATTCATGAGACTGAACATTGTCTCAAGATAGAACTTATAACTTAATGTACATAGTCATTAAGTGTGGAATGTAGTGATTTGCCTCACCTACGGAAGACATACTCTAACGATATTTGAATGTGGGACTCATGATTGCTACTGATTAACAAACTTCACAACATGATAAATTGCATGCCTAGTTGATACAACACTCATGTTTGAATTTAAGTGGATTTATATACTTGCAATCAGATATGTGTTGAATCAACTAACAACATCAGCAGAAGCCAATTTATAGTATGATCCCTCTATATATATATGCATGCATGTACCTGTTTGACAGATGCTTAATTGTTATCTCAACAGAATTTCTCTCATTTAGAATGTCATAAGCCTGTCATGCCTGTTCACAACTTAAATTTATGATGAATGCAACAGTTTCACATTAATCACAAATTTAGGGGGAGTAGTTCATGCATGAAAAACAAACAATAAAAGCTGATAATTGATCTGAATTATTTTGAAGGAATTGGAACTTGAGCACTAACTTGAATACAGGATACAGGAAACTTGCTTCCCTGTACTTAATTGCCATGCAAATAAAGTCAACAATGTCCAACATCAACATTTGATTCTACTCTGTAGATATCATACATTTAAAGTTCTCAAAACTTTAAGTTCCGCAGAAGTTTCAGTAATACTTCTCATCCGTAGAAGTAACAGTGAAAATTCTGCATCCGCAGAAGTCACAGTAATACCGCTCATCCGTAGAAGTATTATGTGATTTCTGATTCAGCAGCAAAACAAGCAAAACAAAACAAATGCATTATTTGAACTTACATCCAATGTAAAGTTCCGCAGATGTTGACATCCGCAGAAGTTAAGGTTCCGCAGATGTTGACATCCGCAGATGTCAAGGTTCCGCAGATGTTCTGCGGAAGAAATAATGCATACTAAACACTTGGAATAGGGAAAGGAATAAATGAAAGTGGGCACAACATAGGAATAAATGAAAGTGGGCCCAACATAATGTGAGCCCAACATAATTAATAAAAGATGTTAATTATGTTCGACTATAAATAAGGTGTCTGACTCTTAAAATTCATTCTCACTTTTACAGAGCACTTTTTCAGATTAACCTAGAAAATCGCACTTTTTCCCCCTTTTCAAAATTTCAAAATATCAACATTATCCAGTAACCGATTACTGTTACTGCAAAGGTAAATCATGTCTTAAACATCAATACGGAACTGGTTAATCGATTATTGTCATTCAAACGATTCAACTGAGTGGTTTCTAACTTGATTTTCTTTGCAGATGGCAAATAGATTTGCTAAGGAGCATAATGTGTGCGCATTCTTGAACGCTGATGATCCAGCAGCGGAAGGATGTCGAGATATCATCAGATATCTACGACGATCCAGGCTCTTCTACGCCTTGACGGCTGAGCCTGTGATCCATCAGGCGCACATAATCGGATTCTGGAATTCAGCACGAGTGGAAGAACAAAACGATGAGGAAGTAATTGTGGCTGAGATTCTGAGTCGGCGGCTTCGAATCACTGAAAGCACCATAAGAAGATGTCTGGAACTGGGAGATAGAGAAATGGGGAACCCAGATGTATTCGAGAATGAATACATTGAAAAGGTATTTAACCTCATGGGTTACGATGGTGATTACGAGAAAGGTGAAATCAAGAAGGGTAGATTGTGCAAACCATACAGATTCCTGTGTCACACCTACCTGAAATGCATGTCGAACAGGAAATCGGGACTAGATAGATTCTCTCGGCATATATCATCCGGAATTATTGGAGTGTTCGAGGGGAGAACTTACAACTATGCCAAATACATCTTCAACTGCATGAGTGAACAAGTCAAATTGCAGAAGAATGACAAGATGTATATGTTCCCAAGATTCCTACAACTGATAATCAACTCAGAACTTCCGGGGTTGAATAGAGTTGGCGATGTGTTTGTTCAAGCACACCTGAGCAAATCAGTGCTGAACAAACTTAGTGGAAAGTATGAAGGACCGGATATGCCAATGTTCGCTCATGTTATAGATCCGCAAGCTGACATGCCACAAGAGTTGACATGGGCAGATGAAGCAGAATCATCTGCTGATTCTGCACAATCTTCTCACTCTTCACACCAAACACCACAACACCAACAGCAATCACCACTCCAATCACCACTGCTACAACATCATTCATCAAGCCAATCACCATCAAGCCTTAACACCCAACCAATTTCCCCAATTCACCACCATCAATCACCAGTACCAATATCTTCATCATCCTCTCAATCATCATCTCATCACACTCAACCATTCTCTCCACAACAAATCCAATCCCTCATACAACCACCACCAGAATCTCCCAAACATCAATCCCCGGAAAGTGCTGGAACTGAACCTATTGAGGTAACTGAGTCTGTACACTCCGTACACTCAGGAGAGACAGAATTGTTATCTGAAGCCAGCACTGTTCCTTTCTCACTAACCCACACAGAAGAACATCCTTCATCAGCTCATACCGAGCTAATACCTTCATTGGAAGATGTACAACATGCTGATGAACATGGGGAAGTTCAAGAATCTGCTCAGGATGTCACTGCTTACCATGAAGATGACTTAAGTGATAGTGACATTCCTGTGAGCAAAAGCTTTTTGGTTGCTAAGTACAACAAGCTGGTACTTAAATCCAATAAGCGAAAACAAAGAATTGTGGAGCTGTACGGGGTTATCCAAGAAAAGGATGAAGAACTGACAAAGAAGGATGCCAGTTTAAAAAGACTGAGAGAAGATGCACAATGCAACAATGAAATTATTGATGCATTGTTCCAAACAAAACGGGAGTTGGAGGCAACTTTAAAACAAGAGCAAAATGAAAAGGCCGAGCTAATAAAGCAAAAGGATCTGGAGATAGAGAGCCTGAAAAGAAAACTCTCTGATTTGAAAACAAAAGTGGATTCAAGTGCTGAACCAGAAAAACAATCGGGTAGAGCTACTAAGCCGCTGATATCCTACACCCGAAAAAGAAAATACTTTGGAGCCACACAAAAGAAACCAGAAGAAGAAAGCTCCCCAAAGAAATCAAAAGTTCCATCTCCTGATCCTACACCTTCAGTAGAAGTTTCTGCTGTGAAGATATCCTCCGGAGAAGAAGAAGAAAGTGATAAAGAGTGGGAGGAATTAACGAGGATGGAGTCTCCCACTGCTGATAAGGGTGGAAAGGCCGATGACCTTCTAACAACTGCTGATATCTTGGAAGAGAGGCCTGATTCCAGCATGTTTATGACCCTCATCAACCATGGGTTTCCGTATGACATGGTTGAGAGGATGAACAGAACAGAAATGGCCAATGCATTGAAAGAATTTGAATTTGCAAGGTTCATAATCCCAAATTGTGATTATGAAGCCTTTACCACTTTTCAATCATTGGAGAAAATAAGGAAAGATTTGGGCCACTGTGACACAGCAAAACTTTCAAAGTACAATATGACTTGCTGGTTACAGGGTCACAATTACAAGCCGCATGAACTTAAAGGTAGAACTACTGGTGAGCTGCGGAGGATGATGGAGCATGTGATGAAAGTGGAACTGGAAACGGGAGTTAAGTTCAGAACCACTGCTCCACATCCAAAAGAACAAAGCAAACTTGCTGCTGATCCAGTAACTGTTGAATCAAAAGATCAGCACAAGGAAAAGGAAAAACTCATCAGAGAGCCAAGGGCGGTGATCCCCGGAAAAGTATGGCCTCTGGGAACAACTGTTCGAGAAATCACCGAGAAAAAATCAACTCTCGTACAGTTGTATGATCATATCACAACTCCCAGTTCTGTGGAAGACAACAGGATTATGGCCTGGAAATATGATCCAGACTGGGATTGTGCAATAATCAAGAGGACATCTGGAAGGATTCAATACTTCCATGATGTGGAAGACATGCTCAGCCTTCCGGAGCAAGATATGAGAGATCTACAGAGCATCCCCATGTTCAACTACCCAATCCATCTCAGGGGGAGAGACTTCTCTGCAGCTGTAAATGGTATGAAGACCAGTTTTACTGATGATGTGCTCATGCAAGCAAAGAGAAATGATAAGGAGCACAAAAGAATGATACAAAATCAGAAAAGAAAAACAGCTGAAGTCTCATCCCTTGTAGATGATGAACTGCTGAAGAGAGTGGGATGTACCAGAAACTCACACACCATCAAATGCATCACTGGAAACCAATTCACGTGTCCTATCTCAGAATGGGGATACGTTGAAAAGAATAAAGAGATGGTGTTGCTGAGAAATGTTGAAGGGAAGAAGGGAGACAAAATAAGAATCTTTGATCCAATGGAGCTAAAGATGTTGCATCCCAGTTACACTTCATACCTTCATGACAAGTTCTTCCCAAAGCTAACAGATGAAAAAGCCCAAAATGATCTCTGCCTGTACGTGCACATGATACAAGTCATTGATAAACTGCATGCCAAGGCACACAAGAGAAGGAAACATGAGGCTGGGCTACTGAAGGGGACAACCATAGCTGAAGTGTCTGAGCTCAGAATCTCCGAAGAAGATGAATTAGAAATTGTACATAATGATAGTGTAGTGGAAACACTCACTACGGAAGAAGATGTTTTGGGCCTGAGCTATGACACATTGAAGAAGATCAGCAGGATGCAGATCAAGTACAAGTACGATGATCAGAAAACTGCTGTATCTTACTTCTACAATAAAATGATAGCAAGAGTTAAGGAGCTTGCTGTTTTGAAGGACTGATTACAAGAAGCTAAGCCTAAGGGGGAGTATTGTTAGGTCTAGATTGTATAGGGCTAGATCAATTTTGTATAGGCTTAGTACTTGAAAATCAAGTCTTGTAATTAACATTTGTAACAGTCAAAATATATATATATGTGATTTTAATCTATAGGTTAACCCCATATATGTATGTGTGTTGATTTGTGTCTTGACAGGAAAAACAATTTACTTGGATGGATTTACTGAAATTGACCAAGTGTAGGAAACATCTACGGATGAACAACTTTGTTAATCCGTAGATATGTTTCTTACAAGACCAAATGACAAAGTACATGTTCCTGCGGATGATAAAATACCATGAAGTGAAGACTCCTACGGAAGAAGAATTTCCTACGGAAGAACAACTTTGCTACGGAAGACTAAGTCATCTACGGAAGAACAAATGTTCTGCGGATGAGAAGATTGCTGAGGAAGAACATTATACTTGTGCGATTACAACTCCAAGAAGTCAAACAAGTCAACACAATCAATAACAAATCCCGAGAGATCCGGTGTTTCCTTAACCGACTCAAATCATCTATAAATATGAGTCCTAGGTTTCACATCTGGGCGAACACAATCAATCAATATACGGCTGTCAGAGTTCATTGTGCAACCCTAATTGCCGTCACATCAACATCAAACATCATTCGATACACAGAATTCGATAGTTCATAGTCATTCATTATTCTTTTGTAATCATTACATTATAGTTAATGAAATACATTTGAATTATTATAGATTTCGTGTTTATTGTGTTTCTGTGGTTGTGTTCATCATTGATCATAATAAACAATTAAACGTCAATTAGTGATAATTCCGCGATCATTAAATTGATTTATTTTAATACTGATAATTCCTGAATTGCGATCCTTGGATTCACACAAACCATAAGATTAAATCCATATATCAAAACCAGTGTTATTCGACATACTTGCCAATTATTGTTGAATTTCCTACTTTGAATTTCCTATTTTATGAACAATATGCTACTTTGAGTAGACACTAGACCTAGAGATAAAACCAACAGCCCACTATCCATATATCAAAATCGGCATAATGTATACTTGGTACAATGTATACTGATTTTGATATAAAAGGCCAAACAACCCACTATCCATTTCAGAGATTAAAAAAAAAACTTTTTTCAACAGATAGATAACAAAGGTGAAGAACTAGGGTTTTGAATCCCCTCGCAACGATGAAGACGAAGAAGACGAAGAAGAAGAAAATCAAAGATTCATCACCATCGTCATCGTCGAAGAGTACTGATTCCGAATCAGGTAAATCACATATATTCGCTGAATCGTAAGGAGATGACAATTGGGAATTATTGGATTCGATCTACAATTGGGAAATTCAACACATAAACAAACAACAATCGAAACCCACCCCACAATGTCGACCTAAATTAGCACAGGCGAGCTCAAATAAGATGAAACAATCGAATCTGTGTTATTACCTTGGTTGCGAATCTGCCATTGCGAATGTTGCGATGGTGAGCAAAAATTCTTCAGATCTTGCGAGTTGCGATGGTGAATTGAGGAAGGCCGATAGTGAATTCGTTCTTCATTCTTGGCTTCTTGAAGATAGCAATGCCGCAATGATGAACGATGGGTGAAATTTTCAAGTTGAGATGGAAAGATGGGCAATGCCGCAAATCGCAATGGTGAATGATGGGTGAATCTTGACCCACATTCTATTTAGATATAAAATGCACAGCCCATACTAACCCGTTAACAATTTTTGGAGAGCCCATCCTGGCCCATTTCCTTTTTAAAATTGCCCATAAGGACCCAAAATGAATACCATGGGTTTGTTTTGCCACCATTAGGTTTTACATTTTATTACCCACTCAAACATAGTTTTACTTGAAAATTATACTAGTTACTCAATTCCATTTCATTCAATTACATTCCTTCCAACCAATCGCTCGCTCACTTAGAGTTACATGTGAGTGAAAGCCTTTTAAAATCAATGTCTCTTTATTAGTAAAGATAAATAAGGACCCTGGCACCCAAATTCGCACTCACACCGCACACAATTGTGTTTTGGGTGATGAGTGATGAGCGTTTGGATCCTGCACCTAGCACTTCACAATTTATTTATGTTTAGAGTAAATTACGCTTTTCGTCCCTGTGGTTTGGTGGTTATAACCATTTTCATCCAATAGTTTAAAAATGCCCGATTTAACCACCATGGTTGAGATTTGTCACAATCAAGTCCAAACCGTTAACTCCATCCAATGTCACCGTTAAATATTTTAATAAAGACGATAATGCCCTTGGATTAAAATTGTTACTCTTAAATTAATCACCATACCGTCACACCCTAACCCCACCCCCAGCATTATCAGACCACCACCATCACACACACATACACACACACACACAGATATATATATGTATATGTTTGTACTCTCTTAAAAACCAACGGCCAGCACCACCACCTCCACCATAACACCACCACCACGACCACCACCACTGCCACCACACCACCACCACCGCCGCCACACCACTGCCACCACACACCACCACCACCACCACACCACCACCACCACCATAACACCACTGCCACCACCACCATAACACAACTGCCACCACACACCACCACCACCACAACAACACCACCGCCCCCGAAATCAAGCCTAAATCAAACCAACGACCGCCACCACCATCCGAGTTCCTTCATGATCTGACCGGCACAACCATAGCACCAGCACAACCAACATCACACCATCACCACATACATCGGAACCATAAAAAAATTAGAAATCCTAACCACAACCCAGCCAATTTTGAATCCCAAATTCAAATCTCCATCTTCCAGATTCAAACCCTAAACCTCTTCACATTCGTACACCCCCAATCGACGCCCTGATTAAAGGTCCGGTTCGTGATTTTCAAGTGGTGATCTGTGCGATGCTTCTCAAATCCATCTACAACCTAAGATGCATCTTCGTTTGGTAGTCTCTGATGTTACGTGTATGGAGAGAGAGAGAGAGAGAGAGAGAGATGGTGGCCAACGGTGGGAGGCGGAGGCCGACGGTGGGAGGCGGAGACCGACGGTGGGAGGCGGAGACCGGCGGTGGGAGGCGTAGACCGGCGGTGGTGGTCGGCTTTGTGGTGCTTCATGGTTGACGGCTTTGTGGTGGTTCGCGGTCCGAGGTGGTGGCTGCGATGCGGTGAGGTGGCTGTGAGGCTGTGATGGTGGTTGTGGGGTGGTGGTGTGGCGGACGTTGGTTTGATTTAGGCGTTACATACACTTTAAGTCCAAGGTGGTGGTGTGGCGGATGGTTGAAGAGAGAGAGAGAGAGAGAGAGAATAGAGATAGAGAGAGTGAGTTGTGTATATATATATATATTATTAATATTATACATAGATATTGAAGTAACAGTTTAAGTCCAAGGGTATTTTTGTCTTTTTACATACACTTAACGGAAAAAATGGATGGGGGTTAGTGTCCTGGACTTAATTGTGACCGATTTTAAACCACAGTGGTTAAACCGGGCGTTTTTAAACTATTGAATGAAAATGGTTATAACTGCCAAACCACAGGGACGAAAAACGTAATTTACTCTTATTTTTATTTAATTTAAGATTTAGCTAATTTACCTTAGGAATAGAAAAGTATAAATTATAATAATGATTATTATCCATTAGATCTTATATTTAAATGTTAAGATAATTTGATGGCATAATAATAAATAATTAAAACTTTAAATGATAAACCAAGAGTATTTTACTCTTAACAAGATTATTTTACTCTTAACCCATTTTCAAGTTCCAACATTTTTAGAACACTCGTAACTTTTACATATAACATTATTTTTTTTAAATTACACCATAAAAACAAGTGTTTTTATCTTTAAAATGCGTATAATGTTGATATATAAAAAAAAGTTATTTTCATGTTATTTAAGCTAATTGTGTAATATTCGTCAAATTATTATGTAATATCAAGTAATATATTTATGATTTGTTATCCTTAGAAAAATCAAATTATTGTGTCTAATGCTAATCATTGTGTTTTCTATTATGTTTTACTAAAATAATTATTTTTAAATAACACAACGCCGAAAATGTAATTTTATATGTTTTCAGTTTATTGTGTAATCATGATCAAGTCATTGTCTAATCTTCGTCAAGAAGCTCATTGTATATATTGCTAATCGTCGAGTCTAGTGCTTGTTATTGTGGTACCCGTCAAATCCTAAGTTCAGTCTTCACTGATAGATAGAAAGATAAATTCTGTAAAGCAAAGAGAAGGCTTCAATTGTGTCTAATATTGACCATTGTGTTATGCATTTTATTTTTTAAAATGATGATTTTCGAATGACATAATACCGAAAAATGTAAACTTGTTATATTTTCGGTTCATTGTGTAATTATCATCAAAGAATTATGTAATCCTAGTCAATTCAAAAGATTACATAATTACTTGAAAAAATTGCAAAATGAGTTAAAAACATGAATTTCTTTTGCTTTTTATACTAACATCACACGTGTTTTAAAGATAAAAAATATTTAGCTTTAGTGTGTAATTTCTTTGAAAAAATAATATTTCATATAAAAGTTACGAGCGTTTAATAAAAAATGAAACATTACCAATTTTGCACTTAAGTTAGATCAAAATTCTTAATTCTTTTTACACTTCTTAGTATTGCAAGACACTATAGTTAAACATTTCCCTGTTAATTAAACTTCTTAAGAAAATATGCATCCATTAAAGGCTTATAGCATTAACGTACCACACAGTAGCCTTACAATTATTCCTATGATCTGAATAGTATTTGATTCGTAAGAGTAAACTTTACAATGGTTCCTATGATTTTATTTGTATATTGGATTTGGTATTCCATTTTTAAAAACTTACATATATGGTTCTCAATTTACTATTTCTCTTTCTTTTCTAGTCCCAGGACTTTAAACTTTTGTTAAATTCAAATGTAAAAAAATAAGTATTTCTATCTTTTTTATTTTTAAAGAAAATAAATTTTACAAAGTATGAAAGATCCAAGAGGATTATTTGTGTTCATCCAACGTAAATTTCTCCAACTTGCGTTCATCCACCTCTTCATCTATCTTCTCAATTCAACAAAACAACACCCACCCTACCTACGTTGCTTAGTCATTATAAAATAAATTTAATTCTCTTTACAACTTTGAAAATTAGAAGCGTGAAACTTCATAAAAAAAATATTCCCCCACAAACAAAGACCGATCATCTCATTTACACTTTCTAACATTGATATATTTAAAATAAACTTAAACACTTGAAATTCAGTTGTTTTGTAGAAGATACCAAGTTGATGTTGACTAACATCAAATTCTTGTAAACAATGTGATTCCTCAAAAAAATCTAGAGGCCATTGTTATGTTCTTGGTTGTTTGATTTAATTGATATTAGGTTTTTGTTTTCTTCCAAACCAATTTAGTTTGCTTTTTTTGCCTATTCTATTTTAAATGAAAATGTCAAAGACCATTTGAATAATCACTAATTTATATATAACTAGATTGAAGTAAAACGCACGCGCTTTACGACGAGTAAAGCCACAAAAGAGTTAACTTGTTGCGGTTTGTTAAAAGGCGAAAAGAATGAACGGTGTTAACTTGTTGCGGTTTGTTAAAAGGCGAAAAGAATGAACGCTTACGAAACTTTATGTAAAAAAGTCCCTTAACTAAATCATTAGGTCGTTGATAAAAAAACACAGAATGTGGACATTGAGGTGTGATAAAACAATTAAAAAAGTTGACACTGAGTCCATATTATGACTGGATTATATTAAGAAACTTCCACCGACATTACCTATTGTATGCGTGTTATATAATTGAAGTTTGAGATGTTTGGTGTTGGTTCAATTGGATCTTGTAGGTGGTTTTGTATGTCAAAAGACAATTTTACAGCCAGTTGTGTAAGGTATTATATTTGAAACAATTTTGATTTTGTCAAAGATTATAAGTGATGATACACAATTTAAAAGAAAACAGGGGTAATAGGGAAACATCATCAGTTGTAATCATGATCATGTGTGTTTTTGCATGTTTGTATGTTTTTTTTTCTTTTTTTTTGTGTGTGTGTAATATTGACTATATCAAACTTCAGTTTTGTCATAAAAAACATCCGGTGCTCCATCATACTCTGGACTTGGATATATTGACTGTCTTATGATCATCTCTGATATACCTGTGAATTATTAGTTCAGGGACCACTTATGTCATTCTGTAATAGTTGGAGGTCTATTGTTGTATGTTTACTGAGTATTAATAGTTAGTTAATACGCGCATTAGTTCGTTATGATTTTGACTTTCACTAAGTCAATTCTGCAAGTGTTCTTTGTTGTAATCTTGTTCATAGAATAATCATTTTGAGTCTTGTGTTGATTGATTGTGTTTCGTACTTGATTGTGTATAATCTTCGGTGTAGAATTGCTTAATTCTTTTACAATTGGTATCAGAGCCTGGTTTGGCTCAAGATCGTGAGATTAAGGGGAAGAAATCCAATTCAAGTACAAGATGGTATCAACCAAGTTTGAGATCGAAAAGTTCGATGGGAAAAATGATTTCGGACTATGGAGGGTGAAGATGCGGGCATTATTAGTACATCAAGGTGTTGACGACGCCCTGAAAGGTGAGAACAACCTTCCGGCAAACCTATCAGCGAAGGAGAAGAAGGACATCTTGGAAAAGGCCCACAGTGCAATCATTCTCAGTCTTGGTGATCGCGTCTTGAGGGAAGTGGCAAAGGAGACATCGACATTAGGAATCTGGGCTAAAATCGAAAGTCTGTACATGACAAAGTCACTGGCCAACAGACTTTATCTCAAGAAAAGACTATACACTTCCCAATTGGCATCTGGGAAGTCTATAGATGATCATGTAGACGAGTTCAATAAGTTGGTGATTGATCTTGAAAACATCGATGTGGAATTAGATGATGAAAATCAAGCCATCATATTCCTGGCCTCATTGCCACAGGCATATGAGCATTTTGTTGATATGCTCATGTTCGGCAGGGAGACCTTGTCTATGGAGGAAGTCTTAGCCGCAATTAACTCTAAGGAACTGAAACGAAGGTCAGATGATAAAGATAAGGCTGGAGATGGTTTGTTTGTAAAGGGAAGATCAGAGACAAGAACTTCCAAATTCAAGTCACCCTCAAGGTCAAAGTCCAAGATAAAGAGGAGATGCTACATCTGTAACTCAGACAAGCATCTTAAAAGGGATTGCCCGGATAAAAGAAAGAAACAATCTGAGTTTCAATAGCAAAGAAATCATGGTAGTATGTCTGTGGATGGAAGCACTGATGGTTATGAAAGTGCCGAGGTCTTGATGGTATCAAACATGCAAACTAATCAAGACTGGATAATGGACTTTGGGTGTTCTTACTATATGACTCCCAAGAAGGAGTTCTTCTCTGAGTTAGAAATGCAAGACTTAGGAACAGTGCAGCTAGGTGATGATAGACCCTGTCACATTAAGGGGATTGGCTCTATTCCACTCAGACTGGAGAGTGGGGTGGAGTTCACCCCTGACAAGGTACATACCTGAACTCAAGAGGAACTTGATCTTACTGGGCACATTAGAAAGTAAAGAGTTCTCCATAAGTCTGAAGAATGGTAAAGTGAAGGTGATAAAGGGATCCTTGGTCACACTGTCTGGGTCAAGGAAAGAAACAACATCTATGTTCTTGATGGGGCTGTCAACTATGGCTCTACAAATGTTGCAAGCCATGATCCACTAACCACTACAACTTTGTGGCACAAGAGATTTGGCCACATAAGTGACTAGGGCTTATCAAAATTGAGAAAGCAACAAGTCATTCAAGGTGTCAATGATAGTAATATGGGGTTTTATGAGCACTGGGTCCTTGGTAAGTCAATCAGGGTAAAATTTGGAAAGGGTTCTCATACCACTAGAGATGTACTTGAGTATGTTCATCTAAACCTTTGGGGTCTTGCAAGAACCAAGTCCCTCAGTGGAGGGGGGTACTTCTTGTCTATCATTGATGATAGATCAAGAAGGGTGTGGGTGTATATACTCAAGCATAAGGATGAAGCATTGCAAAGGTTTAAAGAATGGAAATTATTGGTTGAAACACAAATAGGAAAGAGGGTAAAAAGGCTCAGAACCGACAATGGTATGGAGTTTTGCAGCTCATTATTCAACCAGTTCTGTAAAGAGCATGGTATTGGTAGGCACTTGACTGTGCCTGGGACCCCTCAACAAAATGGATTAGCTGAGAGGATGAACCGAACTCTACTCAACAAGGTCAGATGTATGTTGTCTGACTCAGGGATGCCTAAGTCATTCTGGGTTGAGGCTATTAATACAGCTGCTTATTTAGTCAACAGATCACCCTCAACTGCTATTGAATTGAGAACTCCTATGGAGGTATGGTCTGATGAAAGGCCTGATTACAGCCACCTAAAAGTTTTTAGATCATTAGTTTATGCTTATGAAAAGAAAGACAAGCTTGATCCAAGGGCCCAGAAGTGTATGTTGCTAGGCTACCCTAAAGTTGTGAAAGGCTACAGGCTATGGAGAATGGATGATGGTTCACCTAAAGTAATATTGAGTAGAGATGTGGTGTTCAGGGAGGAAGTGGTCTATAAAGACTTAATTGATAATATGAAAGACCAAAGTGATCAGAGGGATGGTGTGCAGATTGAGGTGGAGCCTATAGAACCTCTTGATAATTCCTCAAATATTGGGGGAAGTTCCCAACAAGGAGAAAGGTCATCTCAAAGTGAGTATAGTCTAGCCAGAGATAGGGCTAAAAGGCAATATGTTGTACCTGCCAGGTATAGGTCAAATGAAGACATATCTGCATTTGTATTCAATGTGGTTGAATTGGATAGTATGGTATCACCCATGTCATTTGATGAAGCAATGAAGTCAGTTGACAAAGACAAATGGTGGGAAGCTATGGTTGATGAGATGGAATCATAGAAAAAGAATCAAACCTGGGTCCTAGTAGATAAGCCAGCAGGGCAAAAGTTGGTGGATTGCAAGTGGTTGTATAAGGTAAAGGAAGGAGTTACTGAATCTGACCCTCCAAGGTTCAAAGCCAGGCTAGTAGCTAGGGGGTTTACACAAAGGGAAGGTATTGACTACAATGAGATCTTTTCCCCTATGGTCAAACACTCCTCTATTAGAGTAATGCTGTCAATGGTGGCTAGTAGTGACATGAAACTGGAGCAACTTGATGTTAAGACAACCTTCTTACATGGAAGTTTGGATGAAAAGATTTACATGAAGCAGCCTACTAGTTTTATTGACTCTAAGAATGATGAGAAACTCTGTTTACTCAAAAGATCCCTCTATGGGTTGAAGCAATCACCTAGGTGTTGGTATAAAAGGTTTGATGAGTTCATGATGTGTAAGCAATTTCAGGAAAGTAGTTATAACAGTTGCGTGTACTATAAAAGGTATAATTTAGTGGATTATATCTATTTACTCCTCTATGTTGATGATATGTTATTATGCTGTAAAGATCAGACTGAGATAAATGCTAATAAGGAGATGTTACATGGTGAGTTTGAGATGAAGGATCTAGGAATAGCTAAGAAGATCCTAGGCATGGAAATCTCTAGAGACCTTGTGAATCACAAGCTTTATCTTACACAAACTGCATATATTGAAAAGGCGCTTAATAATTTTTCAATGACTAACTATAAGTCAGTGAGTATCCCTCTGGGTCAGCATTTTAAGCTTTCATCTAAAGACTCACCTGTGTTATTAAGTGAGATAGAAAGCATGCAGAGGATACCATATGCAAATGCTGTTGGTAGTTTGATGTATTTGATGGTGTGCACTAGGCCAGATATAGCCTATGCAGTAAGTATAGTGAGTAGATTCTTATCTAATCCGGGTAAGCTTCATTGGGAGGCTGTAAAGTGGATTTTGAGATATCTACATAGAACTAAGCATGTTGGGCTTGTGTTTGGTAGTTGTCAAAGCTCTAGTTGTGAAGTGATGGGTTATGTGGATGATGATTTTGCTAAAGACTTAGATAAAGGTCGTTCTACCACAGGTTATGCATTTAAGGTAAATGATGGTATGGTCAGTTGGAAGTCTTCACTACAGCATGTAGTTGCACTGTCAACAACAAAAGCCGAGTATATAGCTCTCACTGAGGCTGTAAAGGAAGCATTATGGTTGAAGGGTTTTATTTCTGAGATGGGTGTGATGTTGCTAAACATGGTGGTATTGTGTGATAACCAGGGTGCAGTATTCCTTTCAAAGAATCAGGTGTATCATGAGAGAACAAAACATATTAATGTTAGATTGCATTTCATTCGAAAAGTTATTCAATTACAAGAAGTAAAGGTTGAGAGAGTTAATACAGATGATAATGCTGCTGATGCTTTAACCAAAGTTGTGCCAGGTTTCAAGTTTAAGAGATGTTTGGAGTTGTTAAATGTTGGTAATAAGTTGGTCTTGAACTAAGGTGTAGATTGTGAATTATTAGTTCAGGGACCATTTATGTCATTCTGTAATAGTTGGAGGTCTATTGTTGTATGTTTACTGAGTATTAATAGTTAGTTAATACGCGTATTAGTTCGTTATGATTTTGACTTTCACTAAGTCAATTCTGCAAGTGTTCTTTGTTGTAATCGTGTTCATAGAATAATCATTTTGAGTCTTGTGTTGATTGATTGTGTTTCGTACTTGATTGTGTATAATCTTCGGTGTAGAATTGCTTAATTCTTCTACAATACCCACTTGGATCTTCATCATCTGACTTTGCTAAAGGTAATTTTCGTTAAAAATAAAAAGATGGAAATATCATATTATTAACATTTGGATTTAATAAAAGTTTAGGGTCTCAGACTAAGAAAGTAACAGAAATTGTAGATTAGAACCATATCTACAAGTTTTAAAAATTAAGGACCAAATTCAAGATTTACATGAAACAGCATGGACCAATCATAAAATTTAATCTATTCGAAGTATACATGTATTATCAATTTTATCATTAAACAATACAAGGCGAAAACATTTAATTTATTAGGGTAACCAGAATTACATTGCGAAACGAGGACATCATAAAAATCTAGAGTTTTGAGTAAAAAGGGTCTTACAGAATTCAATAGTTCAAGGTGGCGATGATTTCCATGCATAATGCAAATTTTCAGTGGCAAAAAGATGAATCTTTTGTTTATTAAAAATAATACAGATTTAAATCCGCACGAATATTGCATTGGTACGTAAAATCATTTGATTCGTCTTATGTTAAATATAAAGCCAGAAATACGCATATTAAGTTTTTGAGAAAACTATTAAGGTTACGGAAAAAATGACACATGATATTAAAAGGAAACGAAACATAAGATACAGGTAAAGATTTACAAAAGAACTCATGATGACAAAAGAGATAAACTAGTGGTAAGAGAATATTTTTCGGTTTATGAATAAATTTGTGAATTTGATGCATTGGAAATTTTACTTTCGATTAAGGGGGTTTAAGTGATAACTAACAATGAGGGGACGTGTGACATGGAAGTGTAAGTAGTTTTTATCATTTGTAGAAGGTTAATGATAAAACAGTTGTAAAGTGAAAAGAAAATTGTGACGATTTAGAGAAAATGAACTAATCTAATTTTAGTTTAATTCCTTGATGCTATATGTTTGTAATTTTAGATAGTTTTAGCAGTAGCTTTAGTTTGTCTTGAGATAACGAGTTCCATGAGCTTTAACTTACATGATCAAATAGTATATAGACCAATGATATTTACTCTGTATTCTAATTATAATGGACAATGACACAAATTAGAGTAGGGTTAAATGAATGCATTTTGTTGTTTAAGAAAAACTACTTACATTTTTCTAAAAAAAATTTACGATCTTGCTTGGAGAACATGTGTTATCTTAATCGAGCCCATCTATCCGTATCTCAGCCGGTACCGCACCCTCAACCACTCAAGAGAAAACCCACAACTACGAAAATCTTCCGACTCAACACTCTTAATTTTTGCTCCGAGTGATACTTGAACACAAAACTTTCCTACGGTTACACGACGGAGACTTCTAGGTCGAGCCATGGTCCAGGAGCTGGACCGGTCCAAACCAATTGACTCTTCGCGGGTCCGGTTCCGGTTCTCCAGGTTCATCGTTCTTGAGTCTTGACCCGTGCTTGAACCATATAATCGACTTTCTTCCACTACGCCAAGGTTTATGTAGGGTTACCCGTCGATAGTTCGATCCCCTTTCGTTATCACTCTACAGTCAACACTCAACACTATCACCGATTCACTGAAACACACTCTTCCTCTCCGATCACCCTACAGCCATTTTCAACCACCACACCGCCTGCAAATGGACCTAAACTCCCATACCCGAACCCGAACCCGAACCCGACGGCGTTCTACGTGTCACCGTCATCCCAACGAACCCGTGATCGGATTATGCGCATTGTGCCTCCGAGATCGACTCGCAGGTCTAGACACTTCATCGGATCAACTTCAAGGTAAACACGAGACCATTGTTTCGTTCCCGTTGAGTCGCCGGACTAGAGGCCACGGCGGCGGTTCGTCGTCTGGTGTTGTGCCGGAGCTTCGCCGGAGCAAATCCGTTTCCGTTGAGAAATGTGAGGTTTTGAATGGCTTGAGTTTGGATCTGCGACGGAAGTCGTGTGATGTTAGGGCTAGTAGTAGGCTTACGGATCTGTTTGATGTTGATGATACGAAGAGTGGAGGAGATGGTGGTGTGATTGTTGAATCGAAGAATTTAGGGTTTTTGAGCGTTGTAGAGCCGGTGATGGAGGTTATTGAAGATCGTGATGATTGTGGTGAAATTAGGGTTTCGAATGATTTGAATGTGAGGAATGAAGTTGGTGATGATGGGGAGATTGGAGAAGAAGAAGAGGATATGAGGACGATGAAGGAGCATATTGAGATTGAGTTACAGACCAGGAAGAAGAATTTTTGGGAATCAGCTTCTGTTTTCAGCCAGAAGCTTCGAAAATGGAGGCAAAAGCATAAGGAGAAGAAGCAAAGCGATAATAAAAGTTCGAATTTCAATCGATTTAAGGATTCTCAAATTCAAGCTGATGCTGCAGATTATGGTTTGGGTAGAAGATCATGTGATGCAGCGCCTCGGTTTTCTGTTGATGCTCATCGTATGTCTGTAGACGATCCACAATGTTCGTATGATGAGCATAGAGCTTCTTGGGATGGATATATGGTTGCGAGAACAATCCCTCGCCTTACGCCAATGCTGCCCATTGTTGATGATATGATATTCCCCCTGTAAACAAGAGGATTATGGTGAAGGAAGATGGGTCGAGTTCTGGTGCATCGGCTAAGTCCAATTCAGACTCATCTTCATCAAATGCAGGAAGTAGTTCAAGCTCCATGAAAAGCTCCAGTTCCAAAACCGCAGGATTTGAAGGTAGTTATGTGAAATCTGCGTCTCAAAGAAATGATGTTATTGGTCAAGAAACAAAGTTGGTTATAACCGAGAGAGAGTTAAAGGATTGGCATTCGAGCTTTGTTAATAATAGTAATTTGGAATCAGCTTCAAATGCACCTCTTTCTGCTCGTAAAACAGTCAAGAACGGGTGGAGAAAGGTGTCTAATTTATGGAGCTATAAGTTCAAACACAGTGACAAAAAGAATGACAGTTATATCCACGAGAACAGGCCCTCTTTGGATCAAAGCAACGAGATCAATGGAGTCGCTAGAGGGAATGCAAGGGGTAAACTTGTTAGAAACAGTAGCTATGTGGGTTCACGAAACACAAGTGAATCACTTTCATATGGTCAAGAGGGTGCTAGGCATTCTATAAGTGATATTGAAAGTGGCTTGAGGAGGCTGCATTTATCATCATTTGGGAAGCCTAGGAAGAATCTGGCTCAATCCATAGCTACAGATGATTGAACTAATATTAAGGTACTGTCTCAAGTCTCAACTTCTTAGTAGTAGTATAAAACTGTAGAGATTTGTTAGGTTGTTTCTAAATTTCTTGTTTTATGCACAAGCATAGCATGATGTTACTTTTCTTATGCTTGGTGCTCCCTGTTATGGATTAGATACCACTGCATATCGACTCTGAAAATCTTTGTAATATTTAAAGAAGGTTATAGATAAACACCTGAATTTTCCAAGGGATGCCCACTAAAGCATTTATTCTTTTTAATCTAGTTTAGAAATTAGAAATGAAAATAATATAAAACACTTTCTGTTTATCATTATCATCTGAATTCTTTTTTTCTTATGAGGCTTAGTAAGCAGAGTGCCATAGTAGCTCGTTGCTCATTACACACTTTATATGTCTTTAACAACTAATCTAAAATCTCATTTAATAAGACAGCCATGAATGGTAATGGTTACTAATTAACAAACAAGTCAAACCATACTGAAATCTTGCTCAGAACATCGCATTCTTTGAGATAACTCGCAATATAATTTGCCTTTTGTCTATAACCGAAGACTAAACCTCACAAGGTCTTATAAACTACACTAGTATACTACATAACATAAAGGAATCTACTTGAATCAATATCCTCAATCATCTCAAAGAACACGCATGTCGCTTTGCACAACCACAAAATGCCAAGATCTAGCACACTCAAAACAGCCAAAAGCCTGAAGAAGCTCTGTAGCTACCCATAGTTCAGATTGTCTGGGATCCACCTGGAGCCCCCATCCTTGGTTAGTCCCTTATATAACAATACTAATGAGTAATGAGCTTGTATAGTCCCTGGATGCAATAGTCATCAGGCATAGGGCTGACCGCAATCTTCTCATCAAGTTAGAAAATTGCTCATAAAAAAACTCCGTCTGACCCACAAGGGCGAAAACCTATGTACACCGACTAACAAAGAACTACACAACTAGCCAAACATATCGAGATGGGCGTAGTCTTGTTTTCAAAGTGGTTACACCTTTTGAAATGTCCAGCCGAAAGACTTCCAAGATCCCAGCACAAAATAATGAAATATTTGGTTCTGATTCACTCAAGTTGGTTTCACCCATTTAGCAAGTGGGACTAGAGATCAGACCGGTACCATACCCGGAAAAACCCAAAACCTAAAATGAGTGAAGTATAAACTAAATATTGTAAAATTTTGTGGCTTGGTAGCTGTTGGTACTGGTTTTTGATTGAAAATACCAAAATCAAAAACATGAAAAACAAATACCAGTACCAGGACCTATGATGTTTGTTCGGTATTGGTTTGATACAGTACTAGTATGGTACCGGCACTCAGCAAAAAATGCTCATCCCTAAGTGGGAGGATAATCTGTGTGTAGACTGGGACCGGAAAACTTGACTCGTATATACACTGGTTTCTAAGAGTTCAAATGGACCTGATAAAAAACCGGAGAAACCATTTACGAAACGGGCCAAAAGGGTTCAAGGTTGTGGATCTAATATATAAAACCTCGTAATTCACTATGCATTATGGTGATTGAGATGATTTCTTTAATGAGAGTGTTTTTTAAAAATACGTAGCACCCTTACCTTTAAAAGAGAAGAATTCGTTAAAGAGGAGTTTTGGGACATATCGACACGACCAGGAGAAAATGTAATTTTGACTTTCATAAATTAATAATTTATAATAGTTAAAGATGTGATACCCGGTTTAAGCAATCTTATATGCTTGGGAAAAAATATACTTTTGACTTCCACAAAATAATTACTAAAATCCCACCTGTAAACTTGGAAATAAAGTTGGAATAATACATTCTAATTACTTGTGTTTAACTAAAATCGAAGATTTAAAATAAAATATAATGAAGATCAAATATTTGTTTCAAAATTGAACGTGTGCAGAATCTTACAATCATTTATTCAAGAAACTATGCATAGTACCTAATTCAACAGACAGATATAATACAGTAATCAAACACCTAAAATATCTTTTTGAAGATACAAATAAAGAATACTTATTGAGAAAATCAATGATATACAAATTAAGAACATTTTTTTAGAGAATCATCACTTCGCATAAATTCTTTCACTTTCGTTTAATCAATCAAATTTCCGAGAGTAGACAAACGTATGGATTCAAGAGTATGAGACGTATGAATTTAAGTGTATGATTTAAAGTATGTGGCCGTAGTAAAAAAATATGAAAATATTTTGATAATATTCATTTTCTCAACTATAAAAAGTGGTGTTGGGGATTAATTTTTCCTTAAAATTAAAATCTAGTATTTACTTATTTTATTTCAATACATATATTATTCAATGTTCACATTTTTGAAACCGTTGGTATGACTTTTTATAAGTAACAAACAAATAAACAAACCATAAACTATTTTGGTAAGATGTTTTTCACGTTTGTAGACATGGAAAATATATTCTAGTATATATTATTTAATTTAAAAAAGAAACGAATTTTAATTAAACAATATCCATTTTATTGAAATAAAGTCAATGAGTTTCCACAAGAATAACCAAAAACGTGCATCCCATTGCACACACTATCAACTCTCTATATACTTCATTCACACCACCATCATCAACCAAACCAACCTTCAACCTCATGGCTGCCGGAAAAAAATCACCGCCACCGCCACCGTCACCGTCATCTTCCCGTCCCCCTCCCGGTCACCGGGGGTATCCCTTCAACCATCATCCCCACGAAAAAACCCGTCAAAATCAACCAAAATCTTCCGTCACGTTCGCTCAGTTTTCCGCTCATTCCCCATCATAACACCCGCCTGCAAGTTCCCCGTCTCCCTCCACAACCACCACGACCACCACCATATCCACGGGGGCACCCGCATGACGGGCACCCTCTTCGGCTACCGTAAAGCCCGAATCAACCTCGCAATCCAAGAAAACCCGAGGTGTTTACCCATGCTTTTGCTAGAACTTTCAATCCCAACGGGAAAACTACTCCAAGAAATGGGTTGGGGCTCGTTAGAATCGCGATGGAGTGCGAGAAGCGTGGGGGGAAGACAAAGCTCGTCGACGAGCCGATATGGACGATGTATTGTAACGGGCGGAAGATGGGGTATGGGGTGAAAAGAGAACCGACGGACGATGATTTATACGTCATGCAAATGTTGCATGCCATATCTATGGGTGCGGGAGTACTCCCGGCACCAGGCGATAGCAATAGCAGTGACGATAATAATATGGTCACTGATACTGCTGTTGCGGGTCCGGTAACGGATGGAGAGTTGACTTACATGAGAGCGCATTTTGAACGAGTGATTGGGTCGAAAGATTCGGAGACTTATTATATGATGAATCCTGATGGGAATAGTGGTCCGGAGTTGAGTATATTTTTTGTGAGAGTTTGAATTGGTTTCTATTTTGTTATTTTTGAAGTAGATTTAATTAAGGAGAATTGAAATTGTAACTTATAAAGTTGTTAAGGAGGGAGTAGATGTGACAACACTAGACGTTTGATATTTGATTAATTCTCCTTTTTCATTGTTACTTTTTGATGTAAGTTATCATGTATGGATTAATGGATAGGACTTAGGAGTTGTGGTAAGTTTGATGATATATTTACATAATTTGGATACATTTTTATTGTTTATAGTTTATGCTTTAAAATATATGACTTGATGTAGTTTTTAACAAGAATAATAAGAAATTTGAATGAGTTAGGGTTGTTAATTGGTCTATCATGTGTTGTTAGTAAGTTGTTTTAGGGTACAAAAGATAAAATTAATCATTAGATGTAAACGATCCGTATACATTAATTTTTAAGTGGCCATTAATGAGAATTATTAGGTGTTACAAAGTTGTATTACAAGATCCATATTAAGTAACAACAAATCACTTTGGTATTGATGACCTATGTCTGATGATCAGTACACTTACGGGTCATAATAGTTTTTTTGTTGTTCGTGAGTTGTTTGAGGCTGCAAAAAACCACATTAAGTTAAACAAGTCATTTAGTGATATTAACTTGTAATAGATATTAAGTATAATAATTCACCCGTAAGGCCTTAATGAACGTTATTATATGTTAGTGAGGTTTTTTTTATGTTACACAAAATCACATTAATTCATAATAAATCATTTTGGTGGTAAATCAAATCTTTTTATGTATTTTATTTTTATATATTTATAATGTGAATAACTTTTTTTTTTCTTTCCTCTTATAAATTTGCACTTACAACTATCTAAATCTTGAAGATGTAGAAGCCATGTGATACGAGGTATTCCCTAACTCTGTTTCGCTCTAGAAACTTATCAACAGATGATCATTTAAGAGTTAGAAAAAGGCTTATGCCAATGATGTACACAATTATAATGTGGACCGAACGATTTTGAATAGAAAATAGGGAAGAAGTACAGAAGAAAATGAGAAGGAGTATTGGAGCAATTTTCTGATGCATTAATCAAAAGCAAGGTTTCCCTTTTAAGGGGAAAGCTACCAAGAACAATTCAAAGACTTCCTAATAATTGGGAAAATTAACGTTAGTGGAAATATGGGCATTCCCATGATCTCCTCTATTTAAGCAACTAAGCAAAACAGAAAAGACGAATTCAAAAGAAAAACAAAATAACGTTGCAGCTTTTTCAACTAATCGACATGGGCTTATCTTTTCCTTCCTGCATGGGCTTGACAACACTCTTGCCACTGGGCTTCGACTTGGGCTGCTGCTCATTAGACACATAACAATCCACCCCACTTAGACTCACCTTGTCCTCAAGGTGGAAACCAGGGTATGCGCGCTGGAACCGCCATTTCGTTTCCCAAGTTGCATCCTCCCGATTTTGACCAACCCACTTAAGTACTTAACTAAGATTTCAGTTTTAGGGCGGTATTTACCCTTCTGCACCACCCTTTCCTCCAAGATACTTTCTGGTTGCGGTTGCGATGGCGACAAAACCGTTCCTCAAGAGGTAGCATAGGTTGAACTGGCGTTGGACCAACACATTTCTTTAATAGACTCACATGGAAAACGTTATGAATAAGAGACCCCGGTGGCAATTCCACCCGATAAGCAACCTGTCCAACACGTTCTAGGATTTTATAAGGGCCAAAAAACCGAGGTGCTAGCTTGACTGAAACTCGGTTAACAACACTGGTTTGTCGGTAAGGTTGTAACTTGATGTAGACAAAATCTCCCACTTCAAACTGCACCTCCCTCCTATGCCTATCAGCATACATCTTCATACGATTGCGAGCCTCACAAAGATTATGGCGAAGTCTCTTGAGTAGCTCATCACGGTTCTGAAGGTACCCTTCCACTGCATCAACATTAGTTGTTCCCGGAATGTAAGGCAGAACCTTAGGAGGTAAACGACCATAAACAACTTGAAATGGTGATAATTTGGTGGACGCGTGGACGGCGGTATTATAACTAAACTCAGCCCATGGCAACCATTCCACCCACTTCTTCGGTTTGTCGCACACAAAACAACGTAGATACTGTTCGAGTGTACGATTCACCACCTCCGTTTGTCCATCGGTTTGTGGGTGGTAACTCGAACTCATGCACAGAGTAGTTCCTTGTAACCTGAATAAGGCTTGCCAAAACGAACTTACAAAAATTTTATCACGGTCACTTACAATGGTTAAAGGAATGCCATGCAAACGAACCACGTGAGCCACAAATTCTCGAGCTACCGAAGCAGCCGTGAATGGATGACGCATGGGGATAAAATGAGCGTACTTGGAAAGTCGATCCACCACAACCATCACTACCGTAAACCCATTTGAAACCGGTAACCCTTCCACAAAATCCATACTAATATCTTCCCAAATTTGAACCGGTACCGGCAGGGGTTGTAGTAACCCGGCGGGTCGCATGCTATCCGTCTTAGCCCGTTGACAAACGTGACACCCTCTAATGTACTTTTTCACAAATTCTTTAATACCGATCCACCAAAAATTTTGTTTCACCTTTGCGATCGTTTTGTGGAAACCAAAATGACCACCTTCCAGAGAGGAGTGACAAAGTTCCATAACAGTAGTTAACAAAGGAGAGTGTGAGCTCAAAAGAATATAGGTAAATTGTGATAAAATTCATCAGTCGTGACCTCTTGTTTAATGTCGTCCCACAATTTCGAACAAGGGTGGGAAATTGCTAGATAGTTAATCTCGGCCTGTCGTGAAAGAGCATCAGCACCACGGTTTGAAACCCCCTTCTAATACTCAATCTTATAGTCGTAACCCAAGAGTTTAGGCAACCACCTTGTTTGCGCTGGTGTGGTGATTCGTTGTCCAAGCAAGTATTTCAAGCTCATGTGATCCGTCTTAACTATAAACTTCCGACCCAATAAATAATGCCGCCATTTTCTCACTGCCTTCACGATTGCTAACATTTCTTTTTCATAGGTAGACCATGACAACATCGACCCTTTCAAGGGAGAGCTGTAGTAAGCCAACGGCCGTCCTTTTTGGGTTAAAACCGCCCCAATTCCCACACCGCTTGCATCACATTCTATTGTAAAAGGGTGGGACCCATCTGGTAAGGCCAAAGTAGGCGTTGTTGTCAAAGCCACTTTTAAGTTTTGAAAAGCAGCTTCTGCCTTACCATCCCAAACAAAAGGGCCCTTCCCTACCAACTTGTGCAGGGGAGCAGCTATTTCCGCAAACCCTTTAATAAATTTTCGATAATACCCGACCAAACCCAAAATCCCGGACCCCTTTAGCGGAAGTATGGGTTGGCCATGATAACACTGCCTGCACTTTATCAACCTTGACCGCGACGCCACCGGAGGATATCATATGACCCAAATAATTCACTTGATGAACTCCAAAACAACATTTAGAATGCTTGGCAAAAAGATGATTAGCAGATAGCAATTCCATAACAGTACGTAAATGACCCAAATGAGCATCTAAATTTTTGGAATACACAAGTATGTCATCAAAAAATACCAAAATGAACTTACGTAGATACGGACGGAAGATGTCGTTCATCAAGCATTGGAAGGTCGCCGGGGCGTTTGTAAGTCCAAACGGCATAACAACGAACTCATAGTGGCCGTCGTGTGTGCGGAAAGCCGTCTTATGAATGTCATCCTCTCGAACCCGTATCTGATGGTATCCGGCGCGAAGATCTAGCTTAGAGAATATAGTAGCACCATGCAACTCATCAAGGAGTTCATCTATCACAGGAATCGGGTATTTATCTTTAATCGTGATATCGTTTAAAGCACGATAATCAACACAGAACCTCCACGAACCGTCCGACTTCTTAACCAACAAAACTGGTGAGGAAAATGGACTATGACTAGGACGTATTAGTCCATTCTGGAGCAGCTCTCGAACCTGTTTTTCGATCTCAGTTTTCTGCAAGTATGGTTGGCGATACGGTCTAGAGCTAACCGGCTTCGAGCCCGGTAATAAAGGTATATCATGATCATGGAAACGTTGAGGAGGCAACCCAACTGGTTCTTGAAATATTTGAGGAAAAGCATCCAAAATATTCTGGACGGACAAACACGGTGTCGGTGGGTTGGTGATATTGGTGCTAACGGAACTGATTTGAAGTAACATTGTTGTACCTTGGATTCCCATTAACTCATTTGACTTTAAAGCTGTTAAGTCGGCCCCCTTTAACCCCTGTAGCTTGTGAGTCGCGCCGGCTAGTCGGAATCCAAGCGTGAGATTCTGGAAGTCAAACTCGATCGGTCCGAGCGTCTTTAACCACTGAACACCCAAGACCACCGAGCAAGCCGCCACGGGTAAAACAAAGAAGTCTGTAGTTATGGTGCATCCTTGGATGAAGAGAGTAAGATTCCGAACCCGACCCACACAAGTAAGTTTTTCACGATTAGCAACCACAACCTCTAAACGAACCCCGGTATCAACAGTGAGTCCAAACCTTCCACCAAGGTTTGCTCCAAAAAATTATGAGTACTACCCCCATCGATTAAAATGACAACATCTTTGTTATGAATCTTACCCGGCAATCGTACAGTTTGAGGGAAGAAAGATCCTGAAATCGCATGGAAAGAGACCTCAGCATGAAGGTCTTCGGTAACGGTCGCACCCGTGGCCTCCTCGGCAACAACTTCATCCTCCACTTCGGTGGCGTCACTAATCATAAATAATTGAGGCTTGCTACACTTATGACCTGGTACGTATTGCTCGTCACAATAGTAGCAAAGTCCCTTTGCTCGGCGTTCACGAGCCTCGGCGCCTGAAATTTTTCGCACCGAATTAGGGGCAGGAAGAGCCTGACGTGTGTTAGGAATTGGGCCAAGTATACCGGGACTGGAATGGGCCTTCGGGGTTGAAGAAAATCCAGATGCACGATTTGGGGTAAAAACCTTACGTTGTATCGTCATCTTCTCTTCCACCAGACGTGCCAACCCTATGGCCTCAGATAATCTTCGTGGCGTTTTAAGCTTTACTTCTAGGCGAATTTCTTCTTTCAATCCTCCCATAAAACAACCAACCAAGAATGATTCGGGTAACCCATCTATGCGATGCGACAATCGTTCAAAGGTTTCAATGTAGGCTGCCACCGTCGAGTCCTGTTTCAACCGATGGAGAGACTCGGAAGGATTGTCATAATCCGTCGGACCAAACCGACCAAGCAAAGCCGTGGTGAATTCAGACCATGTCAATGAGCCGCGGGTCTTTGTAAACCATCGATGCCACTGGAGAGCAATCCCGTCGAGATGAAACGAAGCCAAATTAACTCGATCTTCATCTGCTACATTCTGAAAATCGAAATACTGTTCTGCTTGATATACCCATCCCGTAGGGTCGTCGCCACTGAATCGAGGAAAATGAAGTTTTAGGTAAGGTTTAACCTCACCACCACCAATAACCATTTTGCCAGACCCCTGACCAGAAGAACTAGATGAGTCCTTATCTTTAAGAGTCTTCATGTCGGCAACCAATTGTTCCAGTAAAGCCGAGTACTTCTCAAAATTATCATTTTTTTCTTGCTGATATTGTTCAAGAGTTTTCTTTCGTGTTTCCATGGGGATCAACACCGCTCTGATACCACTATGTGGACCGAACGATTTTGAATAGAAATAGGGAAGAAGTACAGAAGAAAATGAGAAGGAGTATTGGAGCAATTTTCTGAATGCATTAATCAAAAGCAAGGTTTCCCTTTTAAGGGGAAAGCTACCAAGAACAATTCAAAGACTTCCTAATAATTGGGAAAATTAACGTTAGTGGAAATATGGGCATTCCCATGATCTCCTCTATTTAAGCAACTAAGCAAAACAGAAAAGACGAATTCAAAAGAAAAACAAAATAACGTTGCAGCTTTTTCAACTAATCGACATTGGGCTTATCTTTTCCTTCCTGCATGGGCTTGACAACACTCTTGCCACTGGGCTTCGACTTGGGCTACTGCTCATTAGACACATAACAATTAGTTTCAAACTCACACGTTATGAGCACATAAATGAAAATCAATTTGGGCACTAATAGGCCAATAGACCATCTATCTAACATTAGTTGACTACGTGTTCTGGTTAATGTTGAAACCAACTTACATCTTATACATTACAGGTTTCACAATGCACACATTTTCTGATCACACGAGAATCGTTCAAACTTTTAAACAGTAATGCTGTAGATCTGTTTAAATGAAAGAACAAATGATCACATTTAGAGCTAGATAAAAGCTTATGAGAATCAGTCATGTGTTCCTAAAAACGCTTGAAAACATAGAAACCATATACAAAAAAACTTGTATACATTATTGTACTTGATTTTAGGTTCGTGACCACCAATACCAACAACTAGTTATCATTGTGTTTAGCTTTTGATGAAAGATTCAACGTCATTGTTACCATATTTGACTTCCAAAACCACCACTTCCACCAGTATGGGGAGTATGTATATGAATTCAATAAGGAATACATGCGAAAATGTGGGAGGTTTGGGGCGTATTATACATAGATGAATTATCTGTCGACAAACTTTTCAACCAACAATGACCACAAACCTTGAGAAGAAATCTCGTTCGAAGTTTTAACTTTACCTGTCAGAAAATGTTCTCATTGAAAATGCTTGAAAAATAAGACTATCATATTTGGATATGTTATCCTTACGCTCCACAAATATCCATTGGTGGTTACTGATAGATTAACGACAATCTTTACAATATTTTTTAATTAATTTTTGGGATTTTTTTTACTACGGGTGCTCATCATTCGAGTTCTACTTAAAATACTTAAAAGTCAATTGAAACAGAATTCAAATAACAAACAACGGTTAGGGTTTGAAATATTTAAATCGGTCCTTATCCAAACCGAATTCCTAATTCGGTTTTTTCATTAGATTTGTATCTATGAATTTCGAACATAACTTACTCTATTTATATAGTCTTTATTTTAATTTTTTAAAATACATGTATTTGAAATATTTTATAAATCCGAGAGAGAAGTCTCTAAAGCCGCTATGGTCTGGGCTCTCACTCACGTCGTCCGCCCCGGGGATAATAGTATAATATATATTGTTACTTTTTTAATATTTGTTTATATAACGCCTATTTATGTTATTGGTACATCCTTCACTTCTATCTCTCCCTCTATATATATATTTGTATATGTATATATATAGAGAGAAAATAGTGTATCTTAATAATCATTAGATGTATTTATAACATTTTTTATAACTTTGGTGAATTCTAATAAGCCTGAATTCTAACTTTCAAATTCAAATAAGTTTCAAACTACTTGAATTCTAATCTGTTATATTTCGAATGCAGCTTTAAAAATATCAAAATGGAATAAACCGATTCGAATAATCTGAATAACACGAAACTCAATCGATAAACACCCCTACAATTCTATCCGGCGATAGTCACTGACAAACCAGTGACTGATAATTATAACTTTTTTCTTATTATTTGTTGAAATGTCTCTTATTCATGGATGATCACCAACAAATAAGTGAAATAGTTATGGAATTTTGTTTTTGTTTTTTCTTTTTTTTGGATCTTGTCTTATCTAATTATCTATTGTGACAATGGTCGGTGATAGTTAATTTTTAATAGTAAAAGTTTTATCCTTTTTATGAGGAGTTTCTTTCTCCCTTGCCTCATACATGAGCAAATATTAGACAAGAAAATTTTATTTTCCATTCGATTCACACAACTTAATAAATTAATAAATTGCTCTGTAGCGTTTTAAGATTTAAACAACTTCTGCTTCATAGGAGTAACAAGTCTTTCTTTATTGGTTAATAATTTTAGCAAACCCATTTATTACATGGGCTATTTGAATAAAATATTAAATATAATAAAAATTTATTGATTTGATTATAAAACAATATTCTAATATAAGATTGTAATCTTTCTTATTATAATTAAATTAAAAATTTTGTTTCAAAATAAACGTTTTAGAAAAATGTCATTCTTAAAAACGTTCTTATTATACTTCTAATTTTAATTATTTTTTGTTTATAAAATTTTACTTTTTAAAACAAACCCAAATTTAAAATAGTTCGTATTTTTAAAAAAGTTTGATGACTTAGAATTTTTTTTTATTTTATAAAAATTTATATTTTTAGAAATAACATTAATAAAAAGTTATATTTTTTAATTTATTAAAAAAACTATTTAATCTTAAAAAGAATTATATAATAGAATAAATTATCATTTGCATCCCTGACGTTTGTTCATTTTAACCATTTGCGTCCCTGCGGTTTCAAAATTACAATCCGCCCCCTGACGTTTCGTTTTTATTTTTCATTTGAATCCAACACACTGACGACGTTAGATTTTTCCGTTAGTTTTAGTGAAAAGATAAAAATACCCTTATTTATTAAACAAAATTCCCCTCCACACCCCCACCCCTTAAATGCATATATACCCAAGCAAAAAATATAATAGCATATATACCCAATATAATTTTATGACCATTTTGTCCCTAGGTTAAAAAGAAAAGAGAGAAAACCATATCTCAACTTCATCTTCATCCTTCACATTTTGCATCTGAAATCCCATATCTCAACTTCATCTTCATCCTCCACATTCTGCAACTGAAATCCATCGTCGTCGCCTGCTTGAGGTCGGCTCCTCCTTCGCTATCACCGTCGCATCCAACATCGCGGTCGGTTGCCGCCTCCTCCCGCCTCCTCCTGCACGCTCCACCGCCGCCGCCTCCTCCTGCACTCTCCACCGCCGCCGCCTCCTCCCGCCTCCTCCTACACTCTCCACCGCCGCCGCCGCCTCCCGCCTCCTCCTGCACTCTCCACCGCCGCCGCCTCCTCCTGCACTCTCTACGTCGCCTCCTCATCCTCCTACACTCTCCACCCGCCGCCGCCTCCCGACGTCGACTGCTCCTCCGCCTCCTCCCGCCGTCGCTGGATTGTTGGTTAGAATTTCAAATTTGTGAAGCATCGCTTGATTGTTGGTTAGAATTTCAATCTGTGAAAGATCGATTGATTGTTCATGTTGTCATGTATTTGTGATTTTGATTTGTGTTTGATTGTTCAGGTTTTGATTATGGTTCAATCACCAACACTACAACCATACAATAATACAGTTATTTGTTTATTGATTGTTTATGAATAACGTTACCAGAGACAAATTTATAGGCTAGGTAATTCTTGAACTTCAACTACTCCAAATAGACTTGGGGGTGCTTGTTTCACCAAGCTCTTATGAAGGAATCAATTGGATTTGTTAGAATTGGATTCGTAATTGAAACTTGAAGAAGTTGAATTTGGAACTAAAATTTGAAGGAATTAAATTTGAGATGCATTTGGTTGGCAGAATAATCAATGTTGATTTGTTGATTTGCAAAAAATGTTGAAATATTCTGGTGGTGGCCGTAGGGTTATGAGGGCGGTGGTGGTGGTGAGGGAGTGGAAGATCCCAGTTTATTTGGTTTAACTACACAATTTGGAATGAATGTTGAATTTAAATTTGACGTAATTACAATTCCAATTCTGTTCATTCTCTAACCAAACATATTATATTTGAGTTCGATTTCATTTCCATTTAAATTAAATTATGCGAACCAAGCACTTTTGAAATGAAATTAAGATTCGTTCCCATTGAAATCCCACAAACCAAAAAACCTCTTAGGTCCAAGACACAACATTAAAGAATCCTAAAAAACCAAATGCCTTATCTTCGTTATATATTTGTGGGACCTTTTTCATTCTTGTATACTATATTAAATACGAGTCACTTGAATGATGACGCATAAAAACATCTTGCACTTTAATAAGAATAAGGGGAACTTCGAGTTATAAGTATAAATTGAAGAACTATATTGACAATTTAATAAGAATAAGGGGAATTTTGTAAATTATGTAGTTTTAATAAGAATAAGGGTAAATTAGTCATTACATAAAATATTTTTAATGAAAATGGGTATATTTGCCATTATAAAGTTTAGAAAGAGGATATATACATTTAAATTTTTGAGTAAATTGCCATTTCATCCCTATGGTTTGGTGAAAATTACCACTTTCATCCAATAGTTTATTTTTTCGCATCTGGGTCCCTGTGGTTTACAAATCTTGTCATATTCATCCAGTTCGTTAACTCCATCCAACATTCTCTGTAAATGAAGGGTATACTGGTCATTTTACATATATGTTTATTTTTCTATTTTTTTAACCCCATTTAATATATCCCCTTTAAACAAATTGCTATTTTAGTCCCTCTGGTTTGGACATGTTTGCCAATTCAGTCCAAAAATTCCACCACCTTGGCATAAAACACCATATCACCACCACCCGTGATGGAACCACCATGTAGACGTAGGGTACAAACAACCCACACAAGACCGAGTACCAGAACCAAAAGCCCAGCCCATGCGGGCGGAATGGGTAAGCTAGCAGGGCACGTGCCCCGCATTAATTATATCGGAATCACCCCAATCATAACCGATAATTCAGTAACGGTCGGAAAACATAAAAGGTAATGGATTTGCCGGGGAATAATCCCTGTAAATCAGCATACGAGACGGGCACCACCACCTAACTGGTGTTGTTTTCATTGTGCGTAGGTGTGAAGCTTCAGAGAGCATCGGTGGATCGAAGTTCAACAAGACCGGAAACCATCCAGAGTTGGACCTCGTATTTACACACCACACTACCACCACGCCACAAAACCACCACCACTCCATCAGAACCACAAAATCACACCACCACCCTATCATAAAACCACCAACACCATACCAGACGGGCATCACCACCACTCATTAGATCTCTACCACCACACATTAGATCTCCACCATCACATACTAGATCACCACCATCATGTGGACCCTAGAAACCAACCGTTAATCTCAAACTTATAACAACCCCTTCAAAACGTATATGGAACCCTTGAAAACGAGTATTGTAGAGGTATAGTAGGGTTTGATATGCATTTTCGAAGTGGTATGTTACAAGTGCAATATTGATTGTCGATTTTTAGGGTTTACATGGTAGCGACGATCCGATGTGCGTGGGTGGTGGTGGGCGCTCTGGTGTGGTGTTGGTGGCTTTGTGATGGGGTGGTGGCGGTGGTTCGGTGGTTCTTGTGATGGGTAGTGGTGTGGTGGGGTTATTTTTGGACTAAATTAGCAAATACGCTCAAACACAGGGACTAAAATAGCAATATATTTAAAGAGTATATATTAAATCATGTTTAAAATATAAAAATAAAAACATATATGTAAAATGACCAATATACCCCTACATTTAACGGAAATTTTGGATGGAGTTAACGGACTGGATGAATATGACAAGATTTGTAAACCACAGGGACCAGATGCGAAAAAACAACTATTGGATTAAAGTGGCAATTTTCACCAAACCACAGGGACGAAAATGACAATTTACTCTAAATTTTTTGATTGGGTATATATGCAATTAATCATTTTTAGAGGGGAAATCCTCTCTCTTCTCCCTCTTTTATCTTCTTGCTCCTCCACCTCCACTGCCACCACAACTACCTCTGTCGTCGCATCACCGCCGTCGTCGCCGCACCACCGCCGCCGTCGTCGCACCACCGTTCTAGTGTTACCAAGCTTTGACTCATTGCTTTGTAACCGTACGAGATTTTGAGAATCCTTACGCCGGCCTTCATTTCATCTTCAAATCGACCAGAACTGCCTCTGGACTTATCCCTTGCTGTTTCCTGTGATTTGAGGTCAGCCACATCTGCTTTGAATGACTTGGACGACTCCAATCTAGTGGCAATTTTCGCTAATTTAGTGACAATTGCATTCGATGTGTTCACTGCTGCCATCGGGGTAAATCTGGATGCTAGGTGCCAATTTCGGTTTCCAACCAATGGAACCGATTGATGGGAGTTGTAACTCACGAACTGAAGTTGCAATAGAAAATCAAAGTAGTCGGCTCGATTCGAGATGGCAAGTCTCCAAAAGCTCGAACAAGATAAAGTTATAGTCTAGAATAACAAACAAGGAAGAACAACTAATAATGGTGCTGCACATTGAAGAAATTGTTGTTAACCGCACCACCCCTCTACCTTCTCATGATCTAAGATGTTTAAGCCAGGACCAAAACACTACTGGATCTGCTCCAGGTGCTCCGTGGATCCTCCTATGCCTGTGTTGACCCCTGCTGCTTTTCTTCTACAAGTGCTCCAGGGGCTGCAGTGGTGGTGATGGGTGGCTAAGGTGCTGCGGTGGTGGTGATGGGGCTGCGGTGGTGGTGCTGGGCTGCTGCGGTAGTGGTGGTGAGAGGGGTTGCGGTGGTGGTGGTGATAGGGGCTGCGGTGGTGGTGGTGATAGAGGCTGCGATGGTGGTGGTACGTGGGGACTACGTTGGTGTTGATGGGTGGCTGCGAAGGTTGTGATGGGTGGTTGTTATGGTGTGAAGGTGGTAATGGACAGTTGTCATGGTGATAACCCGGTGGCTGTGGTGGTGGTGATAGGGGTGGTTATGGTGGTGGTGGTTTGAAGAAGATGATGTTGATGGATGAGACCCACAAGTGTTTTTATGTTATTATTTAATTTGAAGGGTAATTTGGTCTTTTTAATAATAATTTTAACAGAAACATTAACGGTGTTAATTATTTGAACTTAAATGGAGATTAAAATGAAACATATAGACTCAACTGAAGATAACAAGAAACGTTAGGGGGCGGATGTCAATTTTGAAACCGCAGGGATGCAAATGGTTAAAATAAACAAACGTCAGGGATGTAAATGGTAATTTACTCTATATAATATTATTAGTAATTAACGTGATTATTAATAGAAGATAAAAACTATTTTAACCTTTATCTTATTTTGAACAACAAATAATTTCTAACAACCAAACAACACAACAAAGAGCTAAGCGAAGATATACCATGAAAGAACAAATATTTAAATAACTCCTACAATTACATACTACACATCAATAGACAAATTTACTCCACTTCCCCACCTCAACCCACTACTTGATCTCTTTTAATTTGGTCATAGTCCCCTGAAAACCGCATCATTCCTTGTTCTTCGTATGCATCATATATATATGGGTGCCAAATTATGACGTGAATGAGTTCCTTCTTATGATCGTTTAGACTCGTGTGATGGTGAAACATTCATGAGCAGGTCCTTCAAATCAAAGGCAAAGATAGGCGATATAGAGCACCATGAGCTCACAAATTGCCGGAGCATAAAGCATTGTTGCTACGTAAACATGTAATAACAAATGTGCGGCTGATTCGAGGGATTTCTCCAAACAAATATGTTAATTTTGATTGGGACTAACCTCGACCAATCTAGTGTGAGTGAAGTTTAGTATCGAAATAGAAATGGGTCCGTCACCCATTAATCAATCCAGAACAAATTTTTTTGCCCTCCTCCAAAGACCCCTTTGATCATAGGACACAAGTTAATCCCTTTGTAATATTATTCCATATTACTGCATGAATTGCATCCACCACCTTCCCCACCCTAACTATTTTTTTTTATTAATTTCGATTTGACTATTTTAATATTATAATTAATTTTTAAGAAAATTTTATATATGTCATATAGTGTTTAAAATTTTCCGAATACACCATTCTGACATGCTTAATTTCAACTACAGTGGCGCGGATTCAGAATTTTTTTTACGGGGGCGGAAAATTTAAGGGTCATTTTGGCTATCGCAATATAATATATATTTTTTCAGTCCGGCTCGAGTCAGATCGGTTCGCGTTGGTTCATTGACGTAAAAATCGTTAAAATGGTTCACAAACTCGTGAATTTGTGTATTTATATATATATCAAGAATCGTATTAAAGCAATTATACTAATGAAAGTGATGATATGTGATGTTTGAAACAATTATACTTATAAAATTATGATATGTTCAACATGTTTGAGATCAATCTTGAAACTAATTTAAATTCAACCTGTATTATTATCAAATATATTTATCTTGATATAAATTTTTTTCTTCCTACTAGTTACATGATTATTTAAGAGTGAAATTTCAAAAATCCATTCGATTACAAACTCGGTTAGTAAGAAAATATGGTTTGCCGGCTTGTCGGAAGATCACCGGATCTCATTGTAGTTACGCTCCAGACAATGTATTTGAGATAATGTTGCTATTTTTTTAGTTTCAAGAATTTAAGGGGTTGGGGGGGGGGTTGCAAAATTTTATGGGGACGGTCGGAATTTTCACGTATATATAACATTGAAAAAAAAATTTAGGTTGGGCAGCTGCCCCCTCCCTAAAGCCTAGGTACGGCATTGTTTAACCATGACTCGATGTAAATTGTATTCAAAACCAAAAAGACTCATATTTAATGTGTTTTTACATCTTTAATAATATTATAAAACATTTAAGCTAGTAAAAATTTGTGCCATTCAAGTTACATTACCTAAATATTAGTAGGTCAATTTTATTTGAACTACAAACTCATACATTTAATAAATCTATATTATTTGTTCACGACGAAATTTAAACCCTACTACTTGATAGAGATACCCAACACCTTTGTACCATTAAGGTACATACCCTTTTGTTTAGAAGGGTCTTAATGGGAACACCGCATGGGTTTTTGAGGGTAGGCCGGTTCAAACGGTCACGGTTAGGTCTAGCGGTCACATTTTGGCACCTAACCATGACCGCATGGGCTTGCTGTCACGGTTTGGGGTGGTAGTCCCCGTGACCTCATGACAACAAAACGACAAAATGGGCTGTTAAAGCTGAAAAGCGGTCACCAAACTATCACGGTTTGGCCTAACCGTGACCTCTAGGGTACGCGGTCTCAGTTTAAGGTACGACGTAGACGTGATTTTGACAAAAGGCCGGATTCGCGCATCAAACCGTCACGTGGAGGCCAAACCATGACGGTTTGTGCACCAGAATTTGACCTTAAATACCTTTCAACTTAGAACAATCGGCATATCCATTTCTAAACTTCCGTTTCGCAATTTCATAATCCAAATTTTCAGTTTTTAATCGACCTGTGATAAAATAACAACCAACTTGTTTAAAAACAATTAAACGCAAAAATTACTTGTAATATGATAAATTAATAATAAATACAAAACACAAACACGTATGTTACGATTAAATAAAATATTTAAATAAACAAAAAAGGAATGAAAAGATAGAAATGATGTGACGGTGAAACTAGTAATCGATAATCAATCATCATTTGTACAGACTAATAAACCATGATGACGTTAGAAAAAGGTAGACCACACCACCGGACCATGGTGCAAGATCCTAGTGCCACAACCCTACCTCTCCCCCCAACCATCCTTCTCACACTACTTCTACTAGCTAATGACTAAGATGAGTACGTTAATAAAACTAAAAGTAATAAAGTACCTGGATTCTAGCACGACTAACATCCGCAATCTTTTTGCTTTGAAACAAATCCTAATGTTTTCCTTTAACCGACGTATGAAACTTCCAAGCTGCTTCAGATGTTGTAAAGTTCACAAACGCATATCCGACATTCAAACCATGCCTGTACGTATATATCAACGTCAAAACTTAGCTTATATATATATATATATATATATATATATATATATATATATAGACATGTAGTATTTACATCATAAAAATTAATAATAATATTATTCAAATAGATACCAACTTGAAATCAATCGGAAGATACACGAAATCAAACTCCGATCGAACGGTGTTTCCCGCCTTTTCATTCTCAAGTTTACAGTGATAAAATTAAAATAAAAAACATGTTTAATGCTTAAAAAAATAAAAAAAATAAAAGCAATATGTCACGGTTTGGCCAAACCGTGACATATAGCCCCCCTGCGCACAATCAATTCCCATAATTACATACCCAATCATTGACTACGGATCCCCAGATATAGCTGTCACGGTTAGGGCAAACCGTGACAGTTAGGTCTCACACCTGACCAAGCGGTCACGGGGAGACCTAACCGTGACCGCTTGGGTCGGTTTTCTCCAGGAAAAGGCGGTGCGCCTAAAATTTCCCGTTTAGAACCAGTTTGGTACAAGATTATTCACATTTATCTCACACTATATGTAACGAATTGTTATTTTATACGTAAGTGATTTAGATAAATAGGACAACTCAATCATTTTCAGGTATATATTAAGCGAAATAAAAAATGATTTCTTTTCACAAACTAATTAAACTTTTTATATTGATTTGAAACTCTTAAAACCTAACATACAAGCCTAGAAGCTTATCTATATATTTTTTTTAAACGACCAACGAAGAATATTATTGATAATTAGCAAGTTGCTAGATAGTACACCACATGTTACAAAAGATCACCATTACTAAATAATCTAACCCCAACACACAATTTTTTTTTTGAAAAATTAGAGCAATGAAGAGACCAATTCAAAATCTTTCCATTGACTCCAAGTAATAGTTGTCAGCTTTCCTCTGCATTTTATCCAAAGAAAACTTCTTGCCTTGATTTCTCCAATCACCATACTTAATGGAATTTGTTTTCTCTCAAAAACTTTTTTGTTTTTAACTTCCCATAGCAACCATATTGTGGCTAGAATAATAAATTGAATCATCTTTTTCCATTTACGTGAACCTTTGTACCCGGAGTACGTGTCAACTAGGTCCCTAACCGAGAGGGGACAAAATCTCGGTAACCTGCACCACCGGATAGCTTCATGCCAAACGTCTTGGGCCTATTCACAAAATAGCAATATGTGCTCCTCCGTCTCTTCTGATATGCCACATATCGGACAATCCACAGAACTCACCTGTATATTTCTTTTAAGAAGAGCTACCATGGTCGGTAACCGACATAATTCCGCCCTCCATGCAAAGATGGATAATTTATTTGGAGCCCAATTATTCCACATCGTTGGCCGGGAGATATCACTAAACTTAATTGCCCAGATTTTACTCTTAATGGATGCAATGGAAAAACCAATGTTTCCCCCAGTACTCAAAAACCATAAGTCATTAGACTCAGTGAGCATAATAGCGCTTAAAGTCTGTAGTAGTCCTTCCATCTCATTCAATTCCTCAGCCGAGGCCAACTGTCTTCTTCATTGGAAACTCGGGATATTGCTTCTTCCACTCAGTCTATCCGACAATAGACATAGTTTATTTCTCTCCAGCCCAAATAATAACGGAAAACAGGTGTAAAAAGGGGTGTCACCCACCCACTTGTCCATCCAAAATAATATCGACGATCCATTGCCCGGTGTTACTTGTATGAAATCCAATAACCTTATGCCAATTTGTTCCAGTGTAACATTACTCCTCATTATGTTGCTCCATAGACCAGAAATAGATAACTTAACCGGAATGGGAGACCACGATCTTGATGTGCCATGAATCGACCATATGACTTTCTTCCACGAACTCTCCTTTTCAGCTTTGAATCTCCACCACCACTTGGATAACATCGCAAGATTGTTATCACGAAGAGATCCCAGCCCAAGACCTCCGTAGTTTTTCGGTTTGATGACATTTTCCCAAGCAATCCATTTAATTTTCGTAGTGTCATCATCCCCTCCCCAGAAGAAGGACCGCCTCAATTTTTCCAGTTGATCGAGAATTTACACCGGAGCTTTATATAACGATAAATAATACATCGGTAGAGAGTTTAACACCGACTTAACTAGGATCATTCTCCCACCAACCGAGAGAGTTTTTGCTCTCCAGTTGGTAAGCTTAGCCCGGAAATTATCAGCAACGGGCTTCCAATTCTTCACGAGATTCATATTAGCGCCTACTTGCAGCCCAAGGTATTTAAACGGGAATGTTCCAACTTTGTAGTGAAGAGAGGAAGCGACCCGAAGAATGTCCTCCCGGTCGACCCCGATCCCGTAGATACTGCTCTTAAGGATGTTAACTTTTAGCCCAGATGCCATGAAAAAACATCTTAAAATGCGACTTAAATTTTGACACCTTCAGTCGACCAACTCCCCAAGAAAATTACGTCATCAGCAAATAAAAAATGTGTTATATTCAGGCCATTTCCAGGACAATTAACACCATGATATAGACCAATATCAGTTGCCCGATTAATAACCGAAGTTAAGGCTTGCATGGCAATTATAAACAAGAACGGGATAGCGGGTCACCTTGTTTCAAACATCTCTGCATTAAGAATTGTTGAGTAGGGGAACCATTCACTAACATGGAGAGATGGCCAGTTGATACAATTGCTAAAATCCAAAGCCTCCATTTTAGAGGAAAGTTCATTTATTGTAGTATTGACTCCATGAAGCTCTAGCTTAAGGTGTCATAGGCTTTTTCAATGTTGATTTTGAAGAAGAAAGCTTTCTTTTTCGTTTTCCTTAACCAAGCGAGCACCTTATTTAAAATAAGGGGACCATCCGTAATGCTTCTATTAGTAATAAAAGCGGCCTGTTCTGGGGATATTAGGTCCTGAATAACACCTTTTAGCCTCCGCATGAGCACCTTAGATATTAACTTATTAATGCATCAAATTAATGAAATCGGACGAAAGTTTGCTAGCTCCACTGGGTCCGTGACTTTAGGGACGAGGGTTATGAAAGTTGCCATGCAGTTAGCCGAGATATAACAGGAGGAATAAAAGTGTTGGAATAATTCGAAGAATTCATCCTCCAAAAACTCCCAACACCTTTTTATGAAGAGAAAATTAAAGCCATCAGGGCCGGATGCCTTGTCACTACAACAATCTTTTAAAGCACTCTTGATTTCCACTCTAGTGAATGGTTTAACTAACTCTTGTTCAACTCCATTCATAAGCCGAGGAAGTTGGTAACATATTAAAGTAGGCCTTTGAGCCATCGGTTCCCGATATCTATCCTCAAAGAACTGAAGCACCATCTCCTTAATTGCCAAAGGTGAGGATATCCACACACCATCAACCATAAAGCATTTATTCTATTATTTCGTATGTTTGCTTTGATAGTTGAATGAAAGTATGCAGTGTTCTCGTCTCCTTCCACAGCCCAACGCTCCTTAGACTTTTGTCTTAAGTCACGTATTTCGCCTTCCTCATAATCCGTTATAAGTCCTTGGACGTGGATTCTGTTGGGTTTTGTAGATGTTTATCAAAGTCTATTAACCATTAATATATCAAAACGCAGCGGAGTTCTAATCAAAAACCATTTTGATATTAGTTAGTTTATGCATCAAATACATATGTTAAAACAAAACCCATGAACAAAGGATCTTTATATGAAATAACATGCTATCAAAAACATATAACAACCACATAAACTACCTCTTAGAATCGTGGATTTGGAGGTCTAGATGATGATGTTTGAAAGCATAATCTTCAATGTAGAAGACCTCAAGAGGTGATACCCACAAGCCCTTCCAAACACCCACTTGCTAGGTAGTAAAACACCAACTTCAAACCCCTTTTGCACAATAGAAATTTCAGCCAAGAACTCCTTGAAGAGCAGCCAAAATTCCGAATTTCAGCCCCTCTTTTGCCTTCTTGAATCCGAAAATTTTAGCTCCTTAGAGAGGGTTTCTTGCTTTGTGTGTGTAAGAGAAAGTGTGTTATGATTGAAGAGTGTTAAGAGTGACTTAATCTTGCAAAGACCAAGACTCAAAAAGGGGTTCCCCATGCCCCTTTGGGCGGCCGAAATTTTCACCCAAGTGGGGTTTTCCCCCATTTTAGTTTTATAAAATGTGACACTCTTATCCCTTAATTTTATAAAATTAAAGCCACTCTTAATTTTATAATAATAACACACGTTTATTTGTTATTACTTAACCAACTTAAATAATAAAACAAATAAATTCTCATGAACAAATTATTCACATAATGTTGTTCATTTACAAAAGCAACGTTTTAGAAAACCTATTTTCTAAATTGGTGTCAATCTTTATTTGTATGATCTTATCAACGAATAAATATTTATTGGTGTTTGTTTGGCTTGTTATTGGGTATGACCCGACTTAGATCATATCACACTAGCCACATCAATTTAATATGTATCTTGGGCAGACCAAATCCTTCAATCTCCCACTTGCACAAGATTCATAGAAGATTGATGCAATCAGTAAATAACGCCTAGCAACGGTTTGCTACCCCTAATGTATATGATTAAGTGCCATTCAATAACATCATCCTCTTTAAGTACCTTACTTGAAAATTTTTTTAGGTGAATCAATCATCTATCCTTTTGTCACAGATGTCATGTTAAATCCCAGTGACACAGAATTATCATTCTCCGATGATTTAACTTTAACAGGCCTTAGACATCTAACTCTCAACGAATAAGAGGAACAAATTCCATCTTGACTACATACGTCTCTCACAATCACCTTATATCATACCTGAACCTAGCCTTATGTACTGCCAATGTTTCAGAACAGCAAAGTACTAAGTCAAAGTACAACACTTGGTGAATATCAAGACCCAATATGTATCTCAGGTCTGAGGATACAATGACATTCGCCTTTACTCAATATCTCTTATGACTAATCACAAAGATTCCATGCAGAAATAATTAAGAGCGGGTCAGTCCTATATCTATATCCCATAGATATCAATGAACCTTGGTAGCAACAACTTGCTCTATATTCATACCTTATGAATATCAATCAATCCAAGTTCATTATAGTCTTACATTCATAGTTATTCCCACAAGTATGATCGACTACGGACGTTTAGAATAACTTACTATTCACAGATTTAAACATGCTAAAATGGAAGAACAAATGAAAATTATATCCATATAATTAAGTCAAATAACATAGATTCCAATATCCAAATACAAAATTTGATCAAGTCCAATCACTAGAATATCGATCTCCTAAGGCACAAGTATGACTTTCATGCTTTGACCTATCTAGGAGCTTCGTGAATGAATCCGCAATGTTTTGATCGGTGTGAACTTTGCGAATACATATCTTTCCCTTTTTAACTTCATCCCTTATGTAGTTGAACCTCCGTTCAATGTGCTGAGTCTTTTGATGAGCACGAGGTTCCTTGATTTGAGCAATCGCACCCTCGTTGTCACAAAAGATCTCTAGGGGTCTTGAATGGTAGCAACAACCCCTAGATCAGCAATGAACTTCCTTAGCCATGCAGCTTCTTGAGCTGCCAATGAAGTGACGATGTATTCTGATTCTATTGTAGATAGTGCCACTACATCTTGCTTTGAGCTCTTTCAAGAAACCGCTCCTCCATTCATAATGAAGACAAATCCCGACTGTGATCGAGAATCATCTCGATCAGTTTGGAAACTTGCATCCATGTAACCCTTTACAACGAGCTCCTTCTTACTAGATCCATATATTAAGAACATATCCTTAGTGTTTCTAAGGTATTTCAAAATACTATTAACAGCCATCCAATGACTATTACTAGGATTCTGTTGATATCTACTTGTCATGCTTAGAACTTGCATGCAGAGCACATGACACGTCCGGCCTAGTACATATCATTGCATACATGATGGATCCTATAGCAGATGCATATGGGACTCCATTCATTCTTTCTTGTTCAACCTTTGAACTAGGGCATTGAGACGTGCTCAATATAGTCCCTTTTTGAATAGGTACCAAACCTTTCTTAGAATTCTCCATCTTGAACCTTTTCAAGATTTTTCAATGTATGCACTTTGGTTTAAACCTATCAACCGCCTTGATCTATCCCTATAAATCTTTATTCCTAAAATATAGGCGGCTTCACCAAGATCCTTAATGAAAAAACAGCTTCCAAGCCAGGCTTTTACACCTTCCAAGGTTGGAATGTCATTTCCAGTTAGTAAAATGTCATCGACATATAATACAAGGAAAGTAATAGTGCTCCCACTAGCTTTCTTATATACACAAGCTTCATCAGCGTTTTTGATGAAGCCAAATTTCTTTACTTCATCATCAAAACGGTGATTCCAGCTTCTCGATGCTTGTTTCAATGTGTAGATTGACTTCTTTAACTTGCATACATTGTTAGGATGTTTTGGATCAACAAAACCTTCAGGCTGTTCCATATGGACATCTTCCTCAAGATATCCATTAAGGAAAGCGGTTTTCACATCCATTTGCCAAATCTCATAGTCATAATATGTTGCTATGGCAAACAATATCCTAATAGACTTCAGCATTGCCACAGGCGAAAAAGTTTCATCATAATCAACCCTTGAGTTTGACTGAAATCTTTTGCTACAAGTCTAGCTTCATAAGTATCCAAGTTTCCATGCATATTGGTTTTCTTCTTGAAAACCCACTTACTTCCAACTACCTTGGATTTAAGAGGTGGTGTAACCAATTCCCAAACTTGGTTATCATACATGGATTGCATCTCAACGTTCATGGCTTCTTGCCATTTGTTAAAATCAGGTTTTGACATTGCATCACGGTATGTGGTTGGTTCATCCGAATCTACCACATAGCATCCATCCATGAGAAATCCATATCTCTCAGGAGGAACACTAGTTCTACCAAATCTATGAACGTTTTGTGTATCTTGATCATTCACATGATCATTCTCAACATCCTCATATTGATTGCTAGTTTCAACCAAATATGTATCGTCTTGTGAATCTTGAACCTCTTCAAGTTCCACTGTTCTTCCATTAGTTCTTTCCGAAAGGAACTTAGTTTTTAAGAACTCTGCCTTTCGAGCAATAAACACTTTCTGCTCTGTTGGATCATAGAAATAATATCCAATACAATCTCTAGGATATCCAATGAAGATACACTTAGTGGATCGGGCTTTCAGTTGTTTTGAGTGTATTGCTTAGGATGAGCCTCACACCCCCAAACTTTTAAATATGACAATGATGGAACCCTTCCATGCCATACTTTTAAAGGTGTCCTTTCCACTTTCTTGGTTGGGGCCATATTTAAAATACGGGCCGCGGAGAGCAAAGCGAAACCCCAAAATGATAGAGGTAGTGTACTTCTAGCCATCATAGATCGAACCATATCCATAGAGTCTGATTCCTCCTCTTAGACACATCATTATATTGTGGTGTTCCAGATAGAGTAAGTTATGAGACAATCCCACAACTTCTAAGATACTCTTGAAAGTCACTACTTAGGTATTCACCTCCTCTATCGGTACGAAGAATCTTGATCGTTTTGTTGAGTTGATTTTCTACTTCATTTTGAAGATTTTGAACATTTTAAAAGATTCATGTTTGTGTCTTAACAAGTACACATACCCATAACGACTATAGTCATCGGTAAAGGTAACGAAGTATCTTTCACCATTCCTAGTTATTGGTTTAAAAGGTCCACATACATCCGAATGTATGATCCCTAATAAATCTTTTGCCCTTTCATTAGTCCCACTAAAAAGGGTCTTTGTCATTTTACCTTGTAAACAAGACTCGCATACATCAAATGAATCATTTTCATTAGTTTTTAAAAGACCATTCTTTTGAAGTTTTTGCATACGATTCTTGTTTATGTGTCCAAGGCGACAATGCCAAAGATAGGAATCACTCAAATCTAATTTGAGATTTTTGGTGGTTGCTTGTTTATGTGAAGAGGAGAACGATGGCAGCACCAGTCCGAGCAGTAGAGAATATCAGCTTAGAGGGTAGGAGGAGCAGAGGTAGACCTAGGTTGACGTGGGACGAGGTTATTAGGAGAGATATGATGGACCTGCATCTCTCTGAGAACATGATCGAGGATAGAAGTGAGTGGAGGCGTAGAATTAAAATAAGGACTTTTAGTGGGTGTTGTGGGTGGAAGGGTATACGGTGACATATGGCCGTATCCCACAAGTTAGGTGGAGTTTTCCTCATTATCCTTTTTGGGTGTACATGCGCATATCTAATTCTTCTTGTGATATATATCATTGTGTTATATGCTTCGTATTATGATGATTATTGCCTTTGTTATGCTTTGTTATATGCTTTGTATATGCGTTGTATTATGATTGTTATTGTTATTGCCTGTGTTAACGAGTCGGGGTCTCTTCGGAAGCGGTCTCTCTATCTTTCTAGATAGAGGAATGACTTGCCACCACATACCCCTCCCAGACCCTGCTCCTCAGCGGGAGACACTGGGTATGTTTGTTTGTTTGTTTGTTTGGTGGTTGCTTGGTACATGAGCTATCATATGTTGTGTTATCATGAACCAATTCATAAATACCATTTGATATGATAATAAATATACATGTTTACAATATGTATTTCTTTGCATTTTAAATCATTTTTAATATAAAAATCACAATTTAGACACTTATTTATGTTTTATTTGAATTTTGTAGCTTTCGGATGAAGCTCGGTGATTTTTTGTGAAGAAAATCCAAGATTTGAAGAGGTTCAAGAGAAAAATGCTTCTGATATGACCATATTGAAGCTGAATATGGTCATATAAGCTGTCAAATTTCAAATAGCCCATTTTTGATGCTGAATATGATCATATCACTTCAGATATGGCCATATTCGGGTAGAAAACGGGTTATAACCCTAGCACACCTCATTTCTAAAAAACTTTCATTTCTTTCAAAACCCTAGCCTCCCTTAAACCCTTAGGTGTCTTTGAGCATTTCTCAAGAGATTTTGGAAGATTTGAAGGCCAAGATTGAAGATTTCACACTTTCAAGAAGGTTCTAACATCATCCACCCATTTCCACTCAAAATTGGTTTGAATTCCTCTAGATCTACTATGAGTTCTTCCATGTTCTTGAGTTTGGGTGTGTCTTTTGTAAGCCTTACGGGCTAAACTCTTTTTTATCACTTGGATTAGATGAAACTTAGAATGATTTAACAACTTGTACATGATTCTTGGTGATGTTTATGTTGATGCTATGATAAAACTTGATTATTCTTCAATGATTGTGTGTGTTTGTTCTAGTTTGATGAAAAGTTCAACCTTGTGGGTGTTGTAAGCATGTTATGTTAGAAAACTTCATGTTCTTATAAGACTTATGTATATAATTGCATCTTTTGTATGTAATGTTGTGACATTTGACTAGGAATGGTGAATGAAGGTTGAAGATTTAATAGAATTGGTTAAATGTGCATCCTTATGCTTATGTTTAAGAAAACCATAGTGTATGTCATAAATCTCTCTTGTCATTGGTTATGAATTATTTTGTAATCGTGGTATGAAGTTTATGAGTTGAAGAGTAATTGTAGTTTTGTCTATTTTTCCCAAGTTGATGTGGTTATCATGTGTTTATCGTGTTAACTTTCCAAACATTTATGGAATTAGGTAACCCTAACGGGAGTCTAATTCATCTTTAACATCAACATAATTATATCATTAGTTCTACATGGCATAACTTTAGGTGGCTATTGTGTGTTTATCGTTCTAGCTTTTCGAATGGTTATATGTCTAGATATCCTTGACGGGGGTTTAGGCTACTTCCATGTTTCATGTGAAAAAAATGGTCTCACCTCGAGTTTGTGCTAGTTGTTTAGTTCTATGCTAAGTGGAATCAAAGTCCAAGTGGTATCTTTAATTGATTGTGTATCTTCATCTTTACTTTCTTAATTTACTAGTTTAATTTGTTAATCGTTTTAGTTAACTATAATACTCATAAATCCAAACTCAATTGATCGGTTAAATAGTGATGATAATTTAGTATTGGGAACCATTGTGTCCACGGATCGATACTCGGTTCTTACCTAAAGCTATACTATTATGCGATAGGTGCACTTGCCTATTGTGTGTAGTTGGTTTAAGAGTGATAATCGTTTCTTAAATTAAAACTCAAATTGTGTGAAAAATCCTTATTTAAAATATATATACTTTACACACATCAAGTTTTTGGCGCCGTTGCCGGGATACGGTGATTTCAAAAAAGATCGAAGTTGCTACTTTGACCATTTGTGTATATCTTATTTTCACATTTTTACATTTTACTACTGTTTATCTTTTGTCCCTTTTTACGGTGCTTGGTATTATGTTGTGTTATCAGGAAGCTTATGTCCACATCTTCACCTATCGAGGACCTAATTGAACCCTATTCAAACCGGAGAAATTACTTAAGAAAAGAAACTTAAGGGCAAAATCTCTACAAATAGCTAGGGAAATCGATAGACTACCGAGGAAACCGACACAGAAGAAGAAGACAATTCGGAGGACACAAACTCGAAAGACATGAGGAATCGAAACAATGAATAGAGAACCATCTATGATTATGCAAGACCATCGTTGGGTGGTTTGGCATCGAGCATTGTCAGACCGGCAGTTGAAGCCAATAACTTTGAGATTCGACCACAAATGATTCAAATGATTCAAAACAATGTTCAATTCTATGGTTTATCGGATGAAGACCTGAATGCTCATATAGCAAATTTTTTGGAAATTTGTGATACTTTCAAGACGAACGGGTTGTTCGATGATGCCAAGCAAACTTAGGCTTTTCCCATTCTCCCTTCGTGATCGAGCAAAGGCTTGGTCAAACTTACTTCCTGCTGGTTCTATAACCACTTGGGAGGATCTTGCTCAAAAATTTTTATTTAGATATTTTCCACCATCTAAAGCTGCAAGATTGAGGAATAATATCACTTCTTTTATGCAGGATGAAGGGGAATCTCTTTATGAAGCTTGGGAACGATATAAGGAAATGATGAGGAAATGTCCACATCATGGGTTGGATGAATGGATGCAAGTTACTACCTTTTACAACGGGTTGTATCCTCAAGATCGCCAAATAGTCGATGCTACAGCTGGAGGGTCTTTAGACATGAAAACCCCTACGGAGGGGTATGCCATACTTGAACAATTGGCAATGAACACTTATCAAGGGCCATCTTCACGAAGTAGACCATCAAGACAAAGGGTCCACCATGTAGCCGACTATACATCTCTAGCTGCACAAATGGAAACAATGGCTAAAAGAATTGATCAGATGCAATTGAACCAAGTGCAAACAAGTTGTCACTTGTGTGGTGGTGCGCATATGAGCTCCGATTGTCAACATGGAGTTGTCTACAATGTGAATGAACAAGTGGATTTCATGAGTAACCAATATCGACCTCAAAACAATCCTTATAGTAACACTTATAACCCAGGTTGGAAGAATCATCCCAATTTTAGTTGGAAGGCAAGTGGAAGCAACCAACCTTCGGGTTTTCAACAAAGACCACCATTCCAACAAATCCAACAATCATTTCAACCACAACACCAAGATCACTCTCGACCTCAAAAACAAAATCAATACCAAAATCAAGGTTCAAGTAGTGATTCACAACCCGAGAAAAGATCAAATTTGGAAGAGATGATGGCACAATTCTTGTCCACTGCCGAATCCCGTCATCAAAAATCTAAAGCTCGTTATGATCAAGCCGAAATTCGACAACAACAATTTTCGAATGAATTAAGAAGTCAAGGTTCGGCGATTCGGGGTATTGAGAACCAAATGGGTCAAATGGCTAGTTTGCTAGCAGAGAGGGAGAAGGGTAAACTTCCGAGTAACATCGAAGCAAATCCACGAGGAGATTGTAAAGCAATTACTTTAAGGAGTGGTAAAACCACTAAAGAGATTGAGACGACTTCCACATCTAAGCCGGTGGTTGAAGAGGTAGAAGTCGAGGTTCAAGACGAGGTGCCTAACACTAGGCGAGGCCCAGAAAGTACAACACAAGTCAAAGAACCATTGAAAGTGTACAAGCCCACTATTCCATACCCGGGGCATTTGAAGAAAGAAAAGATGGACCAACAATACGGTAAATTTCTTGACCTATTCAAACAATTACATATAAACTTACCGTTTGTTGAAGCTTTGTCACAGATGCCTAAGTATGCCAAATTTCTCAAAGATCTTCTAAAAAATAAACAGAAGCTTGAGGAACTTTCACATGTGGTTCTGAATGAAGAATGCTCGGCGGTGCTTCAAAATAAGCTACCACAGAAAATGAAAGACCCGGGAAGTTTAACACTTCCTTGCTTGATTGGTAGTTTGATGGTGAATAATGCTCTAGCTGACCTAGGTGCTAGTATCAACTTGATGCCATATTCCATGTTTGAAAGACTAGACCTAGGGGAACCACAACCAACAAATATGAGTATTCAACTTGCTGATCGCTCGGTGAAATATCCGAGAGGTATAGTTGAGAATATGTTGGTGAGAATTGGTAAGTTTGTGTTCCCTTTGGATTTTGTAATCCTTGATATGGATGAAGACAAGAACGTACCTCTCATTCTTGGCCGCCTCTTTTTAGCTACATCTAGAGCCTTAGTAGATGTGTTTGAAGGTAAATTGACCCTTCGCGTGGATGAAGAAGAGGTGGTTTTTAAGATAAAGGATTCCATGCAACATTCTCAAATCCATGATGATACACTTTATTTTATTGATACTATTGATTGTCATGTGGATGATTGTGTGCAGGAAATGTTTGAACATGATGTTTTGGAAACATAGTTATTTGATAATGAAGATCTTGATACCGATCAAGCTAACCAGATTTGTGGTGAGCTAACTCGTATGTCAGTGGATGAACCATCCCCCAATATAGAAGTTCATGAAGTTCTTGAAGTGGTTGATCGAGAGAAAGAACCAAAAGCAAAGTCATCAATTGAAGAACCACCATCATTGGAACTCAAGGAGCTACCCGCTCATCTTGAGTATGCTTATCTTGATGATGATTCCAAATTACCCGTTATTATTGCTTCTGGTTTGACAGGTGATGAAAAAGTCAAACTTTTAGACGTCTTGAAGATGCACAAGAAAGCTATGGCTTGGACGATTATGGATATAAAAGGAATAAATCCATCCTTTTGTACCCATAAAATTTTAATGGAAGATGATTACAAGCCAGTTGTCCAACATTAACGTCGCCTCAACCCTAATATGCAAGAAGTGGTTAAAAAGGAAGCAATCAAACTACTTGATGCAGGTTTGATTTACCCAATCTCAGATTCCGCATGGGTGAGTCCGGTACAAGTGGTACCAAAGAAAGGAGGTATGACGGTGGTGACTAATGAAAAGAATGAATTGATACCCACAAGGACCATCACATGTTGGAGGGTTTGCATTGATTATCGCAAACTTAACGATGCAATGAGAAAGGACCATTTCCCTCTTCCTTTTATTGATCAAATGTTAGAAAGGTTATCTGGGAATATGTTTTATTGCTTTCTTGATGGTTTTTCAGGTTACTTCCAAATCCCAATTGCATCCGATGATCAAGAGAAGACCACGTTCACATGCCCTTATGGCACCTTTGCTTATCGGCGAATACCATTTAGACTGTGTAATGCTCCAGCCACATTTCAAAGGTGTATGGTGGCCATATTTTATGATATGATCGAAGACTCCATGGAAGTGTTCATGGATGACTTCTCAGTTTTTGGATGCTCTTTTGATCATTGTTTAAGCAATTTGAAGAAAATGCTCGCGAGATGTGAAGAGTCCAACTTGGTATTAAATTGGGAGAAATGTCATTTTATGGTAAAAGAAGGCATTGTGTTGGGGCATAAAATTTCAAATGTTGGTTTAGAAGTAGATAGGGCAAAGGTTGAAACTATTTCAAAATTACTACCACCTACTTCTGTAAAAGCAATAAGAAGTTTCTAGGTCATGCGGGATTTTATAGACGATTTATTAAAGATTTTTCAAAAATTGCAAGGCCGATGACACAACTTCTTGAAAAAGATGTTCCATTTGTTTTCAATGAGGAATGTTTAATTGCATTCAACTCTTAAAAGAAAAACTGATAAATGCCCCCATAATGGTAGCTCCCGATTGGACTCTTCCATTTGAGTTGATGTGTGATGCAAGCGACTATGCAGTCGGTGCGGTTTTAGGGCAAAGAAAGGACAAGCATTTTCATCCCATATACTACGCAAGCAAAACATTGAATGATGCACAAGAAAATTACACTACCACCGAAAAGGAATTACTTGCTGTAGTATTTGCTTTTGATAAGTTTCGTTCATATCCTATTTTATCTAAAACCATTGTTTACACTGACCATGCAGCTTTTAGATATCTATTTGGCAAGCAAGATGCAAAACCACGGTTGATCAAGTGGATTTTGCTTTTACAAGAATTTGATATAGAGATCCGAGACAAGAAAGGAGCTGAAAATGTAGCGGCAGATCACCTCTCTCGGCTTGAGAACCCATCCATGGAAGAACTAAGGGAATCCAACATAAATGACAATTTCCCTCATGAGTTTCTTTTACAGGTTCAGGCGATTGAAGAAGAATTCACTTGGTTCGCAGATTTTGCTAACTATCTTGCAGGTGGAGTTCTAGTGAATGGTATGACTTATCAACAGAAAAGAAAATTCATATATGATGTTAAGTACTACTTTTGGGAAGATCCATATCTTTTTCGAGTGTGCGCGGATCAAGTGGTGAGAAGATGTGTGCATGGAATCGAAGCAATGAGCATACTTCGCCATTGTCATGAAGGACCCACCGGTGGCCATCATGGAGCAAATTATACTGCTAAGAAAGTCTTTGATTCTGGTTTTTATTGGCCTACCGTATTCAAGGATGAACACATGTTGGTCAAAGCATGTGATGCTTGCCAACGCGCAGGTAACATCTCTTCACGTGATGAGATGCCCCAAAATAGCATACAAGTATGCGAGGTATTCGATGTTTGGGGCATCAACTTCATGGGACCATTTCCTTCATCACATGGTCACAAACATTCTAGTAGTTGTTGACTATGTTTCTAAGTGGGTCGAGGCACAAGCCTTGCCTACAAATGATGCTAGGATAGTGGTAAAATTTCTAAAAAAGCTTTTCTCTCGGTTTGGTGCCCCAAAGGCTCTAATTAGTGATCGTGGCACTCATTTTGTAATAATCAACTTGAAAAAGCGTTAGCTCGTTATGGGGTTAAACATCGTTTTTCAACATCTTACCACCCACAAACAAGCGGTCAAGTTGAGGTCACTAATAGAGGTCTTAAACGAATCTTGGAACGAACGGTTGGGCAAAACCGAAAGGATTGGGCGGATAAGTTAGATGATGCCCTATGGGCTTTTCGAACCGCTTATAAAACTCCAATTGGCACCACACCATTTAAGTTGGTTTATGGAAAATCTTGTCACCTTTCCATTGAACTCGAACACAAAGCTTATTGGGCCTTGAAGGCCGTTAATCTTGATTTAAAAGATGCAGGTGAAAATAGGTCTTTACAAGTCCATGAACTTGACGAATTGAGAAATCAAGCATACGCGAATTCTACAATTTACAAGGAACGGACGAAAAAATTACATGACAACCACTTGAAGAACAACAAACAATTCCAAGTGGGGGATCGTGTATTGCTTTACAATTCAAAACTTCGCTTGTTTCCCGGTAAATTAAAATCAAGATGGACGGGTCCTTATATCGTGAAGCAAGTATTCTTGTATGGAACCGTTGAAGTTGAACATTCGGACGGGAGGATTTTCAAGATTAATGGTCATCGCTTAAAACAGTACATTGAAGGTCCGAGAGATGAGAAGGAGTTTGACGTCATGGAACTCCACCCCAAGGACAAGTGAATGCGGGGTCGAGTCGAGCTAATAACTCGTAAATAAACAAAGCACTTGCGGGAGACAACCCAAGATTTTAAAATCATCCGTATCCTTTTGTTTCTAAATATTTCCTTAATTAATTTCCTTTAATTAGTTCTTATTTTATTTTATTCTATTTTGCAAAAAAACAATTAATTAATTTTAATAAAAAGAAACAAACAAAAACGAAGATGTCGACGTCATCGGTTGTGTACTACGTTATTTATAATGAAAGCGTATTAAGCAAACTGATTTTTAGGAATTAATACGAAGGTATTCTAAGTTAAGACAAATTTTGAAAATAATCACTAATATGATCATATTTAAATGTATATACCCATATTAGCTGGTTCAAAATATGAATTTTAAAGAAACTTACTGATATGATCATATTCAAACAAATATGGTCATATTGGCTGAAAAAAAAAATTTAACACCCACAAAACAAAAAACCCTTGACTTTGACAATTATTAACCATTTTCCCCATCTTCATCTGCATTTCCATTTTCATCTTCACCCACCTTCTTCTCCACCATCTTTCCCTTACCACCACAAACCCACTCCACCGCCACTTGACCACCATCGCAGCCGCCTCCCCCGCGACCACCATCACCACCTGCGCGCCTCCCCAACCACCATCGCGACCTCCATCACCACCGGCGCACCTCACCACCCCTTTCCCCCGTCGCCCTCCAACCTCACCCTCCTCCCTTCGCAAACCACGCCACCGCGACCACCATCACCACCTGCGCACATCACCACCGCGTGACCACTACCACCGCGCGACCACCAAACCACCATCGCAACTGCCTCACCACCACAACCGCCACCACCACCTCCCGCCCCCTTCCCCCCGTCGCCCTACAACCACCACAACCGTGACCACCGCGATCTACCGCGCGCCGCCTCTACCCCGCCGCAAACAACCCCTACTTCTCACCCCCTGCACAAACCGCGACTGCCATCGGACCACCACTGCCCCGACCACCGCAGCTTCATCTCCACAACCCCCATCTCTCACCCCTTCCAAGCACCACCTACAATCACAGCCTAGTTTTTTTGTTATTTATTTATGTCTTAATTTTCTTCTTTCAAGGTAAGCTTTCTTTACTTTCAACCTAATTTTTGTTCTTGTTCTTGGTTATTTTTTATGTTTATTGTAAGTTTAGGACTAAAAATGATTTTGGTTGGTGTAATCTAGTTGAATCATATCATATTTTTTTATCAAGTGGAGGTTAGTAATTTTTTTAGGGCAAATGAAACTGAACGTTGATTTAGTTGTGAGTGTAGGGAGTCTCTTGTGCTTAAGTTGCTAATGTAAGTTTCTTTGAAAAAAAAAACAAAAAAAAACATGACATTGATGGTCGAAGGTTGTTGAGTTATATGATGTTTTTTATGATTTTGGTATAACTCAGGTTGTTGGGTGTATTTTTCTTTATGTGTTTATATTATACCCCTGTATACTTTTTTTTAATGAAATAAGTTGATTTTGCTTCTTACAATGGTTAGGCATTAACATGTCCAAATATGTTAACTTTGTTTCCATATTTTTATCATGTTTGTTTTAATTCTTTCGCAAGAATCAAAATTGACATCTTGTATTTCTTTTGCAGGTCATGGCTAATGATGATCTTCATCCGTTCCTTCGTTTTGAAAGTGGCAGTGGGGCCGCGAAGAAACTTCTCACCATTCAAAACAAGGAACTAATAGCAGCTCACACCATCGATTGGAAAGCTTTGGATGCATTGGGTGAAACCAACCGCGTTAATGCACTTCTCCCCCATCCTTGGAAACGTTTGTTTGATATCAAACATCATCAATACCGCGTGCTTGTGTTGCAATTTTGTTCGACTTATCAGTTTGATCGTAAGACCAACAATCTCAAGGACGCAAGTAGCATTCAATTCCAACTTGGTGGTCGAAAACATACAATGTCTGTGGCAGATCTTGGAGTGATGATGGGTATTTACACCCGTAATGAGACTAGTAGGTTCATCTTGAAATAGGGTTTAAAGTCGACATCAACTGATACCCTCGTCGCATTATGGGCTGAGATAGGTTCGGGAGAATACAATTCTACATCAAGTAAAAGCACCCAAATGCGAGACCCCCTTCATCGCTACTTTCATCGAGCACTTTCGGGCGCTATTTCTGGACGAGGTTCAAGCATGGGTGTTGTCACTGAAAAAGACATGTTTTTTCTATATTGCCTTATCCGGAAGCAGCCATGTAACTTGGCATATGCACTCGCTATGTTTTTCTCAAAATGTTCCGGTAGAAAGCATAGTAGCCCAATCTGTGGAGGAGTGTTCATCACTCAACTGGCTTCATCTCTTCATCTGTTGGATGCTGATAACCTCGTTGGAATTTCTTGTTCTCACCAAACGAAGCTCATCAATAAATCAATGCTGATCAATATGAGACTCGCTGCATATGAGTCAGCAGCTAGTTGGTATTGGTTAGACTCTGAAGAAAAAAGATGGTTTCCCCCGAATATGGAGATAGGCACATCGACTTACATTGCGAATAGAGATGTTCATCTGATAGCACTTATTGATGGTGACGGAGCCACAGCACCATCTCCGCCACCGCACGTTGATAACTCTTCTGATTTAGCTCATACTCGTGCCAGGGTGCATTGGATACACTGGGTATGTTTGTTTGTTTGTTTGTTTGTATTCGTGCCAGGGTGCATTGGATAATGTAGGTTATAACAAAGTGGGCTGCTGAAAATGAGTTTGGTCTTCCTCCTCCTCCTTTTCCTATACCAACTTCCCAACCTCCACCACCCGAGCAAACAGAGCAACAGCATGGTCCATCAGATGATGCAGATGTGATGGAGGACTAGTCTGACGATCTCACATCTTCTTTTATGGTTCCTTTGCATTTGAGTTGTACTTTTTGGTATTCTGGTTGTACAAACTCGAAACATATTTGTGTGTCATTTTCTGCTGGTTATTTACTTTATATACTGCTTAATTATGTTGATTTTTCTTTGTCTTGCTAAACTTATTGTTTTGTTCTTGAAGTGATGTTAATGCTAGTTTTCGTGGAATCTTGAGGGTGATGATTTGCTTAACAGACATTTGAGATTTTGTTGGACCTGTTTTCATGGATTTCTTCAGGGAGTTTCCTGTTTCACCTTCTTCTTCCCCCCTTCCCATTTGTTTCTTACATTACATGTTCATACATTGATACATTGAGGCAATGTATGTTTCAAGTGTGGGGATGTTTGGGTTTTTGTGAACTTTTGCAAGTCTTTTACGTATATCTCATTGCACCTTAAAACAATCCCTTTTTTGACAAAAATTTTCAAGAAGTTGAATAAATGACATCCATTTATATTTCCTTTAGATCTTAAACCATGATTGAATTGTTAACATCACAGAACTAAGAGAAACCAAGTGCATTATGATAAATGTTCAGATGTTCAGTGAGCATTGCAAGTTGAAAATGTGATATTTATGCATGAGTTTGAACTTTTCCTTTATCCCTCCATTTCTGTAAGCTTATTTGTGCCTTTATCACATGAAAACATATGATTTAGTGTTTGCTTACATGTTTGTTGATTCTTGAGTGTGCCAAATGTGCATCCACGTGAGAACTTGCTTAGGATATGCATTTCAAGATCATAAACTGAGTATTTGTATGAAAATGACAGAGGCATTAGGAATACCCACCTTATAAGCCAAATTTCTTCTCTTTTACTTCACCCAATTATTATCATTAGTCGTCATGTTGAGCCATTTTCCCTTGTTTTTTTGTTATTACCCATATCATTAGCCACTTAGCCAAATTAGCCATTTTTATCTTTTAAACCCCTTGTGATAAAATTCCGGTTATTTCTAGTTGTCTAAATTTCGGCATCGAAATTGTTTCATGTTTATTTATTTTAATTAGGCATCCATTGTTCAATGAAAAGGAAAAAAAAGGAAAAAAAAAGAGTAAAAAATGAAAAAAAAAAGAAATGAAAAAAATGAAAAAAAATGTTAAATTATGTTGTTTAGAATAGGAATAAATAAATGTGAGTTATTTGATGCATAAGAAATAATAACTTTCATACATATCTCACGTTTATTAGATTTGTATTAGTTTAGTTATATTAAATCATGTTTATGTATTAGTGTAATGTATCATATTTAGTATCTAGATTTCCGAAATTTTTATCCGTTTAACCACTTGTACCAAAAAAATTCCATACTAATTTTTACCCAAGCCCCATTACAACTGGTTAAAAACCCTCTTGATTTATGCATTTCCTCATGTTAATTGGTGGAGATTTGACCCCTTTGCAAGCTTATTACTATGTTTGTATCATTGGTTGGCATTGAGTGATTCACTTACACACTTATACATATAAATAACCGAGTGTTGAGTGATTTTTGTGAGCGGTTTATACTCATGCATAAAAGAAACTTCGTAGGCATGTGATGCTCATTTGAACATTTCTGAAAGAGCAAGCTTAAAACACTCGGTTTCTTCTTATGAGTGTGCCATGTTTGATAGTCAATTATGAGTTTGGATCTTTATGTAACAAATGGTTTGTCTCTCACCATCTTTTATGTTAATGGGATTTCTTTTGTTAAATGGTTGCATGAGAGTTTGCTTGAGAACAAGCAAAGTTTAAGTGTGGGGATGTTTGATATGATAATAAATATACATGTTTACAATATGTATTTCTTTGCATTTTAAATCATTTTTGATACAAAAATCACAATTTAGACACCTATTTGTGTTTTATTTGAATTTTGTAGCTTTCGGATGAATCTCGGTATTTTTTGTGAAGAAAATCCAAGATTTGAAGAGGTTCAAGAGAAAAATGCTTCTGATATGACCATATTGAAGCTGAATATGGTCATATAAGCTGTCAAATTTCAAATAGCCCAGATCTGTGAACGTTTTGTGTATCTTGATCATCCACATGATCATTCTCAACATCCTCATATTGATTGCTAGTTTCAACCAAATGTGTATCGTCTTGTGAATCTTGAACCTCTTCAAGTTCCACTGTTCTTCCATTAGTTCCTTCCGAAAGGAACTTAGTTTCCAAGAACTCTGCCTTTCGAGCAATAAACACTTTCTGCTCTGTTGGATCATAGAAATAATATCCAATACAATCTCTAGGATATCCAATGAAGATACACTTAGTGGATCGGGCTTCCATTTTGTTTTGAGTGTATTGCTTAGGATAAGCCTCACACCCCCAAACTTTTAAATATGACAATGATGGAACCCTTCCATGCCATACTTCGAAAGGTGTCCTTTCCACTTTCTTGGTTGGGGCCATATTTAAAATACGGGCCGCGGAGAGCAAAGCGAAACCCCAAAATGATAGAGGTAGTGTACTTCTAGCCATCATAGATCGAACCATATCCAATAGAGTCTGATTCATCCTCTTAGACACACCATTATGTTGTGGTGTTCCAGGTGAGTAAGTTATGAGACAATCCCACAACTTCTAAGATACTCTTGAAAGTCACTAATTAGGTATTCACCTCCTCTATCGGTATGAAGAATCTGGATCGTTTTGTTGAGTTGATTTTCTACTTCATTTTGAAGATTTTGAACATTTCAAAAGATTCATGTTTGTGTCTTAACAAGTACACATACCCATAACGACTATAGTCATCGGTAAAGGTAATGAAGTATCTTTCACCATTCCTAGTTATTGGTTTAAAAGGTCCACATACATCCGAATGTATGATCCCTAATAAATCTTTTGCCCTTTCATTAGTCCCACTAAAAAGGGTCTTTGTCATTTTACCTTGTAAACAAGACTCGCATACATCAAATGAATCATTTTCATTAGTTTTTAAAAGACCATTCTTTTGAAGTTTTTGCATACGATTCTTGTTTATGTGTCCAAGGCAACAATGCCAAAGATAGGAATCACTCAAATCTAATTTGAGCTTTTTGGTGGTTGCTTGGTACATTGAGCTATCATATGTTGTGTTATCATGAACCAATTCATAAATACCATTTGATATGATAATAAATATACATGTTTACAATATGTATTTCTTTGCATTTTAAATCATTTTTGATACAAAAATCACAACTTAGACACTTATTTGTGTTTTATTTGAATTTTGTAGCTTTCGGATGAAGCTCGGTGATTTTTTGTGAAGAAAATCCAAGATTTTAAGAGTTTCAAGAGAAAAATGCTTCTGATATGACCATATTGAAGCTGAATATGGTCATATAAGCTGTCAAATTTCAAATAGCCCATTTTTGATGCTGAATATGATCATATCACTTCAGATATGGCCATATTCGGGCAGAAAACGGGTTTATAACCCTAGCACACCTCATTTCCAAAAAACTTTCATTTCTTTCAAAACCCTAGCCTCCCTCAAACCCTTAGGTGTCTTTGAGCATTTCTCAAGAGTTTTTGGAAGATTTGAAGGCCAAGATTGAAGATTTCACACTTTTAAGAAGGTTCTAACATCATCCACCCATTTCCACTCAAAATTGGTTTGAATTCCTCTAGATCTACTATGAGTTCTCCCATGTTCTTGAGTTTGGGTGTGTCTGTTGTAAGCCTTATGGGCTAAACTCTTATTATCACTTGGATTAGATAAAACTTAGCATGATTTAACAACTTGTACATGATTCTTGGTGATGTTTATGTTGATGCTATGATGAAACTTGATTATTCTTCAATGATTGTGTGTGTTTGTTCTAGTTTGATGAAATGTTCAACCCTGTGGGTGTTGTAAGCATGTTATGTTGGAAAACTTCATGTTCTTATAAGACTTATGTATATAATTGCATCTTTTGTATGTAATGTTATGACATTTGACTAGGAATGGTGAATGAAGGTTGAAGATTTAGTAGAATTGGTTAAATGTGCATCCTGATGCTTATGTTTGAGAAAACCATAGTGTATGCCATAAATCTCTCTTGTCATTGGTTATGAATTATTTTGTAATCGTGGTATGAAGTTTATGAGTTGAAGAGTAATTGTAGTTTTGTCTATTTTTCCCAAGTTGAGGTGGTTATCATGTGTTTATCGTGTTAACTTTCCAAACATTTATGGAATTAGGTAACCCTAACGGGAGTCTAATTCATCTTTAACATCAACATAATTATATCATTAGTTCTTCATGGCATAACTTTAGGTGGCTATTGTGTGTTTATCGTTCTAGCTTTCCGAATGGTTATATGTCTAGATATCCTTGACGGGGGTTTAGGCTACTTCCATGTTTCATGTGAAAAAAATGGTCTCACCTCGAGTTTGTGCTAGTTGTTAATTCTATGCTAAGTGAAATCAAAGTCCAAGTGGTATCTTTAATTGATTGTGTATCTTCATCTTTACTTTCTTAATTTACTAGTTTAATTTGTTAATCGTTTTAGTTAACTATAATACTCATAAATCCAAACTCAATTGATCGGTTAAATAGTGATGATGATTTAGTATTGGGAGCCATTGTGTCCACGGATCGATACTCGGTTCTTACCTAAAACTATACTATTATGCGATAGGTGCACTTGCCTATTGTGTGTAGTTGGTTTAAGAGTGATAATCGTTTCTTAAATTAAAACTCAAATTGTGTGAAAAATCCTTATTTAAAATATATATACTTTACACACATCACCATTACAAGGCATAGCCTTAAAATAAACACATGATTCAAACAAACATGGATATCATCGTCAACAAATTTGAAATCATAACCACATTGTCTTAAAAGGGAAACTGAAATAATATTCCTAGTCAAACTAGGAGCATACAAAACATTTTTCAGAATGACTTTCAAACCACTTGAAAGTTTCAAAACATAGTCTCCTTAGGCTTCAACTTCAACTTTTGCTCCATTGCCCATAAAGAGACTATCATCACCCTTTCTGTAATGCTTATTTCTTATGAACCCTGCAACAAATTGCAAATATGAGTTCCACATCCGGTATCCAATACCCATGTATTAGAAGAAATAACATTTAGCTCAACATGTATCATAAAAGTCATACCTGAGGCTTGCCCCGCATCCCTCTTGGCTCTCAACTCTTTGAGATAGACCGGACAGTTTCGTTTCCAATGGCCTACCTCACCACACTCAAAACATGGATCATCTTTAGCAACCTTTTGCTTCTTTCTTTGGGTTCCACTTTAGCCTTACCCTTCCCTTTCCCCTTAACGTGTCCCTTCCCTTTGGCAACACTTGCCTTAGGGTCGGGGTGGTTCCTTTTCTTACTACCTCTCTCATTGATCGTAAGGACCGGTAGAACCTTTCTACCCATGCCCGCCTCGGCCGTTTTGAGCATTGCATGAAGCTCACCAATGCTTTTGCCCCATCCATTCATGTTATAGTTCATAACAAAGCTTTCAAACTTCTTGGATAAGGAGTTGAGGATCAAATCCATAGCCAACTCGTTGGAGACACGGCAGTTAAGCCTTTCGAGGCGATCAATGTGGCTCTTCATCTTAAGAACGTAAGATGATACCGATTGAGTCTCGTCCATCCGACATGCATGGAGTGCTCGAACCGTTTCGAACCGTTCCACCCTTGATTGTTGTTGGAACATTTCCTTCAACTGGGTGATCATGTCATAGGCATTGTGGTTCTCAAAGTCCTTTTGTAAATGGGGAGTCGTACTCGCTAACATGAGACATGAGACTTGCATGGAGTCCTCGGTGTACTTGACCCAATCGTTAAAGGCCTCCACGTTATCCTCATCGGGTTGATCGGGAATGGGATCGTCTAACACATAGGACTTCTTTTCTTGCTTGAGAACGATTCTCAAGTTTCGGTACCAATCCACGAAGTTCCCATGGTTAAGACGTTCCTTCTCGAGGATGGTTCTTAGTGATAAGTTATAGACGGTCGGGTTTGCATTGTTGTTGTTTGCCATCTACAATTTTACAAAGTTTAATTTTAGTATTTTTTAATATCAATGTATTTTAATTATTAATACCCTTTTATGTCTCATAGAAAATTAATAATTAAAATCTAGAATCCAACGTTACATTTAAATATCGGTTAGGTGACCTTTATCCCTTTATTTAAATTAACAAGGTAGTCAACGTTTGACAATTGTAACCTATTACAATTTCTAGTGTATGGGATTGGTTTAAACATCTTATGTTTAGTTTGGCATGTTTATCCCATCAACACCTTTTGTACGTCATGCTTCGATGATCCTAATGCATGAGTTCCAAATCAAGTCGTCCTACTTAGACACACGTGTGATTTTACTAATATAAGTGGTTAGGTGACCTTTATCCCACAAATACGGTAATTTCACCTCAACTTCACAAGTATCTACATTTATAGTTAGGTGACCTTTATCCCATAAACGGGTTACAAGTGAATCGTGTGTTGTTTAAGAGGATGGTGTTAAACTTGTTTTGAAAAGGGTTTTTATAGTTTCTAAAATTCTAGTTTTTAGAAAAACCTTTTATACCATACAATTTGTACGCATTCAAATGCATGGTATTTTATGAAAAACTATTTTCATGGTTCCTTTTAATAAAACTCATTTTTATTAAATCATTAACCCTTAATAAACTCATTTTATTAATTCCTTTAATGATATTAAAGAACCAATTTTATGCTTGTTTTATCATAGTTGTTTAACAAGTTTATCTCTTTCAACAAAATGTCAAACACATCTAAACAACCAAAACAAACAACCAAACATACAATATAAGTGCATAACCATAGCCAACTATTTTGATCACACTTGCTTGCCATAACAAGTGTGTCAAGAGGTCATTCCTAAGGGTAAAACATGACATGAATCTTGTGTCGGTGAACTCCCACTTGAACCCGCATCCATATGCTTCAAGTAACCCTTTTGTGTTATGATTTCACCAATGATTTCAAAACCGGACCGGACCGGCCGGTCCGACCGGTTCGACCGGGAAACCGGTGCCGGAGCCGGTTCGGTTCGGTGCTTTTGGACCGTTTTCCGGTTAACCGGCCGGTTCGCGCGGTCGACCGGTCCGACCGGTCCGACCGGAACCGGTGAACCGGGTTGAACCGGTTTTTGGTATTTTTTTTTAATTTTAATAGAAAAGTATTATTGGATATGAATTAAGAAACACCGGTTCGTTAATTTGGACTATATTTACTTGAATGGTATGTATTTTGGATGTTGTTTTGGATTAAGGAACACCGTTTAAACATGATATATTGTTTAAAATTGTTAATTTTGGTATGTATATGATATATTGTGTTAATTTGGACTATATTTACTTGAATGATATGTGTTTGTAGTTTATAAATATTTAGAATTTTTTTATATTTTTTTAAATATTTATGACGTCATCCGGTTCGTAATCCGGTTCGACCGGTCCGACCGGTCCGACCAGTGAACCTCTAGGCCGTCCGGTTCGCTTTCCGGTCCGGTTTTGAAAACATTGGATTTCACCATCTTCTTTAGGCACCTTCTTGGTCATCCAAAACAGCCCCAAAGAATAATTACATAGAAAAACCTAATACATTTTTCTAGAAAAATAAAGTGCAAACTAATCTATTTATTACATACCAAATGAAACAAATAAATTACATGTCTTTATAACAACAAATGAAATCACAACCACAATCATCCAAACACAAGGTCATGGCTAGGTTATATGCACCAAAATACATCCAAATATGTATAGTAAAAAAACGAGAATAACACCCTTTTTAAACCATAAAATTTCAGCCAATATTAACTAAAATAAGGGGTTTTTGTCCAAACAAACAAGCCATCTTATGGCATTAATTTTTCAAGATCATTACTATGCATATAAAATAATATCTTGAAAAACAAAGGGTTTATCATGGGTGAAATTTCCAGCCCACTTTTAACTTAAAAAGGACCCGAAAATTTTGATTTTTGAAGCATGCATCCATATAACCGGCTCTTGATGCCATTGTTGGGTTTTGTAGATGTTTATCAATGTCATATTAACCATTAATATGTCAAAACGCAGCGGAGTTATAATCAAAAACCATTTTGATATTAGTTAGTTTATGCATCAAATACATATGTTAAAACAAAACCCATGAACAAAGGATCTTTATATGAAATAACATGCTATCAAAAACATATAACAACCATATGAACTACCTCTTAGAATCGTGGATTTGGAGGTCTAGATGATGATGTTTGAAAGCTTAATCTTCAATGTAGAAGACCTCAAGTGGTGATACCCACAAACCCTTCCAAACACCCACTTGCTAGGTAGTGAAACACCAACTTCAAACCCCTTTTGCACAATAGAAATTTCAGCCAAGAACTCCTTGAAGAGCAGCCAAAATTCCAAATTTCAGCCCCTCTTTTGCCTTCTTGAATCCGAAATTTCAGCTCCTTAGAGAGGGTTTCTTGCTTTGTGTGTGTAAGAGAAAGTGTGTTATGATTGAAGAGTGTTAAGAGTGACTTAATCTTGCAAAGACCAAGACTCAAAAAGGGGTTCCCCATGCCCCTTTGGGCGGCCGAAATTTTCACCCAAGTGGGGTCCCCCCCCATTTTAGTTTTATAAAATGTGACACTCTTATCCCTTAATTTTATAAAATTAAAGCCACTCTTAATTTTATAATAAAAACACACTTTTATTTGTTATTACTTAACCAACTTAAATAATAAAACAAATAATTTCTCATGAACAAATTATCCACATAATGTTGTTCATTTACAAAAGCAACGTTTTAGAAAACCTATTTTCTAAATTGGTGTCAATATTTATTTGTATGATCTTATCAACGAATAAATATTTATTGGTGTTTGTTTGGCTTGTTATTGGGTATGACCCGACTTGGATCATATCACACTAGCCACATCAATTTAATATGTATCTTGGGCAAACCAAATCCTTCAGATTCTCCTTTCAATCTCTTCCTCAGTCATTTCTCCATTATCCATTTTCTGATTCAGCACCACTAGTTCTGATTTTAGCCCATTAATAGTATTGTGTTTGATCTTATTATCTTCAGCAATCTAACTTTTAATCCTCTTTTTAAGGTACTTCAACTTTGTTGCAACCTTCTTGTCCGCATCCCCCAAAAAACTGAAAGAACTGCATTGTTGGCTCACAAACTCATTAATACCTTTTCTCTTAAACCATGAGTCATAAAACCTGAATGGGATAGGACCATAGTCATTATGACCAATAGACAGCACGATGGGCCGGTGGTCAGAATAATCGGGGCTAAAAGCCACCACCGACGCCAATGGCCACATGTCCGTAAATCCATTACATACCAGGAAGCGATCAAGTTTACTTTGTTTACGGCCATGATTACCAATATATGTAAATCTGCCCCCCCCCCATCGGATATTCAAAGAGATTACCATTGTTGATAAAATTGTTAAACCTTTCCGCTTGGGATTGAATCTTTCGTTGCGGTCCCGAACCTCATTAAAATCGCCACAAAACATCCATAAACCCGGCATCGAAGATTTAGCACCCAAAAGACTATTCCATAGATCACGACGTCCACCTGGATCATTTGATGCATGCACATTAGCAATGTTAATCAGAACCCCGTTTGGCTTCGAATTACTCGATATAATCAAAACATGTTGGCTCTTTACAACTCCAATCTTTTGAAAGCTCGATGGATTCCAAATACACCAGAGACCACCCGAGCGGCCATATGATGGGACCGATTCGAATTCAAAGCTCGACTTTCCCCAGAATTGGCTTACCATGTATGGCAAACACTTCTCAGCCTTTGATTCCTGAATAGCTATGAATTGAATGCCATAGCCCATTTTGATCCCTTTCACCCATTTGGCTTTTTAGGGGCAGCCACAACCCCTAATGTTTAATGATAAACAATTCATTGATCCGAGTTAATAACCCCTTCCCCAACGATGACCGATCTCACTTGATCCACAAAACCATTCAATTGAAATCTAGTAGCCGTACTAACGTGAACCGTAGCCTCTGTTTCTTTATCAACAGGACTCATCTCAGCATCCGCAACCCTCGCTGGGACCTGTTCCACAAGTTCTTCTTTGGCCGACGTATCCATCTGTAAATTCTCCATACTTCCGTGACCAACCCCCGTAGATGTATTTGAAGCCACTCCATTCAAATCAGGCAGCATGGTACCCACAGGAGATTGGCTCCTAAAACAAGGAACCAAAACACCCGGCGTAGGGCTGGGACTAGATGGGCTTCTGGATATCCCGGGCCGCTTTCTAGTGGTTTTTTATGCTTTTTGGCCCAAATTATCTCCTGGACCCAATTTGAAATTAGCATACTGAAAGGCGGGAGATTGCTCCTCGCCAGCGACGTGTAACGGTTGGTCCTCGAGAATTGCGCCATGCATTCCTCCCCATGCAGTTGGTCGTTTGAGCTTCCACCGGGGAGGGAGTCTCCCCCGATGAGGTTTGGGTAACATTTTTCCGATCAACTTCCTCCTCCGACGACTCCTTACAGAACTCCGGTGTCCAATCTTCTTCGTGCTCTGAAATCCAGACCTCGTACTTTTTCGACTTCCATCTAATAGTAATTTTCTCTTTTATACGTACTCCCACAGAAGTGAGGACCAGGCATCTCCCTACTGCATTATCCATGGAGGACCATGAGAAGTTTGTTTGAAGAACACGAACACCGATTGCTTGGGCTATTTTTTGATATATCGATCTATCCCGAAGAAGGATCGGAACACCCAAAATTCTAATGTTTGTTATCCTTTCAATCGATTTTGTTTACCCCGTCCACTCAACCGCCGTCGTGAATACTTCCTCCCACGCCTTCCGATTCATTTGCAAGAACTCTTTCACGTGATTTTTTTCTTTAAGAGTTATCAACACAGACAGACCCCCAACATATGCTAACGCGGTTGCGGATAACCTTTCTATCTCAGCCACGATTTAGACCTTTGTAGCGTTTCAATGTCTTTAGCACACGCTAATATTGATCGACCCATGTAGTGTTGCAGGTATAATGGCGGATTATCATCCAACTCCAAAAGATTCTCACTAGTTCCCTGTGACTGTGGCTGTGCCCCCACCATTACATCCTTGTAAGTCCTGCCTTGGTCCGGTGGTCGCCCTTTGGGCATCTGAGACTTCGAAAAATCCTTTGGGTTTACGTCATCTACCCTTCGACTATCTTCTCTAACATTATGAGTATAATTAATCGGTTGATGATTGCTATCAAATCTTGCTAGGTTAACCGCCACCTTTGCTCCGTCCCACTTGACCTTATTAAGTTCTTCCTCCATTAGATACGGGTCTCGAACACTCTTGAATTTTGACGAAACCAAACCAAGATTTTTGCTTATCTTTCTTCTTTGCCATGAAAGAGTCGACTAGATCCCCAAACCTTTCAAAGATTCTCCAAAGTTTATTTGCAGTCGTTCCCTCCGGTATGTTAGACACAAAGTATGTCGTTACCGACGGAAGATCGGAAAAATGTCTCTGGTATCCTTGAGCTTTCTTCTTCTTGTAAGACACCTGCTGCCATCCTTCATCTTTTCGATTTCCACCGGCGAAGCTCCGTCCATTGTCTGTTCGTCTCCCCTTGCGCTCCATATTTTTTACAGCTGACGCTAAGCTTATCTATACATGTTATGATAATTAATAACATCCAATTATAAGTTACTAACTTATGTAATTATTAGTTTATCTATAAAGCTGATATTAAGTTAAAATGAACAACCATGATATTGATTACACAACATATATGTGTGTCGATAATTATACAATCCAATCAAGATCTCACAAATCCACAATTGTGTAGGACCAACTAATTTTTTTTGGGAGTCCAAATTGGATTCTAAAGCTGGGAACTTGCACAAATACTTTTTTTTATGATCTTAACACATTAAAATATGATAAAACACATGTATTGCAAGAGGTTTATAAATGCACACACGTATTAAAATTGAAGTGAGTTTTAATGAAATAAAATATCTCTAGCTATTGTGATTATATGTCATCCTTGTCAAATATGAAAATTAAATGAAAAGCCTTGATAACCTATCAAGCCGCTGCAACGGCGCTCAAGGCTCATGCTTAAAACATAAGGGTGAGCTTATTCTATAAAGTGTATTTTTGTTACAAAGTGTGAGAAGACACAATGAGATTAAAAAAGTCATAAAAAATTATATCTCACAATCTAAATCGAATTTCAAAAAGTAATTCGCAATCTTTGTTCCTCTCGCCGTTCTCTTTCAGAAAAAAAATAAAAAAAAAATTCATTGTGTCTTTTTATGCACAATGACGTCATTGTGTCTTTTTATGCACAATGACGTCATTGTGTCTTTCATAAATGACACAATAAAAAAACGCTAATTTTTTTATTTTCTTTATTTCTTGTTTATTTTTTTCTTAGTGAGAACGATTAGGTGAACAAAAGCTCGGAATTAATTTTTTGAAATTCGCTTTAGATTGTGAGATATAATTTTTTTTGTGACTGTTTTGACTCATTGTGTTTTCTCACACTTTGTAACAAAAATACACTTTGTATTCGAACCTCTTTCCAAAAATAATATATGTTAAAAAAAATTTTACAACAACAGAATATTCTTTTAATCTTCAAAAGAACCGTTGCGACATTCTTATTTGAACTAGCTTTGATATATCTTTTACTTAAACTCAACCCGCTATAATACGATGTTGAAAGCCACCATTCATTTTTTTAACTAATTATTAAGCACTTCACCACAATAGTAAATTTATATGGTTTTATGATTACAAAGGTTTAAGTCGTTTCAATAAATCAATAACAAAACTTCTTATTACTTGAACTAAATGATAATTTTTTTCTACAAAAGTAGTGGATGAGAAACAAAGGTGCAGATCCATTATGTACTTTTCATGATTCCTTAAGATACTATTGGTTTGGAATAAAACGGTCATACATATTCCGATTGCTTGTTCCATTTAATAATATCACCTATAATATCAATAAAATGAATCAATAAGCTTTCCAACAAGATTTGTTGCAAATAATTATTCGAGATGAACAATTTCAATTCATCTTCACTACTTATTTCAAATTGAAACTGTGGATGCGATTATCAGAATTCGTTAATACAAGTAAATTAGATTCATATCCAACAAAATTTCAATTACAAAAGTTATAAATATAAATACTTACTAATTAATATACAAGATTTCTTAATGATAATAGTAGTGATCGTTTTCATTCCAGGGTGGTTGCTGTTTGGTCAAGAGTAGCTTTGACTTTTGCTTTAATCAAACCATGCTTTGTTGGACCAATCTCAGCAACTCTTAGACCCCTAATTAAATACATAATTAAAATAAAAACTAGGAAAACACTATTTTATTTCATTTACAAGGACATTTTATAATTACTAGACTTCTTTAAGATTTATAATACCAGTAAAATGGAAGTTCTAGCTAAAAATATAATTAAAATTCAGAAAACATGATTATTGTCTCATAATAACTGCATAAAGAATTTATTATATTTTATTTCAATATGAAACTAACATGAAAAGAATTTCTAATACGTTTTAAAATTTAAGCAACAATAAAATATTACGATGTTAGAATATTCAAACTTAGTTGGAAGTTGATACATATGCGCCTTTGTGTAGATCCAAAGGAAAATATTAACTAAATTAAGCCAAATTAATTATTTAATTATTTTTTCAAGCAAGAGTAAATATCAGTTTTATTTGGTCTACCAATTCTCCTAAGTATCACCAACCAGTTTAAAAACGACATTTGAGCAAATACCTCCCCTCATCTTTCCTTTATAAGGTTTCTGGTCCAATTGTCACACCACAAAAAAAACACACATAGCACTTGCATCTAAGAAAAATGGCAACCACATGGTTCCGAGTGGCGGCAGTGATGGCGGTGTTGGTGGCTTGTGCTTTCGTGACAACAGTCGAGTGTCGTGTTCGCAATTACAAATTTAACGTACGTGTTACTTGACATTATTGGTTTATCTAGTTCAAGACATACTTGTTGTGTGTTGAGTAACATGTTGTTTTGTTTTGATAATGTATGTAGGTGGTAGTCACCAATACCACTAGACTATGTAAAAGTAAACCGATAGTGACGGTTAATGGTCGTTTCCCGGGGCCCACAATAGTCGCTAGAGAGGATGACATCGTGGCGGTCAAAGTGGTCAACCATGTTAAATACAATGTTAGTATTCATTGGTAAGTATTCAATTAAACTAGTCATCTTTGTTATTGTTCAAGTTGAGGTGAATTTGAGAAAACTCATGTACTGCTTTTATAACTTTAATAACATTTAGTTGATGTTTGATGTAATCGATAGGCACGGGGTACGACAGCTAAGAACCGGATGGGCTGATGGTCCTGCGTACATAACACAATGTCCGATTCAACCAGGAGGAACCTACGTGTATAATTTTACATTAACGGGTCAAAGAGGTACACTTTGGTGGCACGCGCACATCTTATGGTTAAGAGCCACGGTTCATGGTGCCATCGTCATTTTGCCAAAGCTCGGAGTTCCATACCCTTTCCCGAAACCTAACAAAGAAGCTGTTGTTGTCTTAGGTAATGTTTACATACATATTTGTGGATCTGATTTAACATTTATGTCATGTTCTTTGAATAAGAACTAGTTTTCAGTTTAAATCATAAAAATATCACATTGTTTAAAACAAAAAAAAAAAATACAGGAGAATGGTGGAAATCAGATACTGAAGCTGTAATAAACCAAGCACAAAAATTAGGAGGAGCCCCTAATGTCTCAGATGCTCACACCATCAATGGAAATCCTGGGCCTATCAAGAATTGCTTAGCAAATGGTTAATATTTTCTTATTAATTTCTTTCATTGCCTGAATACTGCTTATAAGTTGATATATGTGACACCCTACATAAATCCCACGTTGGATGTGGACAGGAGAGATTTCTGGTTCATAAGGAATATCCTGCCTCTAATATCATCAACGCGTTTTGGGCGCATTGGCTGTGGATGAGAGGAGAACTCCACAGTTAAGCGTGCTCTGGTGACAACAATCCAGGGATGGGTGACCTCCCTGGGAAGTTTTCACCCGGACAACCAAAAACAAATCCGTGAGCTTCTCGTAAGCAAAACGGACAATATTGGTGGTATGACGGGCCGGGTGTTACAATATAACTTTATCTTAATGGAATAATGACAAAATATAAAATTTTAATTTACCAGGAGGATTCAAGTTGCATGTGGATCAAGGAAAGACATACATGTTAAGAATAGTCAATGCTGCACTCAATGAAGAGCTTTTCTTCAAGATTGCAGACCATAAACTGACAGTTGTGGAAGTTGATGCTGTTTATGTCAAGCCATTCACAACTGACACTATTCTCATAGCACCAGGCCAAACCACAAACGTCATAGTATCCGCCACTCGAAAAGCTGGCAAGTACCTAATGGCGGTCTCCCCATTCATGGATGCGCCAATTGCTGTTGATAACTTTACCGCCACTGCCTCCCTACGTTACTCTGGTGTTGTCACTTCCACGGCTACTAAACTCGTTGCTCCACCACCTCAAAATTCAACTCTTGTGGCCAACAACTTCATAAACTCCCTTAGAAGCTTAAATTCTGCAACATATCCAGCTAAAGTCCCATTGACTGTTGACCATTCATTGTTTTTCACAATTGGCCTTGGAATCAATCCTTGCAAAACTTGTGTCAATGGTAGTAGGGTGGTAGCAGACATTAATAATATCACATTTGTCATGCCAACAACAGCCCTTTTGGAAGCACATTACTTTAACATAAGCGGTGTTTTTACAGACGATTTCCCTAGTAAACCATTGATGCCTTATAACTATACCGGCACACAACCCACTAATTTAGCCAAAAACAAAGGTACAAAGCTGTACCGACTTCCATATAATTCTACGGTGCAACTAGTTTTGCAAGACACTGGGATGATCGCTCCTGAAAGTCATCCAATTCATTTACATGGGTACAACTTTTATGTTGTGGGAAGGGGTATAGGGAACTTTAATCCAAATAAAGACCCAAAGAACTTCAATCTTGTTGACCCTGTTGAAAGAAATACAGTTGGTGTTCCCGCGGGTGGTTGGACTGCTATTAGATTTAGAGCGGATAATCCAGGTATAAAATTTCGACTTTTACCTTTTGCTTTCTTCTAAATCTTGTGATTTATATATATTCTCAAGTAAGCTTCGTTATTTCTTTTTGACATCAGGTGTATGGTTTATGCATTGTCATCTTGAAGTACACACAACATGGGGACTCAAGATGGCATTTATTGTGGACAATGGAAAAGGAACAAATGAATCTGTTATCCCACCTCCAAGTGATCTCCCCAAGTGTTGAGCCCATCTTATGAAGACTTTAAAGCCCGAATTTCTTTTAGGTAGCCCATTTTAAATGGGCTGCTTAGAGTTAATAAGTCAGCCCACATACTCTTGTTTCTTTGGCTTGAATTAAAGCCCATTTTTCTTTTTTTTTCCTTTTTCCATTCTTTTGATTGTTGAAGTATATGGGTTGATATATGAGACTGTATTGTAATTATTGATAAATATGAAAGTAAATCTCTCTGAGGCTCTTTGAATTACTAATAGAAATCCATAATTTCCCTAATAAATACTCCATTTTTGTTACTTCATATATAAATACAAGTAAATTAGTCTACCTTTATAAAAAGGTTGTTTATAGTGTGAAAATCACATTTGAATTATTAAAGCTGGTACTAAAAATTATAAAATTAAAACCACCAAATGAAAAGTGACACATGGATTATTGGACATAATAAGCAACCGGATTTTCGAGATTGATACACGTGGTGGTGTTAACAACTTCACTAATAGATTTATAGTTAAAAAGAAAGTTCATAATCTAACTTGAAATCAGAGAATGGAGAGAGCAAGTTCATAAAAACTCAAAACACATACATTAATTTAATTAATGTTAGAAATCTAAAACAAAAGATATTAAGTTGAATTTGTAACAATGGCATCTTTCCCTCCCATCTTGGATTTATCCATTGTTTTCTTTTTAAATACTTGTTTACTGTTACATGCTTTAGAATTGAGTATGATCCAAATCAATACTTGCTATCTTCATTTCACATGATCCATCCACATCATACGTCTTGAATCATCCTTCTGTGACATCTTTAAAGAGAATTTATGATGTGCGTTAGGAACCCCTTTTGTGTCCTCAGCTTGTGAATCAGCCAACAGTTTCCATTAGATCTAGTTAAGAAATGGTTGTGCTATTTTACAAATGGTTACCTTGATTTTTGCTAAATTTATGTTGGTTTACTCTAGAGTTGAGTTGGGTTAGACTTGATACTATTTAACTGCTAAACTTATGTTGGTTATGTTATCTTTCTGTTGAGTTTAGACTTATTTCTACTTCATTTCTCATTCTGTTGATTTTTTGTTTAGATGAGACTTGATTTTTGCTTATTAATTCACTAGGTTGGAAACCATATACTACACGGGTTGGATAATAAAAATAATTGAACTTTAGCATCTAAACATAACCCATATGAAATAATAGATATTTAACTGAGACCCTAACTTTATGATGTAATACAGAAAAGTAAATTACATGTAGATTTGAAAATCCTGCAATCATGAAACAATATTTTGTAGGCATATATCAACCTCATCAAACAACTTTGATGAACTGAGTTTTTTTAATTTTGCTGTTAAAAAGTAACAGAAAATTACAAATTGTGTTATATACGTAAACCGACAGCCTTATCGTCATCCCAAACTAGGTGGGATCAGCTAAAAATCAACATGAAAGAAAATATAAGGTTCGATGAATCTGCAACCAAAGAACATGAGGTGGCTGTGTATGTTATAGACCTAATTACCTGACTGTTAATATACAAAGTTGCAGATGGATGATTGTTTGACTGGTGGTGTTACAGTAGTTGCTTTAGCTCAGGTGCTGCAGATTGTAGAGGGAGAAACGTCTCCTGTGTGCCTTTAACAAAATCCACAAGTTCTTCAGGTGCGACCACCAACTTCAACCATTCTTGCAGCTCTTCCCCTTCAACTTTCTCTTTTTCTACAAGTATCGAAAATAATTTACATTCCAGATCGAAAGCAAGTGGAATCTTAACTCACTTATAAATGGGTCGATTGCAGTACAATATAGCTTGAAAAATAGACGGCTTGAACGGGTTGAAGGTTGCCCGAATGTATCTTCAATGCATAAAATCTCCAAAAATGATTTTTATTAAAAAATTAGCTTATTGCTGAATAATATATTTTAGAGCCATAGTTGAGACTAATAATTGTATACAAAAATCTAAAAGAACTTGAACGGAAATGTTTCAGATCAATCATTTTAAACCGTTACCCCACCCACCTGGCCCACACATTTTGCCACCTATAATAAGTATTAAGCAAGTAGAAAAGATACAACTAGAAGAAATGAGGCATACCTTCAAGATAGGCACCAAGGCCCTCCAAAACAGTGGGATTAGCACGCATGACAGAAAGGGCAACATCTAATGCGGATTGAAGCATCAACTTAACTTCCCTTTGGACAAGATCCACCAGATGCCCCTGTATCAAATCATGTGCAAAAGGCTCTACATCATATTGGGTTTTAAAACAAAGTAAAAATGATTTCACAATTCGGGGAGAAAAAAAAAGAAACCTGGTCCTTTCCAAAACCAGATCCTCCAGAATCATCCATGCCACCATTTGAAAGTGTTGCCAATGATATCGGGCCGATGGTGCGATTGAGACCATATTCAGCAATAGCCTTGTATGCCATGTCAGTGGCTCGACGTATATCATCAAGTGCACCAGTGGACACACGACCAGAGTAAATAACTTCTTCGGCAGCACGCCCTCCAAGAAGAGTAACCAACCGTCCTCGTAATTCATCAACGAAAAGCAAATATCTATCCTCAGTGGTCGGAGGAGTGTAAGTAAACCCCAATGCCCCTCCTGATCTAGGCAGTATGCTAAGCTTCTGATAAAAAGAAAAAAAGTTACGTCACTTATCATGGTATATTCATACACAATCTTATAGATTGTATGATTGTTAGCTCAATTACACTCATGAAAAACTTTATGCTCAAGATGTCTTGCCTCAACTCTTGGTTGTCCTGCAAGAAGTTTGGAAACTGCAGTGCCTACCACTGCATGTCCAGCTTCATGGCGAGCAACCACTGCTTTCTCACTACCTTGCAACTTAGCTGTTTTCTTTTCAATACCCTGTAATATTATCACAAAACGAAAGCAAGGTGCAAAAAAGATGGTAAAGAACATTCTGAGATAAAAGGGCATTCAGCAAGTAATATAATAATTGAACTGGTAAATTTAGCAACCAAAAGTATGCAGTGTGCATATATATTGATAACACTGCGTAGAGTAGAGATGTCTGGTGATTAAGTCAGGTCGGGTTGAAGGGACTTGCAAACACTTAAATGAATTTTAATTTTTAATGTGTTAAGACTTAAGACTTAAGTATAATGTCCAAAACGACGTTATTACAATAATAATTTTAGTATTTTTTAACTACTTTCGACCAGTTTCCATTGTACATATTTTTAATTTAAGTTTATCCATTTACTGATAGTCAAGGTTGCCACATCTAGTGTAGAGAGATAAATAGAAGAAAATTACAGCAATTGAGCGTTCCACTGCTTGGATAAAGTCAATTTTCTCCACAACTACTTTATTTTGCCTCCCTGCCAACAAAGCCGCTTCATTTACTAAATTTGCAAGGTCCGCCCTGCATGCCAAAAGTGTCTTTTAAGTACTAGAAAAAAGAAAACGAAACTGAAACATTAAGGTTGGTTTTGCAGAACAAAACTGATTTTAGTTGGATTACCCGGTGAAACCAGTGGTCATGGAAGCAATGGTAGCAAGATCAACATCATCTCCCAGAGGAAGCTCTTTCTTAGAAACATGTACATTCAAAATAGCTTCTCTTCCGACTCTATCAGGTGTTTCTACCTAAAAACCACATATCCATTTTGAAACAAAAAGTAGCATTCAAAGATAGTTGAGTTGCTATTTAGAAGAATCAGTTAAAATAGACTACTAGAAGGATAAATACTAAAAGGATTAGAAAACGGACCATAACCACACGATCAAATCTCCCTGGTCGGCGAAGAGCAGGATCTAATACATCAGCACGGTTAGTAGCTCCAAGAACGATTACAGCTGAATTACTGTCGAACCCATCCATCTCCTATAAGATTGTTTAAACCACATGTAATTGAAGACTTACAAATGTGAAACCATTAAATGAAAAGAAGTAATTTATGACATATACCGTGAGCAGCTGATTCAAAGTTTGTTCTCGTTCATCATTGCTGACAATGCGGAACCTTCCATCACGGCTCTTGGCTACAGCATCAATCTGAAAAAAGAAAATAAATTAGAATAATAAACTGAGCATTGTATATTTGTATATATTCACAAATCACAAGGCTAAATTTCCAACCTCGTCTATAAATATGATTGATGGTGCCTCCTTCTTTGCCCTTGCAAATAGGTCTCGAACACGTGATGCACCCATGCCTACGTAAAGTTCTACAAACTCACTTGCAGAACAACTAATGAATGGTACTTCAGCTTCCCCAGCTACAGCCTTTGCCAATAGTGTCTTACCCGTCCCAGGAAGGCCAACCTATATTATACCCAAATCCATTTCACATATTAAGTTATCGTAAAAGTACAATATAACAAATCTTAACTGTAGATTTTAGTGCACAATATCTTAGCATCAAGAACAACTATTCCTTATTTAAACTCACCAAGAGCACACCTCGAGGAGGGCGAGCACCAAGCCGTATATATCGGTCAGGATTTCTGAGAAATTCCTAATTAAGTTGATTGCCATACAACAAAAGGAGAAAATCAGAAAGAAACCTTGGAAATTGGAAAGCCGCATGAGTTGTAATGTCCAAAATTATGGGCCATGAACTTACTACAATTTCTTCAAGTTCCTCCTTGGCCTCATCAACACCAGCAACATCAGAAAATGTGATGACTTCCCCTGAGTCAGAAACTTTTGACCCACCAGGAACACCTGACTTGCGGTTTCTTAGCTGACCAGGAGCATTCTATTAAATGAAAAAAAAATCAACCACTCCTCACTGTAAAGAAGATTTTGAACATTTTAAACATGATACGAATGTTCAAAGCCTTCTCATACCTGAGAAAAGCTTACAGGAAAACGGTGCAGTAGCCCTGCTAATACAGCAACATAAAACAAAGCTATCTGCAAAATGAAAGTATAACCTTTAAAATAAAATACAAAACTACAATAGGCATCTGACCACTAACCAAAACATAAGGTGTAATCCAAGAATGCGGCTTAATGAAATATAGTATATAACGAGGATCTCACAACAGAGGGTGGCTTTATAGCAAAAGATAACTATGCAAGCGATAGATACAACCAAAGATTTCATGTGACATGATATAACCTGTTTACTGAGATTTGGTGGTATTCATGTGTAATTTGTAAACAAGAAGAGATAAATATTTGAGTCACGAGGTTACAAGAATGCCAAGTGTTCCCACCATTGATCATCTTGGATACAACCAGAGATTTCATTGCCTCATTGGTATAATATAACCTGTTTACTGAGATTTGGTGTATTCGTGTGTACTTTATAAACATGAAGAGAGAAATATTTCGGTCATGATGTTACAAGAATGCCAAGTGTTCCCACCACTGATCATCTTGGTTTCTTACATAGTATTGTTTCACCTATTCAGGAAGTGCTGAGTGAAAGATAATACTTAGGCTCAGTGTTTAAGCTAAGTGATGACTAGTATACAGCATCTGCAAATTTTACATGCATAACAAGTATAATAAGAATGTTGAAGCTAACAGAACAGGTTGTCTTTATGTCTATATCATGTAATTCAAATTAATTCAATTTAGATTTATTCCCCAAAAAGAAAAGAATACCCTAGAAATTAGAATTTCATATAATCGGACGAACTTGTTCACTGGCCACTGCCAACAATATTATAAGCTACTCCGAAGTGGATGAGCATGTGATGAAGGGTCTGCAATGCCAAGTTGATGTGGCCACCAATCAACAAGGATACTTCCAACAAGGCTTGTTTTTAAAACGTGTAAGGCACGCTGAGGCGTTTAGGTCCCCAAAGAGGCGTGACTCGTGAGGGGCAAGGCAATAGCATGAGGCAATAACTTCACATACACAAGGACTTTCTCTATGTACAACCAAATAAGGTATATGTACAAACAAAAGTTGCTTATGTCTCATCTCTTTTACATATTGGCATTTTATCAAGTTATCTATTCATAATCTCTTCATGGTCATTTCGCACATATCGACCTCCTACAAACCCTAGTATTGACCAATTTTCACACAGATGTGCATGAAGTGCCACAAGTAAGGTGTTTTCCCAATTGCTTCACGCGCCTCCCGCATAAGGCGTGCTTTTTAAACCAAGCAAAAAAGGTATTTATATTCACCATCAGCAAATATTTTTTCCTTGTTAATTGATACTCATTGTTGACTATGATGAAAGACTCGCCACCACCTACCCCTCCCAGACCCTGCTCTTGAGTGGGATTTACTCGGTACGTTTGTTTGTTTGTTTGTTTGTTTGTTGACTATGATGCCAGACATAACGGCTGGCAAAATAATCTAGTATAAACAATTGGTCTGGTAGAGATCTATAATTACAGCGATGATAATTAATCAAGACAAAACTCTGGAGAACTAAAAAATAGTTAGGATGGCTAGCCTTTAAGACCTCATTGTTTGGCCATGTAGGTAGACACAGTAGTGGCTTTAAAAAGATTCACAAAGGATTTATAGATGGTAGCAAGATTAACAAAACAATAACAAAGATAATCAACAAATTTTGATTTGATACCTTATCACGTGAATAATAGAAGTTAAGCTATGAGGTAGTCCACTTTGAAAATGGGTTAATTAGCCTTTTGATAATTTGAGGTGAGTTGAGTTCATTGGTTATTTTGTTCACTGTTCTTTTTGTTCAAGTAGTACTCAATTTTCAAAGCCAGATGAGAAAAAAAAAGGGGAGGGTGTAGAGTAATCTTTGGTACTTTCTTTGCTAATACAAAGATTCAATAAGGACTTGAGACCGTTTTTCAGAGTAGATAACATAGATAAGCATGAAAACTACCATAGAAGAGAGGCTCTAGTTAAAGCCTATGAAGAGCTGTACAAAAAATTTAGAACAAAAGTGGGTCAAAAGGATGCAAAGAAGTTGATCAAGATGATAAAATAGCAAAGCCAAGGACATGATCAAGATGACAACCAAATAAAGAAACATACCCTGTAATATCCCACTGCTAAAGTAAGATTATAAAGATAACAACCAAATATTTTTAATCAAAAGATTATCAGAATAGAGAAGAATGAAGGGGTTATTCTGTTAGTTGAAATAGAACTAGACGACTCTCTTAATAAATGTTTGCCTGGTAAGTACGAGTATCTAAGTTGAAAAAAAAAATAAAAAAACATTCATGAAGATAAAAAGAAGGTAAATCCTTAGCCTCGGAGTACGTCTATAGGAGTCTGGCGAACTCTACAGAAGCTAAACCACTAGATTTTCTGACGGAATATGAATCATATTTAAAAAAAAAGTATGATAAAAATAACAAAGAGTACCATCATCACAGTCTAGAAAAATAAACACATACTATGAAGTGTAAATCTAGCAACAAAAGTTTATGACCTATGCAATCCCCCATGAGTAGGTCAATGGATATTAGTAAAAGTTACGGTTCTATTTGCAAAATAAACAAGAAAACTTTTCTTGGTTAGTCGACTCATAGAATGATCAAGGGCCATAAAGATTTATTCTCTGCTGTTTACTTATCACTCTTATTGTAGCTACTTGTATGGTCAATACAAAGCTATCGTGGATAACTCATGAAACTTGTTATGCAGTGACAACAGAGAAGGATTGGTCATTTCTCTATAGTACCAGTGTCTTTGATGTTATTAAAACATATTTTAGAGTACCCAAGACCCTAAACAGACCCTTAGAACAACAATCACCCTTTAAAAAGAAAATAGTCCATTAACAACTGCACAATTCTGTAAGCAATGCATAAGTAACCTAAAACTGAATGCTGTAAGTGCAATGGCGTGATTTTGTTTATTCTTTCCCATGTTCTTTTTTTGCCTCCCATCAACATTACAGCAGACAAAGCTTCATCAAAAACTTTCACATACCAGTGTGAAATTTAGAAATTCACATCAAAGTTTTGCCAAAAGACTAATAAGACAATACACAATTGTAATTGCAACACACAACCAGCAATGCTTTTTCACATATAAATAATAGCGTAAAAACAACTGCAGGCAGCAAAATGTTATCATGAAATAGAAATAGGTAACATAATAATATGCATATCATCCACCTAACTCAACTTGACAGAAGAGCTTACCAACGCAGAGTTCAAGAATCCACCAGACCTCTTATCAGGAGACCCAAATTCCACATTATTCTCCAGCATCTTCTCATAAGGAGTCTTAATATCATTAGGACGGGTCGTCGTGTACACAATCCTCTTCGTAGGCACCACAGTCCTCAACAATTCCGAATCCTGCATTTTACTTACACCGCTACCACTACCACTCCCCATTTCACTTTCCGCAACGCCCTGATCCTGCTTCAACTTAAACATTATATGAACCCCATCAACCTCCACCTTCTGCACCTGATTACTACCAACCTTACTCAAGAAATCACTATACGGCACACTAACAAACGTCGTCGGAACCCTAGGCTCCGACCCCGGCAACGGAATACCCGGCCTCAACAACCTCATGACAAACATAACAATCCCTAACTGCAACAACAACACACCAATCTCCTGAGCCTGAACTATAGGCTGCCACCTCCACTTCCCACCCCCTTTCCCCCACCCCCACCCACCCTTCCCCTTCTTCTCCCCCTTATCCTTCTTCTTACTCACCTTATTACCCTCATTCTCACTCTTCTTCCCTGATGATTCACTATCATGCTCACAAGAACTATTATTTACACCCAATTTAAACCTCCCCCTATAACTCTGATTCATCTTCACAAACCCTAACCCTCCGCCCCATGAATTTAACATGTACGAAACCCTAGATTCTCTGTACAAATTGGAGCATGAGCGAAGCGATAACGACGATTTGGCAACAAATATATTCGATTTCTCATGTAAACTACGAGGACATCTATGAAAAGAAGTGTACATGTGTGAGTGATTTGGGTGATAATTGGAATAGTTTACGTGAATTTGACCGTGGATTATAGGTCGTAGCGATTCAAGAGCTGCCATATTGTTGAGGCCCTAATGTTTTAGAATCGAATCGAAATCAATAGAATCTGGAGAAATGAAGGATGAACATGTAGTTGCAGATGCTAAATTGGGGACGACATGAAGAAATTGGATGAGAATGATTGTAGAGGATTGAGCTTGATGAAGATTAAAGATTTGTGGACCATTGGAGTTTCTACCCTCGATATTCTTTCATGTTTTTATTTGACATTTTGTATATAACACAAAAATATACTTTAAGTCATGTTCTACTAGAGTTGTATAGATGAAAATAGAGATGTTTAATGTGTATTATACGGTTAGTTTTATTTCATGTTTTTAAAACTAGGTCGAACAGTAAACCGAACTTCTTACTGCTTCGCTGGTTGGAACGAATTTTTTAAAAACCAGAAGGCATCATAATTATATATATGTGATATTATATATATAGTTATATATATAATTCAATATGAGTATTTTATATGTGTATTTTATAATCTTATGTCCAACATTTCAATTTATCATTCAGTCCATCCGTTAAACCCATTAAAATTCAAAAAACATAAAAAAACCCAAATCCAGTCCAACCCAGGAACCGGCTCCTGGTCCAACCATCGAACCGGGACGAAGCGGCCAATCGAACCAATAGAAAACATACTGGGGCTGCTCGGATCGATCCCCCTGGATTCCCAGTTGGACCGGCCGAATTGATTCGAGCTTCAAAAATTGGTTTTTTCGGGACAAAATTATGTGTATAACTATATTAGTTATGTGAATTTCTATTTCAATATTTTTTCTGTTTACTCATGTATTTATTTATACAGCGTGTTACATTGAACAAGTCTTGCAGTTGAAAGCGAAGGTATGAGATGGAGGTCATCGTTGGAAGTAGAAATCTGGCGTGAAGAGGTCGCAAATCCTTGTGCGCCGTCAGTTTTCTCTTATTTCTCCGATTACCCTAGCCCTTCTAACTCTCTCTCTCTCTCTTTCTAAAGATAAATAAGTGGGTGTTGGTGGAAGCGTACAAAGAAAGCCACCAAACAACGTGTATGTGTGTTGCCACACTATACATCCTTTTGAGTATATAACTATATATGTTCATACTAGTCACATACGATAATACATCTCATGTATATTAACATTTATTTTGGCGATTTTGTTCTACAAATTGTTTCTGTTTCTGTTTTTTTAATCATTTTTGTTATTACATATTCTTGATATTGTCATACAAAATGAACCGCTCAAATGGAATCTTAAAGTGAGCACATGAAAATAGTCGTCTTAGTGGAGAGTTGTAACATTAAATCAATGGAATGAAGGAGTATACGTATGTGTGATGTTATCATCTTATAGGTGTTGTGTATCCTCTTCAATATAAACCATTTTAGAATGTTGAAATTTCTTACATAAAGATGTTGTTCAGATCCATCTTTGAATATTAGGTTGTCTTATAAAACTTCTATCTACAACCATCCACTGATGTATAGGATAACGATATGTTTTCTATATGTTTTAGAAGTTGTCCTTAATAATTGATAAGAAAATGATAATTTTGTTCGGGTGTGTCTATTTGTTAAACACTTATAGAAATCAATCAAGAACTATCTAATGTTGTCTCGCTTAAACCCGATTCTTGTGTGTGGATATCTTATTAGAGGAATCACAAGATTCTATCATCTACTACTTCATCAAGTCTTGAACTCCTAAATGTTAGGTTTCTTATAACACCATATGACTTGTTCACATGGGGTTGTTTGGTTCCTAGAATATTTTGCAAAATAATAAGAAATGTACTTGGAATTGGAATCTTGTTAAATTGATAACGTGTTTGGTTGGTCAATTTTGAATGTAATTGAAATGTTAATTTTAAACATTACATTAAATTAAACATTACATGGGTAAGTGAAAGGAATGTGAATTGCAATGAATGTGGGAAAAATTTTTACATTTAAATTATTTTCATTGACCTATTGACCAATCAAACAAGATTTTAGATGAAAAATTTTCCAATTCTAATTCCAATACTTGAGAATTATGTGAACCAAAAGGAGCATTAGTAATCGCAGTTAGACCCAAGTGGAAGTCTGTGATAAGGTTTATAATAAATCATTTTGTGTTCATATCTTTTGTCACAAAATAAAATATAAAATTGGCATTGAAATTTCAGTTAAAGACTCTACAAGATCTACTTAAGTTGCAACCTCTCCATTATGTGTGATAGGATGGAAGCTTCTGTTACTTATGTGCTAGTAAGAACTTCATTTAGTGTTGTAAAGTCATTGATAACTCTTAAATGTTGTTGAATGGCCATGAGTATGAACCTCTTTTGTTATTGATGGCTCCCATTATTAGGAGGAGGAAACTTAATCGTGTAATCCTTTGTATTCATATGTTATTTCTGTTGATTATGTACGGGTTCGGTTACGTCACGTTGCCAATAGAGCTATGACCCGTAAGAGTTACACCTTGGGCAACAAATATTAAGTCCACTTAATTTGATTAACTGGCACTTACGAACTATATCGGTATATTTTATAATTTATAATTGTTATAAATTATTTAGTATTAATTCATAAACCATAAGAGAAAACACACAAGTCATGTTCTCAATAACGATGGTCAGACAAACAAAAAGCAAAAGCAAAAGCAAAAGGAAAAGCAAAAGGAAAAGCAAAAGTTAAAGCAAAAGAAAAGAAAAAAAGGCGCCCAATTTTTCTTGAAGATTTCGAGTTTGTCATGCTATAAAAAACCCCATTTTCAGATTCGAATGAAAAAAATGATCTTTGAGGCCATTCATTCGTTTCTTCAACTTCGTTCTTGGATCTCCCAAATTCAACAGGAGAAGAAGAAAAATTTATTTTTTCTTCCTATCACAAACAACCGATATATTTGATTGCAACCGTGGATCACGCCTCTTAGAGCCGCAACCACTGTGTTCCAATTTAGTGTTCGTTGATTCTAGCATTCATTCGTTATCCCTCGGTGTCTCAAACGGTTAATTATTAACCACAAAGGTATATTATATCTCATCAGTAGGATATTTATATTCTGTATTTGCATTGTTTGTAACCCAGATCCTGTCGGGTTTATTCTGGTATTTTATTATTACTCCGCTGCGTTACATATTATTAATCTGATTAATAATTATCAAAACTGTTTTTGATAAATAAACCTAACCAAGATACCACTGAACCCGACAGTGGTATCAGAGCCAGGCTTACAACATGCAAATCAGATCCGGTCTGTTAACTGGTTATAGATCACAAACTTTAAAATTATTTGAAGTTTCTGATTTATATTATTTTGGGCAACTTGTTTATTTGGTTAAATATTTATTAACCAAACGATTGCCCGTATTATTTTGATTGTGTTTTAATTTGTAAATCTGGCTAGACCCTGTGGTTGAATGGTTATGATGTGATTTGTTATTGTTAAAGTTTTTGGTTTTATGGTTTTTGGCCCATTTGATGGCTCAAAGTTGTAATAGATTAGAGTTTTCTTTTATTTTGTATTTCTTTTGTAAATATTGTAATATTTTGAAGACCCGAAGTCAAAACTGGAAGCAGGACAAATCAAGGAGTCAGTGGGAGACATCAAGACAACTAGATGCACTTAGGTCCATCCTTGTGGTTGTTTTGTGTTTTCACCCGTGACCTAGCTTGATCTCGCTATTTGGCTCTAGCGAGATCAAACAATCATAGCCATTAGATTTACATATTACTTTGCTATTATGGTTGCTTTATTTTGTATTATCCAACCTAAATATCAAACTAATTAATTAATTAAAAAATAAATTTTACAATCAAAATAAATAACAAGTTTTAACTTATTTTTACAACTTGTTAAATTATTAAAACAAATTGTTTGTTTTAAATGGGATAATCGAATAAGTTTTCAAATTCAAAATTAGTTTGAATTTCAAAACTTAAAACTTGATATTTTTAAATTAAAATTAATTATCCTTTTAAAAGGATAACTAGATAAGTTTTCAAATTTAAAATTAGTTTAAATTTTAAAACTTAAATCTTAATAATTTAAAATTATCAACTTAAAAAATCGGTTGTCTATCTCGCGATGAACCTAGTTTTAATAGGATATTAAAATCTGGTGTCCCGGAGCTGAAAGGGTTCGTCATTTATTATCACGAACTATATATTGTAAAACTAAATTTTACGACGCACGTATAACTTAATTATACGTTGTGTTTGACCCTATTCGGTAAACACTAAAATTGGATCCCATAGATAAAAATCAATAGTCTATGCCACCCTAAAATAAGGAACACTTGGAACATTAAGCGAAACATCAGTGTTTGGAGCCACAGCACCGCACTTGATATGTAGTTTATTCTTCCAAGGTGCAAGGGTTTTGTTGACACATCCGGCCCTTTCACAAGTAACTGTTTTAGGATGACTATTACTTTTCTCTCTAGTTACGTGCCACAGCTGTCTAGAGAGAAAAGTGGGCATAGATGAGGCTAAACGTATCAATGCATTGACAAATGTTGTCGTTGCGGCCTCATACACGAGAGTTGTGCAATTTTCACAATTGATAAACTTTGTCAGTCTGCCTAATCACTTACTATTGTTGCGTGCCCCAGCTGCCTTTAGTGACTGACCAAGCCAGATTCTCATTCCTTATTTAAAATTACTGTAAATAGGTCATTAATTAAAATAAGGAAACAATACATCGAAAATACTAATTAATTTATTTTGCTTATAGATGTCTTCAGAAACCAATAACTCCTTCATTCTCAAGTCTATTCTTGAGAAAGAGAAACTTGATAACACCAACTTTCTCGCATGGCACCGCAATCTGAGATTGGTTCTCAAGATGGCGAAAAAGCTCTATGTTATAGATAGCGCTGTTCCCAACGAGCCTGAAAACAATACGGCCGCAGCCCGTAGAACTTGGGAAAAATTTAAGGAGGATGCCGATGAGGTAGCCTGCCTTATGCTAGCCACCATGTCTCCTGATCTCCAGAAGAACATGGAGGACATGGCTGCATTTGACATGATTGAGCAACTTAAGGGCATGTTTCAGAAACAGGCCCGACAAGAGCGCTATGATACCATGAAGCAGCTTATATCCTGCAAAATGCAAGTAGGCTCGCCTGTTAGTGCCCATGTGCTTAAAATGAAAGGGTACATCGACCAAATGGCCAAACTTGGTTATCCTATGCAAGATGAAATGGCAGTAGACTTCATTTTGAACTCCTTGCCTAGTTCTTATGACCAGTTCATAATGAACTTTAATATGAATGCATGGGTTAAGAGTGTAGCTGAACTACACGGTATGCTCAAAACTGCTGAGCAAAACATACCAGGTAAAGCCAGTCAAATGTTGATGGTCCGATCTACTGGTGTTAGGAAACCAAACCCCAAGAAGAAAACTTATAACAATAAGGGTAAGGGTAAAGTTGTTGCTGCCAAGCCTGCCACCAACAACAAACAGCTGGCTAAAAACAAAGCAGCGCCCCCTCCTGAGGAGCGACACTGTTTTGAATGCAATAAGATGGGACACTGGAGACGTAATTGTCCTGAATATCTAGCCAAGCTGAAGGTGAAGAAGGCCAATGGTGAAGGCTCTTCTTCAGGTATTCTGATTTATGTTATTGAACTTTTCACTGTTTCCAGCAACACATGGGTATTTGATACTGGATGTGGTTACCACATCATTAATGTCTTGCAGGAGCCTGAAAAGTGGAAGAAACTGAAACAAGGCGACATGGAGCTCATCGTTGGTGATGGGAAAAGAGTACCGGTTCTAGCAACTGGAACATATCATCTTTCTTGTCCATCTGGTCTTGTAATTACTTTAAATAATTGTTTGTTTGCTCCTGGTTTAACCAGAAACATTATTTCAGTTTCTTTATTGTTTGAACAAGGATTCAAGTATGTTTTTAATGATGCTGTTATTTCTGCCTACTTGAATGATATCTTTTATTTTGAGGCTAAACCTCGAAGTGGTATTTATGAGATTGATATTCAAACAAACAATAATGTATATAATCTTTCTAAACGTATCAAATCTAGAATTAACGATACGTTTCTATGGCATTGTAGACTTGGCCACATAAGCAAGGCCCGTGTGAAAAGGCTTCAGTCCGAAGGGATTCTTGAATCCACAGGACATGAATCTTTTGATGAATGCGAATCTTGCTTAGCTGGCAAACTCACAAAGGATCCTTTCACCCATGTTGGTGAACGGGCCAAGGATCTGTTAGCACTTATACACTCTGATGTATGTGGTCCTTTCAGAACTATGTCTAGAAATCACGAAAGATACTTTGTTACATTTATTGACGATTATAGTCGATACGCCTATGTCTACCTTATGAAGCATAGACATGAAACCTTTGAAAAGTTCAAAGAGTTTCAGAACGAAGTAGAAAACCAACTTGATAAGACTATCAAAGTACTTCGATCAGATCGAGGTGGAGAATACCTAAGCCAAGAGTTCATTGATCATCTAAAGGAATGTGGAATTGTTTCACAGTTCACTCCACCCGGCACACCCCAACTTAATGGCGTGAGTGAGAGGAGAAATCGAACCCTACTTAATATGGTTCGATCGATGATGTGTAGAACTAACTTACCTCACTCCTTTTGGAGTTATGCTCTTATGACCGCCGCCCGCCTTGTCAATCTGGCACCGACTAAGAAGGTAGATAAAACTCCATATGAGATATGGCATGGGTCTAAACCCAATTTGTCTTACCTTAGAGTATGGGGATGTGATGCTTATGTCACTAGTGAGTCTAATGACAAGCTAGATCCTCGAGGCGAAAAAGCTATTTTCGTTGGATACTATAATAGAAGCGGGTATTACTTTTACCATCCTGATGCAAATATGATTTCCATCAAAAGGAAGGCATATTTCCTCGAGAAAGAGTTTCTTGATCGAGGAACTGGAAGTAATATTGTGGATCTTGAAGAAATTCGAGAACCACAAACAAACGCTGAAGTAGTCGGTGCGTCTGAACAACAAGAAATTGTTATTGATTCAGATATAAACACAAGCGTTCGCAGAAGTAGCAGAACTCGCAAAGAACCTGACAGATATCTTTGGAATCTAGAGGGTCCTGAGGTTCTGGTAGTAGCTGATTCTGGTGATGAACCTACTAACTACAAATCTGCTATCTCGGATCCGGAATCTGCGAAATGGCTAGATGCCATGAACGCCGAGATGCAATCCATGCGAGACAATCAAGTCTGGGACTTGGTTGAGCTACCTCCCGGTTCACGGGCTGTAGGGAGCAAGTGGATTTTCAAGAGAAAAACCGACATGCATGGAAATGTACACACCTATAAAGCACGGCTAGTTGCGAAAGGTTTCACTCAAACTCAAGGTGTTGACTATGATGAAACTTTCTCACCCGTTGCTATGATCAAATCGATTAGGATATTGCTTGCCATAGCCGCGTACTATGATTACGAGATATGGCAAATGGATGTCAAAACCGCTTTTCTAAATGGACATCTCTCTGAAGATGTCTATATGGTTCAGCCCGATGGTTTTGTCGATCCACAATATCCAAATAAGGTGTGCAAACTGAATAAGTCCATTTATGGACTTAAACAGGCATCCCGTAGCTGGAATCTTCATTTTGATCAGAGAATCGTCGAATTCGGTTTTGTCAAAAGTGAAGATGAGCCTTGTGTTTACAGAAAGGCTAGTGGGAGCACTATATCGTTCCTCATATTGTATGTGGATGATATACTGATCATTGGAAACAATATCTCAATGCTTAACGAAGTTAAAAAATGGTTGGGAGCTTGTTTCGCAATGAAAGATCTTGGAGAAGCTGCTTACATTCTAGGAATAAAGATCTATAGGGATAGATCTAAGCGGCTTCTAGGGCTTAGTCAAAGCACATACATAGACAAAATGATGACACGCTTTAAGATGGAAAACTCCAAGAAAGGAGGTGTTCCAATGACTAAAGGTACCGTGTTGAACAAATCGCAATCTCCTTCAACGGACATTGATATTAAGCGAATGGAAAATGTTCCATATGCTTCAGCGATTGGTTCCATCATGTATGCTATGCTGTGCACTAGACCTGACGTCTCGTATGCTTTAAGCATTACTAGCCGTTATCAGCAAAACCCTGGTTTTGCCCATTGGACTGCAGTTAAGAACATTCTGAAGTACTTGAGAAGGACTAAAGACATGTTTTTAATATATGGAGGAGTTGAAGAACAGCTCACTGTAAGATGTTACACTGATGCTAGTTTTCAAACTGACCGAGATGACTCTCGCTCACAATCTGGTTTTGTATTCACACTCAATGGTGGAGCCATCTCTTGGAAAAGTTCCAAGCAAAGTGTGGTGGCAGATTCTACTACTGAATCTGAATACATTGCAGCATCTGATGCTGCAAAGGAAGCTGCTTGGATGAAGAAGTTCATAGCCGATCTCGATGTGGTTCCAAATATTCAGCAACCAATCGAGATATTTTGTGATAACACAGGTGCTATTGCTCAAGCCAAAGAGCCCAGATCTCATCACAGGGCCAAGCACATTCAGAGGAAGTTTCATTATATACGGGACATAGTGAAACAGGGAGACATCATGATAAGAAAAATCGACACAGATCAAAACCTAGCAGACCCGTTTACTAAGCCCATGACTCAGAACAAGCATGATCTGCATAGAAATGCGATCGGGCTTAGATTAGCTAGTGATATGTTTTGATTTAGTATTTGGATGTACGAACTTTTAAACAGTTATACTTTTGAATTCATTTTGATCTACTGATATAGATACAATTATGAATCCTATAACTGTGTTCGATTTTAATACGTTTAATCCATGGATATTGTATTCTAAATTATCCATAGTCGATCAGACTTGTGGGAACAATTCTGAATTAAGACTATTCTGAATTTAGACTCAAGGAGTTGACTTCTAAATTCACAGACCTCATTATGAATGACGTTGGATGTAGCTCGCCACAAACCATCTTTATTATAGGATGCTTTGATACTGGTATACTCATTTAGTATCCTATGACCTGAGATGCATACTAGAACTTCCGTTTACCGAGGGTTATTCTTTGATCACTGTCAACCGCTGTCGCGTAACTGCCAGTCATAAAGGCTTTGGTTGGGAATAATTCTGAAGTTCAGTGGGAGTTGTATGTAGTCAATAAGGGATTCTGTACTCTTAGATTATATGTAACAGTTAGACATCTTGGCGCCCTCGTTGATTCAAACTGGTGAAGTGTGAGGCCTCACCCAAACTGACTGTGTGTTTGATTGGACCATTTTGAATCTGGATCGAGAACAATAATGATTGAGCTCCATATGAGAATTAATCTCAATGACTCAATTGATGTCTTTTACAGAAAGGATAAATGACTATGATTACCATAAGTTTATTGTCTTGTTATAGTAAAATGATACTAGAAAAGATGTTTGGTTAATGACTTTAAAGTGTCATACCTTGTTGGGGGTAGCCATGTGCAGCTAGAGCACCGCTGACTGTCTACGTGGAATTTAACCGAATGCCGTCCAAGTGGGAGCTTGTTGGATTATGTACGGGTTCGGTTACGTCACGTTGCCAATAGAGCTATGACCCGTAAGAGTTACACCTTGGGCAACAAATATTAAGTCCACTTAATTTGATTAACTGGCACTTACGAACTATATCGGTATATTTTATAATTTATAATTGTTATAAATTATTTAGTATTAATTCATAAACCATAAGAGAAAACACACAAGTCATGTTCTCAATAACGATGGTCAGACAAACAAAAAGCAAAAGCAAAAGCAAAAGGAAAAGCAAAAGGAAAAGCAAAAGTTAAAGCAAAAGAAAAGAAAAAAAGGCGCCCAATTTTTCTTGAAGATTTCGAGTTTGTCATGCTATAAAAAACCCCATTTTCAGATTCGAATGAAAAAAATGATCTTTGAGGCCATTCATTCGTTTCTTCAACTTCGTTCTTGGATCTCCCAAATTCAACAGGAGAAGAAGAAAAATTTATTTTTTCTTCCTATCACAAACAACCGATATATTTGATTGCAACCGTGGATCACGCCTCTTAGAGCCGCAACCACTGTGTTCCAATTTAGTGTTCGTTGATTCTAGCATTCATTCGTTATCCCTCGGTGTCTCAAACGGTTAATTATTAACCACAAAGGTATATTATATCTCATCAGTAGGATATTTATATTCTGTATTTGCATTGTTTGTAACCCAGATCCTGTCGGGTTTATTCTGGTATTTTATTATTACTCCGCTGCGTTACATATTATTAATCTGATTAATAATTATCAAAACTGTTTTTGATAAATAAACCTAACCAAGATACCACTGAACCCGACAATTTCCTCACCACTAGTTATAGTACGACTTCAAACTGATTAGCAGGAAAACGTAAAACATCAATATCAAATAAGGAAGAAGGAATAGAACTAGATGAACTCGCTAAACATGTGGGTGGTGAAGAGTCGTTAAACTTTACGTTCATTATTTCATCTATCACCCTTGTTAATTTGTTGAGGACTATAAGCTTTTGATCATGAAGATATGAATTTTTTGTATTGAGGATGAAACATTAATAACAAAATGGCCTCAAATACTTGGTAGGATATGATACCATTTCTTTCAATAATGTGTACCATATTCTAAACAAAGCAAGGGTATTGACAATCTCAGCCTAAAGTGTTATAAGAAGCTCAAAGTCACCAAGCATGGCCTTACATCCTTAAAAAGTGTCACATTTCTTCTCTCCGACAACATCATTTTGTCTGGGATTTATAAGCATTATATTAGCTAGAAATCCCTTTATAAATGTATTTAGTGCATTGTTCTTAAACACTACACCATTCTCACTTCTAATCACCTCCCCCTTTTGGTCAATCATTTTGTTTTCCTATGTTGTTGCTAAAGATTGCCAGGCTCTTCACATTCTCATCTTTTGATGCTTAAAAAGACTTATCTAATGCTGGAAAACAACTAGAAAATATTGTATCCTGCCTAGACTCATCTTACTAAATGGTTATGCCCATATGAAGAAAGTGTAAGAGTTTGATTATAAAGTTTTCTTCCTAGACCTAAATGATTCATGATATTGTTTGCCCTTCATGCAAGGACTGAGCTTATTCTTATGAAAATACTCTTTTTGAAGCAAATCTCGTACCAATTTCATTGTTGACAATATATTAAATGTTTTGATCTTAACATGAGGTAACCTCTAATGTCATAAAGTGTTTCATTTATGGATGCTTTGAAATATAAGCATGTCAACCCCCACCCCTATGAGGTTTACATCTCTCATACCCATTACGTTTCCTCTTTTCCCTCGGTTTTATGCAAGGTCTAATTATTTGATAAGATTTTTCGATATATTTTTTACAAAAAAACATCATTGTCATAAGTTGAGATATGTTCAACATGTTGTATTTAAGCCGTTGCGTACTTTACCTCATCAAAACTTAGCTCACTTTGATGGTCTCATGTTTAAAGTCTTTAAGAAGTACTCCATTGCATGTCGATGTGTTTAGAGACACTCCTTACACAAGTGAAGCAAACTCGATTAGTAATTGGCGCCCAATACTAGTAGGTCTTGGGTTTACCATTTAAAACAAAGTACTCAAAATCATCCATTGCAAGAACCCTTTGGTGGCTGAAATTTTATTAATAAAAAATACTTGTTGTCATTAACGGCTTCTCAATATAAATGAGAATCGCTATTGATGGCCCACCAATGGTCTTTTTAATTAAAATATTTATTGTATGACTTCTGTTAACCCTATATTTGATGTTTTGTCACCCTTACCCAAAAAAGCAAAATAATATCACGTGTCAAACTTGTGACCATATTCACTTGAAAATGATGAGCTTCTCAAACATTTTCATCCCTACAAATCATAAATGCATACGTATCTCGTCTCACTACTTTAAAAGAGTAATTATAATTGCTACATGTCACTTTTAGACTCATCTAATGGCACGTGTCAACACCACATTCATTCTAATCAAATTTTTCCCGCTTCTCTCTCCTATTAAATAACCACATTAATTACTAATAATATTATCTATTTATTTTTACATTAGAATTAGTTTTTTTAATAAATTAAGAAAGATAGATTTTTATTAATGTTATTTTTATATAGATAGTTTTTTATACAAAGATTTTTTCTAAAAAATAAAATTATTTTATGTAATATTTTAAAATTGGTTTTTAAAGTAATTTTTTAATAAAACAAAAATAATTAATATAGGGATTTATAGTAAGGAAATTTTAAAAAAATCTTTAATGTTGTTTTAAAACAAAATGTCTAATTTATCTTTAAAAAAATAAAAAAAAATTAAAAATTTCATATTATTGTTTTATTACTTATAACTATTACTTATATATAATTTCAATCATATCATGTTTTAATCTATCATTTTATAATTAATATTTTTTATTTAATTTAATAGTTTATTTATACAACCCGTGTATTACACGGGTTTACTAAAGCTAGTTATTATTATTATTATTATTATTATTATTATTATTATTATTATTATTATTATTATTATTATTTAAAATAGCTAACACATACTTTCTAATTTTACTTCTAATTTTATAAATTTGTTTTTAATAAGATTTGAAGTTTTAGTCATATTAGCCTTGAACTTCTTAATGTCTCTACTTTTACTTCTAATTTTATAAAGAGTAAAATGTCATCTTCGTCCCTGGCGTTTTGTTGAATTTGTCATTTCAATTCAAAATTTTTTTTTACCATTTTAGTCACCGTATATTATCAAATGTTGTTATTTTCATCCACTTTACTAACTCTATTAAGATTTTCGTTAAATATGAGGGTATTTTAGTATTTTTTAAAACTCTAATTATCCAATTGAAACAAATTAATCAATTAATATTAATTAAAATTAAACAAACATATGAAGCGACTAGAGAGACCGGACGCTTCGATTTAAAATATTCGATTAACTCTGACTCATGTTGTTCGATTATGATATATTTTTTAGATTCAATTTATCTTCATATTTCGTTCTAACATGTACATTTATTCGATTGAGGTCTATTGTGGTATTAAGGTCTGATATTGTCACGCGTTGTTTGATTGAGATCTTGTCACGTTACGTGACAATAATAGACCTCAATCAAACAAAATGTGACAGCAATAGATATCAATCGAACAACGGTGCACTTTCGAACAAAACATTAATATCAATTGAAATGTCACATCAGACCTCAATTGAACAACATGATTTAGAGTTAATTTCGAAACTTTTAAATCGAAGCGTCCGGTCTCACTAGTCGCTTCATATGTTTTTTTGTTTTAATTAAATATTAATTGATTATTTTATTTTAATTGGATAATTACAGTATTGAACAAAGATTAAATAACCCTCATATTTAACGGAGATCTTAACGGAGTTAGTGGAGTGGATGCAAATAGCAACATTTGATAAACTACAGTGACTGAAATGGTAAAAAAAGTTTTTGTATTGAAATGACAAATTCAACAAAACGTCAAGGACGAAAATAACATTTTACTCTTTTATAAACTTATTTATAATAAGATTTGAACCTTTAGTCATATTAGCCTTGAACTCTTTAATCTCAACCAGTTAAGGTGGTTTACACATCTTGGTGGCACTAGTCTACAATTATTATTAGACTTAATTACACGGGTGATCCCTGTGGTTGGGCCTGATTTCACTTTTGGTCCCTAACTTTTAGAAACTACAAGGTTGGTCCAATACTTTACACGAACGTAACATGGTTGGTCCCTGCGTTGGATGGACGTTAACTTTGACTGTTAAATAGGCGTAGAATGACATAAATACCTTGGTATTATAAAATAACAATTAATATACAATATTATAATACAATATCTCACTAAATCAAACAGAATCACTCTCACCCACCTCACTCTCACCTTCATAGTCACCCCCACCCCACCAAACATCACAGCCACCATGGCTACTGCCGGGGAAGACGATGGGTGGGTTAAATATGTATTTGATTTTTGTCTTTTAGTGGGTAAGTTGGTGGTGTATTTTAATGTAATTGTTTTTTTAATATAAGGGTATTTTAGGTATTTTAGAAATATTAACAGTCAAAGTTAACGTCCATCCAACGCAGGGACCAACTATGTTACGTTCGTGTAAAGTATTGGACCAACCTTGTAGTTTCTAAGAGTTAGGGACCAAAAGTGAAATCAGGCCCAACTACAGGGACCACCCGTGTAATTAAGTCTTATTATTATTATTTAAGTTTCAAGTTTTCTTATAACATAAAAAAAACATGAGGATAAGAAACATGTGAAAAGGTTGTGGCACACACGAGTACATGTATCATCTCCATACACTTAACACTATGATGATCCCTTCATCCTCATAATACCACTCAAACCAAAACCAAACACACAAACCACCAATGGCTTCCTTGAGCATGTTTCTCGCTCCGGTGACCGCCATATCCTCCGCCTCCTCATCCTCCACGTACACCCACCAGCATCACCACCACTACCACCAACATTACCACCACAAGAGCAAGAAGAGTGCACACATTTGCCACCGCGACAAAGGGTGGTAAAGGTGGAAGCAGTAGTGAGGAGAAGGGCTTTTTCGAGTGGCTCGTGGGCGCGCTAGAGAAAGACGGGCTAGTGGAGACGGACCCACTTCTTCAAAAGGTTGAAGGCAAGAGTAGTGGTGCGCACACGACCTGGGAGGAAGACCGTCGTGGCGCCACCTAAGAAGAGTGGTGGAGATAACGGTGGCTTTGGTGGATTTGGAGGACTCTTTTCTAAGAAATGATATAAGGATGTTATCATAGTAGTCTGAAATTTTTATTAACTTTAGTATAATGTCGCATTTAATCTTTGATTTTATTAAATTACACTTTTCCAATACATTAAAGAATTAAGCATTTTTTCTTAATTTTCTTTCTGCATTGGCACCAAAGGAACAAACGAGAAAATCATTACTTCATAAATTGAACTAGTTGTTTTCCACCGCAATACGCGGCGGAAGTCCAATCCTTTTTCCTAAACGTAACATTGTGTTATTGTTGTTGTTATCGGGTCGGCTCGTCGGAAACTATAAAAACGTAGTCTTGTGGAGAAATTTTAAAATAGTAAACATTTGTGGTCAGACTCAAAAAAATACATGGCGAGAGGCTGGTCATTTTTCCCACATGCAATACCGTATTTTGTTTTGGTCGTTATCGTTCCGACTTGTTAGAAACCATAAAAACAAACTTTGATGGCAAGACTCTAAAATAATAAATTTTAGCAGCTGAAATCAAAGATATAAAAGTTCACTAAAAATAGCTTGGTGACAAAACTTTAGTATCTTAAATTTTAGTGGACAAAATTCAAGAAATAACTAAATTACTAAACTTTAATGATTAAAGTAAAAAAAAAAGTAAAAATACAACTTCACTTATGTCCAAACTCTGAGATCCTAATTAATGATCACATTCCGTAAAACAAATCGGCAGCCAAACTGTAAAAACTAAAATTTATAAAAATAATATGTGATTATTAACACCATGGATTAAACCTGTGCATTAAAGAGCTATAAGATATGCAACAATAATTGTAAATAGGTATTCTTGTCTTATTTGGAAAACTCTACACTTAAAATAAAACAAAAAAATATGTATATTAAATTATTATTTTACTATTCATTCTTGTTGTGTTTTAATATAGAGAGTAATTTCTTGAATCTTTATTGGAGAGAAAATTAGATACAACGTCAACTAAGCTATCTTTTAATTTTTTAGTTATGGATCTGCAGCGGACGAGAATTCTGTATATGCATAAAGCAATTGAAGGTTGTTACGTATTTGTTAACAAGTGCTTTTTTAGACAGGTTTTAAGTATGTATCTGGTGAGCTTTGTAAACGTTATCATGGCTCGGTTATGAATAATATTATATCGATAGATAGAAAAAATAAACATATCAGAAGTTTATTTAATATTTTATAAAATGTTCTATATAAAAAAATATTTATAAATAACAGATTGTATTTAAAAGTAAAAAAGTTTAAACGTATATCATATTTGACATTACTAGGATTGAATAAAATTTATATTGAAATGTATATTAAAACAATGACACATTCGTTATTTTTAAAAGCAACATATTAAAAAATGATAAGATGAAAAACAAAATATCTTAAAAATTAATTATAATACTAACCATCTAATATATTTAAAACAAAATCATAGTAAAAATTACACGTGAAAGATGGTGAATCCGATAAGGCACGTCACATGATACGTCATAAAAACTAACGGAGTTAACGAACAGTTAAACCGTGAGTGTTATTGATAACAAAATCGAAAGTTGAGATTAATATTAATTAAATTGTTAGTTGGGTTTAATATTTGCCAATAATCAATATTTGGGATTATTAAAATCTAATTTTCCTAACTAATATGATCATCTGTGACTTTAATCTAGTGATCTTTAATGAATAGGTTGTATCAACGTTGGGAATGAAAACACTTGGTATAAATTTGTGGCTTCGGCTTGATCGGTTCGGTTTGCCAAACTGGGTTCCCAAATAGGTTTTTACTTCCCATTTTCCCAATGATTTTGTAAGGAATTCATTCATTCAAACACAAAATTGTACATCCAAAACAACCCGTACCAAAACAACCATTTTTCTGTAACTTGTTTGTTACCCCCTTCAATGGAACACCTCTCGCCAATAATGTTGGTGAGATTTTCATAGTTTGAGTACATAAGTATATATAAAAGATGGCAATTCATGTTGTAAATTAGAGAACAAAGTAACTAGGGATGTAAGACAGAATGCACAATCAAACCTTGACAAAATTACTTTTAACGTATATACTTTTAACGTTTGAGACTTGTAAAACTTTGTCAAGGTTTGATTGTGCATTCTGTCTTACATCCCTAGTTACTTTGTTCTCTAATTTACAACATGAATTGCCATCTTTTATATATACTTATGTACTGAAACTATTGAAATCTCACCAACATTATTGTTGACCTTTTATTTTTAACATGTTTCAGGAAATGCTCAAGTTTGATTGACATCTTGAAGTGCTTTCACATCTAGGAATGGACCTAGTTAAATAAACGAAATAAATAAGATTGTTACATCTTATGTTATGCTATTTACTTTCTTTGAGACTTATGTTTGTAATGGTACAATTGGCACTTATGATTAACACATATTTGGATTATTAATAGCGTTATGTGGCTGTGAACGATCTTAACCCTCACACCTCGACGTTTCCGCTGTCAAGGTTGGGGTGTGACAGATTGGTATCAGAGCCATGGTTATAGGGAATTAGGTTATTAGAAATGAAATGACCTAGACTATAACTAAATACCCTTACACATGAGTCCTCTCATGTATTTTATATGCTTAGATAGGATTTTATGTGTCTTATATGTTTATACTTGATTATGTGATTATATGCCTTATGTGATTCCTTTTATACTTTGAATCTTATCAATGCACACATGAATCTTAAATCATATTCTAAGGCATTGTGTGCCTAAATCAAATGGTTTCAAAATGAGCTTTGAATCGTTATTCGTGGTTTTCAAATTCGTCAAAGTCTGTGTCTTACAACTTGAAACATGTAATGCTGGAAGAGCGTGATGCCTGTATCTCGAGGTGTTCTGTCTAGGAAAGGTATTCATATAAATCCAAATCAACCGATCACTACTAGAAAAATCGCAAAAGATGACGCGCATTGCGCGTCATCTTGGGGGTCAGATGACGCGCAAATGCGTGTCAAGGAAGGGGGGGTCATAAATGATAGATGACGCGCATCCGCGCGTCATCTGTTTATGACGCGCAAAAGATGACGCGCATTTTATGACGTGCAAAAGATGACGCGCAATGCGCGTCAAGGAAGGGGTAGTTATAAATGACTAGATGACGCGCATCCGCGTGTCATCTATGAAATTTTTATGACGTGCAATAGATGACGCGCAATGCACGTCATAAAATTAGCTGCATTTTTTATTTTTTTTTATTTTTAATAAATTTACCTGTTGTTTTCTAAAACAAATTTTCGAATAACATTAAAAGCGAAATCCATTAAATACCAACAAAGTTTTCAAAAGTTGTTAATTAACAACTACAAAGCATAAAAACACATCCAAATTCAATTAGTACCAATTACAAGTCCAACAATACTAACACAAGTCCAACAATACTATCATTTCAGTCCTACATATAAATAAAATTCGATACGTAGCGCACCCAATCTTCACGAACTTCATCCAAATCATCATCAGTGTATTCTTCTTTACCTTCTCCAACCTAAGACAACCAATTTCATCAAATTAAAGTTGTCAGTTTTGACCCAAAAACCCATTTATGTAAAACACTTGTAATTTACTTGACTAGTTTATATCAACTACAATGCAATAAAAATACTTTTAAAAGTGGTTAATTTGGGGAGAAATTTAAATCAACACAGGACAACTTGATCTGTACTAAGCTTACCCATGTGACCCATTACCTAACCTAACATTCACACTAAATAATCAAGTTTTTATCACCGAACATGAATAGCATATATTATTGAGTACATAATCAATATTATATATTTCATAATCACAAGAATACCCATGAACACAACAGAAAATCAACGTGAACATACATGTGTTACACAATATTGTTCTTTTGCTTTGACAGTAGTAGCTTCTAATGTGTTGTGACTTTCCAATTTGTGATCTCCTCTTTGGTTGTAGCACTATCCATTATTAGCCCTTCAACCTGCACCGTACAAAACGTAATATAGGCACGCCGATACATATGTTGAATATGAATGATCATTCATGAAAAGCCAAAAAAAATAAGAAACTATAACACGTAAATTTATACAAATTGTAACTTACGTTTTCATCCGCCAGCCTATAGCTTTTGTTCAATTTGTAAAAGCTTCTTAAATTGAGCTTCAACATGTTCCTACAGTAGACTTGACTCTCTCCCCTTGATTACAACACTAGCACCCAAACACAACCACAGTTAGCATATATATGAGGGTATTACACTATGATAAAAGAAAACAAATAGGTTTACAATCTCATATATACTAACTTCATGACAAACCGGGTGGGAATTTAAGAAAAACAAACAAATGCTAACTTACTCAACACCTATGGTTAATTGTTCAAGCGAGCTGTTGATGGTTTGTTATCAATATCTAAATCTGCACATAATAAACCACCAACTGGTTCCTATAAGATATGATCAATCCGTTAGTTGGATGTTTCAATGTACTGAAGCTATATAATTAAACAGGTTAATAAACATGTAATCAATAGTTTAATACAATAATTTAACATGACATCAGAGGAAAAAAGAGTTAAAACCATTAAATAATCCATACATTAGTAAGAACAATGCCTACTAGGCTCCCTAAACCAATGTCCAAGTGAACTTAATAAAGATAGTAAAGATCTGCCATCACATACATAACTTACAACTTGTGCTCATTAAAGTATAATTTTTATTAATGCATATTGACAATACTAATGTAAACATGGTATATAAAGCATTGTCCACTCACAAGGTATCAAAGGCAATTGAGAACTGCCTATACTAAATATATATGTTTTCTAACCTTGTGATGACATAAAAATTTTAGATTGTATAATGTAAGACTAGTTTAGCATAATCCTTCATATAAACCAACAATACACCATGTATGATCGTTATTATACATCCATATATATACATTTACATCAAACACAAGTTAGCATCACACTTTTCAATCACTTCTATTTCAAATTGTATATAATGTCTCTATTCCCTCCAATTGACCCATAAACAAAATTATCACACATTATAATTGAGAGCATCTTATATGGATTCACAAATTGTAATGTCACACAAAAATCAAATCTCCATATGAACTAATCCAAACCCACACGCGACCATTAATATCAAAGATGAGGGAGTAATAAAGATGATTAATACTCTTACCAGGAACCTTAATTCATAAAGTAATAAAGGTGAGTAATAATTGTATTTTATCATAGCACTAAAGTAGAAACCAAATGAAGTGAAGTAACAAGATAATAGCCTGACAAAAAAGAAAAGAAAGAAATGGTCAGCTTTGGAGTCAAAATAATCAAGTAAAGAAACAAAAACGAGGTTCTGATCTGAAAATATACCTCAATAAGTTCTGGAAGGATCTAATCAAGGGTCTTCCAAACCATGGTTCCAGCAAATAAAGAATGCACCTGACTTGTGGTTGTTCCAACAGCCAATAAAACTATTGCCATCCACTGCAAATTGGAGAGCTTCCTCTTCAAAAACAGTCTAAATCATTAAAAAATCCACAAACTTCAGAGTAAATACTATTGAGTGCAACTGAAATTAGTCTAAGTTAGGGTTCATTGCTGTATAAGTTAGTGATGGAAAAAATAGCAGATAACTTACCTAAATAGTATTTCTGTTGTAACCACCAAACCAATTAAAGCAGAATGAAAGCAAGAATATATGCTTATTTTTATGATACTAACCTTTTTCCCATTTAGTAGTATAAAGGGGAACTTTCTCCACAAGATTGATCCATAGTATTGCAAACTATTACAAAATAATTATAAAATTTTAAGTCTAATGAATAATGATAAAATGAGTTAATATAATATTATCTAAGAGAAATAGTTTTTGCACCAACTTGTTCTTCTCATGAGCTTCTTTACCTGTTCTCCTTCATGAGCTTCTTTACCTTTCCCAACAATTATATCTACAAAGAAAGCCCAATGAAATAGCAAAGTTATTGGCTATATAATTATTTGATGCCTAAGCTATTGGCCATATAACATCCTTATTTACAAAACTACCACATGTCCATGCATGTTTATGTAATACAAAATGCATATTATCAACTGGACAATGCTTGGTCTTTCCAACTCCTCATTCAAGAATATGTTTATACCTGCCAAATGGACTTTGGCACATAGTATTTGCATGTTCTTCTTTTAAGTGAGCAAACTTTCCAACTCCTCATTCAAGATTGTTTTCCTTACGCTCTAGGTATATATCAAGTGAGCAAACTTTCTACGCTGAGCGTATAGAAATTAAGCAAACTAGAGAAATGTTTTAACTAAAAAGCCTCTAACCGATTTAAACAACCCTTAAACAGTTCAAATCATAGCATGACGTTATTATTAGTCCAATAGCATTGGCGTATAACGCCTACACTCACAACTTATGTGCAAGGCGGCATATAACCTCAAACATTTGCATATACCTTCAATCTTTCTATAGTTACTAACAATTCGAGTATTTTGATTTGTACAATTAGTCCTGTTCTTCCAAAATTTTCTATAAAAGTTCTGGTCATTCATTCTTAAACCCTAGAAAAACTTTCCTCTTGTAACACTAGAGCAAGTCCCATGAAGTTTAGCAATTATCAGGCAATTCCTTCATGTTTCAACAGTTACAACAGTGTTTAAAGCATAGAATCTCTAATAACTGAAGCAGTTCATCTTATTTGCAGAAGTATAGATGCATCTATTCAACCTAGGGGACATAACATTACTAACACACATCAAACTCTCACAAAGTCCTAACACATCAGATCATAATTTCCTACACAATCACACATTATTCAACCTAGGGGACATCTATTATTAACATACATCAAAATCTCATAAATTCCTAATAGACCAGATCATAATCTCATGCAGAATCACACATAATTCAACCAAATCATCTCTAAAACCCAAAACCAGAAAATGAAATTCCACAACTAAAAAACACATACACTTGCATAAATAAAGTAAAAACAAATGAACCGTGAGAGCTTATCCTTTGATTATGTGAAATTGAGATGCAACAATTGAGTAGAAGAAACTTTGATGATGATGATACAGAACAATACAAGAAGTTCTGAATATATGATGTGTAGCAGAATAAGTCAATTTGATTGATTAGCGGCACTTCTCAAAAATAAAAATTAAGAGTGACGATTACCTTTGCATCATGATTGAACATGATGTTGCTTCGATGTTAATAGCCGAATATAACTACCAACCGCTTATTTGTCTTTTGAGTACTACCAGTCCCTGTGAAACATGAAACCCTAGAATCGAGAAGTGAAAAAACAAAACAAAATATGCGAAATCAAAAGCAAAATGTACAGATGCTTCACCACAAAACTATAGGAACAATTGAGAGTCCATCAATTTAAGAAGAAAACCAGTCTACATCAAAAACAAAAACACAGAGCCACCCATCGTGATTTTGGGGACATAAGCGACCAAACTGTTCAAGGCACAGAAACATCATAATCAGCTATCTACATCCTTTGGTATATGCAAGCTTCATCTTCCTTCACCTCAACATTGATTTATCAGTAGCGGCGTGGGGAGTAAGAAAAGGAACACGATGGTGCGAGATTGGATTATCAGTAGACAGTGGCTGGGGGTGATTTGGCGGAGAAGGGGGAAAACTAGGGCAAAAATCGATTAGCATCTATTAGGGGGGAATTGAAATATGAGCGGGATTTTTTAAAAAACGACTAGAAAAAGATGACACGCAAAAATGCGTGTCATTTTTTGTATAAATTTTTTAAATTACGACAAAATTTTTATGACACGCAAAAATGCGCGTCATCTTTTTTCGCGCGTCATTGTTTGCACGTCATCTATTAATAGTTTTGTAGTAGTGGATGGATCCGTTTACCTTACCTTGGAACCTTTGGGGTGAGTGTCCGCTTATAGGTACGCATGTCTTCATTAAGGTTGTAGTTGACCTAATACTTTGATAAGTCAACGTAATGCTTTGGTTTGTAAACCTAACATTACACTCGAAACACCTTGTTAATTTGAATTGTCTTATAATTGATCTTGTCCTCTTGGAACTTAAAACTCATTACCCAATTCTCACAATGACTTTTAATAGTCTTTTTTGAATGTCTTTCCCTCAAAATCACACTTATTCTGAAACCTCATTACAATGATACTCTTATTCTAAACTAAACCATTAATCTTAACAAACACGATTCTCGTATCAACTTTAAACTAATGTAACATTAAAACTTCAATGACTTAGTAAACAAGAATCGATTATCTAAGAACCATGTCGAAGTTATTTGCTTGAGAAGCTCATATGAATTCACATCTCATCCAAAAGTGTCTTAAAAATATATCTCGTGTTCATCAAAAAGACTCTCGTATTGATCTAAACCTTAGTGTTGTATTCATAAAAAACCTTCCTAATCGTCATGCATCGTCTAGAATACAAAAGCTTATCAACTAAAATTTTAAATTAATGATTTTATACACTTTGTCAAGAAACGCCCGAAATTTCGAATTGTGAAATTTAACAAACTTAAGCATAGCAAAACATCATAATTAAACTTATTGAATTTAAATGTTCCCAAAAGTTCACTTGCAAACACGAAATGAAATTCAAGTCTCCTCATATCTTTGAAATCAATCTTCTCGTGAATAAATTTCGGAACGAAATTTCTTAAAGTAGGGGAGACTGTAACATCCGCCATTTTCAAGTTATAAACCCTTACCCGAATTGAAATCGAACTTTCATACTATATGAATTTCTTTATTTAACTTGTTTTATTTATATTAATGAATTATATAGATTAGACGTGTAGTTTAAACAATATCATGAATTGATTTATTTAATTTATTATTTAAACAACTTATAATAACTCGTTGATTTATAAATAATTCTTTTTTATAAAATTATAAAGTTTATTAATTATGTTACAAAAAATAACTAAATAGAAAAGACTTTATTAAAACCTATAAAGTTATAAAATGAATTTTAATAAACTGATAAAATTTTATTAATAATTATGAATTTTAAATAAATAATCAAATTATAAAGTTTACAAGTTTTATAAAAGTTATAAAGATTTTATAAAAAAATAAGTTGTTAAAATTAGAGTCTTCATAAATTTAAAATTTAAATTGTAATTATCATTTTATTATTTAATTTTATATTTATTTTAAATTCTAATCATAACCTCCTTTTAAAAAACTTATAACTCACCATTAACACCTCCTCCTAATCTCAACTATAAAAGCAAGGTTTAGGCCTCACTTTTTATTTGCTCATTCTCTAAAAATCTCTCTAATAAACGTTTCTTCCATTCTTTGGTTTTGATCAAATTTAAGAATTTTCTTTTACAAGTAATCTCAAGAAGTTTTTAAGACTAAGGTAATCTTATATTGATTTATATTAAGCATTTCTATATTCTTTTAATCATCCTAACATCAAATTGGTCTCATGTTCTTACTTTTATTCTTTCTTTTACTAAATCTCTTTTTTTATCATTATCATTTGATCATTAATCTTCTAATGTTCACTAATCTTATAACAATCACTAAAATTCTTAAATCAAGCTAACAACACACTAATGTAAACAAAGAATCCCGTTTGCATATGGACGGCTATGCCGCCATATTCGGTTATTCCACAAGATCATTTACCTAAGTTATGGCTATGTTGAAGTCTTGGAATATATTTGATATAACTCAAATTATGTCTAATATATCATATATCAATATAATAAATTTGTTCTAACCCGTTTCATGCTTTAACGATTTTAAAAGTGCACATAAGTGCCTTACTACAATTCTGGCCGAATATAATCTGACTTCAACCGACCATAATTTGATCATAACAAACTAAATTTGAGTAAACTCAGACTCCATTATTAAGTTCATTGAATTACCTTTTCAACGATAGTTTATATGCCTTCAAACTCAATCGGACGACTCAACAATAGCCTTCAAAAGATAAGTGCGCATTTCAGCACCTTCTGTCTTGTGCTACTTGTTTGACCTATTTACGGATATTTTTATAAAAATGTTTCTGAATTAAAGTTGTCCGGGAGACTTTGAACTAGCCAAATGTAAATTTTTACAATTTTATGAAACCGTTTGCTATTTTAAAAACCTATTCAAACACATACCAAACATTCTGTGCAGAATCTAAAATTGGTACAATAATCGTTTATCAATCTACCTTTCGCTTATTGGCATTCCTAAGCGTCCTAACTTCTTGTAATAAATTCCAACCTCAATTTATTATTTTTTTATCATTTAGGACATCACCTTTGACTATTGACATCCAATCTTTCTTATGTAGTGAGTTTCCTTGCCCCTTTTTACTTTATTTCACACCTTTTGGGGTGAAACATGTTAACTTTATAAACTTACACTTGTAAACATCTTGATACTTGTAAATGCACATACAATTCATCGTTACCTTTTGTCATGGTTATTTGTGTTATTGTAAGTCTTATATGAGATACATATTTTGTTTATAATCATTAACTATTGCTAGTCTGACGACGTCTTAGATTTTTGGGCCTGACAAACCTATTTGGTGCTAAAGTCGATGTATTGCCGACTCCTGATGACGTATGCTTGTTTATCATGGGAACCAAGTACACTTAGCCAATCTTATATACTTGTAATCAAGTCGAGGTTTGGTTGTAACTGTATGTGTTCTATAAGCTTGCTAACTCGTAACCATGGACATGAATTGCTACTTGTAACCCTTTTTACATATATATATGTATGCGTGTGTTTAAACCATGAGAACTCACCAACTTTATAGTTGACCTTTATTTTTAACATGTTTCAGGTTACTACTTGAGGGATTCTTCTTGCACATATAAGACTTGGACCTAGTTTAACTAAATATTTTATTTCTTTGTTTGAATCTTTTGTATTGTAATGATTTATTGTCTTGTAATGTTCAATCAAAAATGATATTTAATATTATTTCAACTTATTTAGGTCCATGTGCTATGAACAATCGTTTCACATTTGTCCGCCTCGATGATTCAGCCGTCGGTCGGGGTGTGACAATAATAATAATAATAATAATAATAATAATAATAATAATAATAATAATAATAATAATAATAATAATAATAATAAGAACAATAAGAACAACAATAAGAACAACAATAAGAACAACAATAAGAACAACAATAAGAACAACAATAGCAGCAACAATAGCAGCAACAATAGCAGCAACAATAGCAGCAACAATAGCAGCAACAATAGCAGCAACAATAGCAGCAACAATAGCAGCAACAATAGCAGCAACAATAGCAGCAACAATAGCAGCAACAATAGCAGCAACAATAGCAGCAACAATAGCAGCAACAATAGCAGCAACAATAGCAGCAACAATAGCAGCAACAATAGCAGCAACAATAGCAGCAACAATAGCAGCAACAATAGCAGCAACAATAGCAGCAACAATAGCAGCAACAATAGCAGCAACAATAGCAGCAACAATAGCAGCAACAATAGCAGCAACAATAGCAGCAACAATAGCAGCAACAATAGCAGCAACAATAGCAGCAACAATAGCAGCAACAATAGCAGCAACAATAGCAGCAACAATAGCAGCAACAATAGCAGCAACAATAGCAGCAACAATAGCAGCAACAATAGCAGCAACAATAGCAGCAACAATAGCAGCAACAATAGCAGCAACAATAGCAGCAACAATAGCAGCAACAATAGCAGCAACAATAGCAGCAACAATAGCAGCAACAATAGCAGCAACAATAGCAGCAACAATAGCAGCAACAATAGCAGCAACAATAGCAGCAACAATAGCAGCAACAATAGCAGCAACAATAGCAGCAACAATAGCAGCAACAATAGCAGCAACAATAGCAGCAACAATAGCAGCAACAATAGCAACAACAATATTAACAACAATAGTAACAACAATAGTAATAATAATAGTAACAACAATAGTAATAATAATAATAATAATAATATTAATAATGGTAATAGTAATGGTAATAGTGATAGTGATAGTAATAGTGATAGTAGTAATAATAATAATGACGGTGACGGTGACGTGACGGTGACGGTGACGGTGACATGACGGTGACGGTGACGGTGACGGTGATGATGATTCGGATATTTTTTTAACACACGTAGTTAAATCTTTATAGCTTAATTCAATCGTCTTAGTTCAAATTCCACTGTTTGCACTTCTATTTTTTATGTTTTCTTTTTCCTTTTACTATTTCATATTTTACTCTTCCAATTATCTTTTGTTTCCTTAGGAGTTTTTGTCGTGCCAATTTTACATTTTGCATATGCTGAAACGCGTTACACATAATATTTTTTTTTGATAAATACTAAATTATCGTAATTTAACACATACTTTTACTTACCTAATCACGTTAATGTTATCGACACAATGCATACAACAAGGTGCACAAACGCGCGTGTTAAATTTCTAGTAATATACATTTATAAAAGTACCATTAGATTTTTTATTATTTTGCCCCACATAAGTAAGAGATTAGATGTGTTTTTATCGTTTTTCATAAATCATCTATCTATTATAATAAAAGAAAGTTTTAGGTTGACACATGGTAAAATACTAGAGCTCCTAATTTTAATTTTTCCGCATATCTCTCCTATTAAATAATTACATTAATTACAAATGATATTATTTATTTTTTAAATTAAATATATTTTTTAATTAATAAATTAAGAAATAGCTCTTTTTATAAATGCAATTTCTAAATAAACAACTTTGTTAAGATAAGAAAATTTTCTAAAAAAATCAAAATTTTTTAAAAATATGAAATATTTTAAAAGAGGTGATTCTAAATAATAAAATTTTTATAAAAATAATTAAAATTCAGAGTTACAATAATTTTTTATAGAAATGACACTTTTTTAAAATGGTTTGTTTTGAACAAAATGCTTGCTTTTTTTAAAATACAAAAAAAAGTATTTAATTACTTATAATTTTACTTAGAGTAAATTACTATTTTGGTCCCTGTGGTTTGGGGGTTTTAATCATTTGAGTCCAATTTCGTAATTTTTAACAATACAAGCCTTGAGGTTTCATTTCTGTAACTATTTCAGTCCAATCAGCTAACGCCGTCCATATTTGCCGTTAATTTGAACACTTGCCACGCACATGATGGGTAAATTAGTCATTTGTCTCCTACCTGTTGAATAAAACCCCAAAATTCAATGTCATCACCTTCACCCCGACTCTCTCTGAACGAACGTTCACCTTCACCCCAAAATTCAAGGTCATCACCTTCACCCCAAAATTCAACAATGGTGTTAAGGCTGTGGTATATTCGAAGTCCGGGCAAGAAGTTTGATCCATATGAAGTATACGGTTAGTCTACCATCAACAAACATTTAAATGTAACTTGATTTTGGTTTTTGAAAATCATAATGTAATCATCTTTGACTGTTTGATATCAGGGTCAAGCCCTACTGCTTTTACTTTGAAGATATTCCATGGTGGGGTATTCATACAAAAACCAGACACTTCTTATGTTGATGGTAAGATTAACTATGTGGATATGGTAGATTCTGATGAGTTTTCTATGTATGTGTTTCACGATATGATTCAAGAAATAGGCTATCAAGAAAATGAGATAATGTTTTATCATTTTAGAATTCCTGATCAAGACTTGAAATTTGGGTTGAGAACATTAGGGAATGATCAAGATGTGTTTTTTATGTTAAAATATGTGTCTAAGTTTAAGCAAATTGAAGTTTACATTGAGCATTGGGTTTCAAGATTGAACATTTATGATAAGTCTCCTTCTAAGGTTTTTATTGAAGATTTGGTAGGTCATCTGTCTGAAACATCTAATCCTGGACCATCTAACCCTGTAAAGGCCAGTAGAGCTTTTAGAAAACTACACACATTAGAGTGGAAACAACCAGAACATAATGAAGCGACAGACAGTACACCCAAAATAGTTGAAAATTTAGAAACAGCTTCTGATCAAGGTACAATGAATGCACATGAAACTGGATATAATGAAAGGGAACATGATGTAGATGATGGCCAACATGAGTTTGATGTAGGGCAACATGATGTAGATGATGGCCAACATGAGTTTGATGTAGGGCAACATGATGTAGATGATGGCCAACATGAGTTTGATATAGGGCAACATGATGTAGATGATGGCCAACATGAGTTTGATGTAGGGCAACATGATGTAGATGATTGCCAACAAGATCTAGATGAAGGCCAACATGAGTTTGATGAAGGGCAACATGACACCATGGAGGATACTAATTACATGGATGATGAGGTTGATATGGACTCATTCAAGGATACTGTTGAGAATGAGGATGATTACAATAAGGAAGATGAAACTATGGAGAACACAAATAACATGCTTGAGGATGTGAATGTTGATATGGACTCATTCAAGGCTACTGTTGAGGATAATTACAATGAGGATGAACAAAACATAGATGTAGATGATGAAAATGATGAGGAGGAGGATGTAAACATTGATCTAGATGACTTTGATAATGCCACTGATGATGAGGATCTTCTAAATAAGGCAGTGAGGAGGTACAGAAAGAAAAAGAAACAATAAAAGCATTTGGATGTAGTACCTTTTTATGTGGGTCAAACATTCAACAATAAGGATGAAATTAAAAGTATTATGAAAAGTCATGTTGTGCTTACTAGAAGACAATTATATGTTGTAAGAAATGATAAAGTAAGGTTTAGGGTCATTTGCACAGGAGTAAATCCAATATTTGTTTCAGGAGGGCAGGATGGTATTACTTCTCAATGTGAAGGGCAAAACAGTCAAACTCAAAAAGGTTGTGTGGGTGAATCTTTCGATGTGGGTGGGTCTACATGTGGGAATAAAACAAAGAAGAAAAGACACCCAATACCCACTTGTCCTTGGACATTGCATATTTCAAGAAAAAATGAGCAAGATTCTTGGTTGGTGAAGACTTTTAATGAAGATCATAAATGCCTACAAACTAGGCAAGTGAGACTGTATACTGTAAGCACCATAGCAAAAGAGGTGCAAGATACAGTTGAGTCCAACCCTGAAATACCTTTAAAGGCTCTTCAAGATCAAATACAAAAGAAGTATCAAGTTCAAGTAGGTTTGCAAACAGTTTTTAGGGCAAAGGTAATGGCAATAAATAAGGTTCAAGGAGACTACACATCCCAATATTTACTTCTCAGGGATTACTGCCAAGAGTTGGTTCGATGTAATCCAGACACAACAATTAATATTGAGGTTGAAAGGGAATTTAATCCTGCAAGTGATAGTAGGCAATTCAAAAGGATTTACATTTGTTATGGTGCATTGAAGGCTGGGTTTAAGCTAGCTGGGAGAGAACTCTTAGGATTGGATGGTTGTTTTATGAAAGGGCCATATCCGGGCCAGATTTTAACAGCAGTGGGGGTAGATGCTAATAATGGGATATATCCTGTGGCATTTGCAATAGTTGAAGCAGAAACAACTAATTCATGGACTTGGTTTTTGGAATGTCTTGGAACTGATCTTGAACTGTATGCAAACTCCAACTTTACATTCCTGAGTGACAGACAAAAGGTCTAACAAAACAACTTTGTTTGCATTTATTGTAGTTAATATTTGTTGAATTGTTGTAGTTAATTTGTTTGTTTTCTATGTAGGGCATCATCCCAGCTATGGAGAAAGTTTTTCCAGCTGCAGAACACAGATATTGCCTTAGACATATACATGAAAACATGAAATCAAAATGGAGAGGGAATCTGTTTAAGGACTTGTTATGGAAATGTGCAAGTGCAACCACAATTCCTTAATTTCATAAACAAATGGAAGCCATTAGAAAGCAGGATCCATCACTACACAAGTGGTTACAAGAAATCCCACCTTAACATTGGGCATGATCCCATTTTAGTGGTATGTCACACTCATTTAATTTTAATTTTTTTTTCATATGAAAGTTTATTTAATAGGTTTTGATTAACAGGTAGGCCAAAGTGTGATGTACTACTCAACAACTTATGTGAGGTTTTCAATAAGCAGTTGATAGGAGGTAGGGATAAACCTATCATTACTTGCTTAGAATTTATCAGGGAGTACATCATGAGGAGAATAGGAGTGGTGAACAAGCTCATTGCAAAATATGATGGTCCATTAACACCAGCAGCTACAAAGACATTCAACCAGATCAAGTCTGAGGCATCTCAATACAATGTAATGTGGAATGGTCAAAGCAAGTATCAGGTGAGTGGACCATGGAGTGATCAATGTGTTGTGGATGTGGATACAAAAAGTTGTTCATGTAGAAAATGGGAACTGACAGGTATGCCCTGCAAGCATGCTGTGGCAGTGAACTGGAACATGGTTGTTAATGGTATTGAAGTTGGAATCCCAGAATCATGGGTAGATGAGGTGTATTGATTGGACACATGGAGGAAGGTCTATAAGAACACCATAGACCCCATTAATGGTAAAGACAAATGGACTCCCTCTGCTTGCCCAACATCCTTGTTACCACCTAAACACCATACACAAGTTGGCAGACCAAAGAAGGCTAGAAAGAGATCTGCTGAGGAGCTGTCATAAATGATCACCCCTGTTGGGAAGATGACTAGGAAAGGAAAGGGTGTCACATGCCAAATTTGTAAGAAGAAAGGGCATAATAAAAGAAGTTGCAAGGGACAGGGTCCTTCATAAATAGCTTAATGTTCAAGTCAAGCTTAGTCATGGTGTTAGGTTTAATGGTACTAGTTTTTTATGTTATGGTAATGAACTACTTCCAATGTCTTTTGCAAACAGTTGGTTAGAAGCACAATTTCTATTGTATGTGACTGATATACTTTGGTTAATGGTCTAATTATCTATCATATGCTATGTTTTGGATAATGTATTGTATGTGACTGATATGTTGGTTATATTCTATATATGTGTTTCATTAATGATGCTTGCATTTAACAGGACATCAAAAATATACAACTACAAAGCTTCAAACAACCCATACTTTAATAACATACAAGATACCAAATATAGCTTTTTTCATTCCATAAGATACAAGTACATATCTTCAAAACATGACCTTTTACAGTTCCTTGTATCTTCTTAAGTTAAACAAACTACATAGATTAAACTACATAGCTAATGAAATACATCAGAAAGCAAAGAACTTCAAAACAAAGAACTTTTTCCATTCCATTAGGTCAAGTGCTAATCACATACATCAGAAAACACATCCAACTTAAACAAAGAACACATTTCAGCCTCCAATTTTCAACATTCATCTTCCTTGTAACTTGTTCATTGTTGTTGATTTTCTTCAGTAAGCCAGGAATGATTTCAACAGACCTTGCACACATGGGAGGATCAACCCACACTACAAATCCACATCCAGCTCCCTGAGATGGAGTCGATGTATTAGGTAAGAGAACAACTAGCAAATAACGATGAAAGATGGTGAATTTACCTGTGTAGAGCAACAATGGAACCTTCGTCCAGGGTTTGTAGGCGTCCAAGAGGTACGAATGGTGGTGGTTGAACCGCATTTACATACAACCATGGTCGGTTTGAAGAATGAAGAGGTACGTTGCATTTTGGGGTTTTATTCAAGACGTTGGAGGCAAATGACTAATTTACCCATCATGTGCATGGCACATGTTCAAATTAACGGCAAATATCAATGGCGTTAGCTGATTGGACTGAAATAGTTACAGAAATGAAACCTCAAGGCTTGTATTATTAAAGATTACAAAATTGGACTCAAATGGTTAAAACTCCCAAACCACAGGGACCAAAATAGTAATTTACTCTTTTACTTATAAGTAATTTCAATTATAACCTGTGTCAAAACATTATTTTATAATTAATTAATTTTTTTATTTAGTATTTATTTATTCAATCCGTATAATAGACGAGATATTAACGTAGTAACATTTATAAAAAAAAGAAAAATAAAAAGGCAAGAAAACACAAAAATAATATTTTAGGAAAACATAAAAACAAACTTAAGAAAGAGACAAGAGTACTTGTTTGATCATAAATTCACAATGGATAAATGAAGTTATTTAACACAAGACGAAACCCCACCTCTCATCCATATCGATATCGATATCGATATCGTCACCCTTCTTCTACACAACTTGCAGCTTCTTCAGTTCATCTGTAAGCCCTTCTGATCCTTCCATCTTTCATCTTTGCGTTTCTGCTACAACACTAGAATTCAATATCAAATACTTCAATTTATATAATTCATCGATATACTCCCATGGATCAAAGTAATATGTTCTGATCATATGCGACAATTCAGTATCTGCATCATCAACCGATTTGCCCTTTGATCTCGACGATTTAATTCAAACCCACCAGAATTTTAATTTGAAATTTGATGTGGGTTTTCATTTTGTGTGGAATTTAATAAAATCGATATGATTGTTATACTTGTTAGTTGAGTTGATTGTGATTAAATGTTCTTCTATGTGATTGTTGCAGAAACAGCTATGGCGATCACTAAGATCTATATAATGTAAGTATATTTGTTGAGTATTATTCTTCTTATGATCACAAGAACACATACAAATCCACATATACACAGAGTTAAATGCAGGTTATTATTAGGTAGAATATATTAGTTTGGGTTTATTGCAGTTATCTTTAGCATAATTGGGAGATATGGTTTGATCAGATATCCTTTGTAATTATCGTTTATGTTCGTTGGATTTTAATAATTCAAACTCGCTTGCTGATTGTAATTCATAGACAATTTGACCAATGTCATTCCTCACTTTTACTTGTGGTGTTAAGGGCAACCACACTTGCATAATCATCATAGTTTTACAGTTGAATTTCATTTGATTTTGCTTACATAGAAGTTTTTTTGCTCATGATAATGGAATTGTGGTTGGCAATGGAAGTGAAAATTAAGATTACCTTTGATTAAATTATCTGTATGGTTTATTATCGACTGATGGGTGATAATTTGGATTCTTATAATTCAATTTGCCTTTCTATATATTTATTAGATAATGCCTTGCGGGTTTTTGTTATTATACAGTTATTACTCTCTGCATAAACATGTGGAGTATATGGCTAGAGAAGTACAAAGGGGAGCGAATTCGATTGAAGGAATTGAAGCAACGCTTTGGCAGGTACCCGAAACATTGCCTAGTGTGGTACTGAAAAAGATGAAGGCTCCACCTAAACCAGACGATGTGCCGGTGATTAGTCCAGATCAGCTTGTTGAAGCTGATGGATTCCTGTTTGGGTTTCCGTCTCGTTTTGGTGTGATGGCAGCCCAGTGTAAAGCTTTCTTTGATGCAACTAACAGTTTGTGGGAAACTCAAGCACTTGCTGGGAAACCGGCTGGGATCTTTTGGAGTACTGGTTTTCATGGTGGAGGCCAAGAACTTACAGCGTAAGATCATGTCGCCTTTTGGCAAGTTAGATTGTTTGATTTGACCCATTGAGATAAAATATAGCCCACCTCATATTGACCCGTTAAGGTAGAATATAATCCAAATCATATTGACCCGTTGAGATAAAACATAAGCCAAATCATATCGACCCGTTTGAGATAAAACATAAACCAAATCGTATTGACCCGTTGAGATAAAACATAAGCCAAATCATATCGACCCGTTTGAGATAAAACATAAACCAAATCGTATTGTCCCGTTGAGATAAAACATAAGTCAAATCATATTGACCCATGGAGATAAAGCATAACCCAAATCATATTGACCCATGGAGAGAAGAGAATAATCCAAATCACACTGACCCGTTTGAGATAAAAACATAACCCAAATCATATTGACCCATGGAGAGAAGAGAATAATCCAAATCACACTGACCCGTTTGAGATAAAAACATAACCCAAATCATATTGACCTGTTTGAGATAAAACATAAAGCGAATCATATTGACCCGTTTGAGATGAAACATAAACCAAATGATATTGACCCGTTTGAGATAAAACATAAACCAAATCATATCGACCTGTTGTGATAAGCATAAACCAAATCACATTGACTCGTTGGGATAAAACATAGCCCGGATCATAAGCTTATGTCATTGATTTGGACTGAAGACTTGTATTTGCATGCAGATTAACAGCAATAACACAATTAGCACATCATGGGATGATATTTGTGCCTCTTGGTTACACATTTGGGAGTGGAATGTTTGAAATAGAAGAAGTCAAAGGTGGATCCTCTTATGGTGCTGGAACATACGCTGGTGATGGGACTCGAAAGCCGACTGAATTAGAGCTCCAACAAGCATTTTATCAAGGTAAATATGTTTCTGAAATTACTAAAAAGCTTTCCAGAAAATAAACTCAATCTCTGTAAATGAATCTTGGTTGTAAATATCATTTTATTTTCAAATAATAAAGTGGTTAACATTTGTATGTTCTATATCCATAATACAAATTAATTTGCAACTTACTGCCTGTAAACTTCCATTTCCATACATATGTTGGTATTACAGTGAGACAATGAAAAGTGGTATGATCATTCCAACTAGAGGTGTAAATGAATGGGTCAAACGGGTTAGGGAACAGGTCCTGCAAATTCTTTTGTTCGGGTAACCTGCAAATGACTACAAAAACTATACTATTAAAGTACAACCAAACGTATCCAGTAATATCCCACTCGTAGAGTAGGGTCTGGGTATAATATTAAAGTACAAGTTGTAATATTCATCGGAAAATTACTAACGGGTCAAATGAACAGCAAATACCATGATTTCAGTTACTCAATCCATAAAACAAACTTAAAATCCATAAAACACCAAAAATGTGCCTAGAAGGTGGGTCTTCTTGGCTTGTCAATTCTCTAACCCCCGGCATATTAGCCTACCAGAGATTCCATACGATCCTTGAACCCCTGAACTTTTAGGCTTACAAGTAACCACAACCTGAACTAGACATTGCAGCTGAGGCGACCATTATAGAGTTCAAGATTTACTGATCAAGCAACTGCATTTCCTACTCCCCATAAGTTGTTATTCGTCTGCTTAGACCAAGTAACATAAAACTAAACCTCCTGTCTAGAAAATGTCAGTGTATAAGGTAAGGTAATCGGCTTACTGAATGGAACATGTTGAACGAAGAAGCATGCCCCGATCACTGCATAGGCAAGAGTAAGAGCAACACCTTTCAAATAGTGTGAACTTCCATCCTGCAAATAATTGTACAACATTAACTTAATGAAATTACTCAGATATCACACGTAGAGTTAGTATTGGGGTGGAGTTGTAATTAACATAAAGATAAGTAGGGGGTAAATGTCAAAACCTGTAAAGTGAAGGCTGCAAGTAATATTGAGAAGGCAAGACAAAAAGTTTCAAGAAGTCCAAAATCAAGACTCATTTTTATTCCCATTATCCAAGCTATAATAACACACGGAGGAACCTGATTTAGTATCATACATGATGTGTTAGCTCTCATCTTATACGTGCATCAACGAGTTGAACGATACAACTCTCAGTTGCATGTTCAAAATTTCGTTACAGGGGTCTTGATAAATTTTCTCACCACAAACATCAAGATTTGAGATGCTGAACCCAAAGCGACACCAAGAGATATGTCCTGCACCATTTGTGACAATGTTATATGCACCAAAAACATCGAGAGTGGTCACCTGACCAGATGGGCAGATGAGGTATACGATATAAAATAAGAAAATGCATCTAAAGACATTTGAGATGTCTATGTTTTACTAGTTTGTTTTTGAAAGCGAATATAACAGCTCCAGCATGCTATGCTGCATTACCGACAATTGGTAGCAATATTATGCTCATAAAGCTCACAGATAGTCCCCAACTTTCTGATGCATCCTGTTTTACAAACTTTTAGTTTATTGTTGTTGGTTCTAGATACAGATAACAGAGGAGAGTTGATAAACTAATAATCATTTCATGAAAAGGTCTCAAAATTTAGGCCTTCGAAAAAGTTTGAGTGGCGCGTGAATGATTAAAGTGCAATACCTCAATTGTGCCCACAACATACTCGGGCAAAACAGAGATGATTATTGTCATCAAACATAACCATATAAACGCGCTATGAAAACCTATTGATGCGGTCTCCTTATGAAGCTCTTCATCATCATCATCTTCAACCTAATTAGTTTCAGAATATCCACTTTCAAAAAAGGAACATGTATTTTGTTTGACCTCTAAAGTCGATAAGAAAGTCAAACTAACAGACCTTTAGTGATTCAAAAAGCTGACTGGGGGTTTTCAACTGAAAAAAAAAAAAAAGATAAGCAACATATGCAATCAACATCACAATATTGCCTGTTCTTGACAACTGTAGAACCAAACTGCCATCAGATTTGGGTGAATCCATGCTGTGGAGACTAGACAGCAATGGCGCGATCTGGTAAAGCAGCCCAAGCAACAGCAGGAACGTGTTGGTGTCCGCCTGCTACTGTTAGTCATAAAACATGCAAAAGTAACAAAAATTTTCATACAACTTAATGAGTTTAGAAAGTAATATTGGGGAAAGTAAGGGTATAATCACATGGTCATATTTCTGTTCTTTGTTGAGGTTGGCGATGCCGCCACATAAGAGAGAGGAGCCGAGAACAAGTAGGAGGTTCGAGACGATGGAACCTAAAAGAGAGTATTTCAGCACGTGAATTTTCCTCTTATGGAGAGCAAACATTGCTATTATCAACTCTGTTGCATTCCCACATGTTGCATTCACCAGTCCTCTCACTGCAAAGTTATAATTTCTCATGTCTGTTAGGTTGGAAGGGTTGTAGAGGAACCAAATGCACATGAGCAAGTTTTACTCGTGTTTGTTTATTTAACTTGTTCGTGCTTGTTTATGTAACTTTAGAACGAGGCTAAGATACAAATGTTATCAATTTCTACAATTGCGTGTTGGATCTTCTAACTCACACGCACTTTAAACTTACACCAATGTCTACTATGGGACTAGAACCCTTAACTACTTGGGAGGAACATATTTGTTTTGTTTCTTTGATTTTCATGTGTAGCATGTATACTTCTTTAATTGAGGATACTCTTTCATATCAATGTATGTCATATGTTTTTGAAATCAACTGATAAGATAGAAATATTTCATTCAAGAACGAGATTTTTTATAATGAAGTTCGTATGAACATTATGTTTTAAAATTAGACCAAACGGTTCCTTTATATAGCGTTAAATCACTGAAATAAATCATCGCTTTTATTCTTGAAATAACATGACAATTAATTGTTATACCCTCCGTAACCATTAGCCACTAACATTTATATTAATAGTATTTTAAAAGTTGCTACCATTTACTTTTGTTACTGACCAGTTTTGCTATCAAAAACTAAAGCTGCTACTGATGACCAATTTTGCTATGGATCATTAGTTAATAATGAAATTAAAGTTGCTACTAACCTTCAGTTACTACTACAAATCATTTTTGCTACCAATTATCAAAGTTAATCTCCACCATTCAAGTCAAGCAACTTTTATCAACTATGTGAATCTCGAACACTTCTAGTGCATAATAACCATGTTAATACCAATCACCACTAGGGGCTTTGCCCCTTGAATCTCACCAGAGGTTGCCGCCCATTGGACCTCACTACTATGGTGCTGCCCTCAAACCCCTGTCGTCTCCTATTGAACTATTGAGGTTATTTAGCTTCAAGAGTTAGAATATTCCCGAGTAAGTGTGCACTATGCACCTACTAATTTATATTAATATTTATTCTAATTTCTCATTTGGTCTTAGATAAATTTAATTATACTATAATGACCTTGATGACACTATAATCATTATAGAATTTACAATTATCATGATATCACTAGATAAGCCTTTGACATGTGATTTTAGTGGTTGATTACACGAATCAATACTTTTTTTTTCGAGTTTGGCCCACAAGATTTGCCAAATCATAGTTTAAAAATGTAAAAACATGACAATGCATGTTCGACTTCGTAGACGGTTGAAAACCCTAGTATGAACAGTTGAACACCGATGTTCTCTTCATTTATATTCTTATAGATTTCCTATTTTGGTACTTTTCTAAAATGATGATTCATAAGCTTGATTTATAAGACATAGATGCTTGTCTTGTAGATCTAGATCTAATCATCATACTTATTAAAAAGAAACGTGATGAATAGTGTCATATAGCTGAGTGGTACTAACTGAAACTTCATGAGATAGTAACTAAATTTTTAAGTGTTTTATTACATTCATTTGAATTTTTTTTTGTCATTGTAAAGTCGTTGATCAACTTTCACTAAGTATTATATGTGTTTAACATGTATAAAAATATTAGATAGGAGTGGAACACCTAGTATTATATGTGTTTGTGCGTATCAATTTTTTATATGTAAAATGTGGAGTAAATTATAAATTGTTTCCATGAAATTGCATGTTACGTCCTTTAATTTTAATAATTACATACAATTTCTTTTATTTACATAAATTTGCACACATATACTCATTTACACTAACGATCATCAAAATATACAGTTAACTCAATTATATGATCCTCACACGAGTGGTATTTTTATCATTTGCTTTTCACATCTAATATAACAAAAAATAAAAAGTTTTTTTAAATAAGCAATCATTAAATAAAAGGTAATGTTAATAAGGAGAAGTATATTTATAAATCACAGATGATAATACTTCTCATCTACCATAAAAAATAATAACGAAAGGAATTAAGACATCAAAATTACAGTAAACAAAGTAAAGTTGTAGATTTAATTTAGAAAAATGTAAAGGATTTTAAAAACTTAAAGCGGCTTGAATGATGAAGAAGATGTTAAATGGTGGTGAAGATAATCGGTATTTCAAAAAAGAGACACTGAATTTATTGTTATTGAGCTTAAGAACAACATGGGTTTTATCGACTTACCCAACGCTCTGATAGCGATCTTGTAATTTTCTTTTTTATAAAAAAATATAAATAAACCTTTAAAAATTTTATTATATAAGATATGGAAAGCAAATGACAAAAACATCCCTTATGTGAGGAGTTCTTACATAACTGAGTTAACCATATATTTAAATGAAAGTTACTGTAAAAGACAATATGTGTATAAATTTGTTTAAATAAAAGATATTATGTGTGATTATCAAAACTAAAGAATGTAACATGCAATATCATATATAAATAAATGATATAATTTGTAATTTACTCTAAAATGTAATACATCATATACCTTTTTGGTAAATGTTCAAATAAAAATATTTTTGAATTTAAAAATTATAAGTAATACTATCTATCAATCTATATAATTAATAGTTGGAGTGAAATACAAAGAAACAATTTGTTAGAGCGGTATTTTAGACATGACTACTTTTGTTGAAATTTTTTAGTTCCTCTCACTTTTTTAAACTTTAATAACTTTTATATACGATATTATTTTTTTACAAAAACTACACCACAAAATTGAGCATTTTTTATCTAAAAGACGAGTATATTATCGTTATATAAAATAAATATTTATTTATGTTTTTCAGCTCATATGTTTTTTTGCTTGTTATTGTGTCTTTAACGCAAATAGGTTTTTTTCCATTTGCGCGCGTTGCGCGCGTGATTACCGATTCAAAACAATTTGAAACTCAAGGCTCAGGCCCAAAAAGAATGTTCGGTTACGGCTGCTAACCATAATTGGCAGCCACGCCTCAGCAACCGATAACACTCCTGTATCTCATCCTAGCCCAGGAGTGCCCAAATAAGGTACATATGATTGTAACCGAATAGTTTTAATAAAGATGCAAACATCTTCATTATCAACATCTTAAAGTTAGGGTTAAGATCAACCCCAACAAACAGAGGTACCAGTAAACCCATAAATCTCCGCATTCTAGTACGTCTCATATGAGCATGAGCTTAACATCATAGACCCGACAATAAGCGTCAGGTGTACAACCGTTCAACATCATCGAGCAGTTTCAAAGAACCACCGACAACAGCAACAACATGGACCTGACGATAAGCCTTACGTGAATGACCGTTCAACATCATCGACAAGTTACAAAGAATCACCAACAATAGCAAGATATTCAAATCACAACATCAATGACATATTACTCTTGTGTATACGCACCATTGACAAACTAATCAGCCCGACTTCTTTTACAAATTAAAAGCAAACATTTTATTTTGTCAGCGTCACAAAATTCAATTCATTCATAAATTCTAATCTTTTGGGTAAATTTTGTTTAAAAATAAAAGCTTTCAAATGTCAAATCCATCATTTTCAAACTTAAAGTGAAATCTCCCTCGCAAGATATAAAAAATATTAAGTTAAATTAAAATCATATAAACAATTTCAAACTTCCATGTTATAAAGATCCATAATTTTATACAGTGTAATGTCCAAAATATGACCCAATGTTTATTAATTAATCAAAAGCTAAGAGCAGTAGATCACCTTATGTACCATAGCGGCATTTAGCAAGATATAACAAACCTCAACCTAATTGAAGACAATAAGGACAGAAGCCGAAATGAACAATGAAGACGATGGGCAGAAAAACAATCTCATAATCATATGATCAGAAAAATCAATTCGCTTGGCATACCACAACCCAACCAAATGAAACCAAATAGACATTAGCAGGGTTTAAGCACATCCACACTTCAAACATCAGTTAAGTAGATGAGAACTCCATAAGCAATGCAAACACACATAGAGGCAACTACACCTAAGAATAATGAAACACGGTTACATAATCATGTGCGCAACAACACGATCGCAACAGCAAGAACAAAGAGCAGCACACATAGAAATGATGCGGTGGCCTATCCTAGGGGTGCAACATCTCTGGAGCCAACAAACATTTTCTATAGAGCCAAAAATCCAAACAGACATGCATCAATTCACAACACAAATCCAAACACACAAAGAGCGCAAACAAAACGGTAACCGCAAGTCCAAAGGCCAACAAACATTTTCTATAGAGCCAAAACTCCAACGACCGATTATAAGGCTCCAAGAACAAACAGACTGTTAGGATTTTTGGCTATATGAAAATGTTCCCATCCCACATTGGTGCAAGGATGAAAGCTTGGGAGGACTCCAAGCCTATAAAAGAAGTCCAAGGCTTTGGTTTCAAAGTGCCCCAACCAAAAATACACTTGAAGTGTTTGGTTCTTTCTTTCTTTTCTAGTTCTCTTGTCTTAAAGTGTAGAAAGTTTTTAGTTAAACACTTTGGAGAGTGTGGGTGTAATTGGGCGGGGGGAGGCTTGAGAGATTAGTCTATGTGATTGTAACAATTTCTCGCATGGTGGATCTTTCTCTCTGGAGGCCCGTGGTTTTTCTCCGGTTTTGGAGTTTCCACGTATATTCTTGTGTTCAGTTATATTTCTCTATTGTTAGCATTGGGAGGGTTGTTGGGGATCCTTGAGACCGCTTGTTTACCAACAAGTGGTATCAGAGCTCCAGGTTTTGGGGGAGGTCTCGGTTTAGAAGGTTCGTAGTATGCTCTGTGGTTGCAGCTTAGTCTGATCTTCCACATCAGAAACGGGTTTTCGGTTGACTGTTTTGTATACGATAGAATTATACAGGAGCCGGATATATGCATTTGTCCTGAGAAGGTTCTGGCTAGGAAAGACTTGGTACTTAAGTGTGTCCATTGTTGTAACGCCCCGAAATTTCCCAAAACAGGCTATTTAATAATAATGGGCTTTTAAGGGTTAATTTAAGAAATAAAGGGGTAAATTAGTGGGCTATGGGTAAAAATATCCTTAATGGGCTAGGCTTGGTGGGTTTAAGGGCCCTAATCAACCCTTAAACCATGAATGATCAGGTCCATTCCACCATTTCAAACCCTAGCCACCAAATTCGTAGAGAGAGAAAGTAGAGAGAGAAAGTGAAGAAAATCAAGATTTGGAGTTTGAAGGTTTGAAGGATTGAAGTTCTGGTGGATTGGAGCATCAAAACACAAGGAAAGAGCAACAAAACAAGGTAAGAATCGACCTCTAAGGCCCTCTGTAGATCAAACCCGGATTCTAGGGTTTTAGGGTTTTGAAAAGTTTAAAGAAACACATAAAGGTTGAATTTTTACGTATGAAAACGTGTAAAAAGCTTAGATTTGGTTTCATGGAAGGTAAACTAAGGATTTGGACGTAAAAAGTTAAGATTTTGGGTTAAAAACGGGCTGGATCTGAGTTTCTATTCATCCAGCGAAACTGGGCCGCGATCCAGCGAATTTAAGCATTTGACCAGCGAAACTGCGTACTCATTTAGCGAGACTAGGAGAAATTTCAGCGAAACTACAGTTTCGCTCGGGCGAAACTACAGTTTCGCCGGTAATCTCGCTAAGACCCAGACTGACCTATAGACTTTGCGAAACTAGGAAATTCCAACGAAAGTTGGGCGCTCAAGGTAGCGAATCTGTCTAGCAAAACTAGCAGAAGTGCTGCCTAGCGAAACTGGCATCGAAACTGCAGTTTCGCTGCAGCGGAACTATGGGCGAAACTATGGGCGAAACTATGGGCGAAACTATGAAGAAAATGACGTTTTTGCATATTAACTTTCGTGCAGCTAGAGTATTCAGGCTATAGCTTAAGTGACTTAGAATCTAAGCTATTGGACAAGTTCAGGTGAGTTCTAGATCCCCTATTTTACGCATGTTTTAAATGTTTTGGGCCGGTGTGCATACTAAATACATACTTTTATTAACAGTTTGTTAAAGTAAAGTTTTATACACTATCTTATATGGAAAATGGGGTTTTCTAATGACAGTATTTTTTCCGCTGCAATGAATTGAAATGACAGTATTTTTTCCGCTGCAACATATATTTTATACATATATGAGTAAATGATGGTCTTAACAAATGTTATGCTGTGAATGGCCAACTGTGAGGTCCCCCTGAGAAAGGTGGGCCTTACAAGTTGGTATCAGAGCCAATGTTTAAGAGATCTGGAAAAATTATTTTATAAACCTAAACTTAAACAGATAATGGGCCAAGTGTCAAGGATGCCAGTCCAAGAAGCTTCATGCCAAGAGGTAATAAGTATGTTGTAGGTATTATTCTGAGGGGTAGTGCCTTCTTATTTAAGTAAGAGTCGAGGTAGAGTATGATAATATTATCTGTGATGCCTATCTGAATTTATGTGACTTATACGTGCATAGACTAGGTATAGTAGGTTCTGGTGTTGGTGTGGTTCAGGATAGGAAAGTTTATGGCACGAGAAGTTCTGTAAGTAGTTAATCACAACTGGCCACTGTTATTAAAAATTTACAAAACTTGTCGTGAACTGAACTTGCCTTGAAAGACCATATTAACATTCTGAATCTTATAGGAAGTAGAACGAATGGCACCTAAGAAAGAAGTTCCAACCATGGTCACCCGGAGAAGCACTAGGGGAAGGCCCCCGACTAAGGCAAAGGAAACTGCAAGCGCAACTGTGAAGCCAACAAAAAGGTCAACCAGAAAGCCGGTTGAGGAACCGATTAAGGAGGAGGAGGTTGAGATAGAAACGGGAGCCGAGGGGTCTACCCCTGATCAGGCCAAACTGAAAGAGACAGTAAAGGAAGCTATTGCCCAAGTGGTACATCAGGTCCTGTCTGGAGTGATGTGCGCTCTGCTTGCGGAATTTGTGGAGCAGGTTAAGGGCGACAGTAAGAAGAGTACGGCTTCAGAAAAAGTTGATAAGAAAGGGGCAGTCAAGACTGAGGAGTTGAGCGACGAGGGAGATCGTCTGGGTAACCATGATGGCCCTGAAGTGGAAGAGAGGGTGAAGGGGTGCAGCTACGGGGATTTTCAGAGGTGTAAGCCCCCAACGTTTGATAGTACTGGTAACGCTGCCACTGCTCAGCGTTGGATTAGGGAAATGGAGGCCGTACTGAAGATCAGTGAGTGCCGTGAAAACCAAAAGGTGAAGTTTGCTTCCCATTCCCTTTTGGATCCAGCACTGTGTTGGTGGGATAACATTGCTGAGTCTTACGGAGAGGAGGCTATTGAGAGGATGAAATGGCCAGAGATGAAAAGGTTGGTGATAGAAGAGTACTGCCCGGAAAGAGAGCTTGACAAGATCGAGCAAGAGTTTGTGAGTTTGGAGGCTGGAAATATGACTCACCAGGAGTACACTACAAAATTCAATGAAATGGCACGTCTGGTTCCTGATTTGGTAACTCCTGAAGCCAAAAGGATCAAGAGGTACATACAAGGGTTGCCTCTAGACATTCGTAGGGACATGGTCACTGCTCGACCTAGTACTTTTAGGTCAGCAGTGGACCTCAGTGGGAGGTTGTACGATCATCGCAGGCCGGTGGCAGTGGGTGAGACGAGGAAAGTTTGGAACAATAATGGGAAGAGGTATGGAAGTGGTAACTACCAACCGGGAAACAAGAAAATGAGAGTGGATGCAAAACAAGCGATCGTGAAGGGGGTAGAAGAAGTTAAGGAATGTGGGAAGTGCGGGAGGAGGCATCCCGGAGAATGCCGAATGGGTAGCCCTGGGTACTACCGGTGTGGGAAAACTGGTCACTGGCGAAAGAGTGTCCGAAGGTGGATAAGTGCTTCAACTGCCACGAGTCGGGGCACCGCAGCAGTGATTGCAAGAAAGCCAAGCCGGGAGGCTCGGGAACGAGCGGGGATAACGACAAGGGGGATGATGGAAAGTCCAAGGTCAGGTCAAGGGCTTTCACCATGAGCAAGAAGGAAGCAAGGAAAGACCCGGACGTAGTGTCAGGTACGTTCCTTGTCAATGATGTCTGTGCCTCCATATTATTTGATAGTGGTGCCAGTAAGAGTTTTGTATCTGTGTCCTTCTGTGCTACACTAGATGCCCAAACTAAGAAAGTAGATGATGCCTTCGAAGTAGAGACAGCCGATGGTAAGTCCATTAGAATAGTCAGAGTGATAGAGGATTTCCACATTAAACTAGGAGGTCATTACTTTCCTGCACAATTGTTTGCCATGCCCTTAGGAGGTTTCGATGTCGTACTAGGGATGGATTGGTTAGCTACCCACGATGCTAACATAGTATGCCAGCGAAAGATGATCCGATTGACGGCTCCAGATGGTAGTCCGGTTACGATCTACGGTGATAACGATTGTAAGGTTCCAAGGATCATTTCCATGATCAAGGCGGAGAAATGCATGAGGCGAGGGTGCGAAGCTTATCTAGCGTATGTCAAGGATGTTAAGGATAAAGCGAAAGAGTTGTCCGATGTACCAGTGGTGGGGGACTTTCCTGACGTATTCCCGGAGGATCTGCCCGGAGTACCACCAGATAGAGAGATAGAGTTTCAGATTGACTTACTGTCAGGAGCCCAACCCATTGCCAAAGCACCCTACCGCCTAGCTCCGTCCGAGATGAAAGAGCTCATGTCACAACTGCAAGAACTCCTTGAAAAGGATTCATTAGGCCCAGTATTTCTCCATGGGGCGCTCCCGTGCTGTTTGTGAAGAAGAAGGATGGCAGCATGAGGATGTGTATAGATTACAGGGAGTTGAATAAGCTGACCGTGAAGAATCGACACCCTCTACCCTGGATAGATGATCTGTTTGATCAATTGCAAGGGGCAAGCTGGTTCTCCCGAATAGATCTCCGATCCGGATATCATCAACTGAAGGTAAGGGAGCAAGATATCCCAAAGACGGCCTTCCGAACGCGCTATGGCCACTATGAGTTCCTGGTTATGTCTTTCGGGCTAACCAATGCTCCTGCGGCATTCATGGACTTAATAAATCGCGTGTGTCGCCCGATGTTGGACAGATCAGTGATAGTCTTTATTGACGACATTTTGATATACTCAAAGAATGAGGGAGACCACGCTTGTCATATCAAGAAGGTGTTAGAAACTTTACGAAGGGAGAAACTATATGCGAAGTTCTCTAAATGTGCCTTCTGGCTACGGGAGGTGCAGTTTTTAGGGCACATTATAAATTCCGAGGGAGTTATGGTTGATCCAGCAAAAGTCGAGGCAGTTACGTAATGGAATTCCCCGAGGACGCCATCCGAAATCCGTAGTTTCTTGGGATTGGCTGGCTATTATAGAAGGTTCATCAAAGATTTCTCAAAGATAGCTTCCCCATTAACAAGGTTAACGAGGAAGAACGTGGTGTTCGACTGGGGAAAGGAACAGGAAGATGCATTTCAGGAATTGAAGGATAGATTTATCAAAGCTCCGATACTAACCGTACCGGATGGAGATGAAGACCTAACGGTATACTCCGATGCTTCTTACTGCGGGCTAGGCTGTGTGTTGATGCAAAGAGTAAAGGTTATAGCTTACGCATCCAGACAGCTAAAGGACACGGAGGTTAATTACCCGGTGCACGATTTGGAACTTGCCGCAGTAGTGTTCGCATTGAAGATCTGGAGACACTATTTGTATGGAACTAAGTGCGCCATATTTACCGACCACAAAAGTCTGAAATATTTCCTTGAACAGAAGGACCTAAATATGAGACAGAGGAGGTGGTTGGAGTTGATAAAGGATTACGACTGTGAAATCCATTATCACCCGGGTAAGGCGAACGTGGTAGCCGATGCCCTGAGCCGAAAGGAAGGATATGAACCGATCCGGGTGAAGGCGTGCCAACTAGTAATGACCCCAGATGTTATTTGGATGATAAGCAAAGCTCAAATGGACGCTTTAAAAGAGCAGCAAATCAATAAGGAAAGGATGGTGGGAAAAGTGGATGAATTGATAGAGAACACCTTGGGTGTTAAGACCTTCCATGGCAGGATATGGGTTTTGAAGCATGGTGACTTGCGGGAAAAGATTATGGATGAAGCGCACAAGACCCGCTACTCAATACATCCAGGCGCAAATAAGATGTACCACGATTTGAAGAAAGATTATTGGTGGCCTGGGATGAAGAGAGATGTGGTTGCGTATGTAAATAAATGTCTCACGTGCCTACAGGTGAAGGCTGAGCACCAAAGACCTTATGGTTATGTTCATCCATTAGAAGTGCCAGAGTGGAAGTGGGAACATGTTACCATGGACTTTATCACCAAACTACCCCGCACGACGAAAGGCCGTGACGCGATATGGGTGGTTGTGGATAGACTGACTAAAAGTGCGCATTTCCTACCAATCAAGGAAGCAATTAGTTCAGAAAAGCTTGCTGAACTATTTATCCGAGAAATTGTGGCGCGACATGGTATGCCCGTATCGATTGTTTCAGATAGGGATACGCAGTTCACCTCAAAGTTTTGGAAAAAGTTCAATGAAGAGATGGGTGCTAGGTTGCATGTTAGTACCGCGTACCACCCGCAGACCGATGGGCAAACGGAGAGAACGATCCAGACACTGGAGGATATGCTTCGGGCATGCGTTATCGAATTTGGCGGTAACTGGGATGATCATTTGCCACTAGCAGAGTTCTCCTATAACAACAGCTACCACGCCAGTATTAAGATGCCCCCGTATGAGTTATTGTACGGTCGACGGTGCAGAACTCCTATTTGTTGGGGTGATGTCGGACAGAAGGAGATAGGAAGCTTAGAAGTCGTGGAAGCCACAATGGAAAAGTTGGAGAAAATCAAGGCGTATATGAAGGCTGCCAAGGATAGACAAAAGTCATACGCCGACAGAAGAAGAAGACCAATAGAGTTCAGCGTGGGTAACAGGGTAATGCTAAAAGTGTCACCGTGGAAGGGAATCATCCGATTTAGGAAGAGGGGGAAACTGAGTCCCAGGTTCATCGGACCATTCGAGGTACTAGCACGAGTTGGGGATGTAGCTTACAGGCTAGACCTTCCAGAAGAATTAAGTGGGATTCATCCTACCTTTCATGTGTCGCACTTAAGAAAATGTTTAGCACCGAATGAGGCAGTCGTACCCCTAGATGACATCGAGGTGGACAAGAAGCTGAAGTATGTAGAACAACCAGTGGCTATACTAGACCGAAAGGAGAAGCAATTGAGAAATAAAGTAGTCAAGCAAGTCAAGGTACAATGGAAACATCGAAAGGGGTCGGATGCCACCTGGGAATCCGAGGAGGAAATGAGACGTCAATACCCCGATCTGTTTAACGACGAAGCAGGTTTCGAGGACGAAACCTAAATAAGGGGGGAGACTTGTAAGGCCCCGAAATTTCCCAAAACAGGCTATTTAATAATAATGGGCTTTTAAGGGTTAATTTAAGAAATAAAGGGGTAAATTAGTGGGCTATGGGTAAAATTTGCCTTAATGGGCTAGGCTTGGTGGGTTTAAGGGCCCTAATCAACCCTTAAACCATGAATGATCAGATCCATTCCACCATTTCAAACCCTAGCCACCAAATTCGTAAAGAGAGAAAGTAGAGAGAGAAAGTGAAGAAAATCAAGATTTGGAGTTTGAAGGTTTGAAGGATTGAAGTTCTGGTGGATTGGAGCATCAAAACACAAGGAAAGAGCAACAAAACAAGGTAAGAATCGACCTCTAAGGCCCTCTGTAGATCAAACCCGGATTCTAGGGTTTTGAGGTTTTGAAAAGTTTAAAGAAACACATAAAGGTTGAATTTTTACGTATGAAAACGTGTAAAAAGCTTAGATTTGGTTTCATGGAAGGTAAACTAAGGATTTGGACGTAAAAAGTTAAGATTTTGGGTTAAAAACGGGCTGGATCTGAGTTTCTGTTCATCCAGCGAAACTGGGCCGCGATCCAGCGAATTTAAGCATTTAACCAGCGAAACTGCGTACTCATTTAGCGAGACTAGGAGAAATTTCAGCGAAACTACAGTTTCGCTCGGGCGAAACTACAGTTTCGCCGGTAATCTCGCTAAGACCCAGACTGACCAATAGACTTTGCGAAACTAGGAAATTCCAACGAAAGTTGGGCGCTCAAGGTAGCGAATCTGTCTAGCAAAACTAGCAGAAGTGCTGCCTAGCGAAACTGGCAGCGAAACTGCAGTTTCGCTGCAGCGAAACTATGAGCGAAACTATGGGCGAAACTATGAAGAAAATGACGTTTTTGCATATTAACTTTCGTGCAGCTAGAGTATTCAGGCTATAGCTTAAGTGACTTAGAATCTAAGCTATTGGACAAGTTCAGGTGAGTTCTAGATCCCCTATTTTACGCATGTTTTAAATGTTTTGGGGCGGTGTGCATACTAAATACATACTTTTATTAACAGTTTGTTAAAGTAAAGTTTTATACACTATCTTATATGGAAAATGGGGTTTTCTAATGAATTACCTTGTATTATGTTGTGTTATATTATGTATAACCTAAACATGAAAGTGAAACTTAAAGAAAGGTTATGAGGCCCATAACATGTACCTTGATAAAGTGATAAAGCAAAGCCTTGCAAGCAATTGATAAAGGAGGGTTGCATTCGTTGTACCCTCACCAGTGATAAAGTGATAAAGTATGCTCGAACAGGCAGGTCAGTAAGTCCTAAATTGGCATGACAATAATGGCCTGATCGGGTACGACAGTAAGTCCTTAATTGGCATGTCGGTAAAGTCCTAGGCGAGCCTAGGCACCGATAGTGACAGAGAATTGACGGATAAAAAAGAGTAATAAATAACAATAAATGATAAAGTATTGATAAAGTGATAGCCTGTGTGTATTTATATTCTGATAGACAATGATTATTTTCAACTGATAAAGCTAATATCTCTTACGATAGTTACTTAGCAAAGTAAACCTAGAATTCACTCAGCGAAGCTGACTTTTGTATGCACATCAGTTGACAGGTAAGAGTTAGAGCTATGGAATAGAGGCATGGGACTGAAGCTTCTTGGCACTAGAAGACTGGCATCCCGGATGAAGAAAAGCTAAACAAAGGACTCTTAATAGTTTTGAGGATTAAAGACAATGTTTATATTTTACTTGTAATGAATTGAAATGACAGTATTTTTTCCGCTGCAATATATATTTTATACATATATGAGTAAATGATGGTCTTAACAAATGTTATGCTGTGAATGGCCAACTGTGAGGTCCCCCTGAGAAAGGTGGGCCTTACAAGTGTGACCCACCTCTCTTTCCTGGGAATCCTTTGTTGGGTAACTGCTTATAGGCTTGGTGTATATTTTCTAGTATACAATATTGTTTTTGAAGATACGGATACGATGTCGAAATACAGTCCCATGAGGTTCGACGTAGAGAAATATGATGGAAGAATCAACTTTGGTTTGTGGCAAGTTCAAGTCAAGGATGTGTTGATTCAATCTGGGTTACACAAGGCATTGAAGGGGAAACCGACCCCTGTTTCAAGCAAGGATTCAAGCGGAACCAGTAAAGACGATGATGAAGAATGGGAAGATTTGGATTTGAGAGCAGCAAGTGCGATTCGTTTGTGTCTAGCAAAGAATGTTCTTGCAAATGTGCATGGGATATCAACTGCAAAGGATTTATGGGAGAAGCTTGAGCAGTTGTATCAAGGCAAAGGCATCTCAAATCGGTTGTATCTCAAGGAACAATTTCATACCCTTCGTATGGATCAAGATACAAAAATTTTAGATCATCTAAGTGTTCTTAATAATATCGTGTCAGAACTGGAGGCTATTGGAGTAAAGGTTGAAGATGAGGATAAAACACTAAGGCTCATATTATCTTTGACATCTTCCTATGAGCATATGAAGCCCATTCTGATGTATGGGAAAGAAACCCTGAAGTATGCGGATGTTACTGAGAAGCTATTATCTGAAGAGAAAAGACTAGGAAATAGCAGTCATACTTCGTCAGAAGGAACAGTTTTAATATGCGGGAACGGGAAGAAGAAGCACTCACAGAAGATTCCTGTATGCTGGAAGTGTGGACAGTCTGGGCATGTCAAGAGAAATTGTCCAGGTGGAGCAGATTCGGCTAGCAGCTCCAAGTCAGCTAACAATGTCTCCGTCGTTGTTGACGATGATGATTTCCTTTGAGGTTATGTCATCCCTATGGTATGCCCGCGCTACCATGAAAGGGGATGCAATTTTTTTAGCAGGTTCATGGATTTACATATGGGCATTAGGTTGGCATACATGCAAGATGTGTGGTGAAAAATTGATGTTGATGGCTGATGAACTTCCAGGTATGCCAAGGGGGGAAGTTGCACCATAAATTTTCAGCAAGTTATTCAACATGTGCCGAGAAGAAATTCTTAGAATGGTCTATTCTAAGTGGCGATACTCTTTTATGGTGGAGTATGATCGTCGGTTGAAGACGGTGTTACTTTAATGTGGTTGTTTTTTCATATATCCAAGGTGGAGATTGTTAGGATTTTTGGCTATATGAAAATGTTCCCATCCCACATTAGTGCAAGGATGAAAGCTTGGGAGGACTCCAAGCCTATAAAAGAAGTCCAAGGCTTTGGTTTCAAAGTGCCCCAACCAAAAATACACTTGAAGTGTTTGGTTCTTTCTTTCTTTTCTAGTTCTCTTGTCTTAGAGTGTAGAAAGTTTTTAGTTAAACACTTTGGAGAGTGTGGGTGTAATTGGGCGGGGGGAGGCTTGAGAGATTAGTCTATGTGATTATAACAATTTCTCGCATAGTGGATCTTTCTCTCTGGAGGCCCGTGGTTTTTCTCCGGTTTTGAAGTTTCCACGTATATTCTTGTGTTCAGTTATATTTCTCTATTGTTAGAATTAGAAGGGTTGTTGGGAATCCTTGAGACCGCTTGTTTCCCAACACAGACATGCATCAATTCACAACACAAACAAACCAAAACAAGTCAAATACCCCAAATAAAACGGAAGGCGGAGCGTAAAACCAAAGATTCAATCAAAATATAAGTACCTGAACATTAGTTACGGGGTTTATACAAACAACCAACAAAACAATTATCGAGGACAACTACGCCCCTGAAAGACAATCAACGTGAGTAGATTTGCTAAAGTTAACACCTAAATTTGATATAAATCAGTTAAAAAAAACAACTTACCTTTGCTACGAGCAGTCTACCATCGCCTCCTTCGCAGCAGAAGAATCGACTTGAGGGGTAAAAATCCTATCATTGATCGTGAAAGCATTAGGAACCACCAGCCACCTCCGTGGTTCTACCTTTACCACTATACACCTTTGATGAGCACCACTATCGGCTACAACCACCCACTGCTTACCATCGATCCCCACCCCCCATTTGCCCTAAACATGGTCGCCAGGATTACAGAATCCCCCTATGCATCGTCGATCTCTCGACCCCTTGCAACAAAACCCAAATCGCGACCACCATCCTTCACCATAACCACCAGTTGCACTCTTCCTCAACCACCCTAGCCACCGTCAGCGTCCGTACCTTTGCAAGCATCTTTGGTCAAAATCCATGCCACAACCCCAATACCCCATCACCAACAAGAAGATAAGAGGGCAACAGAGGTCGGCGAACCAACGCCACAGGTTTGGTCTAAATCCGTTAAGACACATCTCGTGTAACACATATATATATATGTTAATGAAGCAAGTAAGAAAACAAAGCAGAAAAAACTGAAAATATGAAGCAATAGGCTCAGATCTGGGTTTTTGGTTACTATGGTTGCAAATCAGGTTGCAAGTGCAGAACACCACACTTGCCATCACCGAGTATGCCACGCCAAGAAACCACCTCCACCAAACTGATCATAGCCATAGTTACGTCTCTAGAGGGAACAAATAAACACTGTCATCCACAAACCATAGCCATCATCATTAACAAACCAGAAACAGACCCCAATAATTTCTGACAATCAACCAAAACTAACTAAGGTATAAGGATCTCAGATGACGGGTCGTTGTCATCATTGACTTATGAACACGGAAATCTACCGTCACAGATCAAAACAAAAGATTAGGGTTCGGGGTGGCACTGGCCATCATCACCAACCAAAAATTAGAACCCATAGGCAGACAACAAAACAGAAACCCCAGAAGTGAGGGTTAAGATCAAATATACCCAATACAAAACTCCACACTGTAGAGAAACAAAAGGACAGCATGAAAAAAGCCACAGATCCAACAAACTATTAGGATTAGGTGTAACCCTAAACCTCGGATGGCGATGAACCATAACCACCCCACCACGCATGCCACCGGTGTTGGCTCCATGGGCTACTAACCAGCACCACACCACCGAAGCCAGGCAACCCAAAGGCCACCGACAATGGCGGCGACGATGACAAATCGGCACTGCCTAGATTCGACGGCGGTGGCGATGGAAGTTGCATGGCACGCATCGCCACAGACGACCATCGGACGAGATGTCCCGTCAACAGCAACATAATTACTCTTCCACTGTGGCCACAGTCGCCGCCATGGTGATGGAAGCTATATCATCACCATCGCTACAGACGACCGTCAGATGAAACGACCGCTGACAACGGCAACAAACAACCGTCCATCGCCGGAAATAGGGCGAACAACCATAACAGTGGACACAGTCGGCGGCGAAGACGATGGAGGTTGCGGTGGCGATGGAAACCAGAGCTTAGTGAAGAATGATGAGAAAACCCCAATTAAAATGGGAGCACAATACACACACGCATCAAATTGTTGTACAGGATGCATAAAAATGATACATGCATCACCAACTTGTACACAATGTATCAAGGGTTCAAAACACTATTCATACTATTCATTCCCTTCTATTATTAACATATATATAATTATTATGTTTTTTTATTTGTTATTGTGTTTTTTAAACACTATTACGTTTTTCTAAAATGATAAATCTTAAAAAAATATATAATGGTGAAGTAACATTATTGTGAGCTTCTAGTATGTAAAACACAATGATAAAAAACAACTAATAAAACTAATACATTACAAATAACGATAAAATAACATAAAATGATACAAAACGTAAAACACAATGATAAATGTCTAATTGTGTTTTTATGCTCTTCGTTGTATTTTTCTAAACACTATTATTTTTTAAAAACATATTTATAAAATAGTGTCATTGTGCATTTCTAATTGTAAAACGTAATGATAAAATAACGTGAAATGATAGAAAAACATAAAACGTAATGATAAATACATATAATAAACAATAATTGTGACACAATCACATGATATTTAACACAATAACTCAATGGATTAAATACGAACCTGTTGCATTTGACACATTCACAAAAATTTTATTCCATTTTAAAACAAAGTAAAACATGTCAGGATAAAAAAATTTCTTAGTATTTTCATATTAAACTAGGTTATGGCGCCGCGCGTTGCCGCGGCTATGCGAGTTTTAACGTAACCCTAAACCAAAATCAAAATCAAAATAAAGGTTCGAAACCACAAAATCAACAAAATACACAAAGTAAAACACATCAAAACCCCAAATCCATAACACACTATAACATGAAGAACCCAAAAACTAAATCAAAGCTCAACACCATCCACAAAACAGACGAAAATCAAAGGTATAAGAAGGCGACACAGTCCAAATAGAAAACCAACGAAAATAAAAGCCCCGAAAAGAGAAACAAAAAGAAAACCCAAACCTTAATAGAAAAAATCGTCAAGGTACCGATAACGGAAGAAAGAAATCAATAACCCGGAGAAAGACAACACCAAGGAACCCTATAAACCAACTAATCAAAACACACCTCAAACCTACACCCAAAACAAACCCAATAAAACAACAATAACAAAAACAAAACAAAAAAACTCACCGACCAAGCATTTTAATATGAACTAGGTTTTGTCGTCGCGTGTTGCCGCGTCTATACGAGTTTTAATGTAAGCCTAAATCAAAATCAAAATGAAGGTTCAAACCACAAAATACACAAAGTAAAACACATCAAAACCTCAAATTCATAACACACCAGAACACACAGAACTAAAAAACTAAATCAAAACCCAACACCATACACAAAACCGGCGAACATCAAAATCGTAAGAATGCGACAAAGTACAAAATAGAAAACCGAAAATAACCCATAAAAAACCCACCCAAACCTCAAACCCACACCAAAACAAACCTATAAATACACATACACACAAAAAAAAACACCACCAAAAACCCCACCGACCAAATGTATTAATAAGAATTATAATACTTTTTAACATAACCATACCCTACGGCTCTTATCCTTTTTTATTTATGTTCAAGTATTAATTGTGTAATTTAAGATACATTTTTTTAATGTGATGTGATTATACTCTAATAAAATGGCAAATGTGAATGGCACGTGTTAGCATCACATTTATTCTAATCAAATTTTTCTCGCATCTCTCTTATTAAATAACTACAATAATTACTAATAATATTATTTATTTATTTTTATATTATAATTAATTTTTTAATAAATTAAGAAAAAGATCTTTTTTTAAATGTTATTTCTATAGTATTTTATAAAAAGAATTTTTTTTCTAAAAACTCAAACTCTTTGTTACCTAATATTTTAAAATTGGTTTTTATAAAGTATTTTTTTATAAAATAGAAAACATTAAAATAGGGAGTTATAATAAGGAAATTTTTAAAAATTAAAATTTTTAAAAAGTTATTTTGAAACAAAATATTTAATTTATCTTTGAAAAAAATAAAAAAAATAAAAAGTTCATATTATTATTTTATTACTTATAATTGTTATTCATACATAATTCCAATCATATCATGTCTTACTATATCGTTTTATATTTAATAATTTTTATTCTATTTAATATTTTATTTATTTAACCCATGTAATACACGGGTTTACTAAAGCTAGTCTATATGTAACATCCCGGATTTCCAGGGTCAGATGTAATAGTTAAAATAAAATAAATATAAACTTTACATTTTGTATAATGTTAACGAGTAAGTAATGAGTGAAATAACTATTTTAAATTTAAAGTTTTAGACGAGTTTTAGTGTCGTAAGAGACCGTTTAAATATATATAAATATAATAATATATTATATTTAAACGTGCTCCGTTTTTAACGAAACTTGGGTCGACTCGTAGAGAAAAATAAGATCGTCTCAATGGCATATTTGAAATTTTATAAGACGTTATATTCAAAATGTTATAAGAGAAAAACGAAGTAAGCAGCTGAATTAATTATAACAATATAATAATAATAATATTAAAAAAATATAAGAAGAAGAAGAAGCGAAGAAAGAAGCAAGCATACAAAACAAACAAACAAACAAACAAACCCAGTATATCTCACTCAAGAGCAGGGTCTGGGAGGGGTAGGTGGTGGCAAGTCTTTCCTCTATCCAGATAGGTAGAGAGACCGCTTCCAAAGAAGCAAGCACACAAGCATGTCAATTTGCATCCCACATCGCCTGCTTTTCTTTTTACATGCTTGTCCGCTTTCTTATAAATAGTGACCTTAAGGTAGAATTTAAATTGTACTGTTTTCTTGGGAACACTCTAATATAAAGAGAATCCCGAGTAATCGATACCCCATTGGGTATTGTTATTAGTCATTTTTGGAGCTCGGGTAGGAACGCGAGTAGGAAGTCTACGTCAAATTGCCGTAGATAGTTTAAGGTATGTTCTCGTTTAAAGTATGTCAAGTTAATTATTACTTATTCTAGATTATTATTTCTATTAGTAGTAGTTTTAGTATTATTACTATTATTATTTTTAGGCGTTAGGGTTATTGTTAGGGGTGGGTATCGAATAGCCTAGCCTTAGTTAGGCATGGACTGATCACCCATGCTTAAACAAGGTAGCGTAAACCAATATCCAACCATTATAATAACTAGTTAGTTGTACCATTACCTAACCTAGGATTACTTAAACTGTATCAGGACATTGAGATATTACTCGGTGGTACTAGGAGTGATTATCAACTGTTGGGCGGTTATTAAACAGGTGAGTTCCTCTGAACTGTTTTCTAAAACGGGATGTGATGTTCTGATAACTGGTAATAGTTGAAGAATTGACTATCAATAGCATCTGTGATATGTGGCAATGCTTGATAGGATGCTTGAGGGCTGCTTGTATGATTCTGCTTTAGCCAGTGGAGTTTGTATACATAGCCTGGTTATGTGAATTTATACTGTGCTTACTCTGTTCCTATCTGTTTGCCATGGCTGTATCTGCTTGATGCAATAGTCAATAATAACATGTTTTGAATTTTAAAGAATTCCATGTTTATGAACTCACAAGCTTTATGCTAAGTCCCAAATGTTTTCTATTTTATGGACACACATCCTAGGTGCCAAGAGATTACAGAAATTGGAGATTACATGCTAGTTTATGAGGAAATAGATATCTAGAGCGCTATTGAAGATTCGAATCTCTAATATAGTTAAATTGATGTAATGGTTTTATCTAAGCATGACAAATACAATGTTTGTTTTGATGTATAATCAAAGTGAGACTTCCGCTGTGAATTTGGATTACTATGTGTTCTGTATATCCGATGCGTAACCCTCCCCAGGATATGCCCTGGGAAGCGGGCGTTACACTATACTAATAAAAAATTACATGTGGTGATATGTATCATTACCAAATTTCACCTCATAAAAACTTTACTAGCATCGGAGGTGAAGCGGAGCAGGCGGTGGATGGCAATTGGTTGATGTGGTTGGCAAGGGTTTGGGTGTTGATGGTGGCGGTGGAGATGTGATGATAGAAGTAGGATGAAGAAGGAAGAAGATAAATGTGATCAGGTTTGACTTTAGAGTTTTTATTGTATTATAATTTATTTTATTTTATTAATTGAATTGATTTTAGGTATAAAAGGACCAAAATACGTTTAGATTTAACCAAGAAAACTAACAGAGTTAATGTCAGGGACTAAAACCATTATAAAAATAAAACCACAGGGCATGATATGATTAAAGATTCCTTTTTGGACTGAAATAGTTAAAATAATTAAACCACAGGAACCAAAACCGAAATTTACTCCAATAATAATAATAATAATAATAATAATAATAATAATAATAATAATAATAATAATAATAATAATAATAATAATAATAATAATAATAATAATAATAATAATAATAATAATAATAATAGATAATAATAATAATAATAGATAATAATAATAATAATAATAATAATAATAGTAGTAATAATAATAATAATAATAATAATAATAATAAAATAGTCTTCTTCCTACAGACTGCATACAATTGGTCCACCTCTTCTCCTGCAGATGTTTGCAGATGTTGTCCGCAGACTGCAAGCATTTTTCTATAAAAAAACAAACAACACCTTTCGTGTCGTGCGTGTTAATAGATCCGTATCAGAAATTGCCAGCCTTAAATCCCAATAACTTCAACCCAGCCACAGGCGTACGTACATGTTGGGGTGGGGTTGGGTCAGCCGCCCACCCTAAACGAAAAAATTTCAGTGCTATGTATATGGAAAAATCCCAACCGCCCCCCTTAAAATTTTGTAATCGCGCCCCTTGAACTTTTGAAACCGAAGAGAAAATAATTAAGTCTCAAACATATTGTCGGGGGTGGAACTACAATTTGGTTACAGTTCAACGAATCATATTTTTTTGCTAACCGGTGTCTATAACTCAGTAGATATTTAGTACTTACACCCTCAAAAATCAAGTAATTAGTAGGAAGAAAAAATATATATCGAGATAAATGTTTTTGATTATCAAGCAAACTAAATTTATACTGACCGACATTGTTCTCAAACATATATTTTTCGGCATTAAAAAGTTTGAGAACCATTTTAACGATAAATATAATTGTTTCACACATATTACATATCATCATTTTTATGAGTATAATTGTCTTAAACATCATATATAACCACTTTTACGAGTATAATTGTTTTAATGTAGTTCTTGATATATATATGAAAGTACAAGATTTTAGAGACCATTTTAACGATGTTTTTCGGTAATAAACCGGATCAGACCCGAACCGAACCAAAAGATATATTATATTGTGATAGCCAAATTACCCTTAAAAATCTCCGTCCCCATGAAAAAATTTCTGAATTCGCCACTGAACCTAGCCTTGTTAATTCTAATCTAAACCGGTCTTGACCCGAGCTCACTTTTACTCGAACTCGTTCTAACCCATACGACTCACCGAGATTTAGTCATGTTTTAACTTCACAACGAAATCATGCACGTTCATCTTCCAGCTACCAAATCTGAAGATCTCTTTTGTTGTCACCTCGAAAACAATTAAAAAAATGCCGCTTTTTGACATAGTCGGTTGTTTTTTGTCATCAACGACACTTCCATCTAAGATATCACATATAAACGACATACGTGTGTTGGTGTGTGTACAAAACATGAATTCTTCATCGGTGGTTAATGATCAGGAGATCAAACCCCCAAACTCCGTTGGCGAAAAGCAAAGGTTGTCGGAATTAGAAAGCGATAGCGACGAGGAGTGCGACGGGGAGGCGTGGGAGATGCTGAATACGGGTTTAAAGGACGCGCAAAGAGCGTTAGATCGAAACAGATTGTTGATTCAACAAGTGAACGAGAATCATCAGTCGAGGATCCCTGATAATTTGGTGAAAAATGTCGCGTTAATTCGCGAGATTAATGGTAATATATCAAAGATAAGGAGTGTTTATTCGGGTATATCTGTTGATTTTTGCAAGTTTGTTCATCAGCGACGAGTTAAGAACAAAAGTGATAGGATGGAGCGTATGGATTTGTAATATATATTAGCGATCATGTATTATAAGACTTTTAAGCTATTTATGTTTTCATAGGTTAGTCATGACATCTCTATTGTGAATAACAATAAATAAATAATCTTTATTGATTCTTTTCAATTGTAGTTTTGAGTGTTAAGTCTAGAAAACTGTACGCTTAGATTATGTTGTTTTAAAAGTTAACACCATAGAATTATAAAATCATAATCTCCTTTATACTATACTAGAACTCTTGAAACTTTTTTTATTATAAAATTACACAAGTTGTCATCAGAATATCTTGTATTTTTAAATTATGTACTATTCATTTTATAATGTTTTGAGAACAAATTATATTATAATAGATATTAAAAAGATGATTGGTGAATAGTGTCACCACCAGACACTTCTTGTCACATGTATTTATTTTTCTATTTTTTATTTTAGTTATTAACTTAAAATATATAATTTTAAAAAATATATAAATATATTGTTAAGACTTGTTCATATTATCTAGGTCACAATATCTTTTTATAAAAAGTGGACCAGATCAAAAATAATAACTTCTACGTTTTCTTTTAAATTTGTATGTGACATTCATTAATGTTAATTTTCACAACAACGTAAATAAATTTGCGTTAGTGTTTATTTTTAGTCACATAGCCCACTATAATCTATTAATCTATTATGAAATTTTAAACTTCAAGATCAAAATGAAACTAATAGCTATTTCTCGTTTTCATCTTCATAACTACACCAACAACCCACCAATACCATCTCTATCGCTACTCACCCGATTCAAGCAGATGGAATCGTCCCGTGTTTCTCGATTTCTTCAGGTTGCCACATAAGTTTCAGTTTCCTCACATGTTTTCATTTTACAAGATGTCGTCCTGTTTTTTCCACAATTTTCCTAGTGCGTGAAAGCTGTATAGTCGTCTTAGAAAAGTAGCTATTTGCAACCACCATTTAGGTATAAAAATGAATTTATGGTGCCAAAAACGTCAATGGGTAATCTCATTCGAGAGCGTTTAGCTACCAGGAGGTATTTTGCAACCAAATTCAACAATCGCTTTGGCTTGCCAAAACTATGAATAGTTTGTGACACTTTGTTTTGCAACTTTATTTTGACCAACTCATCATCCTGATATTTGCAACTGTTTTGTGACCTTTTTATTTTTTCTTATTTTTTGGTTTCATTTGAAGAGAATATTTCACATATAATCCCTAAAACAATGTGAATATCATAAAATTAAACCAAACTTTAAATGTCATATACATCTAAACCAAGTTTTAAAGGCCACATATGCAACAAATTTTTACCGAAATGCTTCAAACAAAGGCGGAAATTGAAAAACATTAGGGTTGGGAGTAATTTTTAGTGATATTTTAATTGTTTATTTGTTTGAAATGTTTTTTATGTATTATAAGCCTTATTTATATTAATAATATCTTTATTTATCTTTTATAACTAGGGAAATATTTAACCTAAAAAGTTTAAAAATGATTGTGCGCTTGACATGTGTCCATCTATTGTTTTAAACAGGAAATCATTTTTGTCATTGTGTTAAATACATCAGCTCATTGTATTATATAAGTTTGTTGTGTCAAATATCAATTTATTGTGTCATATATTTACATCATTTGTTATATGTGTTAATCGTTGTGTCAAATATCAGTTCATTATGTTATATATTTTACATCATTTGTTAATGTGACACAATGAACTGCACTAAACATACAATGACGATACATGAGCTTCAAATGTGATTTTTTTTATCTTTTTATATAATAATACTGTACTTGTTTTATGTATACAAAAACACTCATTTTTATAGTGTAATTTTTATAAGAAAAACAATACCGTACATAAAAGTTATGAATGTTTAAAAAAAGTGAGTGAATTTGCAAAAAGTCAACAAAAATGATTATCAGTAAAACACTACTCTAACAAAATTTTTCCTACAATCTAAACTCAACTTCTCTTAATCTTAACCATTAATTACGAAGATCAAATGTTGAAATTACTTATTAAACTTTTTTAGTTTTAAAATATTTTCTATTTAAAAATTTTCCTTATAATTAATCCATATATTTAATTATTTATTCAAAAAAGTCTTTGAAAGATGGTAGACAATAGAGTATTTTTCAACCTTAAATTAAAAGTTGGCGAGATAAGTAAGAAAAATCATGTAACGTCTTGGTAAATGAGAAAAAAGTTGCTAACAACGACTCCTATGAGGACCAAAACTTATTAAAATATAATATTTTATTTACTATTTATCTTTAAATTTGTGAATAACCTTATGTTATGACTATAATAATTATTGGATTTGTAGATGGAGGACCAGTGGACATATTGGTCCCAATAAAAAGAATATTAATAACTTTGAATTCTAAACAATATTAAAAGCTTATCCAGATTGGTTTTGATTCAGTTTGCTCGGTTACATGAAATTATGGTTAGTTTGTTAGTTTGAACTGCAACACTACTTGAATTCTAAACAATATTAAAAGCTTGAGCTCAAGCTCGGTTACATGAAATTTGATCCAGATTGGTTTTGATTCAGTTTGCTCGGTTAGAACATTAGAACTAAAAACAATAAAAAAATGCATTAAACGTGAACCAGCTTAGTTCGACTCAACATGCATCACTTACTAACCATGCCAACACGGCTCTACTCATTTACAACCGAACCAAGTTAAAACGATCATTTTCAAATCACGTGTTATTTGTACATACTTCATTCTTGTAACCTAACAACTTAGCATAATGGTCCCCTCGATAAAACGATAAAACCACATGTGGTGAAGTGTAAATCGGAGGCACATTCGTATACGAAGACGAAAAGTCAGTCGTTGGAGTAGGATGCGGGAAACGCTATTGACTGTTAGTTGAGTTCATCAATCAGAATCCATTTTACACCAACAAGTGTCGAATTTCGATTTCAAAGTGTGTTTACATCGATCATACATCAGTATATTGCTGCAAATCACCATTGTTAGCAAGATCAACCTTCGATTATGGGATTGTTTTCCAAAAGAACTTATCAAACCCTTTACCCTCTCCCTCGTTTCTTTCTTGTGCTTTCAATCTTTACACTTGTTCTTCTTGTTCTCTTTGAGGTATGACCCCTTTTTCTCACTGGTTTTGTACGGAATTCAATTGGGTTTTTGTTCAAATGTTGATAGATTGTGTTTATCAATTTGAATTCCGTGAAAACCCTTGTTGTGGTAAGGAGTTTGATGAAAATTATGTGAATAATAGCTGAATTTTGATGGCTTTTTTGTGGAATTGTGTTACTGTTTCAAAGTTTATGTATGGTGTTTTTATGTAGTTGTGGTTGTTCATTGTGGCATTTTGTCGAACAGGTGGATAATCTTGCTACTGAGACTAAAACTGTCGTTGGTCATAACTTAGAACCAACTCCTTGGCATTTATTCCCCGCGAAAAGTTTTAATAACGAATCGAAGTATGCTCGAGCTTCGAAGATCATACAATGCTCTTATCTTTCTTGTGCTAGCAAGACTAACAATGGGCAGACTACATTCACTCATGAACCAGAACAGTGCCCTGATTTCTACAGATGGATATATCGTGATCTTGAGCCTTGGTCTAACACGCGTATTTCATATGCTAGTTTGATGGAAGCCAAGAAGTTTGCTTCTTTTCGTGTGGTGATTATTGGTGGGAAGCTGTATGTGGATTATTATTATGATTGTGTGCAGAGTCGAGCTTTGTTTACTGTTTGGGGGATTTTGCAGCTTCTTAAGAGGTATCCGGGCAGCATCCCGGATGTGGATTTGATGTTTGATTGCATGGACAGACCGAGCGTTCGTAAGAGGGATCACTCGGCTGTGCCTTTGCCCATTTTTCGCTATTGCACCACGGCTAATCATTTTGACATCCCGTTTCCTGATTGGTCTTTCTGGGGTTGGTAAGTTAGATGATCAGTGTTCTTCAGGATTTTCTTTGAATCTTGGATGCATATGAAGTTGTTAGGTAAAGCTGTTAACTTTATACTATATTTAATGGAAACATACAAAAGAGTAAATTAGGACCATCATTTAGAGTGTTTTTGTATATGCATTGCAGCATTTTAAATGTTTTGTACTTTAGAGAGTTATAATGCCAACTACTTCTGAATTGAGTTCAAGAAATACTTTTTGATTCCAAGCATCTACAATGTTGACTTTCTTCTTCTTTTAGATTATGGCTAGCTTTTCTTTTGTTGACCTTTGAGAACCCGTTACTAATAAGTTCACTGGAGTCCACCGACACCTTTCTAACCCATGGAATCACGTAAAATGCAACCTGTGTTGGGTAGATGACCTTTAAGGGGTTGAAGGTAGAAAACCAGTGAAAGCTAGATTTGAACCTGAGACCTCTGCTAGAGGGACTAGAGTACCGACTGTTATGGCTAGCCTTTAGGTTGTAGCTAGATTTATGTTATGTCGCTTTTGTGAATGTGAGGTTCTTCATGCATGGATTAACGTTCTTATTGTTTATAATAGCTTCCGTTGTTTGAAGTTTAATATTGGCATTAAAGATAATAAGTACGTGTCTATTTTATGTAAATAGTATGTGACAATTATCATGCAATTATATTATTATCCTAAGTCTAGAACTGGTAGTTTAGTGGTGTGTTTAGGGCTGGCAGTTATGCCTAAACCAACAGTTATGTCGATCCAGTTCAATGTGTACATATTGATGTAAAACTTCGGTTTAGTGTGTGGTTGACCGTCTATGTATTCGGTTATTTTCCCTCTCTATATTTTCCTCTCATAAGTTATCTTACAATCATATTATTTTTCTTTAAAGGTTATACGAAATCTGTTGATCACTAACATCCTTTTCAAATTATACAGCTGAATCAATATAGAATTCCAGAATTGATTGATAATTTTGTCTCAGGGTAGAAGTTAACCTGGGACCTTGGCAAGATGAATTTAAAAGCATTAAACAAGGTTCACAAAAGATTAGTTGGAAAAATAAGTTCCCATACGCATATTGGAAAGGAAATCCGTATGTTCAATCTCCAGTTCGGGAAAAATTGATTTCCTGTAACGACACGAATAAGTGGGGAGCACAAATATTGCGTCAGGTACATGTTTATTGCAGTAATCAACAAAAGAAGTTAATATTTCAAACCATATTTTGTATATGTTTCCTGTTGTTATTTAGAAACTTGATTCATTTGATTTTTTTCTATATCTAACATGAGTATCTACAGAACTGGGCACAAGAAATAGTGGACGGGTTCAAGAACTCCAAATTGTCTAACCAATGCAATCATCGGTGAGTTATCACGCGCTGCTGAAGGGTATTTTACTCTTTTTATGTATATAGGCAATCATCCATGCTTGTGTTCATGCAGTTATAAGATATATGCTGAGGGGTATGCTTGGTCTGTAAGCTTAAAGTATATACTGTCATGTGGTTGCGTTCCACTCATAATCAACCCAAAATACGAGGATTTCTTCAGCCGAGGTCTCTCCCCCGGAGAACATTACTTGCCTATCTCCCCTGGAAACATATGTCCATCCATTAAAACAGCAGTCGAGTGGGGGAATTCGCATCCATATGAGGTAAAAACATTATGTTATTCTCTCATGTTATGATAATCATAATGCTTTCCAAATATAATAAGATACTAGACATGTGGAGACAATCAAATTCCACCATCTTTAGAAGGGCTAGATTGTGCATTTCAATTATAATCTAAATATTGAATGAAATGATATAGGAAGTTTTACTCATTAGATATACATTTCTGCTGAGATGATGTATAAACGATTAGAGACGAAAGAAGGAGAGCATGACATGTATAAGATAGCCAAGGCAAGAGAAAGTAAAAGACAGGACTTGAGAACGGTGAAGTTTATAAAGGCTGCGGATGGAAAGGTTTTGGTGAAGGAGAAAGACATCAAGGTGAGATGGAAAACGTACTTCGATAACCTTTTCAACATAAGTAACCCAAATCAACAAACTGAGATAGATAAAACAACTCAAACAACGCAACAAAACAAATGCTATTGTAGAAACATCACAGTCGACGAAGTTACGAGAGCTATGAAGAAAATGGGAGGGCTAAAGCGGTGTGGCCAGACAACATACCGATTGAAGTGTAGAAATGCCTGGGAGATGAGGGTCTCCAATGGCTAACAGATTTATTCAACACTATCTTTAAGACAGTGAAGATGCCAGACCAGTGGAGAACCAGTGTCATAGTCCCCGTATATAAGAAAAAAGGAGATGTCCAATGTTGCGAAAACTACAGGGAAATAAAGCTATTGAGTCACACGATGAAATTATGGGAAAGAGTTATTGACACGAGAATTAGACGGGAAACTCAGATAGCGATAAACCAATTTGGATTTATGCCAGGACGCTCTACAACAGAAGCCATACATGTCATAAGGAGGATAATGGAGAAATATAGAGAAAAGAAAAGGGACCTTCATATGGTATTCATCGACCTAGAAAAGGCCTATGACAGTGTTTCGCGCCAACTCATTTGAGAAAGTCTACGACTTAGAAGGGTACCAGAGAGGTATATCAAAATAATCAAAGATATGTATGACGGAGCAAAAACGTGTGTGCGAGCACCAGTCGGAGACACAGACCCCTTCCCTGTGAAAGTGGGACTCCACCAAGGATCGGCACTGAGCTCATTTCTCTTCACAATAGTGTTGGACGAGATGACCAAGTCTATACAACAACCGGTTCCGTGGTGCATGCTCTTTGCGGATGATATTGTCTTAATATCAGAATTTAAAATGGTGCTTAACGACAGACTAGAACAGTGGAGAGCAGCACTAGAGAGCAGAGGGTTAAGGATAAGTCGCTCTAATACAGAATACATGCATTGCAGTTTTAGTGGTGAGGCTGAAGAGGACACCCAAATCAGTATCCAGGGTATGTCGGTCCCAAGAACGACTAGGTTTAAATAACTGGGCTCGTACCTACAGGAGGACGGAGAGATACACAACGATGTAGCTCACCGTGTTTAAGCATGATGGTGCAAGTGGAGAGCAGCATCAGGGATTCTATGTGATAAGAGGTTTCCAGCGAAACTAAATGAAAAACTATATAGAGTGGCAGTTCGTCCAACTATGTTATACGGAACAGACTGCTAGGCAATAAAGAAATCGCACGAGAAACAAATAGAGGTAGCAGAAATGTGAATGTTGAGGTGGATGTGTGGACACACAAGACTGGATCGGATAAGAAACGAAGTGTTTCGACAGAAGTTAGAGGTGGCTTGTATCGCAGATAAAATACGAGAGGGAAGATTAAGATGGTTTGGGCATGTGAAGAGGAGACCTATGTCAGCACCCGTTAGAGCAGTAGAGAACATCTTCTTAGAGGTAGGAGGAGTAGAGGAAGACCTAGGTTGACTTGGGACGACTTAATTAGGCGAGATATGATACATTTGCACCTCTCTGAGTACATGATCGAGGATAGGAGCGAGTGGAGGTGTATGATTAAAATTAAGGACTTTTAGTAGGATCTGTAGGTAGGAAGGGTTAATGTAGACTTGGTACGGGGCCTAAGGTGTACGCAGTCCACAACTGCCCTCTATAGGTGAAACACGCCGCTTCTCTGATGTTTGCAATATCTTTTTCTTAATCTGTTGGTGATTTTAACTGTATGTTGTGTGTTGTGTGCTGTATGATATATTATTTGCTGTCTTGCTATCGTTATTGCTTTTATTTATCGAGTCGGGGGTCTCTTTGGAAGCGGTCTCTCTACCTACCTAGATAGAGGAAAGACTTGTCACTACCTACCCTCCAGACCCTGCTCTTGAGTCGGATATACTAGGTTTGTTTGTTTGTTTATATACAATTCTGCTGAATTTTACTTACCCCACCCATAATCTGACCCGTCTCCTTCTTAGCTATTTTCTTCTCTTAAACGGTTTGACCCATTAGAGATGAAACATAATATTGAGTCCGCCACCTCTTCTTACGGGTCATTGTTTTCCACTTTTGACGTCTAACAGGCGGAGGCAATGGGAAAAGCAGTGCAGGATTATATGGAGCATTTGAATATGGACCGCGTGTATGATTATATGTATCATTTGATAGCTGAGTATGCTAAGCTGCTGGATTTCAAGCCAGTTCGGCCTTCGACTGCTTTAGAAGAATGTATAGATTCTCTGCTTTGTTACGCCGATGAAACCCAACGTGGATTCCTCGAAAGGTCAGCTGCATCCCCTTCATCAACACCTCCTTGCAAACTTCAGGTAACCCCACGAGCCTGATGGGTATTGAGCAACCGAAACCTGTCTACGTGGCGGGTACTACTTACTAGACATGGTTTATAATTATGTATGGCAATGAGCTTATCAAATCTTATCTCATACCCGACTCATTTTCATTAATGTGTAAAAATCGGTCTACACCAACAAACACAAAGAATTGGCCTGTGTAGGCAAGCAGTGATTATATTTAGTTTGATTCTATTTTATACTCATTAATTCATGTAGTCTACTAGTTAAATTTTTACATTAAAATATTGAACTGATAATTCTATTTGAACTTTTTAGTTTCCTACGAATTTTAACTTGGTATTTTAGAACAACCAACTCACATACTCTTTAATGTAAGTCCTACATGTGTTAAACGGAGGTATAAAAAGTGGAACTTTTTTAAAATGGGGGTTCATTCGACGGCTTTTTTCAAACGGGGTATAAAATGGTCTCAAACGATGGTCTAAACGGCCAATCTTTTTCTAAACGGGGATTTAGGCATTTTCTATAATAAAAATAAATCAAACGCCAATCAAATCAATAGAAGATGCATACTTAACAACAAAATGAACGTGAGTACTACTTACTAGCTATGGTTTATAGTTCGTTATGGGAATGGGATTATAAAATCTTGTCTCATTCCAAGGTCATTGACATTCATGTGTGCCAAAATTAGTCTAGACCAACAAAAACAAAGAATCGACATGTGTATATAGTTTGATTTTGTTTTGTAAATGTTAGTTCATGTGTTTTATCAGTTAGATTTTTACTTTAAAATTTTGAAATATAATTCTATTCAAACCTTTTAGTTTCCTAAGAACTTTAACTTGATATTTTTAAAACAACTCATACCCTCTAAGAGTAAAGAACATACACAATAGGTTATCTGTTCTCATCTCTAAAATTTAACTAGGAAACATCTTTTTCTAAGTTTATCATTTATTCTTCATAAACCTTTCACATCTCATTCTTATAGTATTTAATTTTATTTTGCTTTTTATATATTTTTTATCTTTCTTTTACTCACAGCTATTTATAAAAAAATATATTTAAATTAGATATGGGGATGAATAGAGGCCCTTTTATATGGGGAATCGTTGTAGTTTTTTTAGTATAACGGATGGAGATGGGGATGACACATCAATGCAAGAGTAAAATTACATAAATCTTTATGTTTTTTATATAATTTTAAAATGATGTTACTTACAATAGAGTTTGAAGAGTTGATGTGAATGCTTATAATGCGGTCACTTTCAGAATTGGGTTGTCGGTGGTAAAATTTAACCCCTTTATGTGAAAACAATCTGACTAAGAAACACCCACAAGTTTTCTTCCTTGTAAAGAAAAATGCATTAAAGTGACAATGAGTATATCATTTAAGTTTCTAAGCAATTTATATTTTATATGTTTTAATGAAAAAAAGCCACATACACGTATAATATAATTAGTGAATTGAGAGCTCTAAGTTGGCTTTAGTTAGTTTTTAGGTAAGTAGAAACCCGTAGTATGGAATTCTTTATTTAGTTTTTGAGTATCCACGTTGCGGCATATTACACTGTAGAAATAAATAACGTCCTTAAAATGTTTATAGAAGTTTAAAACGACGATGATGTGGTGAGTGGATAAAAGAAGCATAAGAAAATGAACGTATTCAGAACTTTATATTAAAAGACATAAAGAACATGCATATTGTTACGAGAGCGTTAATAATATTCAAAAGGTTATATTAAAAAAAGGAAATCGATAATAAAATAACGTGTAAAAGAATGAAACCGGTTAAAAAATCACATTAAATGAAAGAGACAAGTGTTGCTAAGAGACCATTGATAATATTCAATACTGTATAAACAAAAGAAATTAAAAAAAAAATAAAGAGGAGAAAAGAAGTTAGAAAACCGTAAAGAAGGGGAGGGTTGTAAGCATGGGCGGCCCTGAGGGGGGATGGAGTGGACGACCGCCCGGGGCTCAATCACATTAAGGGCCCGGAATTTTTAATTTTTTATATATTATATAATAGCAATTTTTTTTATTTTGACTGAGTAAAACTTAAGGCCTATTAATATTTTAATAAATTTAGTACATTACTATTTATCCGATCTAAACCTATTTTAAAAATGCTAAGAGAGTCTCACAATTAGCTGAAGTAAGTAAATTATATTATTTTACTACATTACTTTTGTTTATTGATATAACAATTATTGTTATATTATAGGATTTTCTACGTACATGTTATTAACTTTATATTATATTTGCTTATTTTCTCACTCGCCAAAGGCAAAATTATTCGAGGATTCTCGGGGTCGGTCTTAGTAGTAAGAAACTAAGAATCGAAACCTGATGGATTATCTCATTAAGATAGGAGTAAACGAACTCCCCAAACTTGCTTTTGGTCATGACAATGGAAAAAATTTGCAAGAAATTAAAGATAGGGAGAATAAAAGGAAAAAAATCATCTACAAACCAAGTTTTTCTGGTTTTATGTGTATTTTAGAATTGATAGTTGACAAACAGGATACCATCAATTACCTTTACTAATGATACGATACCCACGTACGAATAACATGCGATTAAAACTTCAAAAGTTGGTTTTCTTGTATCTCTCTTATATTAGTTATATTAGATATTCGATATCACATGAGAATTTTTGTTAAATTTTAGATTTTGATTTTCCTGACTCTTTCTCATATTAATTAACCAGCCTTAAAAGCACGTGTTTTTATATATCCACGGTTCAATATTTAAAACAAAGTCATCATGACTTCATACGTTCTTTATTTTATTTAAACACGTCTTCATTTTTATGTTTCTTAGGTTTCGACATTGTTATATTTAAAGCCAAATCAACGTAAGTTAATAAATTTATCTTTACATACTTAATTACATCTATTTCACGCCGTAACGTGCGAACAATAAAAAATAAAACTTGAGCTTTAACGCGCTGCAACATGCGGAGTCATAAAACTAGTTTTATATAAAACTTAAGTTTAACAATAGTTAAAAGGATAAGACGAAAAATAAAGAAAAGTGATAATGTAATGTTTAGCTAAGGGTATGATCAATTTGAAGGACAACCCTCCTACTTTCACATCAACAACCTTATCTTTCCTCTTGTTTTTCTATGTACGCCACACTCCCTCTCATTCCCTCATAAAATTTCGAGAGTTATTTCAGTTTTCTGTACATTTCCCTAACAAAGAAAATACTTGCTCAAAACTTGATTCTTATGAGATACATAATCTACAACTCAAGCTCTCTTTATATAAGCTAGCAAAACTTGTCCAACAAGGACTCCAACAATTTTATATCGTGTTTATCTTCCCCTATCAGATAGACCAAAAACTAGATATATCTATTTAAACCAACTTGACCAACTTGTCAATATTGATCCTCCCACTTTCTTGGATTGCCATCTTGGCCTCCAAGACTCGGGGATTAGACTCGAGTCAACACCCTTTGGTGCAACCCTTTGGAAGACCGCCCCCAAGTAGACCACAGACGACTTTCAAGGGCCTCACTAGTGAAGGTTGAAGTTTAAAGAATAAAAAACTCGATGCAGTATGAATTTCAATTATAAAATACATTGAATTTTAAAGTATCGTAAAAATCTTAGCTATTTTAGTACAACCTTCGAGAAACTTGATTATGGGTGGAAGGTCGGGTCTAATCGCAAGTATATTTACAGTTAGAACGGTTAAGCTTCTATTGAGATAAGTGGTTTGAGACCAACCTATGACGAATAAATGTAAACTAATTATGATATAATAGAAATTATAATTATGTTTTCTATTTTTCCTATTTTTCCTTTCTCTCCGCTTCCTTCCGATTTAAAATAATTTATTTTAGATTTTATTTTTCTTTTTTTTTCTCCTTAGGTGAACTCGAGAACATAAGATTTTTACCCTTATATTTAGAGTTAATTACAAGATTAGTTCCTGTGGTTTGCCCATATTGTAATATTGATCCTAACTTTTGAGAAATTATAGGTTTGGTCATTACTAGGTTGCCAACTCGTAACACGATTGGTCCCTGATACTAATTTCTGTTAAGTTTTTCAGAGATGCCAAAAGTCTAAAATACCCATGCATTAAAAAAATACTAAAAGGGGGTCCCACTTCTTCTTCTTCTCAACTTATTCTTTCACAATCCGACCCATTAACCACCACCGGCTACCATCATCGCCACCATCGCCGGCTGCCACCATCGCCGGCCGTCACCATCGCCACCGCCACTAGCTTCATCTCCGACGATCTATGTAGTTCTAACGTTTGAGCCATTGATTTCAACTCTTTGATCGATGATGAATGTGAATTTCAAATGATTTTGTTGAAATTGCTTCTAATATCCAACGAATTAAGCTTTTTTGAGCTTGATAATGGCGTTAAATCATCTGATTTTGACTTCACCGGTGATTCTCTCGCCGGAGATTTCTTCGGTTTCACCAAAACAATATCGGAATCTCTTCTTCGACCGGTGTTTGTAATATCAGTATTGAGTTTTCCGATCATCGTTCACATCTCTCCTGCGACATTGCTCCGATCGCTGCCGTTCTTAACCTCTGCAACTGCCGCAATTCTCTTTATCAATTTGTAGCGACAATCGGTGGTGATGGTAATCTTGATCGGTTGATCGCAGGCTGGGGGTTGATAGTCTCGAAGCTGTCGATAGTGAACGATTGTGGTGGCGATGGTTCGGCGGAGTAGGTGATGAGAGTGTTAATCGGGGCGGGCCGCTGGACCAGGCGACCGTCATGGAAGATCAATTGGGTTTTGAGGCGATCGCGTGATACCAGATGGTGATGGCGATGGCGGCGATGGTGGCAACCGGTGGTGGTGAATGGGTCGGATTGTGAAAGAAGAAGTGGAGAAGAAGAAGAAGTGGGTCCCACTTCTAGTATTTATTTTAGTGCAGGGGTATTGTAGACTTTTCACTTCCACTTAAGTGAAAAACTTAACAGAAGTTATCGTTAGTGCCAGTCGTGTTACGAGTTGGCAAACCATAAGGACCAAACCTGTAATTTCTCAAAAGTTAGGACCAATATTGATATATGGGCAAACCACATGGACCAATCGTGTAATTAACTTCTTTTATTTATTTCCTTTTAAGAGCATTCACAGTGGATTCCCCCATCTTTATCCATATAATTATACTAAAAATCATTATTTTTCTCTATTCTTTTCAATTAAACAATATTTTTTATACATTTATCATTACTTTTTTATCTCTCCTCCACTCACAGCCACTTTAAAAAATATTAACAAATTTATAGGGATTTAACAGTGATTTCCCAAATACACCGACGAATAATAACATTTTCTCTTTAACTCACTAACAACCACTCCATATAATATAGAAAACACACTAACATATTTTTAAAAACTCCACTATTAATACTCTAATAAATGATCTCCAAAATACAACTTCTTTTTCTTTCCTTTCATTTTTTTTTTCTTTGAATAAACTCGAAAACACGATTTTAAATTGCAAGTCATCGTTTAAAGATATTGATTACCGTCACCATCATATAATAATATTTAAATAAGGCGGGAAGCTAACACTTCAACCATTCCATTTGACAGATTCTGTGACAGCTTGTGTACATTATATATGTGTGTGAATACACCAACCACACTAAAATAACACAACCATCAAATCTCTCTCTCTCATAGCATAATCTACGAATCTACCAACAGTTGCGTGTGCTTCATCAGCGCGTAAAACTTCAATTCTGCGTGTTAATTGCGTAACCCTCTTCACCCTCACCATCACCATCACCATCACCATCACATCTATATATCACACACACCCCCTAATCTCCCATCGCCTTTATCCACCATCCACAACACTCGATGACAATATTACACACAGATACACTAATGCACAAGTACACCGTATGCAACTGTTTCACTAGAAACTTCAAAGTAACCCAAGCCGAACCACCGCCCGATGTCAAACAAGCTTTCACAAACTACTCCGGCGACGGATTCCACATGACGGTACATCAGCTCCGGCGGTTTCTGGCGGAGGACCACGGCGGAGTTGAAGATGGAGGTGGAGGTGAAGATGTGATGGACCGGTTGCTTCACAAGCGGCATCATCTTACGAAGTTGATTAATAGGAGATCTCTCACGTTAGAGGATTTTCATCGTTTTCTCTTTAGCACGGAGCTTAATCCCCCGATTAGATCTCAGGTATAACGTACCGTCGATTTTGTTGATGCTTGTTTTCGTTAGGTTAGTTATGAGTTCTATTTGGTTTTAGGTTTGATGTAGGAAATCATGATTAGATTTATAATTACGTGAATAAATAACTAACTGGAGATGGAAATTTGAAAGTTAGGTTATGATTGGTTGACGTGTGTGTTTAGATTTCACTTTTGAACAATTTGAATGTTGATTTTAAAGTAAATGCACACTCATGGTTACTATGGGTTTTAATTTTAGGTTCACCAAGATATGAGTGCTCCCTTGTCTCATTACTTTATATACACAGGCCACAATTCGTACTTGACTGGGAACCAATTAAGTAGCAAGTGCAGTGAAATTCCGATCATTAAAGCACTTAAGCGAGGCGTGAGAGTCATTGAACTTGATCTATGGCCAAACTCAGCAAAAGATGATGTTCGTGTTCTTCATGGAAGGTCTGCAACTTACTTCCATATCTGTAGATACAAATTTAGTAGTTACCTTGGATAAACATATTCTGCTACTGATATCTGCTTGTTTGAGGACTGTAACAAAACTGATTATATAAGGGGGCAATAAATTTACTTATTACCTTTTTCTTTAGCCTGATTTGATAGGCATTTGTTTCGATTTCGCAAGCGGTCTCTACTTTTTTCATAATAGTTAAAACAATGTCCCTTTTAGTTGGTACAACTAATACCTTCTCAAATAACTGAAATTGCGAAACAGTCAAGAAAAAATAACTGATTTTGAGTCGTGAGTACTACAATTTCAAATAACAAATCACACCCAAATACTCTCTCTTGCAGCACCTTTTATTAGAGGTAAAAAGGACGTACACTACCCGGTGCTTGACTTAGCCCCTGCTTTGTGCAGGTGTTTATCTGATTTTTGTTATCCTATGTGACATAATGAGATTCAAAACTCGCATCCAAACACTCCCTATTCCATGTTCAACTGTACTTTTTGGAGGCAGATTTGTCTAAGCTGTGTTTATTAATGCAGGACCTTCACAAGCCCAGTAAAACTCATGAAATGTTTGAAAGCAATCAAAGAGTATGCATTTGTGGCTTCTCCTTATCCAGTCATCATAACATTTGAAGACCACCTTACAGCTGATCTTCAAGACAAAGTAGCTCAGGTGCATACTCTTTTCATCTGTGAAATGTTATCATGTATCACATTTTCATGTTGTTCATGTTTCTGCTTGACTATTCTTTTAGATGGTCATTGAAACATTTGGGCCGATGCTGTTTTTCCCTGAATCAGAGAACCTAGATGAACTCCCAACACCCGAAAACTTGAAATATCGAATTCTGATTTCAACAAAACCTCCAAAAGAATACCTTGAAGCCGAAGATGTTAAACGTAGTAGCTCACAGAAGAGCCAGGTTTTTTATGCTGATGATGATGCTTGGACCGAAGACAAAAGTTTTGAGGTTTGGTGGATAATAAGACACATTCATATATTTATAGTAGTTTATTTTTTAAAAGACAAACAAACCTAACTTAACTTATGTGCTATTGTGGCAGTCTGGAAGTGATATGAGTGACCATGATGTTGAGACTGAAGATTTGTTAAACAGAGAGAAATCTTCATCTTCTGTATACAAGAAGATGATTGCAATACATGCTGGCAAACCCAAAAATGGGTTAAAGGAGGCACTAAAAGTGGAAAAGGGCAAAGTTGGGCGCTTAAGTTTGGCAGAACAAGCACTTGAAAAGGCTGCAGAAAATCATGGACAAGATGTTGTGAGGTATAGCAGAGTTATAGTTATATTTAGAGATGGAAATTTCGTCCCATTTATTCCGGTTGTGTTTATCCCAAACAGGCTAAATAAAAAAGTTAGCTAAAAGGGGAACAAGTCAAACAGGTCAAGCGGGTTGAAAGCCATTTAATGTCTATTTTACTGCATATAAGCTCCTAAATTGTTTTTATTTATCAGATTATTATTATAACACACATTAACAACTTAAAAAGATTCGAAAGTTAACAAAACTGTTTGCTGAAAAGGTCCTGTTTTGACAAGTTATCCAACCCATCCAGCTTGGGGCATCTCCTTATATTATGCAAGCAGTATGAATTATGTTCATGCCATGAGTTCTTAATATCTGTACTGATATGTATATGTGAATATTTCTGTGCCAGGTTCACACAGAAGAATATTCTTAGGATTTACCCTAAAGGAACGCGTATTACCTCCTCCAATTACAAGCCACTAATTGGATGGCTACATGGAGCTCAGATGGTTGCCTTTAATATGCAGGTCAGCATTAGTTTCTACTGTTACAAATTCTTAAACAAAAAATGTTATAGACCAATATATTATTAGTAACTAATGTCTACATTTCATGTATAATGCAGGGATATGGTAGATCACTCTGGTTAATGCATGGAATGTTCAGAGCTAATAGAAATTGTGGTTATGTGAAAAAACCAGATTTTTTGATGAGGTGTGGGTCCAAGAATGAGGTATTTAATCCAAAAGCAAAGCTTCCACCCAAGACATCATTAAAGGTTAATATCATTCAGAATAAAAATACCACTTTACTTGAAATAATTCTTCTTCTCACATTATGATGTTTTACGTGACAGGTGAAAGTTTATATGGGAGATGGATGGCATTTGGATTTTAAGAAAACTCATTTTGATAAATATTCCCCTCCAGATTTCTATACTAAGGTAATTGTCTATACTCTTTAGTCTCTGTGGTACAAAGCAACATAGTTGTAATATTATTGCACTGATGGTAGTTTAAGTTGTAATATTATTGCACTGATGGTAGTTTAAGAGTTGATCTGTCTATTAACTTTTTTCATACTGCTGGTATATTATTAAATATATGTTTAATAAAGTAACTTGGTTGTAAGAAGTGATGGATGAATAGAATAAGATCTTATATGCTTGCTTATACAAGAACCAAGACGTATGAAAGTATCTTCTAATGGACAATAAATAGACAATGAAGTATATGTCCCAATTCCCAAGTCTTACGTTAGAACTTTCAAAGAAAGTTTTAAATATTAAGTTGGATATTATTACAAAGAGAATACATAAAGTAAACAAACAAAACAAACAAACCCAGTGTATCCCACTCAAGAGCAGGGTCTGGGGAGGGTAGGTGAAGGCGAGTCTTTCCTCTATCCTGTTTGGTAGAGAGACCGCTTCCAAAGAGACCCCCGACTCAATAGCAAAACCATACTGATCGAAAGACAACATACAATAAATCACATCACACATAGCATACAGTATACAAAAGGCCATCTCGATAACAAGCCATCATAAAAAATCATACAACACATGGGTACACAATAAATCATACAACATATAGCAAAACCATACTGATCGAAAGACAACATACAATAAATCACATCACACATAGCATACAGTATACAAAAGGCCATCTCGATAACAAGCCATCATAAAAAATCATACAACACATGAGTATCACATGAGTACACAACATATAGCATACATATATCCTAGGTGCATGTAGAATCACCGTTAAAGGGCAGATATGGGCTACTTATACATCAGGCCCCGCAACCAGACTTCAAATACCCTTCCTGCCTATATGTCTACCTAGACGTCCTTAATTTTAATTCTACGCTTCCACTCAGTCCTATCCTCGATCATGTACTCAGAGAGGTGCAAGTGTATCATATCTCGCCTAATTACCTCATCCCAAGTCAATCTAGGTCTTCCTCTACTCCTCCTACCCTGTAAGATGATGTTCTCTACTGCTCTGACTGGTGCCGCCATTGGTCTCCTCTTGACATGCCCAAACCATCTTAGTCTTCCCTCTCGTATTTTATCTGCGATACAGGCCACTTGTAGCTTCTGTCGAAACACTTCGTTTCTTATCCGATCAAGTCTTGTGTGACCGCACATCCACCTCAGCATTCTCATTTCCGCTACCTCTAATTGTTTCTCGTGCGATTTCTTTATGGCCCAGCAGTCTGTTCCATATAACATAGCTGGACGTACTGCCACTCGATATAGCTTTCCCTTTAGTTTTGCTGGAAACCTCTTATCACATAGGATCCCTGATGCTGCTCTCCACTTGCACCATCCTGCTTGTACCCGGTGGGCGACATCGCTGTGTATCTCCCCGTCGTCCTGCAAGTACGAGCCCAGGTATTTGAACCTAGACGTTTGTGGGACCGCCATACCCTGAATACTGATTTGGGTGTCCTCTTCCGCCTCGCCACTAAAGTTACAATGCATGTATTCTGTCTTTGAGCGACTTATCCTTAAACCTTTACGCTCTAGTGCTGCTCTCCACTGTTCTAGGTTGTCGTTAAGCACCCTTTTAGATTCCGATATTAAGACAATATCGTCCGCGAAGAGCATGCACCACGGGACTGGCTGCTGTATAGACTTGGTCATCTCATCCAACACTACTGTGAAGAGAAAAGGGCTCAGTGCCGATCCTTGGTGGAGTCCCACTTCCGCTGTGAATGAGTGTGTGTCTCCTATCGGGGCTCGCACAGACGTTTTTGCCCCATCATACATATCCTTGATTATTTTGATATACCTCTCTGGTACCCTTCTAATTCGTAGGCTTTCCCAAATTAGTTGACGCGGTATGCTGTCATAGGCCTTTTCTAGGTCGATGAATACCATATGGAGGTCCCTTTTCTTTTCTCTGTATTTCTCCATTATCCTCCTTATGTTGTGTATTGCTTCTGTCGTAGAGCGTCCTGGCATAAATCCAAATTGGTTTGACGCTATTTGAGTTTCTCGTCTAATTCTCGTGTCAATAACTCTTTCCCATAATTTCATCGTGTGACTCAATAGCTTTATTCCCCTGTAGTTTTCGCAACTTTGTACATCTCCTTTTTTCTTATATATGGGGACTATAACACTGGTTCTCCACTGGTCCGGCATCTTCCCTGTCGTAAAGATAGTGTTGAATAAATCTGTTAGCCATTTGAGCCCCTCATCTCCCAGGCATTTCCATACTTCAATCGGTATGTTGTCTGGCCCCACCGCTTTAGCCCTTCCCATTTTCTGCATAGCTCTAGTAACTTCGTCTACTGTGATGCTTCTACAATAGCAGTTGTTTTGTTGTGTTGTTTGGGTTGTATTATCTGTGTCGGCTTGTTGATTTGGATTCTTTATGTTGTAAAGGTTATCGAAGTAAGTTTTCCATCTCTCCTTGATGTCCTTGTCGTTCACCAAAACTTTTCCATCCGCAGCCTTTATAAACTTCACAATTCTCAGGTCTTGTCTTCTGCTGTCTCTTGCCTTGGCTAACTTAAACATGTCATGCTCTCCTTCTTTCGTCTCTAGTCATTTATACATCCTCTCATACGCCGTGTTCTTTGCCTCTGACACCGATTTCTTCGCCTCTCTCTTAGCCACCTTGTATTTATCTTTTAGCTCTGGGCGTTCTTCCTCATTGTTACAGCGTAAAAGCTCTCTGAAACTTTGTTGTTTAATTCGTATCTTCTCCTGTACATTTTCGTTCCACCACCAAGATTCCTTATGGCCGCCTGTCCTCTTTGTTGTAACTCCAAGCGTTTCTTTAGCTGCTTGTATGAGCGTATTTGCCATGGCCTCCCACCTTTGGTTTGCGTCTTCCTGTGGTCCAGGATGGTTTATTGGTATGACCCTATCTCTAAAAATGGTAATGTTCTCGTCCTTGAGCTGGCTCCATTTGATCGTAGGTCTAATTCTCTTGTTTTGTTGGACAATTGGTCTCTTCACGCGTATATCCGCCACTAACATATGGTGTTGTGTCACCACTGTCTCTCCTGGGATTGTCTTACAGTCCTTCCACGAGCTACGATCTTCTCTCCTCGTCAACAGATAGTCTATCTGCGTGTGTCTCCCGCCGCTGCTAAACGTGATTAGATGCGATTCTCTTTTCTTAAAAAACGAATTTATGATTCCTAAGTCATGCGCTACCGCAAAGTCAAGAAGCTCCTTACCGCCTTCATTCCTAGTGCCATACCCGAAGCCTCCATGCACCAACTGGAAGTGGTCATTATCCTTACCGATATGCCCATTAAAATCTCCTCCTATGCATATTTTTTCGTCTCTAGGTATGTCACCCATAACGTGATCTAAACTCTCCCAGAACTTTTTTCTTTCTGTTTCTCCTAGTCCAACATGTGGAGCATACGCACTAAGTACTGCCACTACTTCATCCCCTATTACTATTCTTAACAGCATAATTCTATCATCGTATCTTCTTACCTCCACTACCTTATCTTGGAGTTCTTTAGCAACTAGAAACCCTACTCCATTCTTCGTTCCGTCAGACCCTGAATACCATAGTTTATAACTATTGCACTCTGTTGCTCTCTCACCCCGCCATCTAGTCTCCTGGAGACACGCTATCTGGACCCTACGTTTCCTTAGCACATCAATTAACTCCGGTAACTTACTAGTTAGGGTTCTTACATTCCACGATGCCACTCTTAATCTAAAATCCTTTTTCCTTGTATTCGCACCTCTCGTCACCGAACATGATCTCGGGGCAGCATAATGACACCTGCTCCCTATATTACCTGACAGAGTCCACTAGAACAAACCCTAAAAAAGGAATTATAGCAGAAGTAAAGCGCAATCAAAAGCAATCCGTCACGACCGATCAACAGTACACAATGGACCAGAACTTAATCAGGAAATAGCAACAATGATCACAACTTCACACAATGACACACTATCCTGAGTATAGATTCAAATAGGCCAATGAAACCTATGTAATGAACAGTTCTAAGATTGACCAGAAATGAAGACAACAACCCACAAATGCTCAACACACCAACTCAACCAACAATATACAACTTGCAATTAATATGAAAACACTAACAATTATACAACTAATCAGCAAGTTATAACCACTAATCAATTAGGCATAAACCACAGAACTACACGGTCAGCAGAAAATAGACAAGACTTATATCACACAAGTGATGCACCAGAAACAGATCCCACAAGTGATGCACCAGTCGACCAGTAAACCTATAAAGAGCAACAGAAATCACACAAACCAGTGAAGAGCAACAGAAAACCGCTCACACAAACCAGTAAACCAGTAAACAAATAAAGAGCAACAGAAATCACACAAACCAGAAAACCTATCAAGAAGAGTCAAGGATTAAGATCACACAAACCAGTAAAGAGCCACAGAAAACAGATCACACAAGTGATGCACCAGTAAACCAGTGAACCAGTATAGAGCAACACAGATATCACAACAGCTGCTGGTACTCCTAACCCAGCCAATATCAGCCTAGACTAGAAACTAAAAGAGAGAGAGAAGGAACAATCTCACCAGATGTGCGGTTCTTCAGATGTGCCCTAGATTTAGCAACCTTCACTTAGGGTTGCGAATCCAAGGCAGAAGAGACAACCGAAACTTCAGATGTGCGACCTTCACTTGGGGTTGCAACCTTCAGCTGTGCGGTTCTTCGCGAAGGGGATTCTCTCCCGAGAGTAGCCGATGTCAGGTTAGGCCGGCGGGGAGATGCTCTCGAGGGGGAGGCAGCCGAGAGTAGCCGATTCGCGATTCGCAACGGGGACCGAGAGCCAGCCAAAGGTCGACCGAGAGACAGCCGAAAGTCAACCTACGGGGAGATGCTCTCGGGTGTGTGGCCGATTCGCGACGGGGAGATGCTCTCGGGTGTGTAGCTGAGAGACAGCCGAAAGTCTACCGAGAAACCGCCGGAAGTAGCGTAGAGTACCTCGAAGGAGATGCTTTCGGCTGAGTACCGGTTAGGTCGGCGGAGGTCGCCGGTGAGGATGGGTCGGCGGAGGTCGCCGGTGGGTGGGGGGGGTGATGTGGTCGGAGATTTGAACGTTGGTAGAGAGAACGGAGAGAGAGAGAGTATATGTGTACTAATTAAATGCATAAAGTTCTAAAAGTGAAGTGGTCTTATTAATACTTTATGTATTTAGTTCCAATCAAATTTTTAAAAAACTGTGATTTTTAAGAGAGTATATGTATGTATGTATGTATGTATGTATGTATGTATGTATGTATGTATGTATGTATGTATATGTATATATGTAAATACGTATGTATCATGTATATGTAGATGTAGATATAGAGGGAGGTTTAATAAGAACCTTAAACAAGTAGGATCCAAATGAACCAAATCTTTTGCTTCCAGGATCATATTTTAATGAATGAATAAAATTTAAGACGATTATGTCTTTTCCGCACAATGAATTGTGATAATCCCTTCCTTATCTTTTTCTCCAAAAAAAGGCCAAAAAGTTGTTCCTTTGGTTTCTAATTATATAATGGTTCATTTGTTCTCGTTTAAACCTGCCCCTACATATTAAATCATACATACATATATGCACATACACGCTTATATATTTATATGTGCATATATATACATGCACACATACATATATCAATATATATGCATCTTAAATCATACATATATAGCATCCCTTTTCGTAATCTATTCATAACAAAGGTTCCAAAAAGATAAATGTGGTTATATTTTACAGAGTTTGATATAATTAATGCTATATATGTATGATGGGTCTTTTATAAAATTTTGATGTTTATGATATTAACAAAATCTAAAATACAAAATTTTAGTATGACACTCATGAGTTCTCGCTTAACAAAAATACCTCTTTTGAGAAAGAGTCTAAAAGTCTAAAATCCAAAAGATATAACATTTCAGTTAATGTTTCATCCCTTAAACATGCAGATTGGTATTGCTGGAGCATCTGTTGATAAAATTACTAGAAGGACCAAGATTAAGGAGGACAACTGGACACCTGTTTGGAATGAAGAGTTTACATTTCCATTAGCAGTTCCTGAATTAGCTTTACTTAGGATTGAAGTATATGATTACAACATGCCTGAAAAGGACAATTTTGCTGGCCAAATTTGTCTGCCTGTTTCAGAGTTGAGGCCAGGAATCCGTGCAGTCCCGCTTTGTAACCGCAGAGGTGATCAATACTCATCAACAAGGTTACTCATGCGGTTTGAGTTCGTCTAATATAAGTATTATTAATCTAGACTAGCCCATTATTCATTTTCAGAGTTGGGTTTGATAGGCAAGCTTTTGGTGTATATTATTATCATCATTTTTGGAGTTGTAATGTTTCAAATTTGAAGTGAAACATCTGTATATGTTATATTATTATGAAAGAGAAATCCATTCATTTTTGTGAAATGTCTTGTTCTCAATGTGATTGGAATTTTATTTAGCAAAAGGAGATAGACACGTTGTATGGTCCATACCTATATATTCCCATCTTTTACTTCTCATATTCTTCGCCGTTTCTTTTTATTTACACTTTTCAAGTGTTATATGATTTTTCTTCTATGCAGAAAATATTCTTGGGACAGACAGAGAAGCTAAAGAACAGAATCTGGAATAATGAAGTCAGAACATTTAAAGTATTGTTCCCCTTTTTGATACCACATTCTTTTTTAATCAATTGAAGCAATCTCTTCCATATATTTCATGTTCCTCGCATATATTCATGCGTCCCTATGGCCTACTTAAGCCACGGGGAAGATATATAGCAGAATCATTGTGTATTGTGTAATTCACTTATTTCTTGTGCATCCATTATGCAATCTTTTGAAGTATTTGGTTGTTTCTTGAGATATTTTAGACCAAAAAGAGATGTACTTCCAGAAGATATCAAATGGGTGATTGATAACTACTCAGAAAATGGTATGATCAACCATAAAAATCTTCATAATTTCTTGAAAAATGTGCAAGGACAATCTGATGAAGATGCTAATGCTATATTTGAGAAAGCAAAGCATCACAATCTCTTGCAACACAAAGGCCTGGATCTCTTGCAATTTCTCTTTAGTGATCTCAATCATCCTCTTAGTGTAATATTCTTTTAAAAAATCCCATTAATATATTACACTTCAGTTTCTTATTGTAAATGAGTCTAGTTTGATTTTTTTTTCTCACTCAGGGAACTTTTGATGACATGAAATCTCCACTTTCTCATTATTATATATATACCAGCCACAATACTTACTTAACTGGTAACCAGTTTACAAGTGACAGCAGTGTTAGGCCTATCATAAGGGCTCTTCAGAAAGGTGTAAGAGGTATTGAACTGGATCTCTGGCCCAATGCAACCAACACTGATGTAAATGTTTGTCATGGAAGGTATGTGTTTGATTATTTATGGGATAATTGCTTAAAAATGTAGCCAACTTTTTTAGGCCTGAAAACATCTTCAAAGCTTCAAAAGTCTTGATTCAAGGTAACCAATTTTGAAAATTCTCGATTTACGTCAATCTGACCAGTAGTCACGTGGCCGACTGGCCGCTGGCATGGCTTGTGATTATCTTAAGTATCACCTTGGATAAAACTTCTTTGCATCATTCATGGGTTTCAAGGCCTAAAATTAGCTACTTAGCCCGTTATTTCACTCAAATTGGACTGCTAATATGACTATTCTTATGTTACATAACCTTCAATGATTGTATTTCTAGTGATATTATATCTTTTTTCTATGAAGGACTCTGACTTCCTCTGTTAAATTGAAGAAATGTTTGAACGTTATCAAGGATTATGCATTCTGTTCTTCTGACTATCCAGTTATTATCACCTTCGAAGATCATCTCAACCAAAGTCTACGGTCCAAAGTGGCTCTTGTGTGTAAAAACATTCATGTTCATGTTACTTGATGATTGGTTTTAAATATCTATACCTTATTGCTAACCCTTTTCTGAAAACATAATTCTTGATGTAGATGGTCAAACAAACATTTGGGCATATGCTGGTTCTACCAAAAAAAGATTATAAACTTACTGAACTCCCTCCACCTGCTGATCTAAAAAGAAAGATTGCTATTTCAACAAAACCACCAAATGTGTCACTCGAGTCAGAGACTAATGCACCTCAAAAGGTAGAGCGAAATAATTATTTCTGTTGCTATGGTTACAAGAGTTCTATATTTATAAGCTAGAAATGCTAAGATATATAAAAGGGGATACCATTATATATACCATATGATATGATATCCTAAGGTTTGATATTAGTTACAACATGACTACTATACTCTAATAGAGACCGCATATACTAAGAGAATAACTATATTGCAAAGATGACAACATGGGTTGGTTGAACTGGTCCAAATGGGTGGTGTTGACTCGCAAACATTTATTTTGCATATTTTTTCTAAATAATTAATTTGTTAATCATCATAAAATAAACGATATTATTACAATAATAATCTAAATCTTCAAATAAAACATTTTGGTGGTTGTGTGATTAAAGACAGTTTTGGTGCTTTTCAGCTCATTTGACATTTTATCCTTTAGCTATTTGTTTGATATGACCGTTTCTGATAAAAATACAACAAAATGGGACAATTCTGAAGTAAATTTTACATAATGTGTGGTAATTTGATTTCTTATTTATTTATTGCAACAGAGTATACTGTTTGCTATGATTTCCGACTGCTTTCAAAGCAAAGATAGTTCTGATGAAAGTAAACAGCAGGAGATAGAAATGGAGGGTGAAGTCCCTGAATACAAGGATTTAATTGCTATTCATGCGGTCAAACATAAAGGAGATATGCGTGATTCGCTACATGTTGACCCAAATACAGTCAAACGTCTCAGCTTGAGTGAACAAGAGCTTGTAGAAGCTAGCAAAGAACATGGCCAACAGATTGTGAGGTACATCAGTTTCATACAAGAATGATGATGATCCTATCCTAAAAAAATATTTTGAGGATAACCAAGATCTTTCTTGAATCAAATAAACCTCTATTCAAATTATTACAAGTTTTAGAACTGGAAGTTGTCAATTAAGTGTTACATAATAAAGATTGTTTATTTCTACAACAGAATTAAAAAAGGGCGTACCCGGTGCATGAAGCTCCCGCTTTGCGCAGGGTCCGGGGAGGGGCCGGATCGCGAAAGCGATCTGATGTACGCAACCTTTCCTTGCACAATTTTGTGCAAGAGGTTGTTTCCACAGCTAGAACCCATGACCTCAAGGTCACAAAGCAGCAACCTTACCAGTTGCTCCAAGGTCCGCCCTCTTATTTCTACAACAGAATTAAACAATGTTAAATTGGCTACATGCATAAAAGATAACTACTTTTGCTCAAATTTTTATTTTGTGTGACCAACTTTTTTTTATCCCAGAAAGAACCCTCAAGCTTGCAAAACTTTACAGAAACCCTTAGAACTCCAAATTAACATGAGGCTGAATCAGCGCCGACAGGGCAAGTAGATTCCTGTTACCTCCTGTTACTTGCTGATAAGGTTGAAGATTTCTTTAAGTCCAAATTTTTGAAAGCTTGAGGTTCTTTTTGAAAAGGTATTTGGAAAAGTCAATTCTATTCATTAATTGAATGGGTATATATATACAAATACAATCTTATCAAATACTTTAAAATAGGAATCATCTAACTAACTATTCTTATCACAATATAACAAACTATAAGGCTGATAATTATCTCTAAATAACAAACAATATGATGATGGTTATCAGCTGGTTAAGACACCCCCTCAGTGTGAGCCGTAGTGGAGCGAAGGCGCAGACTGGATCTGAATCGAGTAAAGAGTTGGCGCGGAAGACCTTTAGTAAAAATGTCAGCATATTGATAATCTGAGGGTACGTGGAGTACACGTACTAATCCGAGTCGAACCTTGTCACTTACAAAGTGAATATCAAGCTCCACATGCTTGGTCCGTTGATGTTGAACTGGATTTTCGGACAAGTACACAGCTGAAATATTATCACAATAAACCAGAGTAGCCGAACGAGTAGGGACATGTAGCTCCAACAGTAAATTTCGTAACCAACGTGTTTCGGCCACTGCATTGGCAACGCCCTGATATTCTGCTTCAGCACTGGAACGCGAGACAGTGGGCTGGTGTTTAGAAGACCACGAAACTAGATTATCCCCGAGATACACACAATAGCCGGACGTGGATCTTCGTGAGTCAGGGCACCCCCCCCAATCGGCGTCAGAATAAGCCACCAAATTGTGCGATTTAGAGGGGGTAATATCGAGTCCAAAGGAAAGTGTACCCTTGAGATAACGGAGGACTCGCTTCATAAACTGGAAATGTGGATCACGGGGTGCATGCATGAAAAGGCATAATTGTTGGACAGCATAGGTGAGATCAGGGCGAGTGATAGTGAGATATTGCAGAGCACCTGCTAGGCTGCGATAAAGAGAGCTATCCGGTAAAAGAGCACCACTTGTAGCACTTAATTTGGAGGCGGTATCCACAGGAGTTGCACAAGGTTTACAATCCGTCATGTTGGCCCGGGCAAGAATATCACGTGCATATTTCTCCTGCGATAAGAACAAGCCACCATTCTTGATAATTTCAACATTAATGCCAGGAAAATGGTGGAGTGGACCGAGATCTGTCATTGCGAATTCAGAGGAGAGAGAGGTAATGATCTTGTTCAATAATGAGGTAGAGGATGCGGTGAGGATAATATCGTCCACGTAGAGCAATAAGTATGCCATGGTAGTACCCGTCTTGTAGACGAATAAAGATGAGTCACTAACAGATCTGCGAAAGCCACATGTGAGAATAAAGTTAGCAAAGCGATCATACCATGCTCTGGGTGCCTGTTTCAATCCGTATAGGGACTTCTTAAGAAGACAAACATGTTTAGGATATGTGGGATTGACGAAGCCAGGCGGTTGAAACATATATACTGTCTCGTTTAAGTCGCCGTGTAAAAAGGCGTTTTTCACATCGAGTTGATGAATTGGCCAACGTGGAGAAACAGCCAAGCTGAGAACGGTGCGGATTGTGGCCGGTTTAACAACCGGACTAAACGTTTCGTCGCAGTCAACCCCTACCTGTTGACTTTTACCATTCACAACCAAACGAGCCTTGTAGCGGTGTAAGGCACCATGTGCATCAAATTTGTGGCGAAATAGCCACATGCACCGGATAATATTTGTGTCCGGAGGCCGAGGGACAAGAACCCAAGTTTGATTATCCATTAAGGCTTTGTACTCGTCAGACATTGCTGCGTGCCAATGCGGATCGGATAGGGCTTTGAGGTGAGAGGTGGGAAGTGGGAAGATGGATAGGTTGGAAGTGGCGGAGAAGGTAAGGGGTTGTTTCGGTGGGAGGGAACCCGTTTTGGAGCGGGTGGTCATGGGGTGGCAGGGAGTAGGTTAGGGCGGAGGCGACGGTGGTGAGGTGGGAGGTTTGTGGGAGTAGGGTGGGTAGGAGGGGGGACGGGGGGAGGTGGTGGTGGGTTTTGGGCGTCGTTGATAGGTGCGGATGGGTTTGGCCGGTAGGGGGGAGGTAATTAGGGCGGAAGGGTAGGTGGGTTGTTGGAATAAGATGGGTGAGGGGTCGTCATCGAGGAAGGAGTAGTCAGGATTAGTGTTCGGGGAGGCAAAGGGGAAGGTGGTTTCATCGAACGTGACATGGCGGGACAGAAGGATTCGGCCGGAGGATAAGTCGAGGCACCTATACCCGCGGAAATCGGCAGGGTAGCCGAGGAAGACGCAAAGGATGGAGCGGGGGGAGAGTTTGTGAGGGCGAGTAGAGGAAGTGTTGGGGTAACACGTGCAACCGAAGACGCGGAGGTGGTCATAGGTCGGGTGTTTGCGGTATAAACGGAGGTTGGGGTGTGTATTGGAATCCCTTGATTATTATTCTCAATAACCAAACATATATAATTACAAATGATTCACTTTACCCCCTTAATCTATACATAAATGATAATACTAATCTAATACTAGTCTAATATTCCCCGTCAGTCTAAGGAGGAGGTTGACGGATGCTTAGACTGGAGCGAAAGTCATTGAATAGCACACGAGGGAGTCCTTTGGTGAAGATATCCGAGAAATTGTGTCTTGATGGAACATGGAGAACACGAACTTGACCTTTTTGAACCTTTTCTCGGACAAAGTGTATATCAATTTCAATATGTTTGGTTCTTTGGTGTTGAACCGGGTTCCCTGTCAAATATATTGCACTAACATTGTCGCAATAAACTAAAGAAGCACGTAACGGAGGAAATCCCAAGTCCAGTAACAGGTTACGTAACCAACATAATTCCACAACCGTGTTTGCCACCCCCCTATATTCTGCTTCGGCACTGGAACGAGACACCGTGGTTTGGCGTTTAGATGACCATGAGATGAGGTTATCTCCCAAATAGATGCAATATCCGGAAGTGGACCGACGCGTATCGGGGCAACCTGCCCAATCCGCGTCGGTGTAGGATACTAATGTGGAGATAGGTGAGCGATGCATATATATACCCATGGTGATGGTTCCTTTTATATATCTCAAAATACGCTTGAGTGCATGCATGTGACCGGTGCGAGGAGCATGCATATGCATGCATATCTGCTGAACCGCATATGAGATGTCTGGCCTGGTGAAAGTCAAATATTGTAACGCACCTGCCAGACGTCGGTATGAGGTTGGATCATCCAATAAGTTCCCGGAATCGGCACTCAGCTTTCCGGCCGTGTCCACGGGGGTCTGAACTGGGTTGCAAGAGCCCATTTTGGCTCTATCAATGATGTCCCGAGCATAAGACTGTTGAGATAAGAAGAGACCATCGGGTGTGCGAGTCACTGAAATACTAAGAAAGTCACTTAACGGACCAAGATCTTTCATTGCAAACTCTTTTGATAACTTGGTCATAAGAAACTGTTTTAGTGTAGCAGACGAAGTGACAAGAAGTATATCATCAACATATAACAAGATGTAGGCAGTCTCGGTTCCATTCCGGTAGATGAACAAAGAGTGGTCACATGAACTGTGATGAAAACCTAATGTAGTCACATAGTCCGTGAACCGCTGGTACCAGGCCCGAGGGGCTTGTTTTAACCCGTACAAGGACTTTTTCAATCGGCAGACATGATTTGGGTAGTGAGGATCTCTAAACCCTGGGGGTTGATGCATAAACACTGTTTCATTTAGATGCCCGTGGAGAAAGGCATTTTTGACGTCCAGCTGATTAATTTCCCAGTTATTATGTAAAGCAATGCTGAGAACAGATCGAATGGTGGCCGGTTTTACCACGGGACTGAATGTTTCATCACAATCTACCCCTACCTGTTGTGTTCTGCCATCACAAACCAATCGTGCTTTGTAGCGCTCAAATGAACCATCGGATTTTGTTTTATGTTTGAATAACCACATGCACCTAATGATGTGCATGTTAGGTGTCCTAGGGATAAGCTCCCAAGTCTTATTATCTATAAGAGCAGTAAACTCATCTGTCATGGCACGGTTCCAATACGGGTTGGCTAAGGCCTCGGCTGGGTTTTTGGGTAGAGGTGCAAGGGAAGTGGTGGTAGCATTTAAATTCATTGGTTGTTTTGGTTTGGAGTGGCCAGTCATGCTACGAGTTTGGATGGTCCTACGGGGTGGTGGTGGTGGCGGGTTAGGGGCAGGAGGTGAAACGGTAGGTGATGATGGTGGGTCGGTGTTAATTAGTTGTTGTTGGGAGGGTGTTTGGTGATCGTTGTGGGCTGTTTTGTGGCGACGGGTGTATTTTTGAGAAAAGGAGGAGGGTGGCCGTGATTGTGGTGATGGTGGTGGTGAGTTGGGTGGTGTAGTGATGGGTATATGGGGAGCAACTGTTGAAGACGAAGTTTGGTTTTCTTGAAAAGCATTTTGCCAAACAGAGGGATGAAGATCACTTGAGGTGTTAGACGAGACAAAATCATACGAGAAAGAGGAAGGAATTGGATTGGCAAATGGAAAAATGGTTTCATCAAAAAGAACATGTCGTGACGTAATGATTTTCTTTGTAGATAATTCATAGCATTTATAGCCACGATGATTCGAGGGATAGCCTAAGAAGACACATGGTGAAGAACGTGATTGAAGTTTGTGAATTGAGGTAGATGGGATGAGAGGATAACACAAACAACCAAAGACGCGAAGGTGAGAGTAAATTGGTTGTTTTATGTATAAGAGAGATGTGGGAGAGTGATGGTTTTTAGTTTTAGATGGAAGAATGTTGTGGATGTAGGTTGCCATTTGTAAGGCATGATGCCAGAAATGAGGAGGGAGAGAGGCATGTGTTAAGAGAGTGCGAACGATATTATTGATGGTTCGAATTTTTCGTTCAGCTTTTCCATTTTGTGAAGAAGTATGTGGGCAAGAGAATCGAAATTGCATGCCCGTTTGATTACAAAATTGATGAAATGATTTGTTATTATATTCAGTACCATTATCACATTGGAAACATTTAATTGATCTTTCAAATTGAGTATGGATCATTTTGTGAAAATTGGTAAATATGGTGAATACACTAGATTTATGTGCAAGTGGAAATGTCCAAAGAAAGTTAGTGTAATCATCAAGCAACAAAATATAATAACGGTGACCTCCCGAGCTCAAAACTGGAGAGGTCCATAAATCACTATGAATAATGTCAAACGGATAAGAAGTAAAAGACATCGAGTCATAAAACGGCAATCTAACATGTTTGGCAAAGACACACGACTGACATAGATGTTTATCAGACAATTTATTAGCTGAAATTAAATGATGTTTATTCAAAGCATGTAAAGAAGAAGATCCCGGGTGCCCCAGACGACGATGCCAAAGATCTTGAGATAAAGCAGCAAAGGTAGAAGGTGAAGTAACTTGAGTGGAAGAACTAGTGAGGGGATAGAGATCTCCGGTGCTGTCACATCGGAGGATAGGAATCCGAGTCTGGTAATCCTTCACAAGAAAACCAAAGGGGTCAAATTCAACAGTTGCATTATTATCAATGGTAAAACGTCGGACAGATATTAAATTTTTAAGGAGTTGAGGTGCTATCAAAATATTTTTGAGGTCAAGTGGGGGGTACGGTGGTGGTAAGGTGGAGTGGCCGATGGCCATGGTAGGTATTTGGATACCGTTGCCAACGACGATGCTGTTTAAACTGTTATTATAGACATAAGATGAGAGATTACCTGTAGTGTTCGACATGTGGTTTGTTGCTCCCGTGTCCATAATCCAACTTTGCTCCGGGTTGAGAGACATAGTGTGCATTGCTTGTTCTATGTTGGTAGGAGTATATGAAGACTCTGAAGATGCATATGCCTGAGAAGGAGCTGGCCCAAGGATACCCGGTGCTGGATGTGGGGGACGGGTCGGTGCTGAACTGTTGAATGGAGTGGTAGGGTACGGACAGGGTGGTGTTGGCCAGCCTTGTTGCGGGTATGACCATGATGGTTGTTGCTGTCCCCACGGGTTTTGATGATTCCAGTTTGAAGAGTAATGGTATCCACGACCACGGGAGCGCCCCCTGCCACGTTCCCGACCACCCCTGCCCCTGCCTCTAGTGTAGTCCCAGCCGCCACGGCCACGACCTGGTGACTGGTAAGTGTATGGTTGCTGGTTCGGGTGAGGTGAGGGTGGTGGGTGTTGAGTAGTTTGCTGATTTGGAATGTGGGAAGGGTTTGTATTGGGTAATTTAGAGGTGTTGGAAGATGTGGTGATGTTGAGAGCAGTGGCAGTGGGGGTGATGGAGTGGGCTCGTCGGGTTTCTTCAAGAATGAGACGGGAACGGGCCACATGAAAGTTTGGTAATGGGTGGGTTTGTTGAAGCATGGCAGCGATGTTGTCATATTCTTGGTTGAGACCGGCGATGAGTTGGAGGACAAGACCTTGATCTGTAACAGGGGCATCAACGTTAGCAAGTTGATCGGCTAGGGTTTTAAGTTCTTGGCAATAGGCTGATGCGTTGGGGAAGGCATCAATTTTAGTGTTGGTAAATTTTTGCTGTAGGTAGAGGGCTCGGGTAGGTTTACTGTCAACAAAAATTTGTTCAAGGGCTGTCCATGCAGAATGGGCAGTAGGTTTCTTGGACATAATGGTTTGCATGAGATCATGGGTTATGGTGCCATAGATCCATTGAAGGACAATGGCATCAAGGCGTTTCCAGAGTGGATCGGGGGTGGAAGAAGATGCCTTGGGTGGTTGGAGATGATCTTCTACGTTGAAAGCAGTGCAATGAATCTGCATGAGTTCAACCCACGTGAGATAGTGGCCGGTGTCAAGACCAAGAGTATAGTTGACATGGTTACGGATGTTAGTAACCATTGTAGCAGGGTGATTTGTAGCAGGGGGGACGGATGTTTCTGTGTCGCCGGCCATGGTGGAGAATGCTGGAAGGTGGCGGAGATGATGAGAGGGGGAAGAAGAAGCAGGCGGAGAAGAAACCCAAGGCGGAGAAGATGACGGCAATTAGGGTTAGGTTATCAGAGAGGGCTCTGATACCATATTGGAATCCCTTGATTATTATTCTCATTAACCAAACATATATAATTACAAATGATTCACTTTACCCCCTTAATCTATACATAAATGATAATACTAATCTAATACTAGTCTAATAGTGTGGAAGTGTAATAGTTTAGTGGGAAGGATGTTATGGAGGTAGCAGGCGGTATGGAGTGCCTCGACCCATAAGGTAGGTGGGAGAGAGGCATGATGGATGAGGGTAAGCATAACATCATTAAGGCGGCGGATCATCCTTTCGGAAGTTCCGTTTTGTTGGGACGTCTGAGGGCAGGAAAACCGAAATTGAAGGCCGGTGGAGGAGGCAAATTGTTTAAAGTTGGACTTGTCAAATTCACCCCTAAGTCATATTGGAATGACTTAATGGAAATATGAAATTGGGTTTTAATATACGCATGAAAGTTTGAGAACTTAGTAAATGTTTCCGATTTAAATTTGAGGGGGAAAACCCATGTATAACGTGAAAAGTCATCAACAAGAACTAAGTAATATTTATACCCGTTTTTGCTTTGAATAGGGGACGTCCAAAGATCACAATGAACAATGTCAAAAGGCAATAAAGTCAATGAAGTAGAATTGTTAAAAGGTAAACGTTTGTGCTTAGAAATCTGACAAGAATTGCAAACTAAATGTCTATCACGCTTATTACATGAGATAACTTTATTGGAAACAAGAAAATCAAAAACGGGGAGGCCTGGGTGGCCCAAACGATCATGCCAATGGTCTTGAAAAGCGGAATGCAAGATGGTGGAGGTGGAGACCGGATATGAGAGCGGGTACAGTTGGCTTGAACTATTGTGGCGGGAGAGAATCATCCCACTCTTGTAATCCTTCACAGAAAAACCAAGTGGGTCAAATTCAACCGAAACATTATTATCAATAGAAAATTTACGAACGGAGATAAGGTTTTTAATAATGTTTGGGGTATAGAGGATATTGTTGAGGTGTAGGTCGCGGTTTTTGGTAGGTAAGGTGGAGTGTCCGGATCCGAGAATTGGCACGCGAGCTCCGTTACCTACAAGAATCGAGCCAAACGGGATAGTCAAACTAGGGTTAGTGATCTTACCTTGGTCTCCGGTGACGTGATCAGTAGCGCCCGAATCCATGAACCAGTAATTGGTGGAGGGTTCTAAGTTCATGGTTTGAAGTGCCTCGCCAAGTTGAGTGGGCTCAAGCGGGTCACAAGCTGTGAGGTGGGCCTGCGTTGAGGAGTGGTTGGGAGGCTGCTTCCGAGGGGGCCCAGTGGGGGCTGAAGTGGGCCAGGAGGTGGGCTGTCCGGGCCAGCCTGGTACCCACCCAGGTTGGGTCGGGTAGGGATAGGGTGGAGGAGCCCAAGAGGTAGGCAAGTAAGGAGATGGGCTGGGGTAAACGGGCCAGTGGGCCTGTTGATGGGAGCTGCGGTTGGGATGAGACCCAGATGCAGAAGATGGGCCGCGCGGACCAGGTGGGCCGCGAGAGGAGCTGTTGGTCCCGGAAGTGGGCTTGCGGCTGGGCTGTCTTGGAGACCCGCGACCAGCAGGCCTGCGGGAGCTATTTGAGGCGGTGGCGGTGGTGGCCAGGGCAGAAGGAGCGGACAAAGATTCCCGAGCCGACTGCTGATGGTGTTCGAGTTGCAGCATGCTACAAGCCGCCTCCTAAGAGGGGAGGGTTTGGTTGATATAGGAGGCAACCGTGTCATATTCGGGAGGCAAGCCCCAAACAAGTTGCAGGACAAGACGTTGTTCGTTAACAGGGCTGTCGACATCATTGAGTTGGTCCGAGAGGTCCTTCAGTTTCTGGCAGTAGGCATCAAGAGAAGGCATGGATTTGAGAGCAAGGTTTGTAAATTCGTGCTCGAGTGCCGCAGCCCGGGCACCTTTGTTGTTGAGGAAGATAGTCTTGATGCGGTTCCAAGCTTGATGAGCCGTGGAGTCAGACTGTAGGACCCGAACCAAAAGCTCATCGGAGAGGGTGCCATAGATCCACTGAAGAACAATGGCATCTATTTCAGCCCATTCCGGATAGGCAGGATCGGTGGCGGCTGGTGGTGGGCTGCCGTCGATGTGAGCGGTGACCTTGTATCCTTTGGCATGAAGCTGGAACAGTTTGACCCACGAGGAATAAGATACTTTCACACCATCTAGGACTCTGACTTTGTTTTGAATGTTGGTCACAGTGTAGACGGGGTGAATGGCCTTGTGGGTGGAGGATTGGGAGGATTCGGTGGTCTTGGGTGGGTTGGTGTCGACTTTGTCAGCCATGTTGTTGCTGGAACAGAGTCGGGGGATGGTGCACTATGTCAAGCCGTGGCTTGATGGCAGGGAGGAAGGTTGCGGGTATAGAGCCGTGGCTCTGATACCATGAAAAGGTATTTGGAAAAGTCAATTCTATTCATTAATTGAATGGGTATATATATACAAATACAATCTTATCAAATACTAGAAAATAGGAATCATCTAACTAACTATTCTTATCACAATATAACAAACTATAAGGCTGATAATTATCTCTAAATAACAAACAATATGATGATGGTTATCAGCTGGTTAAGACTTTTTTCTTGGGTAAAAATGTTGGTCCCAAGTTGGTTATTTTTTTTATGGAATCCGCCTTTATCTTACTATTAATGATTAGCCTTGATATTGTTTCATTATTGTCAATGGTTGTGGCTCTAGATTTACGCAGCGTAATATAATGAGGGTGTACCCCAAGGGACACGTCTTGATTCATCTAATTACAATCCTTATGATGGATGGAAACATGGAGCACAAATGGTTGCATTCAACATGCAGGTAGGTGTTTGTGTATGTTTTTTTCGCCTTACATAAGACTCCGAAAGAAACCGGAATAGTTTTCCACTATTTACAAACACAATCTCACGCTTGCAGGGATACGAAGAGAACTTGTGGCTGATGCAAGGTATGTTTAGAGCCAACAACGGCTGTGGCTACGTGAAGAAACCAAAATTTTTATGCGAGAGTGACCCTACATTTCAACCCAAAGAAGTCAAGAAATTTTGAAGGTTTATTGAATACATAAATAAAAATATAAACTCAAGTTAACCTTCAAGGGGGTACAGTGCTAAGCGCTTAAGTTCACTAGTTTTCTGTCTTTAACCCCCTTGAAGACCAAACATCTAGCTAAAACTGTATTTTACCTGATCTCATTGGTTAGCAGTGTAATGGTGGGCACCTATGTTGTTATATTGATTGTCTCTTTCTTTGTGTTCGTGAACAGGTTAAAATTTACATGGGAGAAGGCTGGCATTTGGAGTTTCATCATGCTCACTTTGATTACTGTTCCCCACCAGACTTCTATGCAAAAGTGAGCAGAATGATTTATTGATATATAATGCTAAACTACAATTGATAATGATATACATATATGATAATCTAAAATCATAGGTGGGAGTTGTTGGATATGAAGATGATAACACAAAAATGTATGAAACAAAGGCCCTTGAGGATGATTGGTGGCCAATTTGGGATGAGGTGTTTGACTTTCCTATCAGAGTCCCAGAACTGGCTTTGTTAAGGATTGAGATTAAGGATAATGACACTACTAAGAAACACGAGTTCGGAGGCCAAACATGCCTGCCTGTTTCCAAGTTGAGATCTGGCATACGTTGTGTACCTTTGTACAACAAAAAGGGCGATAAGTACAAGTTCATAAAGCTTCTCGTGCGTTTTGAGTTCCGTTAGTTAGATTATCTGCGGGCATTGGATTCAAATTATATTTGAACTGTTGTAGTTTGTAGCGTATTTAAGCTTATACCTACATGAAAGACTGTTACAAGTTTACTCACTTTTAGATGTGGTTCACATTCTTCTAAGAACAAAAAGAAAAGTTTACAAATAAAATTTCATGTGATGGTGAATGATTCAAGAATCAATTGACCAAGAATGTGCAATTCAGGTGCTTCTCACTTGCGTCTATACATCTCGTGTATTTATTCTGGTTGTGCTAAATGTAACCCACTTATGTTTCTATAATAAATGTTGTATATGGACTATAATACACAAGTTAAAACCGTTGCATACAGGCATATACAAGCCCTTATACTGGCGTATACATGTTCTTTTCTAAAACTCAAAATCAATCAAATCAATAGTTATGTTACATATAGCAGTAGAGGTGGTGCATTAATTAGCAAGCCTGAAGCCCCTTATGTATTTACTTGTTTCATACAATTCATAAACTTTATTTAGATATACTAGTCATTGTTTAATGAACACAATGTAGACTCAAGTTCATGATAATACTGTAGGATTCTATATGCCCAAGACACGTAGAATATTGATGCGGTTAGTACGTTATGATCCAAGTCGGGTTATACCCAATAACAAGCTTAGCAAACACAAATTAATATTTAATTGGTGATATGATCATGCAATTAAATATTTACATCAATTTAGAAAATGAGTTTTTTAAATAAGTTGCATATGAGAGGGAATAACTTATTAGAATATTTTGTTCAATAATATTATTTAAAGTGTTATTTAAGTAAGTTAGATAACACCAAATAATAATGAGAGTGTATAACTTATACAATTAAAAGGTTAATTGTATAACTAATTACAAGACTAGTTTAAAATGTGTGTGTGTTTGGTTTAAAGTGGGAAACCTCTTTTGAAATAAAATTTCGCCCCCCCCCCCTTTAATTTTATTGGTTCTTTTGCTTTCTAGAAAACACACATCATAACTAGTCTTGGAGACTTCACTTCTCTCATCTCTCAATACATGCAAAACACAAAAGAAACTCATCTCTCTCTCTAAAAAGCTCACGGCACAGCAGCAGCATTTTGGAGGTTTTTGAGTGCTTTTTGGTGTTCTTCTTCCTAGCAAGAATGTGTTTTGCTATCAAGCTTGGGGTATACAAGCTTGAGAGGACCTCTTTTGGTGCTTTGGTCGTTTTTCATCATCCATTTCACCCTCTTTTGCTGTTGAAAGGTAGATTATGACAACTTCTTTATAGCTATCCATAATGTGTTTGTATTTTCATAGCTAGCATCATTCACATATAAAAGATCCTCTTGTTCTTGGGGTTGTTTAAAACTTATAACATCAAAATAAACCTGAAATTTCAGTTTATAAACAATGTTATAATGGTCAACTTCCGCTACGTTTTACAAAGTTTAAATGGTTAAACTATGTTTCAAGTTCTAACAAACCCAACAATGGCATCTAGAGCCGGTTATGTGGATAGCTAGCTTGTATTATCCTTTAAAAATTCGTTTTATGGACTTTAAAACCCCTTTAGGGGCTGCTATGTTCATATATTATGAAACCCCAAACTTTCAAAGTTATATCACACATGCTTGTGATTAAACTTTGAAAGACATGCATGTTGTATTGGTTGATTGTTTGGACAAAAATAAGACCCGAAATTTTAGTTTATTTTGGCTGAAATTTCATGTTTTTAATGGGGTTTCATTATAGTTTTGGATGATATGATCATTGGTTATTATAGTGCATAACCTAGCTTTTGGCCTTGTGTTGAATGGATGTTTGTTTTGGTTGTTTTCATTTGGGTTGTAATATTATTCTTTTGTATTAGTTTTGGGATGTAACTTATTTATTCATTCATTTGTAATGTAATAGATAGATTAAGTGTATTTTCTTTATTAGAAACTTTGTATTAGGATATAAATTTTGTACATGAAGATGCACAAGATGGAAGCACAAGAGTAAGACACAAAGAGAAGGACTTGAAGCATATGGATGCAAGTTCAAGTGGGAGTCTATGAAGATCTCATCTTTGTGTTGTATTCAACCCTTAGGAAAGACCAAATGACAACACTTGTGATGGTAAACAAGTGTTGTCAACATAGTGGCTATGGTTATGCACATGTGGTTGTTTAGTATATGCTTGTTTGTTTATCATTTTGGTTGATTGTTTGATATGTGGATATGCTTAACAATCTTAATAAATGATCATAACAAGCTGAATTTTCATGGTCCTTAATCATTATAAGATAATAAAAGGTTATTAATATTGTTTAATGATTTTAAAGATTAAAAGGTCTTAATCAATGTACCATAGGGTATCTTATATTTGAAAGCATGCAAATATGGATACATAGAGTTTTCTTAACTAGAATTATGAAATCTTTAAATATTTTAAAATAAGATCAACACCATCCTTTTACACAACACTTGAGTCACTCGGGAACTCTTAATGGGATAAAGGCCACCTAACCATTTTGAGGGAACTTATGACTTGAGGTGAGAATGCCATATTCGTGGGATAAAGGTCACCTAACCGCTTAGTTTGGCAAACTCACACGTGTGTGTAAGTAGGATGTCTTGATTTGCAAACCATATTAAATGGATCACCTACGATGTGGTTTCCAAATGGTGTTGATGGGATTAACATGCCGACTTTACATATGATGTTTAAAGTCGATCACATACCTCTAGAAGTTGCAAATGGTTGCAACCGTCAATCGTTGACCACCTTATTAATTTAAATCGTGGGATAAAGGTCACCTAACCACAATCTAAATGTAATGTTGGGTTCTAGATTTTAATATTAAATGACCTTAAAAGGCATTAATTAATTATTAAAATAGCAATATCAAAAATACTAAAATAGATCTTTGTTAAATTTTGTAGATGGCCACCAATAATGATAATCATGATAACTCATCCACGTCCGCCCAATCTTTACGAGCGATTCTCCAAAAGGAACGTCTAAATCATAACAATTTCATTGATTAGTATCAAAACTTGAGAATCGTTCTCAAGCAAGAGAGACGATCATATGTTTTAGACGACCCTTTCCCCGATCAATCTGCTGAGGATGATGAGGAGGCCTATAACGATTGGCTGAAGTACACTGAGGACTCCGTCCAAGTGTCTTGCCTCATGCTGGCAAGCATGACTCCGGATCTCTAAAAGGAGTATGAATATCATGGAGCTTATGACATGATAACCCAGCTGAAGGAAACGTTCCAACAGCAAGCGAGGGTTGAGCGCTTCGAAACGGTTCGAGCACTCCATGCATGTCGTATGGACGACAACCAATCGGTTTCATCTTATGTACTTAAGATGAAAAGCCACATTGACCGCCTCGAAAGGCTTAATTGTCCTGTCTCGAAGGAATTGGCCACAGATTTGATCCTCAATGGCCTTACCAAGAAGTTTGAGACATTCGTGTTGAACTACAACATGAATGCTTGGGACAAAAGCATTGGTGAGCTTCACTCAATGCTCAAAACGGCCGAGGTGGCCATGGGTAAAAGGGTTTTACCCGTTCTCACCATCAATGAAGGTGGGAACAAGGAAAGGCCTCATTCCGCACCCAAGGCAAAAGTTGCCAAGGGTAAGGGACCCGTATGGAAAGGAGAAAGGGGTGGCAAGGGTGCCACCCAAACCACAAGAGAAAAAGCAAAAGGTTGCTACTAATGACCCATGCTTCAAGTGTGGGGAGATTGGACATTGGGCAAGAAATTGTCCTGTCCATCTCCAAAAGTTGAAAGCAAAGAGGGATGCCGGGCAAACCTCAGGTACAATATACATGATCCATATTGATTTAAACATAATATCCTCTAACATATGGGTATTAGATACCGGATGTGGAACTCACATTTGCAATTTGTTACAGGGGTTCAAAAGAAGTAGCAACTTCAACAGAGGGTATGTTAGGCTCTACATGGGCAATGGGGCTAAGGTTCAAGTTGAAGCCCGTGGTGACTACATCTTAAAACTTCCAAATGGTTTGGAAGTAATTTTGAACAATGTTTTGTATGCTCCTAGTTTGACTAGGAACATTATTTCTGTAGCCCTATTAAAACAATTTGGATATGTATTATCATTTATTGGAAATGAAATCCATGTTACTATGAATGACATGTTTTATTTTAAAGCTAATCCCATCAATGGTATCTATGAATTGGTTTATGAAAATACACTGAATGATAGCTTGTTGTACCAAACTAGTACCAAGAAGCTCAAATCGGATTTGAGTGACACTTATCTTTGGCATTGCCGTCTTGGTCATATAAACAAGAAAAGAATACAAACACTACAAAAGAATGGTCTTTTAAAAACAAGTGAATGTGATTCATTTGATGTATGTGAGTCTTGTTTACAAGGTAAAATGACCAAGGCACTTTTTAGTGGCAAAGCCGAAAGGGCAAAGGATTTATTAGGTATCATACATCCGGATGTATGTGGTCCTTTTAAACCTATGACAAGGTACAATGAAAGATACTTCATTACCTTTACTGACGACTATAGTCGATATGGGTATGTGTACTTGTTAAGACACAAACATGAAGCTTTTGAAATATTCAAAATCTTTCAAAATGAAGTACAAAATCAACTTAAAAGGTCAATTAAAATTCTCCGCACCGGTAGAGGAGGTGAATACCTGAATGATGCTTTTAGGGACCATCTTAGAAGTTTTGGGATTGTCTCACAACTATCTCCTCCGGGAACACCACAGCACAATGGTGTATCCGAAAGAAGAAATCGAACCTTATTGGATATGGTTCGATCTATGATGGCTAGAAGCTCATTACCTCTGTCATTTTGGGGTTTTGCTCTGCTCTCTGCGGCCCGTATTTTGAATATGGCCCCAACCAAGAAAGTGGAAAGTGTCACACCCCAACCTTGACGGTGGAATCGTCGAGGTGTGAGAGTTATGATCGTTCATAGCCACATAACACTATTTCCTGAAACATGTTAAAAATAAAAGGGTCAACATAAAAATGTTGGTGAGCATTCTATAGTTTTCAATACATAGATATATAAAAGATGGCAATTCATGTTGTAAATTAGAGAACAAAGTAACTAGGGATGTAAGACAGAATGCACAATCAAACCTTGATAAAGTTTTATAAGTTTCAAACGTTCATAAGCATATACGATTAGCTAAGTGTACTTGGATCAACGAAGCAGTCTTGTCAGGCCCATAGATCTATGACGTCGCCAGGCTAGCAATAGTTAATGATTGTACAATGTATTCGACATTACATGGTAGCTACAAAATTAAACTAACCACAACACACAAGTAAATTGTCATAAGTTTACAAGAATCAAACGTGTTTACAAGTGTGGCGTTTATAGCGTAACATGTTTCACCCAAAAGTGTGATAATAATAAAATAGATATAAAAATACTCACCTGACGTACAGGTGAATAAGGTGATAATAAGGATTAAATGACGTTTCAACGAATTCCTCACAAGGTACCTAAGAATATATATATATTTACAGGTTTAAGTTTAATATTAAGTTTGACGAATTAACGAGTACTAGGGTTTCGATAGAAGTTTGGGTTTTCGTAAATATGATTAGTTATCAAATCATATATATTTTTATACAATAAAAGAAAACTTAATTAATCCATTTTATAATAATTTATAAGAAATTAAATTCTTATAAAATAATTAAATTTATAAAATGTAAATAAAATTTCATATTTGACATAATTAAAGATAACGTAATGACTAATAATAATTTAGTGATTTCAGCTTTTTAAAGTTTATTTTTATAAAAATAATTATTTATATTATTTATAAATAATATTTTTATAAAGATTATTAAGATTTTTAAATAAAATAAATTTTCAGAAAATAATTATGTAAGATTTAAAATAAGGAGAGTTTATAGAATTTATTTTTATAATTTTTAAGAATTTTTATGTAATTTTTAGAGGCTTAAAAAGCTAATTAAAAAAAATAAGGGGGGTGCCCGGGGTCGAACTCGGGACCTCCTGGACTTGCATGCATGTAACTAACCGGTGAACCAAGGCCTCAGCCGCGATAATCATCGGTTCCATTTATTTTTAAACATGGTTTCCCAGTTTCCCCAAATTCATAAGAACCCTAGATCGATTGATCCCAAATTGAAGATCAATTCGACAATGTTAATGCAGATAATCATGGGGCTTTTGATCCCCATGTAAAAACGAGTAGATTGATGCTTTTAATTACCTGATTGGATACTTAATTCGATAAGAACAGATGAAGAACAGGTCGCGGGTTAGCTTGAATCCAAAGGATGATCAAACTTCGATGAAAATCAAATTAATTGAACAGATAGCTTCCAATGATGTTGATAATCGAAGGCCCTCTGTTAATTTGGGTTAATAGTGTTTGGAACAGGGATCTCGACTAAGTTACAGGTCGCGATGAAGATGATGATCGATTTCTGTGTTTGTGGGTGTTTTATTTGCAATTGCTAACTGAGTTCGATTGGGTTTAAATAGGTGTTCTATTTGGTTGAATTATTTTGATTAAAGTAGTGTTTTAGTGGATGAATTAGCCGTTTGAACGGTCGGATAATAAAGTGAATTTTATAGCCGTTAATCGACCGTTTGATCGCGTGTTAATGTTGGATTCCTGTTCGATTTGGATCCAAGAAAAGTTTCGGATCGGTTGTGGGGTTCGAAACCGGGTATTTTTGTTGATTTAGTCGTCGCCGGAGTCGCCGGAGTGTCGCCGGAATCGGCACCGGAAAAACGAAAGTGGGCGGGGGTTGAATTTGAAAATTTCAAAGTTTCATAATGGCCCCTGCGGTTTCTGTTTTGTTATTTTATGTTTTAAACTTCTTTTTAAGTTTCAAAATTAACAAAAATGACCCCTGGACTTTATTATTATTATTATTATTATCATTTATTATTATTATCATTTATTATTATTATCATTATTATTATTAATATTATTGTTATTATTATTATTATTTAAATTATTATTATAAAATATTAACGCCGTGAAATACGAGATGTTACAGTCTCCCTTACTTTAGGAAATTTCGTCCCGAAATTTGTCCACGAGGAGGCTGAGATGGAATGATGAGGACGCTTGGATTTCATTTGGTCCTCACGTTCCTAGGTGAATCAGAAGGTGAGAATGAAATTACAGATAGATCATAGTGATTCTCTTTTTCTTTCTTGATGCAGTTTGTGTTTTCATTTTCTGAGGTACACTTTGAAGAATTTTCAGGTTTTGATAAGGTATCAAAAGAAGAATATTCTTCATCGTTTAAGCTGACCGCTTTAGTGTTTACTTTATGTGCAATGGTAGAGCCATTAGAGGTAAAGAGAGTCTAAAGTGTGTGGCTTCTAGTTAACATTATAAGCTTTCACGTTGATTAAGAATGAACGTTAATACAAGATGTTACCGTCTCCCCTACTTTAAAAAATTTCATTTAGAAATTAAAAATAAACTAAACGAACAAATACGGGTATCTCTCCTTCATAGGATCCTCCCGCTCCCACGTGAACTCAGCTCCACACTTGTTCTCCCAATGAACCTTGACAATTGGAGTAGTTGTGGTCCTAGTCTTCTTCATGATGCGATCCATAATTTCGACAGGTTTCTCAATGAAGTGCAATGACTCGTCGATCTGAATGTCTTCCAGTGGAACATGCAGACTCTCGTCGGCCAAACACTTTCTCAAATTTGAGACATGGAACACAGGATGAACTCCACTAAGGTTGGAAGGTAGTTCCAGTTTATAAGCCACTTTCCCAACCCTTTTCAGGATTTTGAAAGTACCTACAAATCTTGGAGCTAGTTTGCCCTTCTTTCCAAAGCGAGTAACAGCTTTCCATGGTGAAACCTTAAGAAGAACCATATCACCAACTTGAAACTCCAACGGCTTACGATGCTTATCGGCATAACTCTTTTGTCGACTTCTTGCCACTTCAAGGTTCTTGCAGATTGTAGCGACTTTATCGGTCGTTTCTTGTATAAGTTCAGGACCAGTGATAAAGTATTCACCAATGTCGGTCCAACAGATCGGTGATCGGCATTTACGACCATAAAGTGCTTCGAACGGTGCCATCTTGATACTCGAGTGATAACTATTGTTATACGAAAATTCCGCGAGCGGTAAATGCGTATCCCAATTACCACCAAAGTCAAGGACACATAGTCGTAGCAAATCCTCAAGGGTTTGGATTATTCGTTCAGTTTGACTATCAGTTTGAGGATGGTAAGCCGTACTTAAATCCAATTGAGTACCCAAGAGTTCTTGTATAGACGACCAAAAGTGCGAAGTGAAACGAGCATCTCGATCGGAAATGATGTGCAATGGTACGCCATGACGACTCACAATTTCGTCAATGTATATACGAGCTAGTCTTGAAACCTTGTATGAGTCTCGTATAGGAATGAAATGTGTCGTCTTAGTGAAACGGTCCACAATCACCCATATACTATCATGACCACGAGGAGTACGAGGTAACTTGGTTATGAAATCCATGGATACATGTTCCCATTTCCACATAGGGATTTCAGGTTGTTCTAGTAAACCACTTGGTCATTGATGCTCGGCTTTGACTCTTGCACACGTGAGAGACTTGGAAACATAAACCGCGATATCTTTCTTCATCCCAGGCCACCAATATTGACTACGCAAGTCCATGTACATCTTATCGGAGACAAGATGAATAGAATATCGGGTGTGATGAGCTTCGTTCAGAATGAAGTGTCGAAGGTTATCACGATTTGGGATCCAAAGTCGATTTAGAAAGTACCATAGGCCGTTTGGTTTTGCCTCCAGTTGTGATCGTACGTTAGACACCAAATCTTCATCTTTTCCTTCGTCAGTTAATGCCGCTTGTTGAGCCTTGCGAATGCATAACTCGAGATCACTATCAATTCTTATGTTTTGGAGCATGATAGTAGCTTCGTTAACATCCACACAAACCTCGGTATCAAATTACCTTAACGTGTCAAACCATTGTCTTCGATCTCGGATTTCTTGAAGTGAGACGGTTTTGTTATGGACCTTGCGACTCAGCGCATCGGCTACAACATTCGCCTTTCTAGGATGATAGCGAATGTCACAGTCGTAGTCGCTGATCAACTCAATCCAACATCTTTGTCTCATGTTGAGATCTTTTCGGTTGAACACGTGTTGGAGACTTTTATGGTCGGTGTAGACTATGCATTGTGTCCCGTAAAGATAATGTCGCCAAATCTTCAAAGCGAAAACCACAGCACCAAGTTCAAGATCATGAGTTGTGTAGTTCACTTCATGAACCTTCAATTGTCTTAACGCGTATGCTATGAATTTGCCTCGTTGCATGAGAACACAACCAAGACCTTGATTTGAAGCATCGCAATAAATGGTGAAGTCATCGTTTCCATCGAGAAGTGTGAGGATAGGAGCGTTACACAACTTGCGCTTTAAGGTCTCGAAGGCCTCTTCTTGTTCGGGTCCCCATTCAAAGAGTCGATTCTTCTGGGTTAGTGCCGTTAATGGTTTAGCAATTTTCGAGAAATTTGCTATGAACCTACGGTAATATCCCGCTAAGCCCAGAAAAGAACGAACTTCGGTTGGGGTTGTGGGAACACACCAATTTTTCACGGCTTTGATTTTTGCAGGATCAACGTGAATTCCTTGGCTATTCACCACATGCCCTAAGAATTGAACTTCTTCTAACCAGAATTCACACTTGGAAAACTTGGCGTATAGTTGCTCCTTTTTCAAAAGTTCGAGAACTTGTCGCAAGTGCGTCTCATGATCGATTTTCGTTTTGGAATAAATAAGAATGTCATCAATGAACACGATCACAAACTTATCCAAATACGGTTTACATACTCGATTCATGAGATCCATGAACACGGCAGGTGCATTGGTCAAACCAAAAGGCATAACCATGAACTCGTAGTGTCCATATCGAGTACGAAAAGCGGTCTTTAGAATATCAGCATCGTGAACACGTAGTTGATGATACCCAGAACGTAGATCGATCTTTGAGAATTGAGTTGCTTCTTGAAGTTGGTCGAAAAGATCATCGATTCGAGGGAGAGGGTAACGGTTCTTGATAGTAAGTTTGTTGAGCTCACGATAGTCGATGCACATGCGAAACGAACCATCCTTCTTCTTTACAAACAAGACAGGTGCTCCCCACGGTGATGAACTAGGGCGAATAAAACCCTTATCGGTCAACTCTTGCAGTTGGCTAGCTAGTTCTTGCATCTCGGACGGTGCAAGACGATAAGGTGATTTAGCCACAGGGTTTGAACCAGGGATTAAGTCAATCGTGAACTCAACTTCTCGTACGGGAGGTAGCCCCTTAAGATCTTCGGGAAAAACCTCGGGAAAATCCCGCACGACAGGAATGTCTTTCAATTCCTTACCCTTGGCTTTCGTATTAACTACATATGCCATGAAAGCCATGTAATTTTTACTTAAGCACTTGCGGGCCTTGATGCAAGACATAAGTTTGAGTCCTTGGGATGGTTTCTCGCCGAGCACTTTCAAAGTATCCCCAGATGATAACGGTATACGGATGCACTTCTCAAAACAGACGATCTCGGCATGGTGTTTGGTTAACAAAACCATACCAATGATGACGTCGAAGCTTCCAAGTTTCATAGGAATAAGATCAATGGAGAATTCGTGTTCGTTAAGGCTTAAGGTGCAATCACGTATTATGTCGTCAACGACAATAGATTTTCCATCGGCGACTTCGACCGTGAAGGGTCTTTCCAGATTAATACACGATTTAGAGAGTATAGGCTCGAATTCTAACGACACGAAACTCTTATCCGCACCCGAATCAAACAATACAGATGCATAATGATCATTTACAAGATACGTACCTGTTTGATAATAAACTTTTATTGATATGATGAATACAAAGATAGGAATATCAATAAGACAAGAAATGATTTACAAGGAGTTCAACGTCGTACCATTCACAACGTCATTGTTGACTTGTGCTTGGTTGGCATTGATATTGAAAGCCCTTCCACGAGCTGGTGGCACATTTCCCGCATTGCGAGGGCATTGCAGACGAATGTGGCCAGGCTCGCCACAGTTATAGCAGGTCCAGTTGTTGAGAAATGTAGCATTGTTTGGCGCCCTAAGACAAGTAGCCACCAAGTGTCCATACTTTCCACACAACGAGCAGACTCGGCATGGAGTGTTGCTCGCATGATGGTATTTGCACGTGTTGCACATGGGGTATGGACCAACATAAGCTCTAGCCATGGGAGCTTGTGCTACAGGTGCGGCGGCAGGTACATTTTGTCTTTGGGGAGGTTTGGGTGCAGCCACGGCGTACATCCGTGCTGGTACAAACTTCCTTTTCTTGTTCTTGGAAGACTCGGGTTGATCGGTTTTGACGGTTTCGTTAGGAAGTTTATTGGCATTCTTCTTCGACCCCTTCCTGGTTAAAGAACCAGCTTTCACATGGTTATCGGTTAACTGCGCAGCCAGCCTAATGGCATCTTCTAGTGTCGAAGGATTCCTTCCTAACACCGTATCCTGAATCTGCATGGGTAGTCCACCAATGTATTTCTTGATGGCTCGAGAGGTAGGGGTAGCAAGGTGCGGTACCAGAAGGCTCAGTTCGTGAAATCGGTTAGTGTATGCTAGATTCTCCCCACTGTCTTGGGTTAACTCCCAAAACTCAGCTTCCAGTTTCCGGACTTCATTTCTTGGGCAGAATTCTTTAGTCATGAGCTCCTTAACTTCAGCCCATGTTAATGCTAGAGCAGTTTCGGGGCCACGAGTTCTTTTCTCTCCATTCCACCAAGTAAGTGCGCGTTTCTGGAGAACACTTGTGGCAAACCGGACTTTTAGATTTTCAGGGCATTCGCTGTTTAGGAAAGTGTTCTTGATGCTTTCAAACCACTGTAGTAGTCCGGTAGCTCCTTCGGTTCCACTGAACTTATTGGGGTTGCAAGAACTGAAATGCTTGTAGGTACAAACACGTGGAGGATTAGGATCAACAGGGATTGGGGCAGGGTTCGCGCCTTGATTCAGATGAGTTAGGAGAGTTGGCACGACCGCAGCAACCTCACGGGCTACAAGGGCAACAATCTTGCGGCCGGAGTTTCTAGACTGTGAACGGATTTGACGAGAAGACATTTTGAAAGATCATCAAGGAATTTTATGAGAATTAGGTAATATAAGCTATACAATATGAAAACGACAATTGGGAATTTGGCATAATATCAATGAGATGTTCCGAGTGTAATCGTTTGATTCGTAAATCAAGCGAGTACATTGACTAACCAAAGTATTATGTCAACCACAACTTTGTTGAAGACATGCGTACCTATAAGCAGATACTCATCCCAAGGGTTCCCAGGTAAGGTAAACGGATCCATCGGTTGATCTGGATTTATATGATTACCTTACCTAGACAGAACAGCCCGAGATACAAGCATCCCACTCTTCCAGCATTGCATGTATTCAGTGGTGGGACACAGACTTTGACGAGATTTTGAAAACCATCAATAACAATCGAGTTTTGGAGTTTGAAATCATTTGAATTTGGCACACAACACCTTAGAATATGATTTGAGATTTATATAGATTAGGCATACGTCTAAAGATCCAGATCATAAGTATAAGTATACGATTCCACGTGTCGTCGGGAGTAAGATTGAGAGATTTTATGTTCGGGAGAGTCAAAGAGTCAAAGATAAGTTTAGGCAGACAAGTAACTAAGTTTAAGCATACCTAAGGCAATCCTATGCCTAAGCATCAAGTTGCACAAAAGGCATAGCGTTATGTAGCATGCAACCATAAGAGTATAATACTATAAGGTTCATGCATACGCTATAGTCTAGGTCACCATTTCTAATAACCTACATCCCTATAGTTATGGGCTCTGATACCAATCTGTCACACCCCAACCTTGACGGTGGAATCGTCGAGGTGTGAGAGTTACGATCGTTCACAGCCACATAACGCTATTTCCTGAAACATGTTAAAAATAAAAGGGTCAACATAAAAATGTTGGTGAGCATTCTATAGTTTTCAATACATAGATATATAAAAGATGGCAATTCATGTTTTAAATTAGAGAACAAAGTAACTAGGGATGTAAGACAGAATGCACAATCAAACCTTGACAAAGTTTTATAAGTTTCAAACGTTCATAAGCATATACGATTAGCTAAGTGTACTTGGATCAACCAAGCAGGCTTGTCAGGCCCATAGATCTATGACGTCGCTAGGCTAGCAATAGTTAATGATTGTACATGTATTCGACATTACATGGTAGCTACAAAATTCAACTAACCATAACCCACAAGTAAATTGCCATAAGTTTACAAGAATCAAACGTGTATACAAGTGTGGAGTTTATAGCGTAACATGTTTCACCCAAAAGTGTGAAAATAATAAAATGGGTATAGAAATACTCACCTGACGTATAGGTGAATAAGATGGTAATAAGGATTAAATGACGTTTCAACGAATTCCTCACAAGGTACCTAAGAATATATATATTTACAGGTTTAAGTTTAATATTAAGTTTGACGATTTAACGAGTACTAGGGTTTCGATAGAAATTTGGGTTTTTGTAAATATGATTAGCTATCAAATCATATATATTTTTATACAATAAAAGAAAACTTAATTAATCCATTTTATAATAATTTAAAGAAATTAAATTCTTATAAAATAATTAAATTTATAAAATGTAAATAAAATTTCATATTTGACATAATTAAAGATAACGTAACGACTAATAATAATTTAGTGATTTCAGCTTTTTAAAGTTTATTTTTATAAAAATAATTATTTATATTATTTATAAATAATATTTTTATAAAGATTATTAAGATTTTTAAATAAAATAAATTTTCAGAAAATAATTTTGTAAGATTTAAAATAAGGAGAGTTTATATAATTTATTTTTATAATTTTTAAGAATTTTTATGTAATTTTTAGAGGCTTAAAAAGATAATTAAAAAAAATAAGGGGTTGCCCGGGGTCGAACCCGGGTCCTCCTGGACTTGCATGCATGTAACTAACCGGTGAACCAAGGCCTCAGCCACGATAATCATCGGTTCCATTTATTTTTAAACATGGTTTCCCAGTTTCCCTAAATTCATAAGAACCCTAGATCGATTGTCCCAAATTGAAGATCAATTCGACAATGTTAATGCAGATAATCATGGGGCTTTTGATCCCCATGTAAAAACTAGTAGATTGATGCTTTTAATTACCTGATTGGATACTTAATTCGATAAGAACAGATGAAGAACAGGTCGCGGGTTAGCTTGAATCCAAAGGATGATCAAACTTCGATGAAACTCAAATTAATTGAACAGATAGCTTCCAATGATGTTGATAATCGAAACCCCTCTGTTAATTTGGGTTAATAGTGTTTGGAACAAGGATCTCGACTAAGTTACAGGTCGCGATGAAGATGATGATCGATTTCTGTGTTTGTGGGTGTTTTATTTGCAATTGGTAACTGAGTTCGATTGGGTTTAAATAGGTGTTCGATTTGGTTGAATTATTTTGATTAAAGTAGTGTTTTAGTGGATGAATTAGCCGTTTGAACGGTCGGATAATAAAGTGAATTTTATAGCCATTAATCGATCGTTTGATCGTGTGTCAATGTTGGATTCCTGTTCGATTTGGATCCAAGAAAAGTTTCGGATCGGTTGTGGGGTTCGAAACCGGGTATTTTTGTTGATTTAGTCGTCGCTGGAGTCGCCGAAGTGTCGCCGGAATCGGCGCCGGAAAAACGAAAGTGGGCTGGGGTTGAATTTGAAAATTTCAAAGTTTCACAATGGTCCCTGCGGTTTCTGTTTTGTTATTTTATGTTTTAAACTTCTTTTTAAGTTTCAAAATTGATAAAAATGACCCCTAGACTTTATTATTATTATTATTATTATTATCATTTATTATTATCATTTATTATTATTATCATTATTATTATTAATATTATTGTTATTATTATTATTATTATTTAAATTATTATTATAAAAGATTAACGCCGTGAAATACGAGATGTTACAGAAATGACACCTTATGAAATATGGCATGGAAGGGTTCCATCATTTTCATATTTGAGGGTGTGGGGGTGTGAGGCTTATGTGAAGACTCCCACCTCAAACAAGCTAGAAAGTCGTTCCACTAAGTGTATCTTCATTAGATATCCTAGAGATTCTATGGGATACTATTTCTATGATCCAATGGAACAAAAGGAGTTTGTTTAGAAAAAAAGCTGAGTTCTTAGAACCTAAGTTCCTTACGGAAGGAACTAGCAGTAGAACTGTGGATCTTGAGGAGGATCAAGAACCACAAATCGATACACGTTTGGTTGACACTAGCACCCAACATGAGGATGTTGAGAATGATCAAATGGTTGATCAATATACACAAAACGTTCACAGATCTGGTAGAATTAGTAATCCACCTGAAAGATATGGATTTTTCGTAGATGGATGCTATGTGGTAGATTCCGATGAACCAACCACCTATCGTGATGCAATGTCCAATTTGGATTGTGACAAATGGCTTGAAGCCATAAACGTTGAGATGCAATCCATGTATGACAATCAAGTATGGGACTTGGTTGTACCACCTCTTAACTCCAAATTAGTTGGAAGTAAGTGGGTTTTCAAGAAGAAAACCGATATGCATGGAAACTTGGATACTTATTAAGCTAGACTTGTAGCAAAAGGTTTTACTCAAACTCAAGGGGTTGACTATGATGAAACCTTCTCACCAGTAGCAATGCTAAAGTCTATTAGGATATTGTTTTCCATAGCTGCTCACTATGATTATGAGATTTGGCAAATGGATGTCAAAACCGCTTTCCTAAATGGATATCTTGAGGAAGATGTCTATATGGTTTAGCCTGAAGGTTTTGTCAATCCAAAACATCCTAACAAAGTATGCAAGTTAAAGAAATCAATCTATGGATTGAAACAAGCATCGAGAAGTTGGAATCACCGTTTTGATGAAGAAGTAATTAAATTTGGATTCATCAAGAACGCTGATGAAGCTTGTGTATATAAGAAAGCTAGTGTGAGCATCATCACTTTCCTAGTATTGTATGTTGATGACATACTACTATTTAGAAATGACATTCCAACCTTGGAAGGTATAAAAACCTGGCTTGGAAGTTGTTTTTCCATCAAGGATCTTGGTGAAGCCGCCTATATTCTGGGAATAAAGATCTATAGGGATAGATCAAGGCGGTTGATTGGTTTGAATCAAAGTGCATACATTGATAAGATCTTGAAAAGGTTCAAGATGGAGAACTCTAAGAAAGGTACGCTACCTATTCAAAGAGGAACGATATTGAGTACGACTCAATGTCCTAGCTCAAAGGATGAGCAAGATAACATGAAGGCAATCCCATACGCATCTGCTATTGGATCCATCATGTATGCAATGATATGCACTCGACCGGACGTTTCATGCGCATTAAGCATGACAAGCCGATACCAGTAAAATCCTGGAAACAGTCATTGGATGGCTGTTAAGAACATACTTAAGTACCTGAGGAGGACTAAAGATATGTTCCTAATCTATGGATCTAGTGATGAGGAACTCATTGTAAAAGGTTACACGGATGCGAGTTTCCAAACCGATCGTGATGATTCACGATCACAATCAGGATACATTTTCATTCTGAATGGAGGAGCGGTCTCTTGGAAGAGCTCTAAACAGGATGTGGTGGCTTTATCAACTACAGAATCTGAATACGTCGCCGCCTCATTGGCAGCTCAAGAAGCTGCATGGTTGAAGAAATTCATTACCGATCCATTCAGGACCCCCTAGAGATCTTTTGTGATAACGAAGGTGCGATTGCTCAAATAAAGGAACCTCGTGCTCATCAAAAGACTAGTCACATTGAGCGGAGATTCAACTACATACGAGATGAAGTTGAGAAAGGAAAGATATGTATTCGCAAAGTTCACACAGATCAAAATATTGCAGGTCCTCTTACGAAGCTCCTAGAAAAGGCAAAGCATGAAGGTCATACCTGTGCCATGGGACTTTGATATTCTAGTGATTGGATTTGATCTGTAATTTCGTATATGGATATTTGGAACTTCCTTATTCCTTGAATAAAATTATTTGGTTATAATATTTCAATAAATGTTTCAATTTAGCATGTTTAAATCCATGGGTAAATTGTTTACTCTAAATGTTCGTAGTCATTCATACTTGTGGGAACAAGCATGAGGGTAAGATTATTATGAATTTGGATTGGTGGATATGCATAAGGAATGAATATAGAGCAATTGGTTGCTGCCAAGGTTCATAGATATTGTGGGATACAAATATTGGACTGACTCGCATCTCAAACTTTACTACATGGAATCTTTTAGATTGATCATAAGTAAATTTGAGTAAAAGGCGAATATCATTTAGTATGCTCAGACCTGAGATACATATTGGGTTTTGATATTCACCAAGTGTTATACCTTGAGCTAGTTCTTCGCTGTCCTGAAATAATGGACAGTACGTAAGGCTATGTTCAGGTGTGACATGAGGTGTTTGTGAGAAACGTATGTAGTCAAAATGGAATTTGTTCCTCTTATTCGTCGAGAGCAAGATGTCTAAGGCCTGATTAAGTTAAATCAACAAGGAATGATCATTCTGTGTCCTTGGATTTAACATGACATCTATAACAAAAGAATAATGATTGATTCACCTAAATCATTTCAAGTAGGATACTTGAATGGGATGATGTTATTGAATGGCTATAAGTCATGCGTATTAAGGGTAGTAAACCGTTGTTAGGCGGTATTTACTGCTTGCATCAATCTTCTATGAATCTTGTGCAAGTGGGAGATTGTAGGATTCTATAAGCCCAAGACACGTAGAATATTGATGCGGTTAGTACGTTATGATCCAAGTCGGTTTATACCCAATAACAAGCTTAGCAAACACAAATTAATATTTAATTGGTGATATGATCATGCAATTAAATATTTACACTAATTTAGAAAATGAGTTTTCTAAATTAGTTGCATATGAGAAGGAACAACTTATTAGAATATTTTGTTCAATAATATTATTTGAAGTGTTATTTAAGTAAGTTAGATAACACCAAATAATAATGAGAGTGTATAACTTATACAATTAAAAGGTTAATTGTATAACTAATTACAAGACTAGTTTAAAATGTATGTGTATTTGGTTTAAAGTGGGAAACCCCTTTTGAAATAAAATTTCGGCCGCCCCCCTTTAATTTTGTTGGTTCTTTTGCTTTCTAGAAAACACACATCATAACTAGTCTTGGATACTTCACTTCTCTCATCTCTCAATACATGCAAAATATAAAAGAAACTCATCTCTCTCTAAAAAGCTCACGGCACAACAGCAACATTTTAGAGGTTTTTGAGTGCTTTTTGGTGTTCTTCTCCCTAGCAAGAAGGTGTTTTGCTATCAAGCTTGGGGTATACAAGCTTGAGAGGACCTCTTTTGGTGCTTTGGTCGTTTTTCATCATCCATTTCACCCTCTTTTGCTGTTGAAAGGTAGATTATGGCAGCTTCTTTATAGCTGTCCATAATGTATTGTTTGTATTTTCATAGCTAGCATCATTCACATATAAAAGATCCTCTTGTTCTTGGGTTTGTTTAAAACTTATAGCATCAAAATAAACCTGAAATTTCAGTTTATAAACAATGTTATAATGGTCAACTTCCGCTACGTTTTACAAAGTTTAAATGGTTAAACTATGTTTCAAGTTCTAACAAACCCAACAAATACAAGTCGAGCAGGCTTATGTGTTCTTCAATTAAAGTTAAATACAAGACATTTTCAGTTTAAGTTCGCTTGTGGCTCAATGGTTTAATAATAATATCAAGACAAAATTACAAAAAACACCCTTTAAGTTTATATAAAATTACAATTATCATCCTTTATCTTTAAAAAGTACTCTAAACGTCCTTTATGTTAACATTTTATAACAGATATCGTCCTTTACACTAACTGCCGTTAAGTTTTTCCGTTAAGTCAAGGGCAATTTGGTCTTTTTGACTCTAAAGGACTATTAATGTATTTTTTCCAAACATAAAAGATGTTTTCTGTCACTTTTTTATCTTTTATTTAATTTATGTATTTTTATAAGAATACATATACATATGATTTTTATATAACGAATATTTGTAATGTTTGAATCTTTTACTTCTTGTGACTTATCTCTCAAAGTTATATTTTAAAACTTATTTTTGAAACATAACTTTTTTCTTACTTAATACTATTTCTATAAATTTACTAGGAAAAAAATAACAAACACTGTTTAGATATTTTAAAATCATAAGATTTTCTTTCCAAAAGAAGTTTAGAAATCAAAATTAGGGTATTATAATGTCACACAACAAAAAATGTTTCAACGATTTGATTTTGTTTAGAAAGTTTCCCTAAAGAAAGAAATTAAACTACACTCATCAATCATAAGTCTATCATTGTTTAGAAAGTTTCCCTAAAGAAAGAAATTAAACTACACTCATCAATCATAAGTCTATCACATCCCGAAAAACAATTAAAATCACAAAAACTAGCTAGAATTTTTATTGTCTCTTTTTCCCAATCATATCATGATCAGTTTGATAGTAAACTATATCACCAACATCACTAACAAAATGGTCTTGTTGGATGCTTCTCGTCAAGTTATTTATTAAATGTATCGGTATCAATCCAGACTTTTTTGGCTCTCGATAGTACTTCCCAAGCACTGGCTTAGCCGCCTTTGTCTAGACAACGCATAAACAGTGTCACTCGTCAATCACATGGTAAAATATGAAAATATGGTATAAAGACTTACCGCTTCAATCAAATGATAATGTGGGATTTGAGGGAAGAGGTGATGGATGACATGAGTGCCAATGTCATGATGGATATTGTTGAGCAACCCGTAATCGCGATCTACAGTTGTAAGCCCTCCCCGTAAATAACTCCATTCCTATTCATAATCGTTAAACATTTGAACCGAAACTTGAATTGAAATGTTTAATTTGTTCTAAATAAGTTATATATAAATAGTACCTTGCCGCGGTACCAAGGAAGCTTCTGGTCATAACCATGATGATGCAAATATGTTACTGTATCCAACCATGCGACAAAAATCTATAAACGAAAAGTTGATAAGAAAGATTATTTCATTTGATGGTCCATGGTGGACCACGGGTGATGTCATTTGATGACACAAGATGTGTGTTGAGTTAACTATTTTTACCCCATGGATAACACCATTTGATGTATGAGTTGTCGGGTTTGAGGTGGGTATTTATACTATGTTTCTCTTACTTCATTTTTATCAAGGAAGCTTTGTATGAATGATGATTAGTCAGAATATTGTCACACGACTAAGATCCGAAAGTCTTTGGTCTTTTGTCTAAAGTTGTTGTTGTCCCGCCATTTATTGGGCGAGCCTCGCTAACTAAAAGGAGACGTTATCAACGCTCATCTAAATCCATTGGTGTATACACTTGTTTAGAGGGATCCCCTTACATCTCTTAAGTGGTATAAGTATATTGTAAGTTATTGAAAACAATTATAGAAAAAAAATGAACTCACCAAATAAGGAACACCATAGAGGTTGAATAAGAGGAGTGGTCCTATAAGCTTGGCCAAGTAGAAAAGCAAAACAACCATCACTCCCCAACATATTGTAGATGTCACAATATAAGGTCTCTCATTCGGTGAGAATAAATCGCTATACGGGTTAAAATGTGACCCGCTCTTCCCTGGGCTCCTCTTCATCTGCATAAATAAGTCCAAAAAGCTAGGAAATAAAATATATATCATCGGACATTATGATTGTATTATACGAGCCATAGTACGATACAATATAATACAATACAGATGTGTTCATGCTTACCAGGTATAATGGATATGCGAACATAGGAAAAGGGATTTTGAATCTAAAAAACTTTGTCTTGGCATCTAACGTCTTGTATGTTTTCTCAGGAATCTGAAAAATTATGAAAAATAATTAATAAGTTTTCTGGTAAAGTCTAAACTCTATGTTAATGTATTAATCTAAATGTTTTTTTATTTTCTTTTTTTATTATTATTTCCATATGTAGTAAAATGTTACCGGAACCCATGATTCATCGTTTTCCACATGCCCATGATTTTGATGGTGAGTCCTGTGGCTGATTCTCCTGTAAAGAGTTGTACATTCACGCATTGAAGTTGTACATTTCACCAAAACAGATAGAAGACAGGGGCAAAAGTGAGATTTAAAATTACCAGCCATGGTAAGGTACAAGAATTGAAGAATGCAAAAGATGTCCCACAATGTTATTAAGTGTTGGACTGTTGGAAAAACTTCCATGCCCACTGTCAATCAACACATTAACAAATGCATTAGTCAATTAGAAAAGTTTTATATTTATTTTTATTCATAGGACTCCTGACTCTCTGAAATTCATTACATTTTTCTTGTAAAAACAAGCTTTTTGAAAAAAAAAAAAAACTTCAATTGTAGTCGACAAAAAGAGCTACAAGCTGAAAAGTTTTGTTAAGTGTTTATTAATGGGATAAAACCATGAAACATTAATCAGGTTTCAGTATTGCTCTAATCAAATCACTTATATCTTTTTCTAACAATAAAAAACACTCAATTTTCAATATTTTTCCAATCTTATGTAATCTTTTTTCTGTAAATGGTAAACTTTGTGACCTGAATGAAACACACGTAAACCTTTGTTACTATTTAATGCATATTCTTTCCAAGTTAACAAATAGTTATGAAAATTGACTATTATATACTCACTTGTTCTTTACAATGACCTCTTATTCTAGGCTAATTAAAACAATATATACTCATAATAAGTAACCGAATTTATATATCTTCTATTTATGTCACTTAACATTAAAAATCCTTAACATTTATACAAAAAAAACACAAGATTGAGAAAATAAGAAAACTTAAGTGATTTTTATCACTAGAAATATTTAAATGACTTTATGGAACACTAAATAATCGACTAAGTCGATTATTCCCTTTATAAACTACATTAATTAATATGATTTTTAAAGTGTAAGCATATTAATTTATAAGAAAAATATATTACCAATCATGACCAAGCACAAAGAGTGCCCAAAACATTGTGCCTTGAGCAACCCAATAGAGTGGCCAGGAAACCCATGTAATCTTCTTCAAGTAGACAGCAACGGCAACTAGAGATGAAATGACCAAAATGTCCCTAAGCACATATGCCATTGATCTCCATGAATTCTTTACCCAACAATGCTTAGGAATGGCAGCTCTTATCTCAGCCACCCTGAAAGGAGGAGGGGCAGAAGGGTCAAATCCCATTAATTCATCTTCCTCACCTTCATCTTCTCCACCTTGAATCTTTCTTCCATTTGCAGATGGAATTGCCATTAAAACACTTTGCCTTAATTGGGAGATCTGTTTCCATGCAAGGGTATTTTAGGAAATTAATGCACTCTTTTTGCAATTGAAAATATTTGATCAGTTTTTTAAATAATATTTCTTTATGGAAATAAGATGATGTTATATATGGAAAAGTATATGGGAATCATTGTGTTTGTAAATGTTATTGGCTAAACATTTTAAATTAACATTGTGTATTTGCACTAGCTTTAGTTACCCGTATATTACACGGGAGGTGAAGAGTTAATTATTAAAATAACACAAAAACATAAATAAAACTAAATGTATTACTCGGGTTGAAAAATAAAATTGATTAGTTATTGATTGTTATTTCTATAATACTAACTTTAGTAACCCGTGTATTACACGAGTTAAAAAATAAAATATTAATTATGATGAAAGTTTATGAAGTATAAAATGATATTTTAAAATAAGATATGATTAAAATTATATATGGGTAATAATAAGTAATAATTTTTATTTTTATTTCAAAAAAATTTAACCATTTTTTCCAAACAAACCGTATTAAAATATCATTTATAAAAGTTTCTTATTATAACTCCTAATTTTAATTATTTTTAGTTTATATAGATTTTTAAAAACATTAATTTTAAGATATTTCATATTTTAAAAATGTTTGATATTTTAGAAAAACTTATTTTATAAAAATTTATTTTCTAGAAATAACATTAATAAAAAGACATCTTTTCTTAATTTATTAAAAAATATTTCTAATTTTAAAAAGAATTAAAATTATTTTATCTTTAATTTAGGTAACTATTTAAGAGGAGATAGACATGAAAAATAAACTTATGAGACACAGGAATTTGACAAGTGTCCCCTTAAATTACTATTTTAGTATTATATATAGATTAGTGCTCAGTTCATGATGATAAGAAATCATTCAATCTCCCAAAGAGCAAAAAAGAACAAATGATATTTTTTGTGCATTTTTATGGAAAAAATCTTGTTAATTCTAATAAATAATTTTTGTGTATATTTAAAATGAACGGTGAAAGGAGATATGTGGTGTGTTCTCAGTATCACAAAACAAAAATTAAAAAAATGTGTTACAATTTACAAATGACTATTTGTTTGAAAATACATGATTATACCACACATAATTGCAAAGAAAAAACTGAATCAAACGCACAAACCCGAATGCGTTCATAGTACTTAGGTTAAGAAACTGGGTAAAGACACATAAGCGGATTGAATGATGTTACCTCGTTTGCGGGGTTTTCAATATCCGAAACTAACTCGTCGTTATAGGAGCAACATGGTTACGTCTGAGGACAACAAGAAACAAAACAATGAGAAATCATATACGATAACATGCAAAAGTACTCGTAAACAGATATAATCACGTATATCTTTACCTTTTAGAGAAAAATGAAGAGAAGCATATGAACACCAGGTACATATAAATTAATAAAACATTAAAAAACCTAATAAGAAAAGCTAAAACCCTGTATATAAAAAGTTCATATAGAAAGAGGAGATGGAAATGTTTTTAAGAGGAAGATATTATTTTTCGGAGATCTAACTACATTAAAGGAGGGATATTGCCAAGTATAGAAAAAGTAAAAATAAATATAATATTTTCAATAGTAGCATCTTATAATAAATGGTGGTAACTAAAGTCGACTTGTTCAATCGCTTTTTTCTTTATTTGTTTAACGAAAATATGACGAGAATTAGAAACGGTCTTTCGTATAAGGAAACTTAGATTGTTTTAGTATTTTTCTGTTTTAGAATTAAATTGAATATGTTTCAAAAACATTGTTTTGAATTATTGTAAACTAATTTTTATAAACTTGTGTATTACACAGATAAAATAAACAAATATTAATATAATAAAAATTATTATTTATAAAATGATATTTAAGATATGATAGAAATTACTTATTAGTAATTGATATGACTAATAAAAAAATGATAATAACTTTTTATAAACTTTTTCTTAAAAAAATTTGTTCTAAACAAATTGTATAAATATATTATATTTAATAATTTTCTCATTATAACTCCCAATTTTAGTTATTTTTGATTTATAACATTTTATTTTTTAAATACGTCAATTTTAAATATTTTATATTTTTAAAAAAGGTTGATGTTTTAAAAAAATTATTTTATAAAAATTTATTTCATTAGAAATAACTTTAATAAAAATATATCTTTCTTAATTTATTTTAATCTAAAAAGGAAATTAAATAATATTATTAGTAATTAATGTTCTTATTCAATAGAAGAGATAAACCAGAAAATTTTGATGAAAAGGAATAGTGGTGCCATGTGTCTCTCTAGTTATCATTTTATCAGAGTAAAAAGATTAAGATAAAGTGATAAATTAGTATTTACTAATAAGTGATAAATTAGTGTTTACTAAGATAAAGAAATTTTAGAACCAACCCTCATGAAAAGTGAAAGAGAAGAAAGAAACGATGAAAATAGAAAAGCTTATCGTACGGAAAATGCCATGAAAAAATCTTGAAAGAAGAAGAAGAAAAAATATATTAATAAATAATAACTAAAGTGACCAATTATTATGTAAAAAGGGTCATATAGTTATGTACTTTTAGGGGATGTTTGATTTGCTTCTGACCTGGTCAAAATATCTATTCCACTGACCCGGTCAAACATTTTCAGCCGGTCAGCGTGTTTGTTTTGTAAAAATAGTGTTGTTGACCGAGTCAACTGGCTGACCACCCTTTGTTTTGATGCTGAACCAGTCTTTCTTTTTGGATTTACTGACCGAGTCATTTGTTGAGTATCCATCAAATAGTCTTGTAGGTGTAGGGATAGTTTATACATTTATATAAAATTAAATTCAGTTTGAACTCCTAATATATGTAGTGTAGCTTTCCGTTAAAAATCACTTTTTGTCTTAAATTTATATTTTCTTTAAATTGAATATCTCTAATGTATAATATGTCATTATTTGTATCCATTTTAATTATTTATATAATTTTTATATTATATTATAACCTTCTTTTTAACTTTAAATTAATAATAGCATAACCAAGTTATAATTTAATATCTCGTCTAGCTTTTATGTTTGTTCTTATGACGTGTTTTAGCATGTATAATGGATTTGATGTAATATATCGTTTTTCCAAAGTTAAGAATTCACAGAGACAACAATTGTGAGTGTATTATGTATCTTTTATTGGCGTATCTTAATCATGTATAAAGAATTTGGTATTAGTAATTTCTCTATCCGATCCGACTGAGTCAAAAAAATATGAAATCAGATGATAGTCATCTAAACACCAGAAAATTATGAGTTTAATAAGATCTATAACATATCATAAAATTATAATTAGTTAAAAAATAAAATCATTACCTTCATCCTTGGATATTATTTTTATTAAATATTATTGTTATTTAATATTCAGAACTTCTATTTTTTAAATTTTATTATTATTTTTATTATTCTTTATATATATAAAGATGTGTTCAAATGAATAAAAGCTTTCTCAAGTCATTCCTATATACGAATATTTAGAATAAGTGAAAATCAAAAATTAAAATTTGATTTGAGCTCTTTTTTATGCATGAGCCTATATTGATATATGACTTATTTAATTTAATCAATAGTACATTAAAATGGGAGAAAACTGATGGTGATTTTAGTATTATTAAATCATTTTACTTGAATGGGTATAATCAAGATCATATACGAACAAAAATAGATATTGCTATGAGTTAGGAAGAGTAGGTCTAAGAAAATTTATTATAAGTATAACTATGATCAACAACAACTCCATCCATAAGTAAAAAAATTAATTAACATCAATATGTTGTCACTAGTAGTTGTGATTAGTAGCAAGTTGGACAATCGAATAGTAATTGAGTTTATACTAACAATCTAGTCATCAATGTTAACTAAATTTCTATTGAATGAGTTCTTGGGTGATGGTTTTCCCGTTAACAGAAATCGATACTGATGGTAACCGAATAACTAACAATTGTTTTAACTGCTAACTAACATACTCTCTTTTTAGGAGTAGTGTCATTTTAACAAAATATTGAGATGATTTCCAAACTACAAAACGCAAGTCGGAGGTTATTTCATGATACACATTTTATATCAAAAAATGTATTCTCGTTATTGTTTTCTTTTGAATTACCCAATTAAAGATTTTAAAAGGACCATCAATATATTTTTAATATGAGAGTGATTTTTTACATGATTCAAAAGAGATACATACTATTTATAACTTTGAAACCTACAACAATGAAATGCCTTGATTTAATTATCTTTTCATCAACTTCATATGTTTGATTTTATTAAATCTTATCCTATCAGAGTTAAAGTTTGTGATTGGGAGCGTGTGATAGGGAATTAAGGAAGAAAAAGTTGGCTTAGATCACTCACAGTGGTTACTTATAAATTTATGATTGCGAGCCTGTGGTAGGAAATCAAGGAAGAGCGTGTGTTCTTTATATTATAATAAATGGTTATGAATACAAGTGATATAAAATATTATTGTTTATATGTATATTTTGTAAGAGCCATATCTGGTAAGACCCTATTCACTCCTATAAATTTTCTAAATTCTTTTATAGTGGTTGTGACAAGAATAGAAAAAAAAAACAACGATTTTGAATATAATTATGAGAATGATGATAAAGAATAAGATGTGAATGCTCTTATGTTTATCACATCTTTTTTTTATTTTGATAAATACTTTAAAAATATTTTAAGGGTGTGTTAGGTTCGTTTAAATTCAATTGAATTGGAATATGAACTTATTCATAAGTTATATTGTTATGATTGTTAAAATTAAATCTGAATTCGAAGCATAACATGTTTAGTTTAAACTAGTATTAAGCCCTTGCGTTGTAGCGGGGGTGTAAAATCATGTCAAGTAGCAGCGATGAGACACCACCTTCAGTGACCACCAAATCCGAAAAAATTCGCATTAAAAAAGAAATAAAAAAATAAAATAAAATCGAACAAAAACATTAAACCACAGAAACGTACACATCTAAAATAATAAGTCGATCTAGGACCGACACCTTGCGGCGGTGCCGTTAAACGAGGGAAAAATAGTGGTAAAAACGTTGAATCATGTAACATCCCGAGCGTTTGAGTCATATGAACTTCGCATTTCATATATTGTCAAACGAGTAGGTAATGAGTAAATTGTCTATTTAAAGTTTGAAGTTTTTAGATGAAATTTTTATGTTATAAGAGACTGTTTGAATATAATAATAATATATGATATTCGGACCTGCTCCGTTTTTGACGAAACTTAGGTTGGCTCGTAGAGAAAAATAAGCTCGTCACAACGACATATTCGAAATTTTATTAAGCATTATAAATAAAAAGTTATAAGAGAAAAACGAGTTAAGCAGCTAAATTAATTATAATAATATAATATTATAATAATATTATATTAAACTTTCATATTCCAAAGAGTAAATTTTGGTTTTGGTCCCTGTGGTTTAACCATTTTAACCATTTCAGTCTAAAAAGGAATCTTTGATCATATCATGCCCTGTGGTTTTATTTTTGTAACAGTTTTGGTCCCTGACACTAACTCTGTTAGTTTTTACAGTTAAATGTGAGGGTACTTTGGTCATTTTACATTTGGAGGACTAGTATGTAAATTATATTAGATTAGGATAAATGTTGTAATTTTTAAAACAATAAAAAATAAAAAAATCAAAACTTAAATCTCTAATCCAACCCAAACCCCCACCATCCCTTCCTCCCCTTGCACTACCACCTCACCACCTCCTGCACCACCTCCATCGCCACCGCCTGCACTACCTCCTGCACCACCTCCGTCGCCACCGCCATCGCCCCTCGCCTCTGTTTCCGCCCCTGTTTCGCCCCTGTTTTCACCATTAACTTTTGACGATTCAGGAGGCTGATTATCATCTAATTCTAGTCTATCTTGATGAATATCATCAAGAATCTCACTATCATCTTCTTTTTTTTATTCATCTTCTTTTTTTGATTCATCTAAAGGGACAACAGATGAACCAAATGACTTCTGTTTAAACCCCCAAAACGCGTAAAGATGAACCCTAGAAGATCTGAAGATTTGAATATTTGAAGATGAACCCCCAAACAAACAAGCAGTTTTTGTTGGTGATACACTCAGAGATTGCATCGTTTTCACAGATTTGAAGATGAAATTATAGGGATTGAGGTGGAGATCATGGTTTACAAAAAAAGGTATGAATCAAGGGTTTTGGTGGTATCAAAGATAGATGAAAGATTAGGGTTTGTACCTGTAGATTTGAGCAAAGGATAACAATGGCGTTTTGGTGTTGAAGATTCAGTATGATGGGAGAGTGATGGAGATGAAGTTTAGTTGTAGGGTGTTTTGTTGGCAATTTCATAGCATTACAACAGGAACGTTGCGATGGTGCTAGCGCTGACGCTGGCGGTGAAGGTGGTGCAGGTGGCGGAGGTGGTGGTGGAGGTGGAGGTGGCGGTGGAGGTGCCGGTGGCGGTGGCGGTGGAGGTGGCGGTGGCGGTGGAGGTGGCGGTAGCGGTGGAGGTGGTGCAGGCGGTGGTGCAAGGGGAGGAAGGGTTGGGGGTTGGGGGGTGGGTGGGTTGGGTTGAATTAGATTTAAGTTTTGTTTTTTTATTTTTTATTGTTTTAAAAAATTACAATAATTATCTTAATCTAATATTATTTACATAACTAGTCCTTCAAATGTAAAATGACCAAAGTACCCTCACATTTAACTGTAAAAACTAACAGAGTTAGTGTCAGTGACCAAAACCGTTACAAAAATGAAACCACAGGGCATGATATGATCAAAGATTCCTTTTTGGACTGAAATGGTTAAAATGATTAAACCACAGGGACCAAAACCGAAATTTACTCTATTCCAAATGAAAGAATTGAAATTCAGACGCATCAACCTGCAATCCCACTGTCACACCCTCATTTTCCACGTACGGGGTTTTACCGTCAGGCGTGTGACACAACCAGGATCTCAGATAAGCATCAGTTACACCAAACGACTCGATAATTACAAATCATATAAGTTGCTTAATTTTAATGAAATAAACCAAATATATTTAAGTAGTGCGGAAGCGAAAACATGAAAACATTTAACAATAGTTTTGGAACACGCAAACACGCGTCCAATCCAATTTATGTAAAGTAAATGCAAATTAAATCCTGAAAACAGTTTGAGACGAACGCGGAATGACATGCAGTGGATGCTGTGCTCCTAGACGTGCCACATCAATGTCCTGAGAGAAAACATGCAAAATCTCAGTACAAGACTGGTGAGTTCACAGGTTTATCAGAAAACAGTAATTATCAGTAATGAAGTTCCCGGATTATGTAATCCGTCAAGTATGTAATTCCCGGATTATGTAATACGTCAAGTATGTAATTTCCCGGATTTAGTAATCCGATAAGTATAATGAAATCCCGATTTATTAATCCGATAAGTATCCACATCGAGTTCTAAACAATATTTTCGGTGTGTCATCTTCACGAACCCTCAATTGATGATAGCCCGATCGAAGGGGGTATCGGTTCTTAACAGTCAAATTGTTTAATTCCCGATAATCTTGTCAAGTACAGAGTGTTATCCATGTTTTGAGTATCGAAGATATGGTTATTAACGAAGAGTTAATTAACCGGAGTTGTACAAAGGAAACGATTGAGAAGGAATTTACTTGGTCAAGGAGCGATCGAAGGAATCTATGTACAATAATCTAAAATCCAATGAAGTAATATTATTAGAGTTTGTCGTGTCTCTTGTCTACTGATGTCGTATTAGCCGGCGTTTTTGTCTTTCAAGACTCAATCCAACAAGTTGTGAATAAGGGCGCATATAGCAAATGCGACATCGACAGACGCATGGAATAAAAGTTGGGTTAACAACATAAGTCCTTAAGAGAGTTCTTATAAAGCCCTTATTAATCCAAAATATAAGTCAATCAAATAATGATAGGGTGTGATTATCGAGGGTCTTCTTAAAGTACTAATATGTGATATAATACCCACAACGTTCTTAAATAAGTATACCATAGATAGTTTGTAGGACAGGCTATGTACTCATAACCAATAATGCACTTAAAGTATTCAATTAGTTCCTTAGTTACTGAAATGCTAAGTGTAGGAATGTCTCTTAGAAGATAAAATTAATTTCATGATTGGAAATATCATGAAGGCTCTAAGTATGACAGGACTTAAGTAATAGCAAGTGTTAGTAATGTTTTGTTACCCTTAACGAGGACTTACTAGAATTATGATCCTAGCACCCTAGGGTATAGAATAGAAAACTTGTAATACTCATGATCGTTACTTCTCCCACGTCCACGTCCTCTTCCAGACATTCTTTAAATTACCAAATATCAAAAGCTATCAATCGTATGAAAATAGACCTTTTGCCTTGAAATGAAAAGGAAGAGAAATTCAAGGATTTAAAGAAACAGACAAGCTAGAGAATCAGTCCAAATCCGTGGGATTAACACAAATGTCATGGTTTGAATTTCATCCAAATTCAAGGTAAGGGTGAGCATTCCTACAAGTAGAACTGATAGATAGTTAGTGGCTATGTTCTATGAAGACCGAGACTTTCTTGCTCAAGGTGTAGGAATGATGACTTATACTGACTACAATGTTACCACCCGACCAGATTCACCGGACTTAGCATGCATGACAAATTACAATTACATGTGCACCGGTAATGGTAACTTGCTTTGCATGATCACCCCGGTTCCTCCTATCAGGCTAACATATCTTGTCAAGTATAGTGGTCATCAATGATAGAAGTACCAAATATGTATGTATTATATCGGGGTCGATCAATCAAAGTATACGTAAGGATCAGTAAAGTTTGGGAATCATTGACACGCCAAGGTAATTCGACCCATTTGCCTTAAAGACCTGTGTATTGACCATAGTTTATCACTCATCCCAGAAATCCCCAGGTAAGCATACCAGGTCTCGTAATGAGATTTATGCGATATGCTTGCCTTAGCCCGAGGGCCTTTTGCCAGGAAATCCAGAATACAGGTGTCTATGCGTCACACAAATCATGAAGCACATTCAGGCGATGTCAAATGCACACAAACTCTCCCGTGACTCACAGCAACTCGGAGTCACCATCCCGGTAACCATATGCTCACAGGGATATGTTAAAGCAAAAATTCTTAGGCAACCAGTTTAGTAGGCATAACTTAGTAATCTATGTGTGTGTAACTAATGCAAATCCAGCTATAGTCTAAAATGCAATGCAGATGAGATGCAAAGTTCATTTTAGTTCGCTATAACTAATGTGTGAATCCAAGGATCGCAATTCAGGAATTATCAGTATTAAAATAAATCAATTTAATGATCGCGGAATTATCACTAATTGACGTTTAATTGTTTTTAATGATTAATGATGAACACAACCACAGAAATACAATAAATACGAAATCAATAATAATTCAAATGTATTTCATTAACTATACTGTAATGATTACAAAAGAATAATAATGAATGACTATGAACAATCGAATTCTGTGAAACGAATAATGTTTGATGTTGATGTGACGGCAGCTAGGGTTGCACAATGAACTCTTGATCGCCGTAATATTGATTGATTGTGTTCACCGAGATGTGAAACCTAGGACTCATATTTATACATGGTTTGAGTCGGTTAAGGAAACACCGGATCTCTCGGGATCTGTTGTTGATTGTGTTGACTTGTTTGACTTCTTTGAGTTTGTAATCGCACAAGTATAATGGTCTTCCGCAAGAGTCTTGCCTTCCGCAGATCTTTTGTTCTTCCGTAGATGATTTGCTCTTCCGTAGGAATGTTGTTCTTCCGTAGGAAATCCTTCTTCCGTAGGAGTCTTCCCTTCATGAAACTTGATCATCCGCAGAAACTTACACTTGGTCATTTGGTCTTGTATGAAACATATCTACGGATTAACAAAATTGTTCATCCGTAGATGTTTCCTACACTTGGTCAATTTCAGGAAATCCATCCAAGTATATTGTTTCTCCTGTCAAGTCACAAATCAACACACATACATATATGGGGTTAACCTATAGATTCAAATCACATATATATATATTTTGACTGTTACAAATATTAATTACAAGACTTGATTTTCAAGTACTAAGCCTATACAAAATTGATCTAGCCCTATACAATCTAGAACTAACAATACTCCCCCTTAGGCTTAGCTTCTTGTAATCAGTCTTTTAACACTGCAAGTTCCTTAACTCTTGCTATCATTTTATTGTAGAAGTAAGATACAGCAGTTTTCTGATCATCATATTTGTACTTTATCTGCATCCTGCTGATCTTCTTCAGTGTGTCATAACTGAGTCCCAAAACATCTTCTTCTGTAGTGAGTGTTTCCACTACACTATCATTATGCACTATTTCTAATTCATCTTCTTCAGATATTCTGAGCTTAGACACTTCAGCTATCATTGTTCCTTTTAGTAGTCCAGCCTCATGCTTCCTTCTCTTGTGTGCCTTTGTATGCAGTTTATCTATCACTTGAATCATATGCACATACAAGCAGAGATCATTCTGGGCTTTTTCATCTGTTAGTTTTGGGAAGAATTTATCATGAAGATATGAAGTGTAGCTTGGGTGTAGCATCTTTATCTCTACTGGATCAAAAATCCTGATCTTATCAGCCTTCTTCCCATCAGCATTTCTTAGCAATACCATGTGACAACCCGGAAATTTTTTTTAATATAATATGTGATTTTACAAATTTGTTTTTATAGTTTTATTATTTAATAATAATATTAATAATAATAAAAATAATGATAACATTAATAATAATAATAATGATAATGATAATAATAAAAATGTAAATAATAATAATAATATTTTTTTTATAATAATAATTTATAAAAAAAGATTATTAAATTTTGAAATAATAATTTGATTTATAAGTTCAGGGGGTAATTTTGTAATATTTGAAACCTGTTATTAAAAACTTTTTACATGAAATAATAGGAGTTGGAAAGTCGAGGGACCATTCTGTAAATTTTGAAAATCCCAACTGTCTCTCGCGTTTTCTCCGGTCACCGCTCCGGTGACTATTCCGGCGACCCTCAAACGACAAATTGAATCCGATTTCGACTAAATAAACTCTCCCGACACATTTTCGTGGGTGATTCACACACTAAACCCCACTTTGATTTGAAAAATATAATCGATTAGGTACAAGACCGAAACTTTCGGCCGACCACCATCTCAATCGCACTGAAACATTAATAAAATGAACAAATTGGTGGCGCACTAATGATCGTTTAACCCTTTAAAATCATCCATTGAGTCTCATTGAATCTGAAACACACCAAGTTACACAATTCGATCAAACTTTCGGTCGCGGACCTGCAGCTTACTGTTTCTCATCAACTCGAACTCGAAACAGGTAATTAAACATATCATTGAACTCGATTTTTGTTGGGGAACAAAAGCCCTAACATCAATTTGGGTATAAGCATCGAATCGAGGATCAATTTGATTCGGATCAAATTAGGGTTCTTGGTGGAAATTGGGTTTCTGGAATTTGGGTTTAAAAGATTTAAAGGCTGAGTCTTTGTGCGGCTTAGAGCCTTTGGTTTACTGGTTCGGGAGTGTGATTGTGAACAGGAGGTCAGGGGTTCGAACCCTGCCCCCAACATTATTTTTTAAATGCCTTTTTAAGCATTTTAAAAATATACAAAAATTACCAAAAATTATAAAAATAATTTTTAAAAGCTTCTTTTATTTTTAATACCATTAAATAATTTTCTATAAATTATTTAATTAAAATACCTTAAATAAAATTTATAAAATAATATTTAAAAATATTATAAATAACCATTTTTATAAAAATACACTTTAAATGATGATTTAAAGTATTAATCCATTAATTGGACACCATATTATTTTTAATGGATAAATTATAATAATTGTGGAAATTTAATTCTTTAAAAACCTTATTCATTTACTTAAATAATTATTACATATGTTATAAATTATAATCCTTATAAAAGTGGATTTTTAATGATAATTTAAATCATCAAATTATTAATGGACATTATATTATTGATGGATTAATCCTGATAATATAAATACAATTAGATTTTATAAATTTAAATATTTATAAAATCTTACAAAAATTAAATACAAACTTATGTGTTTAAATGACGTCTACAATGATATGTTAAAATCATTATTAAACTAATTAAATGTTATATAAATCATTAATTATTAACAAAAATAATTAAATGATTTAATGTTTATAACAAATCCCAGAAAACCGAACCATAGATCAATTGAACACCAGGTTCAAGATCTAACTTATTTAGGTTTTGGATTTGAATCTGTTTGCTTACGTGAAATATAATTCCTTAGCAGGAATTTACTAGCTTGTCAACAACCCAAAGGACTGAGGTGAGTTCGTAATTGCCCCCCTTTTTAATGATTTAAATATTTTGGGGCTGGAATACATGTCATGATTGAAATTGCAGATTATTTTGTGAATTCTCGTGTTTCCCTTTTTACTTTGGTTTTGGGATGAGGCATGCTCTTTTAAGATGGAACTTTTATTTGTGATATTACTTACTGTTCTTGGGATGAAACATGCCCTTTTGTTTTATGAACCATGATGGTGCTTTGCTTGATGCTTGTGTGTGGGATAATGAGTTCACCTTATAAAAGGGTTCCGACAGGCTATCCATATGCAAATAAACTATGATACATGGACAAATTCAATGTGAAGGATTTGTTGGGCTTGTACTTAGTAAGTATGTGGGATAGCGGGTTCAGCTTATAAAAGGGTTCCGTATCTTCACAAAGTAAACCTTTCTTTGAATGATAATTGACGATTTATCATTATGTTTTATTTATGAACTCACCAACCCTGTGTTGACACTTGATTTTACATGTATTCCAGGTATCTACTAGGAGCTTATGGATATGCACGTAGGATCATATAAGAGCTCCAGATACATATTGGTTATTGATAAGACATGATTAGACGTGTTGTTAAGAAACGATCTATATATTTATTTTCGCTGCGTATATATCTAATGCTCTGAATAATAATGGATTGAATTATCTAAAACTTGTCATATAGATAACTGCATCTCATGTGTAACTACTGTGTTCGATCCTGTTTGCTCACCCCTCCGTGATAGATTCCAGACCCGGAATTTGAGGGTGTGACAGATTGGTATCAGAGCCATTGGTTATAGTGAGTTAGGAATTGCATCTAGCCTATAGCCACACACAATAGTTGCACAAAGTAAATTGCCTTAGTTAGAAATTGACTAAGATTAAGAAGTTATATGCTTAAACTTAGATACTTGTTTCCTTAGTACTCGTGTCTTGCTGAATTTAATCGAAAAACCCAGTTTCTTAAATTCAGAGCAAGATTCCGGTTGTCAAAGTTCGATGGAACTCCCGACGTGGTCCTGAGTTCATTTGGGAATGAGAGGACGAAACGATATACAAGTATTCTAACTTGTTCAAAAAAAAAAATGTTGCGAGTACATCATAATTTTCGGGACGAAAATTCCTCTAACAGGGGGATGATGTGACAACCCGGAAATTTTTTTTAATATAATATGTGATTTTACAAATTTGTTTTTATAGTTTTATTATTTAATAATAATATTAATAATAATAAAAATAATGATAACATTAATAATAATAATAATGATAATGATAATAATAAAAATGTAAATAATAATAATAATATTTTTTTATAATAATAATTTATAAAATAAAGATTATTAAATTTTGAAATAATAATTTGATTTATAAGTTCAGGGGGTAATTTTGTAATATTTGAAACCTGTTATTAAAAACTTTTTACATGAAATAATAGGAGTTGGAAAGTCGAGGGACCATTCTGTAAATTTTGAAAAATCAACTGTCTCTCGCGTTTTCTCCGGCCACCGCTCTGGTGACTATTCCGGCGACCCTCAAACGACAAATTGAATCCGATTTCGACTAAATAAACTCTCCCGACACATTTTCGTGGGTGATTCACACACTAAACCCCACTTTGATTTGAAAAATATAATCGATTAGGTACAAAACCCACTCGACCGAAACTTTCGGCCGACCACCATCTCAATCGCACTGAAACATTAATAAAATGAACAAATTGGTGGCGCACTAATGATCGTTTAACCCTTTAAAATCATCCATCGAGTCTCATTGAATCTGAAACACACCAAGTTACACAATTCGATCAAACTTTCGGTCGCAGACCTGCAGCTTACTGTTTCTCATCAACTCGAACTCGAAACAGGTAATTAAATATATCATTGAACTCGATTTTTGTTGGGGAACAAAAGCCCTAACATCAATTTGGGTATAAACATCGAATCGAGGATCAATTTGATTCGGATCAAATTAGGGTTCTTGATGGAAATTGGGTTTCTGGAATTTGGGTTTAAAAGATTTAAAGGCTGAGTCTTTGTGCGGCTTAGAGCCTTTGGTTTACTGGTTCGGGAGTGTGATTGTGAACAGGAGGTCAGGGGTTCGAACCCTGCCCCCAACATTATTTTTAAATGCCTTTTTAAGCATTTTAAAAATATACAAAAATTACCAAAAATTATAAAAATAATTTTTAAAAGCTTCTTTTATTTTTAATACCATTAAATAATTTTCTGTAAATTATTTAATTAAAAAACCTTAAATAAAATTTATAAAATAATATTTAAAAATATTATAAATAACCATTTTTATAAAAATAGACTTTAAATGATGATTTAAAGTATTAATCCATTAATTGGACACCATATTATTTTTAATGGATAAATTATAATAATTGTGGAAATTTAATTCTTTAAAAACCTTATTCATTTACTTAAATAATTATTACATATGTTATAAATTATAATCCTTATAAAAGTGGATTTTTAATGATAATTTAAATCATCAAATTATTAATGGACATTATATTATTGATGGATTAATCCTGATAATATAAATACAATTAGATTTTATAAATTTAAATATTTATAAAATCTTACAAAAATTAAATACAAACTTATGTGTTTAAATGACGTCTACAATGATATGTTAAAATCATTATTAAACTAATTAAATGTTATATAAATCATTAATTATTAACAAAAATAATTAAATGATTTAATGTTTATAACAAATCCCAGAAAACCGAACCATAGATCAATTGAACACCAGGTTCAAGATCTAACTTATTTAGGTTTTGGATTTGTATCTGTTTGCTTACGTGAAATATAATTCCTTAGCAGGAATTTACTAGCTTGTCAACAACCCAAAGGACTGAGGTGAGTTCGTAATTGTCCCCCCTTTTAATGATTTAAATATTTTGGGGCTGGAATACATGTCGTGATTGAAATTGCAGATTATTTTGTGAATTCTTGTGTTTCCCTTTTTACTTTGGTTTTGGGATGAGGCATGCTCTTTTAAGATGGAACTTTTATTTGTGATATTACTTACTGTTCTTGGGATGAAACATGCCCTTTTGTTTTATGAACCATGATGGTGCTTTGCTTGATGCTTGTGTGTGGGATAATGAGTTCACCTTATAAAAGGGTTCCGACAGGCTATCCATATGCAAATAAACTATGATACATGGACAAATTCAATGTGAAGGATTTGTTGGGCTTGTACTTAGTAAGTATGTGGGATAGCGGGTTCAGCTTATAAAAGGGTTCCGTATCTTCACAAAGTAAACCTTTCTTTGAATGATAATTGACGATTTATCATTATGTTTTATTTATGAACTCACCAACCCTGTGTTGACACTTGATTTTACATGTATTCCAGGTATCTACTAGGAGCTTATGGATATGCACGTAGGATCATATAAGAGCTCCAGATACATATTGGTTATTGATAAGACATGATTAGACGTGTTGTTAAGAAACGATCTATATATTTATTTCCGCTGCGTATAATATCTAATGCTCTGAATAATAATGGATTGAATTATCTAAAACTTGTCATATAGATAACTGCATCTCATGTGTAACTACTGTGTTCGATCCTGTTTGCTCACCCCTCCGTGATAGATTCCAGACCCGGAATTTGAGGGTGTGACATACCATCTCTTTATTTCTTTCAACATATCCCCACTCTGTGATGGGATAAGTGAATTGATTTCCTTTGATGCTTTTGATGGTATCTGAGCTTTTGTCACAACCAACTCTCTTTATCATATCATCATCTACAAGAGATGAGACTTCAGCTGTTCTTCTTTTCTTGCTTTGTTTGAATCTTTTGTGCTCCTTATCATCTTTCTTTGCTTGTATGAGCACATCATCAGAAAATCTGGTCTTCATACCATTTACAGCTGCAGAGAAGTCTCTCCCCCTAAGATGGATTGGATAGTTGGTTATTGGGATGCTTTGTAAATCCCTGATGTCTTGCTCCGGAAGACTCAACAGAGCTTCCACATCATGGAAGTATTGAATTCTTCCAGATGTGCTCTTTATTACTGCACAATCCCAGTCTGGATCATATTTCCAGGCCATAATCCTGTGTTCTTCCACAGAACTGGGAGTTGTGATGTGATCGTACAGTTCAATGAGAGATGATTTCTTCTCAGTAATCTCTCGAACTGTTGTTCCCAGAGGCCATACCTTTCCGGGGATTACAGCCCTTGGCTCTCTGATTAGTTTTTCTTTTTCCTTGTGCTGATCTTTTGATTCAACAGTTACTGGATCAGCAGCAAGTTTGCTTTGTTCTTTTGGATGTGGAGCAGTGGTTCTGAACTTAACTCCAGTTTCCAGTTCCACTTTCATCACATGCTCCATCATCCTCCGCAATTCTCCAGTGGTTCTGCCTTTGAGCTCATGCGGTTTGTAGTTGTGACCCTGTAACCAGCAAGTCATATTGTACTTTGTAAGTTTTGCTGTGTCACAGTGGCCCAGATCCTTCCTTATCTTCTCCAATGATTGAAAAGTAGTAAAGGCTTCATAATCACAATTTGGGATTATGAACCTTGCAAACTCAAATTCTTTCAATGCATTGGTCATTTCTGATGTGTTCATCCTCTCAACCATGTCATACGGAAAACCATGGTTGATGAGGGTCATAAACATGCTGGAATCAGGCCTCTCTTCCATGATATCAGCGGTTGTTAGAAGGTCATCGGCCTTTCCACCCTTATCATCAGTGGGGGACTCCATTCTTGTTAGTTCCTCCCACTCTTTATCAATGTCTTCTTCTTCTCCGGAGGATACCTTCACAGCAGACACTTCTGCTGAAGGTGTAGGTGCAGGAGATGGAAGTTTTGGTTTCTTTGGAGAGCTTTCATCTTCTGGTTTCTTTTGTGTAGCTCCAAAGTATTTTCTTTTTCGGGTGTATGAAATCAGTGGCTTAGTAGCTCTACCCGACTGTTTTGCTGGCTCAGCACTTGAGTCCACTTTTGTTTTCAGATCTGAGAGTTTTCTTTTCAGGCTTTCTATCTCTAGATCCTTTTGCTTTATTTGCTCAGCCTTTTCATTTTGCTCAAGTTTTAAAGATGCCTCTAACTCTCGTTTTGTTTGCAACAATAGATCAATAACTTCATTGTTGGATAGTGCATCTTCTCTCAGTCTTTTTAGACTGGCATCCTTCTTCATCAGTTCTTCATCCTTTTCTTGATTATACCTTGCAGTTCCCGAATTCTTTGTTTTCGCTTATTGGTTTTAAGTATCAACTTGTTGTACTTAGCAACCAGAAAGCTTTTGCTCACAGGAATGTCACTGTCACTTAAGTCATCTTTATGGTATGCAGTGACATCCTGAGCAGATTCTTGAACTTCCCCGTGTTCATCAGCAAGTTGTTCATCTTTCAATGAAGGTATAGGCTCGGTATGTGCTGATGAAGGTTGTTCTTCTTTGTGTGTTGGTGAGAAAGGAACAGTGCTGGCTTCAGATAATATTTCTGTGTCTCCTGAGTGTACGGAGTGTACAGACTCAGTTACCTCAAAAGGTTCAGTCCCAGCACTTTCCGGTGATTGATGTTTTGGAGAGTCTGATGGTGGTTGTACGGGGGATTGGATTTGTTGTGGAGAGAGTGGTTGAGAGTGATAAGATGATGACTGATAGGATGATGATGATTGTTGTTGGATAGGAGATACTGGCTCAGTATCTTTGGTGGACGATGATGATATTAGTACAGGTGATTGATGGTGGTGAATTGGGGAGATTGGTTGGGTGTTTAGGCTTGCTGGTGATTGTGGTTGTTGAAAGGGTGATTGGCTGGGTGATTGATGTGTAGTGGTGGTGTTTGGAGTGGTGAAAGTTTGTTCAACACTGATTTGCTCAGGTGTGCTTGAACAAACACATCGCCAACTCTGTTCAACCCTGGAAGTTCTGAGTTGATCATTAGTTGTAGGAATCTCGGGAACATATACATCTTGTCATTCTTCTGCAGTTTGACTTGTTCACTCATATAGTTGAAGATGTATTTGGCGTAGTTGTAAGTTCTCCCCTCGAATACCCCAATGATTCCGGATGATATATGCCTAGAGAATCTGTCTAGCCCCGACTTCCTGTTCGACATGCATTTCAGGTAGGTGTGACACAAGAATCTGTACGGTTTGCACAGCCTACCCTTCTTGATTTCCCCTTTCTCGTAATCACCATCGTACCCCATGAGGTTAAATACCTTTTCAATGTATTCATTCTCGAATACATCGGGGTGCCCTATTTCTCTATCTCCCAGTTCCAGACATCTTCGTATGGTGCTTTCAGTGATTCGAAGACGCTGATTCAGAATCTCAGCCACTATCACCTCCTCATCGTCTTGTTCTTCAACTCGTGCTGAGTTCCAGAAATCAATAATGTGCGCCTGATGGATCACAGGCTCAGCCGTCAAGGCGTAGAAGATCCTGGATCGTTGGAGATATCTGATGATATCTCGACATCCTTCCGCTGCTGGATCATCAGCGTTCAAGAACGCGCACACATTGTGCTCTTTAGCGAATCTATTTGCCATCTGTAAAGAGAATCAAGTTAGAAACCATGCAGTTGAATCGTTTAAATGACAATAATCGATTAACCAGTTCCGTATTGATGTCTAAGACATGATTTACCTTTGCAGTAACAGTAATCGGTTACTAGATAATGTGTTCTTGGAACAGTTATTTTGAAATTTTGAAAAAGAGGGAAAATGGGCGATTTTCTAGGTTAATCTGAAAAAGTGCTCTGTAAAAATGAATTTTAAGAGTCAGAAACCTTATTTATAGTCGAACACATTAACTTCTTTTATTAATTATGTTGGGCTCACATTATGTTGGGCCCACTTCCATTTATTCCTATGTTGGGCCCACTTCCATTTATTCCTTTCCGTATCCCAAGTGTTTAGAATGCATTATTTCTTCCGCAGAACATCTGCGGAACCTTGACTTCTGCGGATGTCAAAGTTCAAATAATGCATTTATTTTGTTTTGCTGCTGAATCAGAACTGCTGAATCAGAAATGCTGAATCGGAAATCACATAATACTTCTACGGATGAGAGGTATTACTGTGACTTCTGCGGATGCAGAAATTTCACTGTTACTTCTACGGATGAGAAGTATTACTGAAACTTCTACGGAACTTAAAGTTTAAAACTTTAAATGTATGATATCTACTGAGTAGAATCAAATGTTGATGTTGGACATTGTTGACTTTATTTGCATGGCAATTAAGTACAGGGAAGCAAGTTTCCTGTATCCTGCATTCAAGTTAGTGCTCAGGTTCCAATTCCTTCAGAATAAGTTAAATCAATTATCAGCTTTGTATTGTTTTTCATGCATGAACTACTCCCCCTAAATTTGTGATTAATGTGAGACAGTTACATTTATCATAAATTTAAGTTGTAAACAGGCATGACAGGCATATGACAGTCTAAATGAGAGAAAGTCAGTTGAGATAACAATTAAACATCTGACAAACAGTTACATGCATGCATATTTATATAGAGGGATCATACTATAACTTGGCTTCTGCTGATGTTGATTAGTTGATTCAACACATACCTGATTGCAAGTATATAGATCCACTTAAATTCAAACATGAGTATTGTATCAACTAGGCATGCGATTTATCATGTTGTGAAGTTTGTTAATCAGTAGCAATCATGAGTCCCACATTCAATTATCATTAGAGTATGTCTTCCGTAGGTGAGGCAAATCACTACATTCCACACATAATGACTATGTACATTAAGTTATAAGTTCTATCTTGAGACAAATTACAGTCTCATGAATGCTTTGATGTTGAAGCTCTTTGACTTGATATACAATGGATCACAAGTGATTCCTTGTTAGAGCTGAAATATGATCTTCATAGTCACCAGGTCTTTACTGTCGTAAAACAGAGGTGAACTTTAACCCAGGTCTTTGTTTACACAAAACAGAGGGAGAATGAAGATCACACTTGTTAATCACAGTCCCAGGTCTTTATTCACACAAAACAGAGGGAATATGACTTTGCAAAGATAGAATATTATAAAGTATTTTACATAGTGTGCTTGTGTAAGTGATTTGATCACATCAGAAGAGAACATACCTTCTTGATTCTCAAATGGAATCCTCACCGACAGTTACCTCATGCTTTTAGTTTGGCATGCTCTTAGCTTTGTTTCCACTCAAGTTGAACCTACTCACATATCAGTATGATATAAGTCAGATTGAGGTTTTGTTGAATAGCCAAGTATAGTCTACTATCATTTCCCTTATATAATGCATGTATAGATGTTCTATCAGACACTTAAGTTATCCTTAACGATTACTCTGCACAAAGTCAATCATATGCTTTTGTTGATTTATTCTAAGTTAATCATCCCTAAAGATTCTATCAGAAAATTAAATCTAACAGAATCAAATGCTTTAGTAAACAAATCAGCAAGCTGATTGTTTGTGTCTACTTTGACTAACTTGATTAGACCCTTTTCAGAACAATCTCTCAGAAAATGGTATCTAATTTCAATGTGTTTAGTTTTACTATGTTGAACTGGGTTAGCAGTTATAAACATAGCAGCTGAATTATCAATATGAATTGGTGTGTGAAGGAAATTGTAACCATAATCAAGTAATTGGTTTTGCAACCAAAGTACTTGAGAGCAACCTGCTGAAGCAGCTATGTATTCTGCTTCAGCTGTGGATACAGATACATTTGTTTGCTTCTTGCACTGCCATGAAACAAGTCTTGGCCCTAAAAATTGACATCCACCAGTTGTGGATTTTCTGTTGTTGTTACACCCTCCATAGTCACTATCTGAGTAGGAGTAGAGGCTAAAATCTCCATCTTTGGGATACCAAAGTCCCAATGCAGGTTTGCCTTTCAGATATCTAAAATCCTCTTCACAGCATTCAGATGTGACTCCTTTGGGTCAGATTGGTACCTGGCACAAACACAAACAGCAAACATGATGTCAGGTCTACTGGCAGTTAAGTACATTAATGAACCGATCATTGATCTATACAATCTTTGATCTACGGATTTGCCAGCAGGGTCAGGCACAATCTTGTCTATTGTTGATGCTGGTGTCTTGCATGAAGTGGAATCAGCAAGATTGTACTTCTTCAAAATTTGATGAATGTACTTTTCTTGATTGATGAATATGCCATCTGATTTCTGATGAACTTGTAAGCCAAGGAAGAAAGTCAATTCTCCCATGGAGCTCATCTGAAATTCAGATTTCATTAAGTCTTCAAAGCTTTGACACAGCTTCTTGTTGGTTGATCCAAATATGATGTCATCAACATATATTTGAACCACCAAAAGATCTTGATGTTCTTGTTTGAGGAAGAGTGTCTGATCAATAGTTCCTCTCTTGTACCCATTCTTCAGCAGGAAGGATGATAGTGTATCATACCACTTTCTGGGTGCTTGATGAAGACCATACAAAGCCTTGTCAAGCTTGTATACTCTATGTGGATAATCAGGGTCTTCAAAACCAGGGGGTTGAGCCACATAGACTTCTTCATCAATTTTCCCATAAAGGAAAGCACACTTCACATCCATCTGATAGACTGTGAACTTCTTAAATGCTGCATAAGCGAGGAAGACTCGTATAGCTTCAATCCTTGCAACTGGTGCAAAGACTTCATCATAGTCTATTCCCTCTTCCTGAGTATATCCTTGAGCAATAAGTCTGGCCTTGTTTCTCACTATGATACCTCTGTCATCCAGCTTGTTCTTGAAAAGCCATCTTGTGCCAATTGGATGTTGACCCGTAGGCAAATCTACAAGAGTCCACACTTTCTGTTTTCTGAATTGTTGTAACTCTTCTTGCATAGCCTCAATCCAGCTGTTGTCTTTTAGTGCAGCTGTAATGTTTGCAGGAACTGTTTGGGACAAAAAGCAGGTGAACAAACAAATGTTTGCCACACCTCCTTTGCTCCTTGTGGTTCTAGCATGCAGGTCCCCAATGATATTGTCTGTTGGATGAGACTTGTGTACTCTGCTTGTTGAGACAGCATCAACTTGAACTGTGGAGTCTAAGTTTGTGAAACCCATTGAAGCAGATGGTGTCAGTTGAGTAGTTGAGTCGATGAAATAATCAAAAGGCTCATGGTCGTTCGGATCAGCTTGTGTTTGATTGGCTGCTTTGTCTTCTTCCGCAGGAAGTTCTACGGAAGTAGCATTTTGTTCTTCCGCAGGAGGTTCTACGGAAGCAGTATTTTGTTCTTCCGTAGGAGGAACTGCAGCATCGACGGAGGCATTTTGTACTTCCGTAGGAGATACATCACCATCCACGGATGAACAATGTTGGTCAGCTGGCAATGGTTGTTGAATGACTACCTCCTCTCCATCTCTAGCATCAGTAGTTGCACCAGTATTTATATCTACGGATGAGGGAACATTTGCTGATGAATTTACATGTGCTGGGGATGAAGAGTTTGCTTCTCCAGAAGTAGCTTCATGCGGCTGACTTGATCTTTGCTGTGGTCCTGGTGACACTTGTGCTCTGGTGGGTCAGCTGTTAAAGGCACTTCATTCACACTTGGGGGCACAAAGGGATAACATGTATCCGCAGCACCTGCGTTGATCAGATAACTAGTGTTAAATGATTCAGTTAATGCATCTATATCAAATAACCAAGATGATCCTTTTACATTGGTAGTAAACATGGATTCATCAAAAGAAACATTGGGAGTCTCTTCAACTATGTTATGTTCTGGAATGTACACCCTATATGATTTAGAAGTGGATGAATATCCAACAAAGAAACCATCATAGGCTTTTTCAGAAAATTTTCCCAATTGTTCTTTAGTATTTAAAACAGACACATGACACCCAAAAGCTCTAAGATATCCTATAAAAGGTTTTCTTTTAAATAAGAGTTCGTAAGGTGTTTTATTATGTTCTTTGACTATCAAAGTTCTATTTTGAACATTGCAAGCTGTATTCACAGCTTCTGCCCAGAATGTAATGGGCAACTGAGAATCAGCTAGCATTGTTCTGGCTGCTTCTATCAGTGTTCTATTTCTCCTTTCAGCCACTCCATTTTGTTGTGGAGTTCTTGGGGCACTGAATTGTCTAGCTATTCCTTTAGTCCTGCAAAAAGAGTCCAAATCAGCATTAACAAATTCAGTTCCATTGTCACTCCTAAAATTTTAACTTTTAAATCAAGTTGATTCTCAATCTTGATCACAAAGTCCATTAATGTTTCAGATGTTTCACTCTTATGTTTTAAGAAAAAGACCCATGTAAATCTAGTGAAATCATCAACTATCACTAAACAATATTACCTTTTTCCAATGCTTAGCACATTGGTTGGGCCAAAGAGATCCATGTGAAGCAATTTGAGTGGTGTAGTGTTTGTGTTGATTGTTTTGGATTTATGAGACACTCTGTGTTGTTTTCCTTTATAACATGAAGAACAGTGATTAGAACAATGAAATTCTTTCTTTGGTAGTCCAATGACTAAGTCATTTTTCACCAATTTATTCATGTTCTTCATGTTGGAATGGACAAGCCTTCTATGCCACAATTGAGATTCATCTTCGGAAGATTTGGACAGCAGGCATGTCTCATGTTTTGTGAGTGTTGTGTTGTTCATATCCAAGATATATGTGTTGCCTTTTCTTGATGCTTTAAGAAGTATCCAGTCTGCTGGAACTGCAAACCCTGGCTTAAGAATGTAACAGTTAGTGTTATCAAATAGTGTTAAGTAATTTTGATCACAAATTTGGGAAACACTAAGTAAATTATACTGCAAATTTTCACAGTAATTTACTTTTTCAAATGTTAAAACACCATTAGTTACCATTCCCTCACCAACAATTTTACCTCCCTTCTTATCCCCACCAAATGCCACATAAGAGGCATGTTTATGTTTGAAGTCATGGAGAAGTGCACAGTTGCCTGTCATATGTCTGGAACAACCACTGTCAACATACCACTTGTTGTCAGCTCTCCTTGATTGTTCCTGCACACAAAAAGAAATTAGTTAGTCTTGACAACCCAAGGCTTAATTGTCTTGGGTTTGCCAGTTGTGTCAACAATAGTTACTCCTTCATGAATTAATCTTGAAGTTTCAGTATTAGTTGTTTCTTTTTGATCTGATGGTGGTGAGGATGATTCTGTTGAAGATGATTCAGGTTTCTGAGTATCTTCATGCTTATCCGAGTCATTCTTCAACTTGGCTTGTTTTGGTTGGTATCTTAACTTTAAGAGGATCCTATAGTCTTGAAAGTTTCTTTATCTTTCTGCTTTGATTGAGACACAGGAATTCCTTTATCAAAGTTGTCAAAGAAATCGTCAACAGCTTCAGTCTGTTTATCAGACAAATCCACCTTTTTGTGAGGTGTCTTAGCCTGTGCTGGTATTTTCTTCTGCACAGTCTTGTCCGCAACAGATGATCTTTTCGTTGACTTTTGTTGTTCTTTCTGAGCCTTTGTCTCTTTTTCACTTTCTAAGTCGGATGATGCACATTGTGACTTCTTGTTGTTCTTTTCTTATTCTTCTTATTAAAATAACATTCCTGAGTGGAATGGTTATTTTTGTCACAAATGGCACAATGTTTGTTGAAGAAGCAATCATCAGTCATGTGATTGTTCATGTTGCAAATGGAACAGTAGCTACTGAAATAGCATTCATCAGTGTTGTGATTCTTCATATCACACCATTTGCAATATTTCTCAGAAGTGTCTTCGAGTTCAGCCTTCTTTTTGTTGTTTTTGTTCTCACTTGTTGAAACATCAGATGATTTCTTCTTGTTTTTGTTTGGTGCTTCATTAGCTGTTGTTTGTTTGTCTTTGGCTCCTTTTAGTTGCTTGATATTGACCTTTTTCTGAGCATGTTTGTTTGTTTCTCTTGTTACCTTGTCCGCAGTATCAGATTCTTTCTTCCGTTGCTTGTCTGCGGATTCAGTAGTTTTTGCCTTCTGCAGATGATCTACGGACTTGACAGTTTTTGCTTTCCGCAGATGTTCTACGGATTCCTCATAGTTCTTTTTCCGCAGGTGTTCTACGGATTCTTCAGTTGGTGCTTTCTGAGGATTCTTGTTTGATTGTTTCTTACCTTTATCAGAGGATGACAAAGGTGCTTTTGTACTTGATCCGCAGCTATCAATCTTGTGAAGATTCAGCTCTTGTAATCCTTCATTAAGTTCAGCAATCCTTTTGCAAATAGTCTTCAGCATGTTCCGTTGCTTTGGCGGGTACTACAACTTTGATTCTTCAAGGAATCGCGGAAGACCAGTTTCAACTTGAACATTCTTACCAATGTTCAGTTGATCAGTATCATGTTCATCAGAATCATCCAGGTCATCATAGTTATCAAAATCTGATTCATTCTGTTTAAGTGATTCTGATTCAATAGATTCAGTTTCACTCATCTCAGTTTTATTGTTGTTTATTTGACTATCATTGATGTCAATTTTGGTGCTTTGCACAAAATGATTTGACAAATTGTTAGTCATTGTTTCAGGTAAAGGTGTGTAGTTATCATTAATAGGTGGTGCAACAGCATTATAACCCAACCCGGACCTGTTCTTTGATTCAATATGAGAATTTAGCAACTTCTCATATTGCTGAGATGATAGTTGAAACTTCTGAAGTTTCACTTCAGTGGATGCATGATCAGCCATGGATTTTGTTAAGGAAGTGGTCAGATGCTCAACTTGGGCTTTTAGACTGTAGTTTTCAGAAACATATTTTTCTAAATCTTTTTGTAAAGAGTTTATTTTGATTTGATATAGTTTTTGTTCTCTTAAGTGTGATTCATTTAAAACCATAGTTTCTTTTACTTTATCAGCCAATTGTTGAGCATGGACTCTATATCTCTCAACTTCCTCAACACATGTTGATGAACATAACCTGTCTTTTACCTCTCTGGCCATAGGAGGAACTTTGTTTTCCATATGCGCCATCAGTGCTTGATTCTCCTCTATCACTTCCTTCTCATACAGACTCCAGTCACATGTTCCATCCTGAAGTATGATCAGCCCTGTCTCCTTAGAGTTGCTTGGTCCTGCTGATGTATTTGTGGCTGGTGGGGATGTGAGCTGAGGTTGTCTATGCAGAGATCTTTGAGAGGTCGGCTGCTGATTCTGATAGTGTTGTTGCTGCTGATTTTGTTGCTGCTGCTGCTGATACTGTGGAGTTGATTGTTGGTTGCATTCTCTAGAAAAATGACCATAGAGATTGCACTTGAAACATCTGACTTTTGACTTATCAAATCCAATCTTCGATGTTTTGCTTGCTGCTGCCAGATTTTTATTTCGTCGAAGATATTGCTTGGCTCTGTAAGCAATCATCGCCATCTGCCATTGTAGATCCATCTCTTCTACTACATCAGGAGGGAGTTCCTCCAAGTCTTGCTGACAGATGTTAGCTGATGTAAGGGAACTTCCAAGATATGCTTGAAAGCTAGAACTAAAAGCTGCAAAGGCTGCTTTTTGTTCTTCAGAATCCAATATCACAGTTATTGGTTCTGAGTTTGCTGTTGCTGATGTCTCTCTTTTCTCTGTAGATTTAGTCTTTTTCCTTTTGATTTTTACTTTGAGATGATTTCTTAGTGGGTTTGGATGCATAAAAACTCACTTCCTCTTCATCATCACTCAAAGCACAAGAGTTATCATCTTCATTATTAGAGATAAATGCACTTCCAGCATTCTTTGTTTCCTTGAAGTGATAAGGTGAGACATGAGTTCTCACACTCTTGTTTCTTGATTGTTCATCCAGTTCAAGTGCTTCTACTTTAGCAACCAATGTATCTAGACCAGTTGTCTTGAGATCTATGGTGTTCTTGAACATGGAGACTGTTTGTTTCCAACTTTCAGGCAAAGTATGGAGCATCTTCTTGTTCAGTTCCTCAGTTGTATATTTTAACTCCAAGATGTTCATCTCAGTAACAAGTTGCATAAATCTATGGAGTTGCTGAGGAATTGACTCACCCTCAATATGATGAAAAGTTTCATATTGTGATCTAAGGGTGTATTTCCTTATGCTTCTGATCTCGTCACTCCCTTCACAGAGAGTGTGAAGTATCTTCCACAGGGAATTTGTGTTTTATAGTTCTCGCACCTGATCAAGATTTCTTCAGGTAAAGCCATACTAAGCAAGCTGTATGCTTTAATATCAACTTTGACCTTCTTGAATCATTAGGTGGCAAGTCCTTAGTGCTAATTGGCTGATTTTTGTCATTATAATCCGGCCCAAGAGTGGGTGGAATATAAGGACCTTGTGTGATGGACTCCCACAAGTCAGAATCTGTGTAGTTCACATGATTCCTGAACTTGATCTTCCAGGATTTAAAATCAGCTTTTGTTTCCAACTTTGGTGGTTGATAAGATCCTCCTCCAAAAGTACTCATGTTTAATGCAAACGAATGAATAAAAACTTAAAAGCAAAAATTGACAGATCTATCAGAGACGCAAATCTAGTATTCAATGAATTTGAATATAGATCTAAATCATACAAACAATAAGAGAATGTTTGCTGAATGACCAGTCGTTGATATAATTATTTTTGAAAATCAATTAAACAATTTTAATACTGATAGATCAATTGATCTAGATCAATGAGCACCAATGCTCTGATACCACCTGTGAATCCAAGGATCGCAATTCAGGAATTATCAGTATTAAAATAAATCAATTTAATGATCGCGGAATTATCACTAATTGACGTTTAATTGTTTTTAATGATTAATGATGAACACAACCACAGAAATACAATAAATACGAAATCAATAATAATTCAAATGTATTTCATTAACTATACTGTAATGATTACAAAAGAATAATAATGAATGACTATGAACAATCGAATTCTGTGAAACGAATAATGTTTGATGTTGATGTGACGGCAGCTAGGGTTGCACAATGAACTCTTGATCGCCGTAATATTGATTGATTGTGTTCACCGAGATGTGAAACCTAGGACTCATATTTATACACGGTTTGAGTCGGTTAAGGAAACACCGGATCTCTCGGGATCTGTTGTTGATTGTGTTGACTTGTTTGACTTCTTTGAGTTTGTAATCGCACAAGTATAATGGTCTTCCGCAAGAGTCTTGCCTTCCGCAGATCTTTTGTTCTTCCGTAGATGATTTGCTCTTCCGTAGGAATGTTGTTCTTCCGTAGGAAATCCTTCTTCCGTAGGAGTCTTCCCTTCATGAAACTTGATCATCCGCAGAAACTTACACTTGGTCATTTGGTCTTGTATGAAACATATCTACGGATTAACAAAATTGTTCATCCGTAGATGTTTCCTACACTTGGTCAATTTCAGGAAATCCATCCAAGTATATTGTTTCTCCTGTCAAGTCACAAATCAACACACATACATATATGGGGTTAACCTATAGATTCAAATCACATATATATATATTTTGACTGTTACAAATATTAATTACAAGACTTGATTTTCAAGTACTAAGCCTATACAAAATTGATCTAGCCCTATACAATCTAGACCTAACATAATGCTCTGATACCAATATGTCACACCCTCATTTTCCACGTACGGGGTTTTACCGTCAGGCGTGTGACACAACCAGGATCTCAGATAAGTATCAGTTACACCAAACGACTCGATAATTACAAATCATATAAGTTGCTTAATTTTAATGAAATAAACCAAATATATTTAAGTAGTGCGGAAGCGAAAACATGAAAACATTTAACAATAGTTTTGGAACACGCAAACACGCGTCCAATCCAATTTATGTAAAGTAAATGCAAATTAAATCCTGAAAACAGTTTGAGACGAACGCGGAATGACATGCAGTGGATGTTGTGCTCCTAGACGTGCCACATCAATGTCCTGAGAGAAAACATGCAAAAATCTCAGTACAAGACTGGTGAGTTCACAGGTTTATCAGAAAACAGTAATTATCAGTAATTAAGTTCCCGGATTATGTAATCCGTCAAGTATGTAATTCCCGGATTATGTAATCCGTCAAGTATGTAATTTCCCGGATTTAGTAATCCGATAAGTATAATGAAATCCCCGGATTTATTAATCCGATAAGTATAATGAAATCTCCGGATTTATTAATCCGATAAGTGTAATGAAATCCCCGGATTTTTAATCCGATAAGTATAATGAAATCCCCGGATTTATTAATCCGATAAGTATAATGAAATTCCCGGATTTATTAATCCATCAAGTATAATGAAATCCCCGGATTCATTAATCCATCAAGTATAATGAAATTCCCGGATTTATTAATCCGTCAAGTATAATGAAATTCCCGGATTTATTAATCCGTCAAGTATAATGAAATTCCCGGACTTATTAATCCGTCAAGTATAATGAAATTCCTGGATTAGCAATTAAAGCATATAATGGGTAGCTAGTCCATAATGATCACTATGTGTATGAAGGCGCGGCCGAACTGACATGTAATCAAATAATAAACCAGGCCCGGATGTGGATCACACCACAACACTTGTAATTAGGCTAACCGTTCACCCGTTTGACGAACGTTGTGCTAGCGCGACTAGCCCGGGTGGGGTATGTCAATCCCAGTAGTACTACTAACAATTACCTCGTTAAGTCCATATTAACGGTCCGTTGGGCAAGTATACACCATAGTATCAAGTATATGCAGTATTACAAAAATCCAATGTAATGTAATGTTTTTGAAATCAACATGTTTCTCTCCCCCAAAAGAGTATATAAGTAAAAGTGGGGCTGTAAACTCACTTTGAATTGATGTAATGAAAGCAACAAGAACTTCAAAGAATAAAGCAATGCACGATCAAACACGAGCAATACCTAATATTAATTGTAATTACGTCTTTAAGATATGCGCAACGTGAATATATATATTTGGTTGGATTCGAGTCGGTTTGGGTTTGACGTACCCGATTAGATATATCTATATTCTTTGTAATCTTTTGGAATGAATATTATTTAACATTGATTATGATTACACATAATTTAATAATAATTTATTAATTAAAGTATAAAAATATAATCTATAATTACGTTTGTAATTGATTGTGAAATTAAAAGATGTATAATTTCTATGATTTTCACAATTATTTCATAATTACCCATGATTTAGAGTTCATTTTTATAAACGTAGTTATTTGTAATATTTATAAATATTAATTTATAAATATTATTACGGTTTTTAAATAAAATAAATTTACAGAAAATATTTATGTAACCTTTTAAATAAGAAATGTTTATAAAAATTATTTTTATAATTTTTGAGAATTTTTACTTATTTTTCAGAGGCTTAAAAAGCCTTAAAAAAAATAAATGAGGTGGCCCGGGGTCGAACCCGGGACCTCCTGGTTTGTAAGCATGAACTGAACCGGTGAACCAAGGCTTATAGCCGCGCTAATACTCGGCTTTTAAATCACTTAAACACAAACACAATCGAACCCAATCCCCGTATGAACCCTAGATCCGAAATCGATCAAATTGAACATCGATTCGAATCTGTTAACAACTGTAATCATGGGGCTTTTGATCCCCATATAGAAACGAGCATGTACATGTATTTAATTACCCGATTAGCAGATGTATAGGTGATGATCAGTCGAAGAACATGTCGCGACAGTCATGAGATCTGTTCAGGGTGTAAATGGTGATCATAATTGAATTCCTCTTATAGGAAGCTTCTGTTGGTGTTAAGGATGGATAGCCCTCTGTCAATTTAGGTTTATAATGGTTCTAAGTGGGATTTCGAACGAGTTGCAGGTCCGAATTAGTGTGGTGATCGAATTGGTCATTTGTGTGTGTTTCTGATACAATTGAACTCGAAGGAAGGTTTTAAATAGTCAGAAGATTATTAGTGCGAGTTTACTTTCGTTTATTATTTAGTTTTAGTGCTCGAATAGTTGAGTGGGTCGGCCGAAAGTTTGGTCGAAGTGGTTCAGTGGGTTAGGTAATTCCATTACTCAAATTAAGAGAGGAGATGGGTTCGAATCTTGTTTACAAACGGTTTGGTATAAGTTTCGGGTTTTAAAATTGGATCATTTGGGCGATTTGGCCTCGCCGGAGTCGCGGCCGGAATAGTGGCCGGAGGGGAAAGGGTCGACGGCGGGGGTTTGGGATTTTAAAAGAAATTACAGAAATGGTCCCCCAACTTTCCAACTTTATTATTTTATGTATTAAAGTTTTAATTTCAAGTTTCAAAAATTACAAAACCACCCCTGGACTTTATTTAATCCAAGTTTAATAATTTTTATAAATTATTATTATTAATAACAATATTATTATAATCATTATTATTATTATTATTTATAAAACTAATAAAAATAATATAAAAATCACATAAATACTTTATGAAATAAATCACGAATTTTTTGCGGGTTGTCACATCATCCCCCTGTTAGAGGAATTTTCGTCCCGAAAATTAAGATGTACTGGCAACATCCTTGAGCCGGCTAGGATACTTGCGCATCATTTCGTCCCCTCGTTCCAAAGTGAACTCAGGACCACGCCGTGAGTTCCACCGAACTCTAAAATTTTGCTATGCTTTAGTTGTTTAAATTTCCAGAATATAATTTCGTGGTAAGGTGATGTCTAGAAATCAGGATAAGACCAACAATGATAAGAAAGGTTATCCGTCGGAATTTAAGAATCCCAAACGTCACCATATGAAACGATCTTAACGCATATCTTGTGAATATGTATTTCTCCTTTTGACCAACCATCGGTCTATGAATAATACGCTATGCGAAGATCTCGGAACGACAATGGTCTATAATGCACCAATTGTCATCATGACCTCTAAAATAAGAAGCATTTTAGCTGCAAGGAAAGTTAAATAGGAGATCCATAGGATCACGAAGATTAGGTCTTGTCACTTGTGAAGATAAGACATTTGGACACATACGAAGTTACGTCTTTTCCTTTAGGCCAAACCCATGTCTACAAGTTACGAAGGTTTATGAACCTTTATATCGCAATGAGGATAATAACGAGTCTTGTTGTTTAAATCCAAGATAGAATTTTAATGATTTTCAAGATTAAGGATTCAAAAGCGATTCAAAAAGTGATGCGAACAATAGGGAAGATATTTGTAAACATGTTTTGCAAAGTAGCAATATTTTAGTACGTTTACATACGCCGTGCAACAAACCATAAGCACAGCTGAGAACATTTGTATGACTAGAAAGTCATGAACATATGTTGTTAATATCTCCAGCAGAGAGATTGTTTAGAAAGGCTACCATCGCACCATCACGTTTTGATGATAGCTCAAAATAAAAATCGATAGATAAGGAATAAATGATTCCATATTGCTAGGTCAAAACATGAGGTTAAAGGGAGAGTAATCGATTTAAGAATCTAAGTGCTCCAAGCTTAGAATAAAAATCAACCTGAAACGATTGGGTCTCCTTTCAGGTTCAGAAATCATGCTCTGGTTTGATAGGTCGAATCACCTTCTCCTGACGGACTATCTTGGTTTCATTCTTTGATAACCAATTCATACGGTATTAAGTCTATGTCAAGGACATGATCTTCGTGTACTTTTATGTAACCTCTAATTATTACCATTGGTCATTCTAACAGAGTAAATAATTTCTAAACAACTAGGGTTAATGCTAAGTTAAAGAATAATTCCAGAAGAATCCAAGCTTATTATCAACCCTGGTATTAAATAGATGTGTAGCTATTGATGATAAGGTATGTACATGTAACAACATTTAGTCTTGTCAAATGTGGCTTGCTTTAGTTGTAAATGTATGATCGCGTAATGTATTACCTTGACTTATATGACCTTTATTTCTATAATTTAACTGTTCTTACTTTCTAGCTATAGCCATTTCCTAATTCTGATTGTTTCTAACTTGTCCTGGGGTCCTAATCGACCTGGGGCACACTTATGGTAATGGTCGGAACTCCAACCTTCTTTCTACTACTCACTAGATTTTCCCAGTGTCCTTCCTAATTCTATTTGGTCTAATGTCATAAGGTATGACATCAGCTTTGTCAATTCAGGGAGTTCGTTAGTATAAAGAGCACGACCTAACACTACTATTGCACGATTTTAGAATTACCACTCTAACTTTTGCATTTTATTAACCCTACTATTGCACGATTTTAGAATTACCATTCTAACTTTTGCATTTTTTTTCCTTAGGTAATAGTACTCAATCACCAAGGCTTTGAACTTATCTTAAGTCATTTACATCAATTGGACTTATCCTGTTGGACTTATCTTAACTTAGCTTGAACCTGGGTGTTCCACCAGGTTAGTGCCTTGCCCCGTAGTGAACACGTGGCATACCTGATTCATCAATTCCATGAAGACAGCTGGTGTGTTGGTCAATCCAAACGGCATGACCAAGAACTCATAGTGTCCACATCGAGTTCTAAACAATATTTTCGGTGTGTCATCTTCACGAACCCTCAATTGATGATAGCCCGATCGATCGATTTTTGAGGAGTACATTGATCTCTGCAACTGATCGAAGGGATCGTCGATCCTGGGAAGGGGGTATCGGTTCTTAACAGTCAAATTGTTTAATTCCCGATAATCTTGTCAAGTACAGAGTGTTATCCATGTTTTGAGTATCGAAGATATGGTTATTAACGAAGAGTTAATTAACCGGAGTTGTACAAAGGAAACGATTGAGAAGGAATTTACTTGGTCAAGGAGCGATCGAAGGAATCTATGTACAATAATCTAAAATCCAATGACGTAATATTATTAGAGTTTGTCGTGTCTCTTGTCTACTGATGTCGTATTAGCCGGCGTTTTTGTCTTTCAAGACTCCTTCCAACAAGTTGTGAATAAGGGCGCATATAGCAAATGCGACATCAACAGACGCATGGAATAAAAGTTGGGTTAACAACATAAGTCCTTAAGAGTGTTCTTATAAAGCCCTTATTAATCCAAAATATAAGTCAATCAAATAATGATAGGGTGTGATTATCGAGGGTCTTCTCAAAGTACTAATATGTGATATAATACCCACAACGTTCTTAAATAAGTATACCATAGATAGTTTGTAGGACAGGCTATGTACTCATAACCAATAATGCACTTAAAGTATTCAATTAGTTCCTTAGTTACTGAAATGCTAAGTGTAGGAATGTCTCTTAGAAGATAAAATTAATTTCATGATTGGAAATATCATGAAGGCTCTAAGTATGACAGGACTTAAGTAATAGCAAGTGTTAGTAATGTTTTGTTACCCTTAACGAGGACTTACTAGAATCATGATCCTAGCACCCTAGGGTATAGAATAGAAAACTTGTAATACTCATGATCGTTACTTCTCCCACGTCCACGTCCTCTTCCAGACATTCTTTAAATTACCAAATATCAAAAGATATCAATCGTATGAAAATAGACCTTTTGCCTTGAAATGAAAAGGAAGAGAAATTCAAGGATTTAAAGAAACAGACAAGCTAGAGAATCAGTCCAAATCCGTGGGATTAACACAAATGTCATGGTTTGAATTTCATCCAAATTCAAGGTAAGGGTGAGCATTCCTACAAGTAGAACTGAGAGATAGTTAGTGGCTATGTTCTATGAAGACCGAGACTTTCTTGCTCAAGGTGTAGGAATGATGACTTATACTGACTACAATGTTACCACCCGACCAGATTCACCGGACTTAGCATGCACGACAAATTACAATTACGTGTGCACCCGTAATGGTAACTTGCTTTGCATGATCACCCCGGTTCCTCCTATCAGGCTAACATATCTTGTCAAGTATAGTGGTCATCAATGATAGAAGTACCAAATATGTATGTATTATATCGGGGTCGATCAATCAAAGTATACGTAAGGATCAGTAAAGTTTGGGAATCATTGACACGCCAAGGTAATTCGACCCATTTGCCTTAAAGACCTGTGTATTGACCATAGTTTATCACTCATCCCAGAAATCCCCAGGTAAGCATACCAGGTCTCGCAATGAGATTTATGCGATATGCTTGCCTTAGCCCGAGGGCCTTTTGCCAGGAAATCCAGAATACAGGTGTTTATGCGTCACACAAATCATGAAGCACATTCAGGCGATGTCAAATGCACACAAACTCTCCCGTGACTCACAGCAACTCGGAGTCACCATCCCGGTAGCCATATGCTCACAGGGATATGTTAAAGCAAAAATTCTTAGGCAACCAGTTTAGTAGGCATAACTTAGTAATCTATGTGTGTGTAACTAATGCAAATCCAGCTATAGTCTAAAATGCAATGCAGATGAGATGCAAAGTTCATTTTAGTTCGCTATAACTAATGCTCTGATACCAATCTGTCACACCCTCATTTTCCACGTACGGGGTTTTACCGTCAGGCGTGTGACACAACCAGGATCTCAGATAAGCATCAGTTACACCAAACGACTCGATAATTACAAATCATATAAGTTGCTTAATTTTAATGAAATAAACCAAATATATTTAAGTAGTGCGGAAGCGAAAACATGAAAACATTTAACAATAGTTTTGGAACACGCAAACACGCTTCCAATCCAATTTATGTAAAGTAAATGCAAATTAAATCCTGAAAACAGTTTGAGACGAACGCGGAATGACATGCAGTGGATGTTGTGCTCCTAGACGTGCCACATCAATGTCCTGAGAGAAAACATGCAAAAATCTCAGTACGAGACTGGTGAGTTCACAGGTTTATCAGAAAACAGTAATTATCAGTAATGAAGTTCCCGGATTATGTAATCCGTCAAGTCTGTAATTCCCGGATTATGTAATCCGTCAAGTATGTAATTTCCCAGATTTAGTAATCCGATAAGTATAATGAAATCCCCGGATTTATTAATCCGATAAGTATAATGAAATCTCCGGATTTATTAATCCGATAAGTGTAATGAAATCCCCGGATTTTTTAATCCGATAAGTATAATGAAATCCCCGGATTTATTAATCCGATAAGTATAATGAAATTCCCGGATTTATTAATCCGTCAAGTATAATGAAATCCCCGGATTTATTAATCCGTCAAGTATAATGAAATTCCCGGATTTATTAATCCGTCAAGTATAATAAAATTCCCGGAGTTATTAATCCGTCAAGTATAATGAAATTCCCGGACTTATTAATCCGTCAAGTATAATGAAATTCCTGGATTAGTAATTAAAGCATATAATGGGTAGCTAGTCCATAATGATCACTATGTGTATGAAGGCGCGGCCGAACTGACATGTAATCAAATAATAAACCAGGCCCGGATGTGGATCACACCACAACACTTGTAATTAGGCTAACCGTTCACCCGTTTGACGAACGTTGTGCTAGCGCGACTAGCCCGGGTGGGGTATGTCAATCCCAGTAGTACTACTAACAATTACCTCGTTAAGTCCATATTAACGGTCCGTTGGGCAAGTATACACCATAGTATCAAGTATATGCAGTATTACAAAAATCCAATGTAATGTAACGTTTTTGAAATCAGCATGTTTCTCTCCCCCAAAAGAGTATATAAGTAAAAGTGGGGCTGTAAACTCACCTTGAATTGATGTAATGAAAGCAACAAGAGCTTCAAAGAATAAAGCAATGCACGATCAAACACGAGCAATACCTAATATTAATTGTAATTACGTCTTTAAGATATGCGCAACGTGAATATATATATATTTGGTTGGATTCGAGTCGGTTTGGGTTTGACGTACACGATTAGATATATCTATATTCCTTGTAATCTTTTGGAATGAATATTATTTAACATTGATTATGATTACACATAATTCAATAATAATTTATTAATTAAAGTATAAAAATATAATCTATAATTACGTTTGTAATTGATTGTGAAATTAAAAGATGTATAATTTCTATGATTTTCACAATTATTTCATAATTACCCATGATTTAGAGTTCATTTTTATAAACATAGTTATTTGTAATATTTATAAATATTAATTTATAAATATTATTACGGTTTTTAAATAAAATAAATTTACAGAAAATATTTATGTAACCTTTTAAATAAGAAATGTTTATAAAATTATTTTTATAATTTTTGAGAATTTTCACTTATTTTTCAGAGGCTTAAAAAGCCTTAAAAAAAATAAATGAGGTGGCCCGGGGTCGAACCCGGGACCTCCTGGTTTGTAAGCATGCACTGAACCGGTGAACCAAGGCTTATAGCCGCGGTAATACTCGGCTTTTAAATCACTTAAACACAAACACAATCGAACCCAATCCCCGTATGAACCCTAGATCCGAAATCGATCAAATTGAACATCGATTTGAATCTGTTAACAACTGTAATCATGGGGCTTTTGATCCCCATATAGAAATGAGCATGTACATGTATTTAATTACCCGATTTGCAGATGTATAGGTGATGATCAGTCGAAGAACATGTCGCGACAGTCATGAGATCGGTTCAGGGTGTAAATGGTGATCATAATCGAATTCCTCTTACAGGAAGCTTCTGTTGGTGTTAAGGATGGATAGCCCTCTGTCAATTTAGGTTTATAATAGTTCTAAGTGGGATTTCGAACGAGTTGCAGGTCCGAATTAGTGTGGTGATCGAATTGGTCATTTGTGTGTGTTTCTGATACAATTGAACTCGAAGGAAGGTTTTAAATAGTCAGAAGATTGTTAGTGCGAGTTTACTTTCGTTTATTATTTAGTTTTAGTGCTCGAATAGTTGAGTGGGTTGGCCGAAAGTTTGGTCGAAGTGGTTCAGTGGGTTAGGTAATTCCATTACTCAAATTAAGAGAGGAGATGGGTTCGAATCTTGTTTACAAACGATTTGGTATAAGTTTCGGGTTTTAAAATTGGGTATTTTGGGCGATTTGGCCTCGCCGGAGTCGCGGCCGGAATAGTGGCCGGAGGGGAAAGGGTCGACGGCGGGGGTTTGGGATTTTAAAAGAAATTACAGAAATGGTCCCCCAACTTTCCAACTTTATTATTTTATGTATTAAAGTTTTAATTTCAAGTTTCAAAAATTACAAAACCACCCCCTGGATTTTATTTAATCCAAGTTTAATAATTTTTATAAATTATTATTATTAATAACAATATTATTATTATCATTATTATTATTATTATTTATATAATTAATAAAAATAATATAAAAATCACATAAATACTTTATGAAATAAATCACGAATTAAAATATCACTAAACATATAGGTTTCTAGTATAAAACAATAAATTTATGTTTCAAATATTAACACATGATACCCTTTTATTAATATGTTAATATATAGAAATAAACAAATATAAATGAACGAACATAAATGAACGAATATAAACGAACCTATATGAACGAACATAAACGAACGTTCATAAATGTAAACGAACAAACAAAACATGTGTTCATGTTTGCTCGTTTAACTAAATGAACACAAATATTTTTCATGTTCTTTCATTTCCTAAATAAACAAACATAAACAAACTTTCCGCCGAACAGTTCATGAACATTTCATTCTAAAAAGTCCTTTGATTTGAAGGTGTGTTAAACATATATCTTCATGATGGTTATAGACGTGTTCTATTTCTGATTAGACTAATTTCTTTCAAACAAACATGCTTAGCTTCTCACCACGTTATGAGTTGACTCTCTCTTTTTGTTTATTGAGCAATTTCCTAGTTTCCAATTCTCTATCTAAATCTCTAACGCTGATAGGCGACAATCACCAACTTCATCGCTACCTTCTTGTGACATAAGGATTGGGTTCCCACCCTAGCTTTGAGTTAACTATTTCACTATTTTATAGCTCATCGGTCTATCCCTTTTTTCTCTCAACGTAGTTTAACGAGATCTAGTTTTCCTCTCACCATGAAGGTGGCTAACTCATTGGTTTTATGAGCCGCTTACGCTAGCTACATCAATAGCCCCACATTCGGACCCCGCTTCCCAACCGTCACCACCACTTCAACCGTCATACTCTAATGTTAGACGAGGTCCCATATAGTCCCAAACTAATTTAAACTTAGCTAGATACAAGCTTTAGCGAACCGGCCTCGAATAATTCACAAGTAGCGTGACTCATTTTTACCTTAAAATCGTGAATACATAAGAAGTCCATTAAAGCATTTAGCATGTAAGTTTGTGCATATAATGCGACCAAATAAAACGTAAAATTTAACATAATGCATTTTCGAGGTTGATCGGATGTTCCTGTTATGTCGTTCTTGGACTGCCTAAAACAACCAACATAATGCATTTTCTATTAAAAAAAGCAAAATACATCCCAAATACTACCAATTTTACACGTGGGTAAAACATCTAACCATTATACAAGTCCCATTTATGGATTCGAGGTTTTGAAATCTTATAATTTATTTATTTATTTTTTTAACGGTTAAATTGGAATCACTCACGGATCACTGGAGTATTATCGTGCCACCAGTGTTACCACGCGATCATATTCCACCACCAAGTCACCAATTCAGGAGAAAACTCATAATTATGAGAAAACCCCCTTTGTGAGATTCGAACCCATAACCTAATAGGCCCTAAGTCTTATCCCACCACCAAGATGCCGCTGGGCTATAATGCCTTTGGCGTATATATTTATTTAACTAGTGGTTTTGTAATTTACATTAATTTTTAAAAGGGTATAACTAAAATAAAACTTAATTAACAAAAATATATAAATAAAACAAAAATAATTTTTTTTATAGAAATACAAAACAAGACAACTTATATTTTATATATGCTAGTAGCTAAGCTATTAATTTATATTATTAAAAACACATTTTATATTTTTTTAATTGGATAAGTTAAATTAATTTATAATTAAGATAGCAGGATGAAATTGGTTATATATAATTAGAAAAAGATGAATAGGCATAAAAATCTCACACGAGTCGGTGAAATCAACGATGGTGAACCTCCTAGTTTGGAAGGTTTTTAAGTTTCAAGCACCCTGACGATTTTCCTCGTTAGAAAGAACACCCACCAAGCACCTCTCAAATAAATGAGATACTAAAGTTTAAAAGCGTAAGCCCCACCCCTTGGTGTGGTGCCAAAGGTTTTCACAATTAACATGGAGGTTGGGGGTTCGAACCCCGCTAACTACTAACTTGGTAAAAGGATTTCACAATTAAGAAAGTAATCTTTAAAAAAAAAACTAAAGTTTAAAAATATAATTCTAATAGTTTCAAAATTTGATAATAAAGGAGTTTCTAACAAACTCATATAGCATAAAATATATTTTTTTGTAATATTACATCGGCTAAACATTTAATATTTACTTTTTTTTAGAATGATTACTTATATATACATTAATTTTACTTCTAAACAATATCAACTTTTAATTTGTCTTATATCAGGATTTAAAGCAAAAATTTAATAATTTTTTTTAACTAGCATTAGACTACTAACCCAACTAACATTTTAAAATTAACTAATAATTGATGATGAAACCACCAAAGAAAACATCCATCACATCTAACAATCAACAATTTCAGGCAAAATGAAAAATATATATATAAAAAAAAGATTGTATCAAACATCTCATGAAGAATAATTTACTTTTAACACACACAGACAAGTCAAATCTAACAATTAAAAACAAAAACTTCTCTTTTCCACATAGAGGGACTCTGCAACAAGTAGACACAATACATGGCCTGTTGTGAGGGAATAATAATATTATCAATCAATGATCCATTGACCACAAACACTAATTTCCTTTTCATTATATTATATTATAATTATAATTATAATTATAATTTTGTAAACTCATAATCTTACTTGGCCACAACGTTTCGGCAATTCCTAATATCTCTCTAAAATATTTGGGTTTTAAAGAATCAACCACAATGAGACACTAAAACCCTTTCACCAAACACATCTAAACTCAGGATCAAGAATCAAGATTCTAACTTTGCACCATCAGACCTTCAAAACCTCATCAATGGCGGATGACAGTGAAGCCGCAGGCATGATTTCTAAACGATCAAGAAAACGAAAGAGAATCACACCGATTGCTAAGCTTATGCCACACCAAAAAGTGGAAGTAATGTTATCCCCATTTCGATTATTCCTCTTAATTTTGTTCTTGAGCGATCTTTTTGTGCTTCTGGGGGTTTTGATCGTCGATTGATGAGAATATGTGAGTTTTGGTTTGTGGGTTGTGGTTAAATCTTGATTTTTTTGGGGGTTTTGAGGTGGGTTTGCTTTGTTGTGTTGTTTGTCACTTGTTTGACTGATTGCATGCGTTGATTGTGCCTACATTGTGTTCTTTGATCGTTGTACGGTTCTGATCGGTGGTCGGTGTGATGATCAATTGGGGTGGTTTTGAAACGGAATGTTGGTTGATTTGATATTAATTTGATGTTAATGGGGGTGATTATCTCTTGTAAATTCTGTTTCTAATGCTGTATTGAATTTGGGATTTTGTGTTTAATTTGGTTTGGAGTTCAAAGATGTGAATTTGATTCCATGTTTATGGATATAATGCTGGGAAATTTGGGGCTTCTTAATTTGTTTTCTATTTTTGTTCATGCAATGTGATTCTATGCATTGAGATATGTGTTTTTCGTGTGTTTTGGTTAGTTATTTTGGTCTGATAAATGTGTGATTATACAAATGATTTCAGGTGAGGAGTATTGAAGAGGGGTTTGAAGGCTCATGGCATTGTGCAACTGTGATTGATAGTAGAAACAAAAGGCGTGTGGTCAAATACGATCACATTTTCTGTGATGATGGATCTGATAAGCTTGTTGACTCTGTCCCAGTTTTGTCTCATAATTTTCGTGGCAGGATAAGGCTAGTGCCCCCTCGGTTTAAGCATAATTTCAAGTGTCTTCATTTTGGTCAATGTGTGGATGTGTTTCATGAAGATGCGTGGTGGGAAGGTGTGATTTTTGACCATAATGATATGTCTGATGAAAGATCAGTTTTCTTTCCTGACGTCGGTGATGAACTTATGGCGCGAGTCAAGAACATACGGTTAACTCGTGATTGGAATGCAGATACTGATGTCTGGAAGTTTCGTGGAGATTGGGTTTTTCTTGAAGTTCTTGAGGATTTAGAGCTAGAATGGCCGATTCTTGTTTCTGTTAAGCAAATTTGGTATGAATTGAGGATGAAACAACATTTTAAGAAAGAAATTAAGGAGTGGATGTGTGAGATTAAGGAGATATGGGAAGAACCCGTTAAGGAGGTGATTATAGATAATTTGAAGTTGACAATGGTGGAGTTTTTGGTAGATTGCAACGAGAAGGCCATCAAGTCTTGGATATTAACAAACAATTTCTTGATTCGATTGTAAAGATCAAACCATCTTTCTTTTCCTCTTCTGATGATTTTCCCTTTGATTCAAATCATTCACCCATTGAAGATGAGGTTCATGACAATGAGGTTCATAACAATAATGATGATGAGGCTCATGACAATGATGATGATGATGAGGTTCATGACAATGGTGATGCTGAGGTTCATGACAATAATGATGATGATGATGACCTGGGTCCTCCTGGATTTTCAAAAAATGAAGTTGCTGTTAGCACCCGTATTGAAGAACAATGTTATAATTGGACTCAGTTACATAACTGGGGTGTTTTTGATCCTGATGTAGTGGTTGAACCAGAATGTTGTCCCAACTCAATTTCAGAGTACTACAAGCGAACAAGTTGTAATTTAAGGCCTCCGCATAAGCTAACATTGAAAGTGAGACAGCATTTATTGTATCTAGGTTGGAAAGTCGAGCTCAAAAGAGATACTTTTGGGTCAAAGCAGAAGGAAAGTGTTAGGTATCGTTACACTGCTCCTACCGGAAAACAATACTATTCACTTGTACTTGTTTGTGCTGAGTTATGTGACAATGCGTCTGAAGATACCTCTTTGGAGGCATATGAACCACCATCACCACCACCACCACAACGTAAAAAAATGGATGTTGACCCTAAATACTGTCCTCAAGCTGTAGTTGACTATTACTCCATGACATCTGCAGAAAATGGTGAGTGGACAAAGAAAGACGTTAATCTTCGGGAATTTCAGATTAGGGCAAGGAAACATCTTTTAGCTGTTGGATGGTCTTTCTTTTGTGCTGATGAAAACCGTAGACGGGTTGTGTACAAGTCACCAAATGGAAAAAGTTTTTGTTCTCTTCGGAAAGCATGCCACTATTTTATAATGGAAAATTGTTCTCAACCGTCCGGTAATTGTTCTGAGGTGAATATTGAGACAAGTGAAGCAGAAGATGGTCAAAGAAAGAGCAAAGAGAGAGAGGTAGGGAAACTTGTAATCAAGAAAAAAGACGGTGTTTTGAGCATTGAAGTATTGTCAAAGAGGAAAGAATCTTTCTTGAACTCAATAGATGAAGAAGCAGAGAATTCTTCTAGAAAGTTCCGTGTTTTAAGGTCAAGCAAACGGGCCCGTGAAGATATATCTCCAATGCACCAAACCCCACGAACTGTTTTATCTTGGTTGATAGATAACTCCGTTATTGTACCAAGATCAAAAGTGCAATACTGTTGTAGGGAAGATGGTCATACAATGAAAGAAGGTCGGGTAACCCGCGAGGGGATAAAATGTAGTTGTTGTCAAATGGTTTTTAGTGTCTCAAAGTTTGAATCTCATGCTGGAAGCACTTATAACCGACCTTCAGCTAACATATTTCTTGAAGATGGTAGGTCTTTACTAGACTGTCAAGTGCAACTTAAAAGTAATCTAGATGCAAGATTATGCAAGATTGAATCTCAGAGATTGAAGGGTAATCGAAAAAAATTAATAAATGAAAACGATTATATATGTTCTGTTTGTCATTATGGCGGGGAACTAGTTTTATGTGACCAATGCCCATCTTCATTTCACACACGTTGCTTGGGATTGACGGTAAACATTTTGTCTCCTTTAGAGATCATTAATTCAAGATTTGGAGTTTATATTCACGAATATTGTTCTTTTTGACCTTTTGTTTTTAGGAGGTCCCGGATGGTGATTGGTTCTGCCCATCGTGTTGTTGCCGGATATGTAACCAAAACAATTTAGTGAGTGTGAGCAAGATACGGATAGTAACAACATTCTAAATTGTGAGCAGTGTGAAAGAAGATGTATGTTGATTCAAACTTTTTCATGATTTGTTATATTTAGCATGTGAACTCTTATTTTTGCTAATTTATGAATGTTTTTTTTTCTGCAGATCATATTGGATGTTTGAAAAGAAAAGAAGGGTTCTCAAAGCTGGAGAATTATCATCAAGTAAAATGGTTCTGCAGTATGAGATGCGAAGAGGTATATATATTTTATGTTTCAATTTGGGCAATAATCTGTACCATCTGTCATAAAATATTTGCAACATTACAAATTTAGAATATCCCATTTTGATCTTTAATCTTCAATGCATACTTATGGCACATTTGCAGATATATTTGGGCATTAACGAGCTTTTGGGAAAGCCAATTCCAGTGGGGAGGGATGATTTGATTTGTACTATATTGAAACATAAAAGACCTGAAGCCACAAATCGTGACTCCTCAAGTATGGAGGAAATGGCCGAAAGTTATAGCAAGCTTAATATTGCTGTTAGTGTGATGCATGAGTGTTTTGAACCCGTTAAGGAGCCTCGAACCCAAAGAGATATAGTCGAAGATGTTATTTTCTGTAGATGGTAAGAATGAGTTTTACTGTTTTGTATCAAGTTTTAATATTGTCAGAACCCAGTGTTTACCCCCATTAACTGATGGTTAACTGATGGTAATCATGTGAAATTCACCGCAGGTCGGAGCTGAACCGTTTGAACTTTAAGGGATTCTATACGGTTCTTCTTGAGAAAGATGATGAGCTAGTTTCAGCAGCTACAATAAGGTAATAATATAATTACAGAGTTAGATTATTAGCTTCCTTTTTATTAATTACAATAATTTCACACATTTATCATATTTACTGTTACCTTTATAAGGATTTATGGAGAAAAAGTGGCGGAACTCCCGCTTATTGGTACAAGATTCAGATACCGTAGACGTGGCATGTGTCATGCTCTAATGAACGTGCTCGAAAAGGTAAAAACTTCTTCCTTATTTCTGCTTTCTTTGTACATTATATCGTTAAATGTAGAATTTATTTAATCTTTTGTGTTGTTTTTATCTTCGGTTTTTAGAAACTTGTGGAACTAGGAGTGGAGAGGCTAGTTTTGCCAGCTGTACCGAGTGTGCTTCACACTTGGACCACATCTTTCGGTTTCTCTGTAATGACGGAAGCACAGAAATTGGACTTTCTTGGTTACACATTTCTTGACTTCCAAGGCACGCACATGTGTCAAAAACTCTTGGTCAAGACTCAACCGTCTGCTGAATCAAGCATATCACGAGGTGTGACTTTAGTACGATACTAACATGCTCTTTTAGTTAATTATTTTTGGGATTTACGAAGAAACAAATCTTGTACATAGATGCAGGGAACGTTTACGAGACTGTTAATGGAAGCAATGCTATAGCTGTAGAAGGCATCAGAGCCGTTTATGAAGTGTCACAAGCAGAAAGATTAGAGAACATGATGATTGATCAACATTCCTTAGAGTATGTCCCCGAGCTTATCTATTAAAGTTAGCCGGTTAGGTCATTCCTATCAATGTGGGTAGCACGTTTAACCGAGTTTTTACAACCTGCCACCTGTTTAATATGTTTACATCTTGATTACAACTCATTTGCAACCATTCAACAGTTTTCAACCCATTGACTCGTTTAGATAAATGGATTAACGGGTCGTGTGTTGCATGATTTAAGTGTCTGGGTTAGGGTTGATGTATCTGACAAAAATAAACGTGCGTCTCGTGTTGGGGATCATCTATTACTAGAAAAAAAGTACTCATTTCTGATTTTGCTAACCATTGTGACTGTGCTAGTATCGCTCAAGGCAACCAGACCAACGACACTGGCTCAGTACCTCATGAAATCTTGGTAACTTCCACTGATCTACACTCGCTCCAAAATACTTTTTACTACCATAAACTGACACATAAATATTTAAAATCTTGATTGCAGGCGAACCAACCATCTCACATTGAATGTCAAAGTGAACTAGATGTAGAGTGTACTATGGAAGCATCAAACCCCAAGGAAGATGACAACGACGGGCATCTGAAATGCTACCAGCGGAGGAAAATAGTTGCTTGTGAGGGCTGATTTGTCTTTCGGGTTTAATAATGAAAGTAAATATATGCAGATTTCTCGCCTGCGTTTCAAAAATTGAGTGAGTCGGTAAGGTGTTTATTAGTTGTAAAGTAAGTACTACGCAGTAAAGTTTGTAGATTAAATCAAGATTGGAGTCTGGTTTTATATTTATGTACAGCTTGTTACTGGCTGTGTAAGTAGAATTGTGCCGTAGAGCTCCGAATTTTGGGTTTTGATATGGATATGTTGGTGCTTACGGTTTTAGCGTGGCGAGTGATACATTGTGTTTTAAAGTTCATGTTTTTGTGTTGTGGGTACCTAGGTGTTAAAGTAGGCGGTTCAGCGAGCTGAGCTGAGTTGGCCTTAACTCGTGCTCAAAATCTTCCTACCGGGTTGAAAATTGAGCTCGAATTCAGTTTGTTACATTTTGAGCTGATGAGTTAGCTTGTTATCTTTGTAAGTTCAAAACAGAGGAACTGATGACACCGGTGGTAGCCGAAATCCAAGTGTTTTGAAGCACAACACCTTGATATCTATATTTTCCCAAAAGTTTGGTCAACATCGTTATCGTTAAGCAGATTGATTGCGCGTTTAAGACCTTGAGCAACCAGTGACAATAGCAGGAGGAAACTAAACAACACAAGTTAACACCCAAAGCTTTATGGATACTAAACGAAACACCTGAAGCTTTATGGCGACTGACACATCAAAGTCATGTGGATCGAATCTTGAGGCTGCATTGGCCAAAGGTGACTATTCTGATGATCGATATACAAGCTCTAAACTTCTATATATACAACAGTGGTATCAGAGCAATTCACCCATGGATACACGAAAAAAAAATCCAACATGTATTTCCGCCAAGTAAAGGAAGCCTTGGCTGGCTTGGCAATTGGCATGAGTCTATGTCGATCAAGTACATGCTATGTCGTACGTTGTATGTTGTAAAACATTCTTATCAAACTCCGAGCTCTTCAAGACTCTTAGAACCAAAACCTATTAATCCAATGAGTTCAACCACACAACCCACCACCTTAAAACCACTGTTTCCCTGCAACAGTTGCTAACAAGTTTGCGGCCAATGTGGCCCAGTTGCACGAGACACACACTTCTACTATAGGTGACACGGATAAGGTATTCACTAGGCAATTTTATTGTGTTTTTTATATAGCCAATTTTATGGTGTTTTTGAACTACACATTTTTATAATATTTTCAATGTGAGTAATTTTATAATGTTTTGAATTATGTGATTTATAATGTTTCTATGTTATTTTTGAATTGAGTGATTTATGGTGTTTCTAAACCGGACAATTTCATGGTAAATCAAATTCAAGTTAAAACTTTTTCAACATAATTAGTACCGCTATTTTTTTATTTAGCATCGAGACTGATAAGAGTAGTTTAGGTTAATGCTTTTTGTGATCAACGTATAAGAGGTGCACAAATCAGGTTCTAGACCCAAACTGATTTGAAAAAGGTCGACGATGGTCTCATGGTCAAATCAGGATTTTTTTACCCAAATCGATTCGGGTTGAAATCAGTTTTTGATGGGAAAAAAGGATGAGTTTAACCGGTTTAGAAACCAAGTTTTGGGCTGTTCAGTTTGGGATCTACAGTTCCAAACCGATTCAAACGCTAACCAAATTCAACCAAACCTGTTTAAAATCCGGTTCGATTCGTGTATCCGGTTCCAACCCGGTTTTTTCACCTCTTACATAAAACAGGTGTATTGTTGATTTTATATTACAAATGAGGCCCAAACCCGAATTGAGCCCTGTTTAGAATCTCCATCAGGCCCACTAGGGTTACAAATTTGCAAAAGAACCATAAAATCACTTTCGTCTCTATATAAACCCTAGATCCCAATCAACCAATATAACTTCATCAGTGTATCCATTGAAATCCTTTATCTTAAATCTTTCATGTTGTACAGTATAACCTTTATGTATCTAGGGTTTATGGCTTCGCTATCTGGTCGGCGAGAATCAATCCAATTTCCGCCCGACTCGTTCCCTAGAAGCAAGATGAATCGTGCTGTTCTGAACTGTAAAATCTCCTTTGATTTTCATTCGAGATCATTAGTACAGCTATATACATATGTATCATACTATCATCACATGAATTATATGGTTTTTGATTTGATTGGAGTGTGTGGAGGATGATTGGCGGTGATGAGCCGATACAGACCTGTAATGATTTGCGAGTATGATCGCAACTCTTTATGAACATCTAAGGGACTGTCTTTTATCCTTCTCCACCATTGCTCAAGAACCCTAAAACCCTAAAATGTTTTCATTGTTATGTTTATGTGTTTTATTTTATTATTATTTTTTGTTAATGGTGTTAGAAAGAAGAACAGAACTATAGCTACAAAATATATTATGTTTTTAATTTTCCTATAATAATTGATAAATAGTATATCAATTATTGATTATATGGTTATGTTTGGAAATAACTTTTTGATTAATTTTGACTTATTAACTTTAATAAGTATGTTTGTTAAAATTTTAAAAAGTTGATTTTAAAGGGTAAATAAGTTAGTTTTCAAACTTTTCAAGTTAATAGGATTAAAAGTTACTTTTTAATTGAATAAACAATCCCATGAGCTATATATTATTTAGCTATATAAAAGAAGGGTCTTTATTAACTATATACTAATTTGCAATTTTGTTTCGCATTATAAGTTGTAAGTTTGGCATATTTGGATTTACCCCATTTGGTTATGTTTTAATCTTATTTTGTTTTTTATTTTTAACCCTAATATATACGCGCCGTAACATGCGCATGTGGTTTAATTTTGACTCTTATTTTTTTAACGGCCCCGTCACAACTTGAAGGTCCTAAATTGACGTCGTTGTATTCTATGTTATATGTTTCACGTGTGTTGTTTGATGTTTTTACATCTATTTTTATTTTTATTTGATTTTTTTCATATTTTATTACATTTTTATACGAGTTTGTCTAATGTTTTTTGCTGGCCATGTTTTGCCATTGGTACCTCACTTGGTTTTTTTTTTAATATTTAACTTTTTTTACTTTTAGTCTCATACTTTTACATATTTTATGATTTAAGCCTAACACTTTTAACCTTCAACTTTCGTGCTTATACTTTAATGTCTAACAAATTTTTTGTTTTTCGTTTTAGTCTAAATTATACGAGCTAACACACCGTAATGTGTGTATGTGGTTCAATATTTTTACCCCTATTTTCTTCGTTTAAAGGCCCTATCATAACGCGCAAGTCTTAGATTGACTTGATTATTGTTTTTTTTGTGTTTTACATTTCATGTGTTTGCTTTAATGTTTTTACGTTTATTTTTCTTTTCGTCAAGTTTAATTTTTTTCGTTTTTATTTTGATTATATGAGATTTTCTGGCATTAACAGTTGCTAACAGTGGTGTGAGATAGATGTTACTTAACACGGTTTTGCGCCCTCGCTGCAACGCATGAGTTTGATACTAGTTATATGTAAGTTTAAGATTTTTAAGTTTTAATCATAAGATTTTCTTTTCTTATATGATCGGCTTTGAACTTTTATATAGTGAAATGGGGTAACTTTGTTAAATAGTAATCAAGCTTTAAATTATTTTATTTAGGTCACCCATAAAGTTTTTTATTCTAATCAGGTCACTTGTAAATTTTTTGTCCCAATTAAATCACTAAAATTTTAGAATTGTTTTAGTTAGGTCATCATAAGTTGCAAAAAAATTTGAAGATTGAAGTTTTTTTTAAATTAACAATATTTATAAAAAAACTAGATTATTTAAAAATTTTGTGAATTATTTAATACAACTAAAAATAGTAATGACCTGATTATAACACTTATAAAACTTTAATAACATAATTGAAACAAACAAAAGTATTAATAACCCAAGTGGAACATTTTTAAAACTTTAGTGATCTGATTAAAACAAATAAAAATATGAGTGACCTAATTAAAACACTGTTAAAACTTTCTTACTATTCTGTAAAGTTTTTCCTAATGAAATACAACATGAAAGTTGCAGTTTACTTTTTGTTTTTTTTAAACACAAGATTTTAGTGAAATGATAGTTGTGGTCCCTCAATTTTCACATAAAATTTTGGTTTTTTAAAATTTTCCTACTAAAGTTTAATAGCTTTAGTGTTATTTTATTTATTTTATTTTCATTTTTATCTATTTATCATATATGAATTATGCTTTAAAATCATTTCTTTTTCTAATAATTTTTGTTTTTCTATAATATTTTACGTACATTAATTAAAATTGAAATGTGTGGTTATCTTTATTATTTTTATCAATGCTTTGATATAATTTGTTTTAAAACGAAGTTATATTCAAAATTGAGTGTTATTGTATCATTGGTTATAGTAAGTGGAGTTAGTATTGCGGTATTGCGAATAGTCGAACCAATTACGAATAAACATCATCGTTGCCATTAGTGGTCTTATTGGAACCGATTTCATTATTGCTTTTGTGATTTTCGATGAGCCAGGCAACGAACAAAGTTACGCCACGTAAAATATGGGAAAATGACCATACTCTTGCGCGTGTAGCGCGGTAGATGACACTAGTTTTTATAAAAGTTGTGAATATAAAATGACAAGATTTAAATATTTGAATTTAAATGATAATCTTTATTAAACCATAGAAAATTAACTTGGCTCTTTTATAATTTTCAATAACGTATTTAAAATAACAAAAACACTTATTTTTAAGTAACAATGGTACAATAGATTTAAAATCTACTTATAGAGGTTTTAATGGGTAGGGGAGGGATCCCTTAAAAACCATATCTAATTAAAAATCATGAAAATCATAAAACCAGTGGTTACATATATATATATATAAGTACTAGCCTAACCACCCTTATGTAACACGGGTTGAAAAGTTAAAAGTAAAAATAAATATAAATATAAATTATCAATTACTATTAATAAGTCTGTAATATATACACATAAGAAATTTTTTTTAATAAATGTGTATTCATATAAATTACATATAAGAACTAAATATATAAAACATACTACTGTTTATAAAATTTCTAAAACTTTTTTGTATACAAATATTTGATAAGATTCAATATTACAACTTCTCAAACTTAAGAAACCATCTTTTTATAATATTTTATGTATTATAATGCCTTGTAATTAAAAATATAAAAGCTAAAGATATATAGAAGATATGTTTTATAAGATACATATTAAAAAAATAAGATAACAATTCAATTAGTTGAATAATATCTTCTACTCAATCACAATAAACTTAATAGAATAAGTTTTTATCAAATTGTTATACATTGGTTTCCTCCATAAACGAATCACACGAACTTTGATTGTATAATCACAGTGTGATATGTCAAGATTTTTTAAAAAAAGTTATTTATAATACTGATAATGTCCTGTTAAGCAATATAATTTGATAATTTATCACTAACATATAAACCAACAAATACAAATAAAAATGAACGAAGTGAGGTTATAATCGTAGGACAAAAATGTTAATATTAAGGTTTATCATTGAAAACTTGTTTTTTTAAATCCAAGTGTACGTAATATTGTAATTGAATGGATAATGGGTCGAGAATAATGATTGTGTGTATAATGGAGAAATAAAATAAGTTTTTTATGCATAATACTTGTACTTTTTATCGTACAATAAGTCATTTCCTAGAAATTTTTAAATGTATTTAATGGTGAAAGAATAATAAACAAAAAAAGTTGTTGTATATATAAAATAAAATAATTATAATCTAATCTAATAAAACAAATTTCTATGTGACACATGGTTATTTTCTAGCATGTGCACGTCATCACCACCTAGACGCCACCTAGGATTTTCCATGTGTCATCACCATAATAAATTACAATTATGGTAATAATCTTAACTTCAAAAAAGATTACTTGATAACTCTCATGTAATACCATACTAATCAAGATAATTTCTTTATATAAATAAATAACATTTTATTAAGAATAGTTTAATGAGACTTAATATTATTAAAATATAATTTAATTTGTAGTTAAGCATTGTTAAAACTAAAATATTTCAAAAAGATATGTAAAGAGATTTATGGATATTTATTAATAATTTATAGTTAAGCAATCTTTTTATACTATTGTTTATTACTTAAATATCTTTATTATATGTAATAATTTTATTGATATGTTATCTATAACATATATTAGATTATATATATATATATATATATAATCTATAATATACTTTTTATTTAAACCCGTGTAACACATGAGTATCTAACCTAGTGGTATATAATGCAAGTAAATATTATATATTATTGTTCAAATATAAAACATTTTCAAAATCTAAAATTATAACCCAAAAATCTCGGATATATTGTTATTATTAGATTTTAATTTGTAAGTTTTAAATTTTAAATCCTGAATAATTTAGTTAGTTATTTTTAGATAAAATCTCGGATTGAATTGAAGATTAAATTAAAAATTGAAGTTATTAAATTTTTATTTCAATCATTAAATTTTACATTCTAATTTTGGAATACTGTTTAATATGACATTAAATATTGTTTAAATATGATTAATGAGATTCTTTTTTAAATCATATTACTAAGAATTGACACGTGACAATCATATGCTATTAATATGACATGTGGCTACACAATATTTAAAATCTTACCACGTGACCTAACATCCTTTCATTTATTATATATAGAGATGAGTTACAAAGTATATAATTAAAAATTACATACATGTATGGGTTATGTATATATATGTAAGTACGTGTTATCAAGTATACAACTAATAGTTATGTACATGTACCTCCTACAAGTTATGTACATATCTAAATCGTTTCGTTATCATCGACATTCCTTGGAGTTTATATGAAAAAATATATAATGGCCTTGAAAAATAAGTTTAAAGTTTACTTAAATATACTTAAAATAATTAGAAAATTAAATCATTTATAAATTATGTGATTAGGTAGTGATGGTTGTTACGGTTTTAATTATGAACATAGTTTTCATTTGACACCTCCATTTAATGGGTATTAATAATCTATTTAACATTGTTATATATAAGTAGTCTTGATCATTTATTTCCTTATTCTGTAAAATAAAATTGTAGGAAAAATATTTCTTAAAGGATTATTTTAAAAAATAATTATTTTTTTGACTTTTTGTACCTTTTCTGATTTTTTAAAAATATTTATAACTTTTATGTATGACATTATATTTTTTAAAATATACAACATAAAAACGAGTGTTTTTATCTTTAAAATGAGTACAATATTGTTATATAAAAAAATTTTTTTATATTTTTAAGCTCATATATTGTCATTATGTTTTTAATTATGTTAATTGTCTTCTAATTCTAGAGTACTATTTTGCTTTTTTATAAATGATGAAGTTTAAAAATATATACATATATATAATAGTGAAATAATATTATTATGTATTTCTAATATATAAATACAATAATAAATTAATAAGTAGTTAAAACAATGATAAAATAACATATTTCTCATTTTGTTTTTATATCATAATTGTGTAATTTTGACTACTATGAGTTTTGAAAAAAATTGATGAAATAAAATCATTGTTTATATCTAATTATAAACACAATGATAAATATCAAGTTTATATAATGTATCAAAAACAATGACAAAAATTCAACACTATGAGTTTTGATAAATACATTGGTAAAAGTATATTATTATGCACTTCTAATTGTAAAGATAATAAGAGATAATAAGTTTATATAATATATAGAAACTATAAAAACAATAACACAAATGATCTAAAATGTAAATTACAATATATGACACAATTAATTTATTATATGACACAATTAACTGATATATTTGACACAGTGACCAAAATGTTATCATTGTTAAAACAATAAAAGGATACTCTTATCAAGCTTATAATCTTTTTAAAAATTTTTAGTTTAAATACTCTTTTTACTCTAACCATACCCTAAGAATTTTCAATACATAAAATTTTAACCTTCATCCGGGTTAAAAAGAATTAATTACACAAATAGTCTCTATGGTAGTGAAAATAACTGTGACAACCCTAAATTAAATAAACGATCTTATTACGAATATTATTTAGTAAAATGCATTGTTATATATATATATACATGTCATACTTATATATATTTTACATATGCATGTTTTGCATGCACATAAATATAATTTTTACGTGTGCATGCTTACATGCATATATAAGAATGGAAAATTTACGTGTGCATGCAAGTATATATGAAAATGAAGCATGCATACATGTATATATATATATAAAAGTTGGACTTATAATTATCTGAGTGTGCTTATATATTCTGCGTATATGTATATATGTCTACATGTACAAAATTTGGACCCATTGGTTATCTATACTACTATATATGTATGTTATGTATAAACTTACTCATGCATACATCAAAACCATATGATAACCCTGTAACATCTCATATTTCCCCGTTATTGTAAACTTACCATCGTTTGTTCATGTAAGGTATATTTATGCCTTTTATGAAATTTGAGGGTTATTTATGCTTATTTGTTTATTGGCCATTAATTTTTAATGTAAAACTTAATGGTATAACTATTAAATTGAAAGATAAAAAAATATAATAATAATAATAATACTAATAAAAATGTTTATAATAATAATAATTGTAATGTTAATGATGATAACAATAGTAGTAATACTACTACTACTAATAATAATGTTAATAATAATAATAATAATAATAATAATAATAATAATAATAATAATAATAATATAATAATAATAATAATAATTATAATTATAATAATTATAATAATGATAATAATAAAAGTAATAATAATAATAACAATAATGATAACAAGATAGTAATAAGTTATAAAATTAACAAAGTAAAACTTAATTAAGTTCAAGGGGGTCTAATTGTCAATTTAGAAACTTAAAACATTATGTTTGTGCATAAATTGTTGAGAATTAAATTGCAGGGACCATTTGTGTAATTAATTTAAAAACCCAAACCTTTCCCCCTTATCACCCTCGTTTTTCCGGTGGAGCTCCGGCCGCCTCCGGCCGAGCTCCGACGACTGGCAAAACCATCCCGAAACCTATCCTTAACACCTGAAAATGAACCCAATCGTTTCTTGGAACCGTTTGAACGTAGTGACGCCAATTTAATTGATCTTAAATGCGGTTTTCAAAGCCTTCCACCGAAACCGAAATCCATTCATTATGTGGCTATCAATCGACATGAAACGGATCCAATCATGCGAATACAAACGAGGGTTAACCATCATATAGACTTTACTAAACTGTATGCACACCCAATTCTGTCTAAACTATACACAATAATCGGACTAAACTATCGCGAGACCATCGGACCTGCAACCAACCGATTCTCTACTCCGGTGCCTCCTAAACCAAAATTGACAGAGGGCTTTCAGTCGTATGCACCAATAGAAGCTTCAGGGCTTTCAGTCGTATGCACCAATAGAAGCTTCGGGTGTAACAAATTTGATTGAAAACATCACTACCTCATTGAATCGAAGTTACCATCGTCGCAACTTCAATTCTTCTAATCTACACCGAAGCCATCTACATACAGGTAATTAAGCACACCTAACCACTCGTTTTCACTTGGGGAATAAAAGCCCCAAGATTCCGCTCGTTATCATAATCGAATCAGGCTTCAATTTGATCGATCCTTGATTTTAGGTTTCTTGGGGAAATTGGGGATCTTTGCTTTAAATGGTTTTATAAATTAAAAATAGAGTTTAAACAGAAAGGCTTCCTAGCCTACTGGTAAACCACCCCACTCATGCGCAAGAGGTTCCGTGTTTGAACCCGGGCACCTGCATATATTTTTAAAGAGCTTTAATACTATTTTTTTTAAAGTTCAAAATAAGGTTAAATTTAAATATAAATCATTTTAGTTGATAAAACACTTTCATAAATACTTTATTAAGTTCTTGAAAATAACTCAATAGTTATAAAATTTTAGTTTAGACAATTGTAATAATTTTGAAAGTGTAAAATATTTATAAAACTTATTACACGTTTTAATATTATATAAGTCTCCTCAAAATAAATTTATGTTTTAATAATTTTCAAATAGATAAATACTTGATTAATTATTTTGAATTCTACATTGATAACTAATTGATTAAAATTAATTATTTTGTCTAATATATTAATAGTTAATCTTAAAAATTAATTATTCGCACATATTATTATCAAAATAAATTCTTATACTCTTTTCCCTTTATTATTAATTTTATAATTCTTTAAACCATAATGAACCTTATAACTCGTTTCAAATCATTTTAAATTATTATTTTTATAAATCGTTTAAATGGATAAATAGTTATTAAGTTAATTATTTCTTTTCACATTTTATATTTAATCTTTATCAAAACTATTAAAGTGTTTAATCTCATTATCCTTGTTAATCTTAATTATTGATTTATTACATCTTTACTGAATCAAAACATAATCAATTATATTATTTCTATTTAACTTAATTATTAAAACCCAAAATTCCATCTAAAACCCTAGTTCACGTTAAAAAATTAAACTTATTATTAAAACTTTAACCTGGTGAATGTATATATATATTTAGGTGCGTTGTGACGATTCACGTTGGAACGACGCCTATTATTATTCTTATTAGTCGTCATATTCATACTTATTGATCATGTGAGTTTCCTTGCCCCTTTTTATGTTATTTCACACCGTTTTGGGGTGAAACATGTTACATTATTCAACATACACTTATAAACGTTTAAATCTTATAAAAGCACATGCAATTCATACTTTTATTTTGTCATGGTTATTTGTGTTAATGTAAGTCTTATATGATATACATATATTGTTTACAATCATTAACTATTGTTAGCCTGGCGACGTCTTAGATCTTTGGGCCTGACAAGCCTATTTGGTGCTAAAGTCGATGTATTCCCGACTCCTAGGAGCCGTATGCTTGTGCACTAGGGAACCAAGTACACTTAGCCAATCATATAAACTTATAATCTAGTCGAGGTTTGATTGTACTATATGTGTTCTATAAACTTGCTAACTCATAACCTATGATATGAATTGCTACTTGAAACCCATGGGATATTATGTATGTGAAACCCTTGGAAACTGACCAACTTTATAGTTGACCCGTATTTTTAACATGTTTCAGGAAATACCCAAGTTTGAAGTCACTATTTGAAGCTTGCAATAATCTAGGATTTGGACCTAGCTAAAAGAACAAAAAGACTATGTTATGCTTTGTTCTGTTTGACTTATTTTATATTGAAACTTATGATTGCAATTGCATTTAAAACTTATGATAATAATATTTACATTCAAGGTTAGCATTATGTGGCTGTGAACGATCTTAACGCTCACACCTCGACGTTTCCGCCGTCAAGGTTGGGGTGTGACAGATTGGTATCAGAGCCCATAACTATAGGGATTTAGGTTATTAGAAATGGTGACCTAGACTATAGCTTATGCATGAACCTTATAGGATAATATTTATATTCTTGTAAATATACATATATGGTTTGCATGCTACATAATGCTATGCCTTCTTATGTGCAACTTGATGCCTTAGCATAGGTGTGCCTTATAATTATATAAACTTGGTTACTTGTCTCCCTAAACTTATCCTTGACTCTTTGACTCTCCCCGACAAATGAAACCTCTTAAACTTTTTCTCGACGATGTGTGGAATCTACACTATTTATCGTGGGTTTAATACCTTAGACTCTATGTCTAATCTATACAAATCTCATCAAGGGTTTGATTTCATGAACCTAAGAAATTTGTATGACACATAGACACCTGTATTATGGATTTCCTGGCAAAAGGCCTTCAGGCTAAGGCAAGCATATCGTATAAATCTCATTGCGAGACCTGTTATGCTTACCTGGGGATTTTTGGGATGAGTGATAAACTATGATCAACATACACAAGTTTCTAAGGCAAATGGGTCAATTTACCTTGACGTGTCAACGTTTCCAAATAGTAATGCGTTACTAAATGGAACCATCCGATTTATATTTAAAATATCAAAAATCCTTGATTCCTTGGACTGGTTTATCATCGAAACTCTAATATCTTCTTATTCCTATCTTACGATGTGTTCCTGTTAATACTGAACTCGTTATACTCCTCAATTCCTACGTTTAAACATCGTTATACGTTGTACGCCTTATGTAACTAACTATATACCTTGGCCAACGTGTACATGGATCATAATATATCCAAAGATATTGGTCGTCTAAACCGAATGGTTTTCAAAACTTAAAATTGATACTTAGGGTTCTCAAATGTCCTTAAAGTGTGTCCCACAACTGAAATCATGCAATGCCTAAAGGTGGAATACCTGCATCTCGGGATACCTTGTCTAGGCAAGGTATACACATAAATCTGATTCGACCGTTGGATCCATTTATCTGACCTGGAACTCATGAGATGGGTGTTCGTTTATAGGTACGCATGTTATCCGTAAAGTTGTGGCTGACGTAACACCCTGAGAAGTCAACGCATTTCCATGTTATTTCGAACCGAATGTTTACATCTTATTGTTGTATTGAATCACATTCGTCATTGATCTTGTTTTCCTGATTTAAACCCTTCGTGATTTGAGAACCTATCGCAATTGACTCCGTTATCCCCAACTTTAACCCTAATCCTAGCATGCTCGATTTTCTAGACCTGTTAATGTTACATTGATGTAATCTGAAGTTTCTGAATTTCTAGTCGATATTCTTTTCGTTTGCTAATTCGAGCTTTGTAAAATCTTTTAACCGTTTTCACAGTAGGTAATGCAGGAGTCTGCAAGTCAACTTATGACTAAAGATGATTGTACCTTCTAAATGAACATATCTCATCAAAACAGGGGTGAATCCTTTACTTTGGTGATGATTTTCAATTCGTCACTATTGTTTTTATGAAATTGCATCATCAAGACAAGAGTGAATTCCTTACCTTGATGACCATTTCTTCTTCTTGTTCTTGTGAAATTCGTATTTCATCAATAAAAGTACCTCCTTAAAATAGGAGTGAATTTCGTACCTCGATGATGATTTTCAACTTTTCTATTGTGTGTTTTATGAAATCTTGTCCTCTGAATTCGGGTGAATTCCTTGTTTTGAGGACAGATTTCCATCATTTTCCTTGGAACTCGTATTTCACGAATGACATCACCAAAATAGGATTGAATCACGTACTTTAGGTGACAAATGTCAGTTCTCGATTGTTTTCTTGTTATCATGAAATTCAATCATCAAGATAGGCGTGAAATCCATACCTTGATGATAATTTCACCCGTTTAAAATTTTATGGATAGTACTTTCCTCAAATGAAATGACCTCATCAAAGTAGGAGTGAATTCTGTACTTTGATGAAGCCTTTCATGTTGCTATATTCTGTTTCTATAAAACTTCACCGTTAAGATAGGAGTGATTATCCTTACCTTAATGGTAAGTTACCTCATTTTATTCTTGTGGATCCTTAACAATGAGTTAGGGTCAAGCTCTCGCTTAATAGTTAAGAGTCATACTTTGGGAAATACATCATCAAGCTAGGAGTGATAACCACATCTTGATGACTGTTCCCATTCCTTGATCTCAAACTTACCAAGGTTTTTAAGACTTCAATTGACAAGAAACACGTAATAACTTGAAGGGTAAACACTGTTATCTAATTTGCCGATGATAGTGTTCCAGCCAGTCAAGCTAAAGCGTGATTCCTGAACTCAAAAGAGGTCTTTGACACCTTAGGTTAATTTTAGTTCCAAGCCTGGAACATTTAATTTTAAATCGATTCCTTCTCTCACGTATTTATGTTTTCACCCGACGTTTGATCTAGCTTTATGGAACCTTTTAATTCTTACTTATCGACCTTCATTCTGGGTTATCATCAAAACCTAATTGCACGATGATAGCACTTCTAAAACCATCTATCCCACTAAATAAAATCATTATCAATCTAGGTTCATGTCTTTCTAGTCATACAAACGTTTCGGCTGTGTTCATGGGTTTGATGAACCGCGTGTGCAAGCCGTACTTGGAAAGCTATTTGTGATGGTCTTCATCAGCAATATCCTGAATTATTCAAATTTTAATCCAATCAAGAACGCTTTCTTCATTGATCAATGCAGTTCCTATTATTGTGTCATTTCTTGGACCATCTTTGAACTCCTTATCTTGAAAACCACTAAATCTATATCATGATTGTGACTTACAGGACTCGTTATTACCTTCATCTCAATGCGGATATAAAGATCGATAAAGTTTATCATCAATTTATCCCTTAAAGTCTAATATATCTCAGGAACTCATCATCGTTTTCCAACGTTTCATGTGTCAAATCCTAAAAATTTAGTTTGCCGATAACTTTCGCTTTTCACCCGTAATCAAACGCCAATCACTGTCTGTTAGCGCACTTATCTTTCATCATAAGCCTCCTGTTCGTTTAAGTTTCATTCTTAATTTCGGGACGGAATTCTTTTAAGTTGGGGAGACTATAACATCTCATATTTTCCCGTTATTATAAAGTTACCATCGTTTGTTCATGTAAGGTATATTTATGCCTTTTATGAAATTTGAGGGTTATTTATGCTTATTTGTTTATTGGCCATTAATTTTTAATGTAAAACTTAATGGTATAACTATTAAATTGAAAGATAAAAAAATATAATAATAATAATAATACTAATAAAAATGTTAATAATAATAATAATTTGTAATGTTAATGATGATAACAATAGTAGTAATACTACTACTAATAATAATAATGTTAATAATAATAATAATAATAATAATAATAATAATAATATTATTATTATTATTATAATAATAAAAGATAATAATAATAATAATAATAACAATAATGATAACAAGATAGTAATAAATTATAAAAATTAACAAAGTAAAACTTAATTAAGTTCAAGGGGGTCTAATTGTCAATTTAGAAACTTAAAACATTATGTTTGTGCATAAATTGTTGAGAATTAAATTGCAGGGACCATTTGTGTAATTAATTTAAAAACCCAAACCTTTCCCCTTATCACCCTCGTTTTTCCGGCGGAGCTCCGGCCGCCTCCGGCCGAGCTCCAGCGACTGGCAAAACCATCCTGAAACCTATCCTTAACACCTGAAAATGAACCCAATCATTTCTTGGAACCGTTCGAACGCAGTGACGCCAATTTAATTGATCTTAAATGCGGTTTTCAAAGCCTTCCACCGAAACCGAAATCCATTCATTATGTGGCTATCAATCGACATGAAACGGATCCAATCATGCGAATACAAACGAGGGATAACCATCATATAGACTTTACTAAACTGTATGCACACCCAATTCTGTCTAAACTATACACAATAATCGGACTAAACTACCGCGAGACCATCGGACCTGCAACCAACCGATTCTCTACTCCGGTGCCTCCTAAACTAAAATTGACAGAGGGCTTTCAGTCGTATGCACCAATAGAAGCTTCGGGTGTAACGAATTTGATTAAAAACATCACTACCTCATTGAATCGAAGTTACCATCGTCGCAATTTCAATTCTTCTAATCTACACCGAAGCCATCTACTTACAGGTAATTAAGCACACCTAACCACTCGTTTTCACTTGGGGAATAAAAGCCCCAAGATTCCGCTCGTTATCATAATCGAATCAGGCTTCAATTTGATCGATCCTTGATTTTAGGTTTCTTGGGGAAATTGGGGATCTTTGCTTTAAATGGTTTTATAAATTAAAAATAGAGTTTAAACAGAAAGGCTTCCTATCCTACTGGTAAACCACCCCACTCATACGCAAGAGGTCCCGGGTTTGAACCCAGGCACCTGCATATATTTTTAAAGAGCTTTAATACTATTTTTTTAAAGTTCAAAATAAGGTTAAATTTAAATATAAATCATTTTAGTTGATAAAACACTTTCATAAATACTTTATTAAGTTCTTGAAAATAACTCAATAGTTATAAAATTTTAGTTTAGACAATTGTAATGATTTTGAAAGTGTAAAATATTTATAAAACTTATTACACGTGTTAATATTATATAAGTCTCCTCAAAATAAATTTATGTTTTAATAATTTTCAAATAGATAAATACTTGATTAATTATTTTGAATTCTACATTGATAACTAATTGATTAAAATTAATTATTTTGTCTAATATATTAATAGTTAATCTTAAAAATTAATTATTCGCACATATTATTATCAAAATAAATTCTTATACTCTTTTCCCTTTATTATTAATTTTATAATTCTTTAAACCATAATGAACCTTATAACTCGTTTCAAATCATTTTAAATTATTATTTTTATAAATCGTTTAAATGGATAAATAGTTATTAAGTTAATTATTTCTTTTCACATTTTATATTTAATCTTTTTCAAAACAATTAAAGTGTTTAATGTCATTATCCTTCTTAATCTTAATTATTGGTTTATTACATCTTTACTGAATCAAAACATAATCAATTATATTATTTCTATTTAACTTAATTATTAAAACCCAAAATTCCATCTAAAACCCTAGTTCACGTTAAAACATTAAACTTATTATTAAAACTTTAACCTGGTGAATGTATATATATTTTAGGTGCGTTGTGGCGATTCACGTTGGAACGACGCCTATTATTATTATTCTTATTAGTCGTCATATTCATACTTATTGATCATGTGAGTTTCCTTGCCCCTTTTTATGTTATTTCACACCGTTTTGAGGTGAAACATGTTACATTATTCAACATACACTTATAAACGTTTAAATCTTATAAAAGCACATGCAATTCATACTTTTACTTAGTCATGATTATTTGTGTTAATGTAAGTCTTATATGATATACATATATTGTTTACAATCATTAACTATTGCTAGCCTGACGACGTCTTAGATCTTTGGGCCTGACAAGCATATTTGGTGCTAAAGTCGATGTATTCCCGACTCCTAAGAGCCGTATGCTTGTGCACTAGGGAACCAAGTACACTTAGCCAATCATATAAACTTATAATCTAGTCGAGGTTTGATTGTACTATATGTGTTCTATAAACTTGCTAACTCATAACCTATGACATGAATTGCTACTTGAAACCCATGGGATATTATGTATGTGAAACCCTTGGAAACTCACCAACTTTATAGTTGACCCGTATTTTTAACATGTTTCAGAAAATGCCCAAGTTTGAAGTCACTATTTGAAGCTTGCAATAATCTAGGATTTGGACCTAGCTAAAAGAACAAAAAGACTATGTTATGCTTTGTTCTGTTTGACTTATTTTATGTTGAAACTTATGATTGTAATTGCATTTAAAACTTATGATAATAATATTTACATTTAAGGTTAGCGCTATGTGGCTGTGAACGATCTTAACGCTCACACCTTGACGTTTCCGCCGTCAAGGTTGGGGTGTGACAAACCCAACCTAAACATCACAACACAAGTGACATTTAAACATCAAACAAATCAAACCTTAATACACCTAAACCATTATGTTTAAACCTAGCTTAATGACTAAGCAACTCTCGGCTAAATAACATCACCAAAACCCACATGAAATCACCATCATTGCAAGATGAAGGTGGAAAGTTTTAATAGCAATTCTCGGCTACTTCATGACACCAACCTAGCCACCTTGCATTCCCACCATACCAACCGCCACCTTAACACCCTAAGTCTCGATTCATTGAACCCAATAACATAGAAGGCTTGCTAGCTCCCTTAAGTCAACACCTAGCTACACTTAATAAAGCTTCATCATTGCAAAATGGAGGTGGTAATCCTATGAAAATTCTCGGCCACCTAAGCATACACCAAGTTAACTCCTAGTAAGCCACCTAAACCTATGTATTGACTAAGCAAGCCTAGATAACACACCTTGCAAGCCTACACCTAGGTTCATTGATGGAGAACTCCACTACTAGAAGCTCTCGGCTGGAGGAACACAAGTCACACATCTCCATCTCAAACTCTCTCCCAAGAACTTTCGGTCACCACCACCTTAACCGAACCACAACCATCTTTTTCTCTACTCCATCTCTCTGCTCACACAACCACCATCGCACACCATAAACCGTAGCCACACACCACCATCAACCATAACCAAACACCACCATCGACATCCATCATCACCCTATTTCTTTCTACCTCTCGGCTCATACAACTACCATCTTTAAACATCACACCCGTAACCACCCTAACACCACCTTCTACACCACCATCACTAACCACGATCATCACCACCTTCACGGCTCTTTCTCTCGGTTTTTAAGCAGCAAACACCACTCAAGAGGTGTAGTTTCTTTATTCTCTTTATATATCTTGAAAATCAAGTATTACATATGTGTTATAAACATATATATAACTAGTTTTGGTACTAATACACCAAGACTAACTTTAAAAGATTTTAAAACCCTCTAAGCATAGTAATGAATTACTAAAAAATTAGAAAAACTTGTGATAAATGGATATTTTGGATTTATAAAGATTAAATCTTGAATTATTAAGAAAAATCTAGTAAAAATACTAAACAAATGAGATTGTGGGAATAAACATTGAAAAACCTTCATTTAGATACTAAAACATTATTCTGTAAATTTTGACAAAATTATGATAAATATAACAAATTATACAAGTTGTTTTAAATAATGAAAATAAAGAAAATACTTAAAAATACAAAATAATTCAGGAAAATTCTGGAAAAATCACAGAATGACCCTTTTTGAATTATAAAAGCTCCAGAAATTATTTGGTATTTTATTTAATGATTATGTTTGAAAAATGAATATTTAAGTGTTCTGTAGTAAAAAAATCTAAATAAATATTTAACTGGAACCATAAATCATGAAAAATTCCCTGAAAATATGATAAATCAAAATCAACAGATTGTGTAACTTTCATAATTTTTGGAAATATATAATATTTTTAGTGAATTTTGGGAATATTGTGAGATTTACAGAAAGAAATCTGTAAGGACTTGGACATCCAGAAAATTATGGGACGATCCAGATTGTTGAAAAAACATTCTTTTATAGGTTTCAATTTGGAGATACGGTAAGATTCATAGCCCCATTTTGATAAGGATTAATTAAATCTGAGGTTCTAAAAATTTTATAGAAATTTATGTCTAATTTTGTGAATTATTTTATAGGTTTCAATTTGGAGATACGGTGAGATTCATAGCCCCATTTTGATCTTTTGGTATTTGTAAAGTTTTTGGGAAAAAAAGCATACTGATTGCGTTGATGTATTATTTTGAAAATATTTTGATACTTACTGTCATTTGTGATACAACCATTAGTTCGAATGAGGAACCGTCTGATAATATTAGTAGCGCCACTTAGGAGAATATTTGCACCAACAGGATGAGTGTTGTGATGCTATTTTCCTGCACCTAACCGAATGAGGGTTGAAATGTAATATTATCTAATTTTGTGAATATTTGTGATAGTATGATTATGTTGTGAATAGGTTTGGTTGTAATTGTTACATCAACAAAAATATTTTGTCTGGAAATAAACCTATGTTCTCACCAACTTTTTGTTGACTATTTGAGTATGCTTTTTCAGGAAACGATGACTAATACCTTTGACTTTAGTTTTGAGGTTCACAACGGTTGGGGAGAGATTGTTAGAAGGGTTTGTGTGACACTAACAGTCAACATAGTTGACTATAGTATGTATGTAGACGCACACTTCCACCGTATCTGAAGGCATGCAGTAGTTTAACCAAGTTGTAGAAAGATTATATCTAATTTTGAAAACTTATGTATAAGATGTAATCTCGGATATTATGAATAAATGCACATCCTACTTTATGATTTTAAGTGTGTATGTTTATTGTATTTACTCCGCTATAATTAATGTACTTTGATCAAGCAAGTCACACCCCACCCGCATCTTTCACGCTTCCGCCGGGATGTGACAGGTTGGTATCAGAGCCATTGTTTATAGGGAATTAGATATTTTGAAAATATCTAGACTATAACCATAAGCTCAAGATATACTTAGAATTATTTTCTATAATATAATTTTATGATTTTTACTATGTGAATTATATGAAATTGTGTGATTCTATGATTTCATGTTTAGATTCTAATTAATTATAATAATATTTGACTAACCATTTTGTGAAAAATTAAGAAATTCATGCGGTTATGAATTCAGATAGTTACCACTATGAGACCGATCCTTCCGAATATCCAGACCATAGCAACTCTAAGGAAATAACACCTGAACCAGAACCCCAACAAGCTATGGATATCCTTCCAACAGAAGTGGAGAATAAATCAAAATTTTATGTTCGACGTGCACCAGTACATGTGGGAGGATATACAATTAAGACTCCTAGGAAAAAGATACAACGTGGGAACAAGTTTAGAACTAAGCAAGCTGAGGACGTAGAAATGCAACATTAAGATTGCCCCGAAAGTAAAGATAAGGTAATTAAAAGATAAGAGTTGGATCAAGTGAAGACAGCTCGGCAAACTCTTAGAAAACTTAAGAAAATACAGCTAGGAATCTGGAAAATCCAGAAGAATATCAAGAAGCTCAAAACACCCAAGAAGAATATCTTCACAAGGATATGGAAATGGATTCGCAGGAACTAGAAGACTATAGTCTAACCTATCTGAATAAAAGAAATAAGAGCTTAAATGATCTATGTACTTTTGTGTTAAAATATTTATTTGATATGTGTTAAATGATTTTGTGTTAGAATATTTATTTATGATACTAATGTTATAATTCACTATAGTGAATCATGCCGTCAAAAAGAAACACTCGATCTGTCCGAAGAACAGCTCGAGTGGGACGACCCAGAACCCGACTTGGGGAAGAAACGCCCGTGAACACTGAAACAAATGAGAATGATAGGATTTCTCAAATAGTAGCCCAATAAATAGAAGCTACCCTACCTACCTTGATAACCCAACTCCAACAAAATCTAAATTTTGGAACCACATCACACCCACCGGAAGGGCTTGAAAATATTAACACAGAAGAAAGACAGGAAGAGGAAATTCTGAATAGAGTCTCAAAGGGATGTTCTTACAAGACCTTCATGTCCTGCAGACCCCGGGAATTCGATGAAAAAGGAGGAGCTGTACAAGCCTTAAGATGGCTAGATGAAATAGGAGTTTTGGAAATCAGTAACTGTGCTAAAAACTTCAAGACACTATTTGCTTCGCATTCTCTAAAAGGAGAGGCACAATCCTGGTGGAAAATGAAGGTACACACTAGAGGTAGGAATGTCATGAATAAGATAAGTTGGGAGGAATTTAGAAATTTAGTGATAGAAAAATACTGCCCTTATAATGAAACAGAAAAACTAGAGGCTGAATTCTCAGCACTAGAAATAAAAGGAGCTACATACCGGGAATATACTGATAGGTATAATGAACTGTCTAGATTAGTACCACATCTGATAACCCCGGAATCAAAAAGGATAGGGAGGTATATTTGGGGACTAGTACCACAAATAAGAGGATTAGTGAAATCTGCAAGAACCAAAACCTTCCAAGAAGCAGTAATCCTTTCAGGAAGTCTGACAAATGAGATGATCAGAAATGGATCATTAAGCCATCTACAGGTAAGAGAGAAAAGGAAGTGGAATGAAAACCACTCAGGAAGAAGATTTGGAGAAAACTCTCAGAAAAGAATAACCCGACCCCCACCAAGAAATTTCCTAGGAACAGCCCAGGGAAAGAGGATGGATAAATAACCATAGTGTAATATTTGCCAAAGGTATTATACAGGGAACTGTATGACAGTGGTTTGTTACAACTGCAAAAAGAAAGGGCATATCTATCACGGAAAAAACCCTACCAACCCTAAAACAGTCTGTTTTCAGTGTGGAAGTGAAAATAATTTTCGTAATGAGTGTCCACAACGAAAAGGCAAGGTCCCAATTAATCAGAACAACCCCCGTGGAAGAGCTTTCAGGATACAAGCTGATGAAGCTCGCCATGAAACGGAAGTGGTAACGGGTACGTTCCCTATCAATAACCAGTACGCCAAAGTATTATTTGATACAGGAGCAACTCATAGTTTTGTTTCAAATATTTTTAGACCATCACTTCGTTCAATATCTGAGAAATTAAGTGATAACTACGTGATAGAATTAGCTGATGGTAAAATAATGGAAGCTGATGAAATCATTCCTAACTGTATTTTGAATTTAGATGAATATTGTTTTGATATAGATCTGATTCCTATTAAATTAGGAGGATTTGATGTTGTAGTGGGAATGGATTGGTTGACTAAGAATCGTGCTGAAATCATTTGTGATAAGAAATTTATAAAAATTCCTTTGATTAAGGAAGACAAAACTCTCTGTATATACAGACGCTTGAGGACATGCTGAGGGCATGTGTCATTGATTTTGGTGGCAGTTGGTATACTCATCTACCGTTGATCGAGTTTTCCTACAATAACAGTTACCATACTAGTATTGGTTGTGCACCGTTCGAAGCGTTGTATGGCCGGAAATGTAGATCACCCGTATGTTGGGCCGAGATTGGTGAAAGTCAGTTAACAGGTCCCGAAATCATTCGAGAAATAACCGATAAGATCTTCCAAATCAAAGACAGACTTAAAGCTGCTAGAGATCGCCAAAAGAGCTATGCCGACAACCGTCGGAAGCCGCTAGAGTTTAACGTTGGGATCGAGTGTTACTTAAGGTCTCTCCTTGGAAAGGGATCGTTCGGTTTGGAAAGAAAGGGAAGTTAGCCCTACGATACATTGGATCGTTCGAGATCACAGAAAGAATTGGTCCGGTGGCATACCGATTAAGGTTGCCACAAGAGCTTAACAGTGTACATGATACTTTCCATGTATCGAACCTCAAGAAGTGTTTAGCTGACGAATCACTTCACGTACCTATTGAGGATATCAAGATTGATGAAAGCCTTCATTTTGTGGAGGAACCTATTGAGATCATGGACCGAAAGGTCAAGAGGTTGAGGCGCAACAAGATACCTATTGTTCGTATAAGATGGAATTCTAAACGAGGGCCAGAGTTTACATGGGAACGTGAATATCAGACGAGACTTAAATATCCACATCTACTCGAGGATGACGCTCTTGGACCTAGCACCAGTTGAATTTCGGAACGAAATTCCCTCAACTGGGGGATACTGTGACATCCGTCACCAAAGGTCCGTCATTTAACGTGCTCGGTTAACTTTTATTATCGGTCATTTCTCATCTCTATAACCCATCTATGTGGATATCATATTTGCTTGCTTGGTTATCCTTATGCTTGTGCTATCTTTGCTTACATCGTCATCATCTTAAGACGTTTTCTAAGATTGCCCCCGTTATCATTGAACGCACCATTTTTATATAAACCTAATGTTACAAATAAAACCATTTTTAAATTATAAATAACATTAACTACGTCTTTCATCATTAATAAAACAAGCCTAATTAATGTCGTTTCAACCGAAATAAAATTTGGGAACCCGGGGGCAAAGTGCAGGGACTAAAATTGACATTTTACCAAACTAGGGCCGGGTATATAAACCCTATTTCCAGCCCTAGCCCTCGTTCTTCACCTTCTTCTTCTTTACCTTCTTCACCATTCTAGCACCAAAACCGCTCATTTTCTTGCGTTTTCATTGGCAAATCTTGGTTATCATCGTGAATACTTACTTCTAACAGGTAGATAACCTTGTTTGAACCGTTTCTTGCTCGATTTCACTTCTGCGTTTTCTAGGGATTCGGGTGCTCGGGTTCATCCGGGCACATGAGGTCGTGTGGGCTTGTGTGTTGTGTTTTTAAGTGTGTTTCTTGTTTAGACATGTTAGAATGTGGATTCTGGAAGTTCTTGGGGTGTAAAACGAGTGCGCGGAGCATCTGGATACTGCTCTGCACTCGGCAGTCGCGATCTGCTGCACTGGGCGACTGGGTCTGTTCATGCGACTGAGCCGTGCGATTGGGTGAATCGCACGACTGAGTCATGTGTCTGGGTGTGTCGCGCGACTGAGCCGTGCGATTGGGTGAATCGCATGACTGAGTCATGCGTCTGGGTGTGTGCGATTGAATGTGTGTGCGATTGAGTCCATGCGAGTGAATGTGTGTGCGAATGAGTCAATGCGGATAAGATTTTGTGTGATTGTGCGTGAGTCGCACGACTGAAAGGCCAGTCGCAGGAATGAATGTTCAATCGCACGAATGAAGCTGATTCGTGCGAATGAAGGTTCAATCGTACGTATGGAGGTTGAGTCGCGTGATTGGGTGTTGCATGGTACGACTGAATGCTTAGTCGCCCGAATGAAGGTTCAATCATACGAATGAAGCTGATTCGTACGACTGAAGGTCCATTCGTGCGAATGGAGGGTTGAGTCGTGCGTCCGGTCCTGTTGTGTGACTGATGATGCGTGTATGTGTGAATTCCCTTTTTGATTGTCTCGTGATGATAAGGTAACATCAATAAAGTGTCATTGCTTGACCACAAAGATTAAAGTCAACGCTATTAACAGACACATATTTTTTTCAATTTAAAACAACCTAACCTTTTTCAATTAACGACAACCCATTTAGGACTACAAATATTTAACTAGCACTACCTTTTATAATAATGGGATCCCCATACGGATGTCATTAGCAATGTTGACTACCCTTAATACTTGGATCTACATAAGGTCCGATATGTGTATGTCTGAAGACTGCTCACCTACTTAACTTGATTTCAAGCATCTTTCCTAGTGGAAGCTGGCTATTACTTTTATGAGTATCTTATCTTGCTTATCTTGTTGATTGATGCTATATGAACTTGACTCTATGCTATGTTACCACCTTGTATGCTACTTGGTGGTATTACATTACTATGTGCTACTACTTTGATGTTATGTGTTGGTTGATGCTACCTGTGATTGCTACTACTTGATGGATGCATCGGCTGTGTGATTCTTCTGTGTGGTTCTTCTGTGTGGTTCTTCTAAGCCGATCATCCATTACAACCATTAATCCTGGTAATGGGACCTAAGGATTGGTTTGGTTGTAACCTATACGTATGCGCTGTGTGGATCTTGCTACGTCATGTAAAACTTATAGGATGCTTTCTTTACAGCCATCAATTCCCATGTGGAACCGATGTATAGGTTTGGCTGTAGCTAACTATATCTTGTAAAACCACTTACACATAAGTGTAGTCGCGGTAACTCTTATTAAACTTACAAGTTGTTTACATCTTAACATCTTTTATTACTTAAAACCTGCGAAGCTCACCAACAATTATGTTGACCGTTTTGAGCATGTCTTTTCAGGTGATCAAGGTAATTGAAGATTCTAGGAGTGCTGCCTGTTAGAGGGGACCCTAGGATGCATTTTTGTGACTTATCATCTTTTGTTAAACATTAATCTTGGTTGATTAAACTTGATCATTTGTATACTTGTTCTCGAGTTGTGGGAATTTACAATACAAGTTATCATTAATGCTTATATGATCATTCTTATGTTATGCTTATGGCTATGCTGTCATGAACATGGACTAAACGCGACACAAGTCTCCATTTGTGTTTGGGTGTCGTCATGACACGCTTGTCATCATACTTATGTTGCTTCTCTAACGTATACCATGTGTTATGACGATCCCGTCTCGCTCGTATCCCCGTGTTTCCGCTATCAGCGGGGGTGTGACAGACTGGTATCAGAGCCATTGGTTATAGAGAATTAGTCAATTCACTTAACCTAGACTATAACCTAGGAACCTTCATGTAGATTTGCATGCTAAAGCTTGTGTGCATTTATATATCTCGTGTATGTGTTCCTCTTTACATGTTTGGTTATCCTTCTGTTTTGTGATCTTTCACCTTGTGCTTGAGCCCTTGTGCTCATCCCTTATGAGACGCTTCTTATTGGATCTTCCGTTCCCTCTGCGCGCCAAGTTATCATAATCAAATTCGGGTATTGAGACCCGAAGAGATCTTCACAGATCATACATTGCGCTTAACCTCAGATACTGAGACCGACCCGAGGAGGCCATGTCTGAGTCCTTTCGAGGATGTGAGATAGACAACCTCCGCCAGACTATATGTGATTACATGTTTGGGCTCTCAGTTGACTTGATGGATTATTATGGATATGATGTGAAGGAAGGTCGGATGTCATGTAACCGGATTAGGCATCATTCTCGGTACATCGTGGGTGTGGCGGGAACGCTGCGGGGAACCCTATATATAAACATCACCGATATACCGAGAATATGCTTGAAATGGGCTGCATGGTGATCTTGACTAACCGGAACATGAAACGTTGGAACTTGATAAGTGGAATACTTGTGTATCTTCAAGTGACTAAGGTTTACATGTTTACTAAAGTTTACATGTTTACTCCCTTTATGATTAGAACAATGCCGCCTCGAAGATCTACCCACAGCAATAGTAGCGGAAGTGAAGCCCCGAGGGGCAGAGGCAGAGGCAGAGGTAGACCTCCAAGAGCGAATGAAGGCCCTTCTGGCAATACTCAAGGGACTGGAAACCCTGATATGGAAGCCCTAATTGCTCAACAATTGGCTGCCCTGATTCCAACTATTGTAGCTCAGGTGAGCGACGTTTTTCAGCAGCAAAACCACCAGGGAGTTGGTGGTAATGAAAACGAGGATAATGGGAACCCGACTGGGAATGAAAGCAATCAGGAGACCGGGAATGGTGGTACAGCCGGTAATAAAACTGGAGCTGCTAATACCAAACGGGGTTGTTCTTACAAGGAATTTGTGGCCTGTAAGCCCTGGAAATTCGATGGGAAAGGTGGGGCGATAGCCCTGACTAGATGGCTTGAAAAGATAGAGGCAGTGATTGACATCAGTGAATGCCTTGACAGTCAAATAATCAAGTATGTTACGTGCTCACTGCAGGGCAGAGCACTAACCTGGTGGAACACCCAGGTTCAAACTAGAGGAAGAAAATCTGCGATGCAGATGACTTGGGATGAGTTCAAAGCCCTGATTACTGAGGAATACTGCCCCCTCAACGAGATGCAGAAACTTGAGCATGAATTTTGGAATCATGCTATGGTGGGGGCTGGACATGCAGCTTATACTGACCGATTCCATAAGCTGGCTAGACTAGTTCCACACCTAGTCACTCCGGAATCTAAGAGGATTGAAAGGTACATTTGGGGACTCGCGCCTTAAATCCGGGCAATGGTAACTGCAGCTGCTCCTCCTATAATACAGAGCACAATTCTGAGGGCTGGCGCTCTCATTGATGAGATGATAAGGACAGGGGTATTGGGTAGGGGAGCAGAGAAAAGGAAGGAAGCTGGGGAGACGAGTCAGTTCGATACCGGAAAGTTTGATAAGAGGGCCAAACGACCAGAAATTTTGTAGCCGTGACTCCAGGGAAGAAGGAATATGCTGGGCCGCACCCGAGATGTGACAGGTGCAATCTTCATCATCCCCCAGCAGTGCTGTGCCGGGCGTGTTTGAACTGCAGACGCCCGGGGCATCAAGCAAGAGACTGCAGAGTAGCACCAAACCTGGTAGCACCCGTCAACGCGGTTAACCCCGCCGGGAATACCAGGGCTTGCTATGAATGTGGAGGCCTAGATCACTTCAGAAACATGTGCCCCCGACTGAATAGGGCACCGGGTCAGCAAGGAAACAACCAGCAGCAGATAATGGCCATAGCGGGTGCTCAAGGGCAAGGAAATCAAGGTAATGTTGCACGGGGTCGTGCCTTCGTCATTGGAGCTAATGATGCCCGTCAGGATCCGAACGTTATCACGGGTACGCACTTACTCAATAACCATTTCGCATCTGTACTGTTTGATACTGGGGAAGATAATAGTTTTATATCATCTGAGTTTGTGCAAATGCTTGATTTGAGTGCTAGTAGACTAGAAACTAGTTACTCCGTAGAAATGGCTAATGGTAGGGTTGAACAGGCAGAGGAAATTATTAAGGACTGCACCCTGATATTGGAAAACTAGGTCTTCAACATAGATTTGATACCCTTTGAGTTGGGAAGCTTTGACGTAATAGTGGGAATGGATTGGTTGTCGAAACATGGAGCCGAGATTGTTTGCCGAGATAAAGTAGTGCGGATTCCCATGTTAGACGGGAAAGTACTCAAAATTCAAGGAGAGCGACCGGGAAAGAACTTGAAGCTTATCTCTTGCATGAAAGCACGCCAAAGTATACGGAAGCAGTGTTACACTTTCCTGGCTCACGTGGTAAAAAGAAGGAAGGAGAGATGAAATTGGCAGACATTCCGAGTGTATGGGATTACCCAGAGGTGTTCCCTAATGATTTGTCTGGATTGCCTCCTCCACGACAGGTGGAATTCCGTATAGAGCTGGTTCCTGGAGCTACACCGATAGCAAAGACGTCGTATCGGTTAGCACCCTCCGAGATGCAAGAGTTGTCCAGTCAACTACAGGAACTACTAGAGAAGGGTTTTATTCGACCGAGTCATTCACCGTGGGGAGCACCGGTGTTATTTGTCAAGAAGAAGGATGGGTCGTTCCATATGTGTATCGACTACAGGGAGTTAACAAGTTGACTGTGAAGAATCGATATCCTCTTCCCAGAATTGATGATTTATTCGATCAGCTGCAAGGGGCTTCATATTTCTCCAAGATTGATCTTTGTTCTGGATATCATCAGCTAAGAGTATTCGAGGACGATATTCCGAAAACAGCATTTAGAACTCGTTACGCGCACTATGAGTTCTTGGTCATGCCGTACGGGTTGACCAACGCACCAGCTGTGTTTATGGATTTGATGAATCGGGTGTGCAAGCCTTATCTTGATAAGTTCGTGATCGTATTCATAGACGAGATACTCATCTACTCCCGTTCGAAAGAGGATCACGAAGAACACCTTCGGGCAATTCTAGAACTGTTGTGGGAAGAGAAACTTTTCGCCAAATTCTTGAAGTGTGAATTCTGGCTTCGAGAAGTGAAGTTTTTGGGTCATGTGGTTAACAAAAATGGGATTCATGTAGATCCCGGTAAGATTGAAGCTGTGAAGAAATGGGATACACCCCAAACACCCTCAGAATTACGGCAATTCCTAGGATTGGCCGGATATTACCGTCGTTTTATTGCGAATTTTTCAAAGACCGCACAACCGTTAACGCTGCTAACCCAGAAAGACAAGAAGTTTGATTGGGGACATGCACAAGAACGAGCTTTCCAGATGTTGAAAGAAAAGCTGTGCAACGCTCCAATACTGTCCCTCCCGGACAGAACTGATGATTTTGTGGTATACTGTGATGCTTCACATCAAGGTTTGGGATGTGTGCTAATGCAAAGAGACAAGGTCATTGCCTACGCATCGCGACAACTTAAGGTGCATGAAAAGAACTACACAACTCATGATTTGAAGTTGGGCGCTGTAGTATTTGCACTCAAGATATGGAGGCATTATCTATATGGAACCAGATGCATCATCTACACCGATCATAAGAGTCTTCAACATATTCTGGATCAGAAGGAACTTAACATGCGACAGCGACGCTGGGTAGAGTTACTTAGCGACTACGATTGTGAAATCCGGTATCATCCCGGGAAAGCTAACGTGGCGGCTGATGCTTTAAGCCGTAAAGAACGTGTGAAGCCACTACGTGCTCGAGCGCTAGGTTTGACTATTCAAACTAATCTAAAGGCTCAGATTCAAATTGCACAAAGTGAGGCTTTGAAAGAAGAAAACCTTGCGGGAGAAGAATTCCGAGGGTTGGATAAACAAATGAGTTGCAAGGATGACGGTGTACATTACTTCATGGATCGTGTATGGGTCCCCAGATGGGGAGGTGTACGTACACTAGTCTTGGATGAAGCACACAAGACTCGATACTCTGTTCATCCTGGTGCAGACAAGATGTACCACAATCTGAAGGATCTGTACTGGTGGCCAGGTATGAAGAAAGACATTGCTATATATGTGAGCAAATGCTTGACATGTTTAAAGGTCAAGGCTGAACACCAGAAACCATCGGGATTATTGCAACAACCTGAAATTCCCGAGTGGAGATGGGAGAACATAACTATGGATTTTATTACCAAACTCCCGAGAACGCCAAGCGGACACGACTCGATATGGGTCGTGGTGGATCGAATGACAAAATCCGCTCACTTCTTGCCTATCCGAGAAGACTATAAAATGGATAAGCTGGCAAGGTTGTACATCAAAGAGGTCGTGACACGGCACGGGGTGCCGGTGTCAATCATATCCGACCGAGACAGTCGATTTACTTCATGATTTTGGCAGACGTTACAGAAAGAGATGGGCACTCGATTAGACATGAGTACAGCCTATCACCCCCAGACAGATGGCCAAAGTGAATGAACAATACAGACGCTTGAGGACATGCTGAGGGCATGTGTCATTGATTTTGGTGGCAGTTGGGATACTCATCTACCGTTGATCAAGTTTTCCTACAATAACAGTTACCATACTAGTATTGGGTGTGCACCGTTCGAAGTGTTGTATGGCCGGAAATGTAGATCACCGTATGTTGGGCCGAGATTGATGAAAGTCAGTTAACAGGTCTCGAAATCATTCAAGAAATAACCGATAAGATCTTCCAAATCAAAAACAGACTTAAAGCTGCTAGAGATCGCCAAAAGAGCTATGCCGACAACCGTCGGAAGCCGCTAGAGTTTAACTTTGGGGATCGAGTGTTACTTAAGGTCTCTCCTTGGAAAAGGATCGTTCGGTTTGGAAAGAAAGGGAAGTTAGCCCCAGATACGTTAGACCGTTCGAGATCACAAAAAGAATTGGTCCGGTGGCATACCGATTAAGGTTGCCATAAGAGCTTAACAGTGTACATGATACTTTCCATGTATCGAACCTCAAGAAGTGCTTAGCTGACGAATCACTTCATGTACCTATTGAGGATATCAAGATTGATGAAAGCCTTCATTTGTGGAGGAACCTATTGAGATTATGGACCGAAAGGTCAAGAGGTTGAGGCGCAGCAAGATACCTATTGTTCGTGTAAGATGGAATTCTAAACGAGGGCCAGAGTTTACATGGGAACGTGAAGCTCAGATGAGACTAAAATATCCACATCTATTCGAGGATGACGCTCTTGGACCTAGCACCAGTTGAATTTCGGAACGAAATTCCCTCAACTGGGGGATACTGTGACATCCGTCACCAAAGGTCCGTCATTTAACGTGCTCGGTTAACTTTTGTTATCGGTCATTCCTCATCTCTGTAACCCATCTATATGGATATCATATTTGCTTGCTTGGTTATCCTTATGCTTGTGCTATCGTTGCTTACATCGTCATCATCTTAAACGTTTTCTAAGATTGCCCCCGTTATCATTGAACGCACCATTTTATATAAACCTAATGTTACAAATAAAACCATTTTAAATTATAAATAACATTAACTACGTCTTTCATCATTAATAAAACAAGCCTAATTAATGTCGTTTCAACCAAATAAAATTTGGGAACCCGGGGGCAAAGTGCAGGGACTAAACTGACATTTTACCAAACTAGGGCTGGGTATATAAACCCCATTTCCAGCCCTAGCCCTCTTCTTCACCATCTTCTTCACCTTCTTCTTCTTCACCTTCTTCACCATTCTAGCACCAAAACCGCTCATTTTCTTGCGTTTTCACCGGCAAATCTTGGTTATCATCGTGAATACTTACTTCTAACAGGTAGATAACCTCATTTGAACCGTTTCTTGCTTGATTTCACTTCTGTGTTTCTAGGGTTTCGGGTGCTCGGGTTCATCCGAGCACATGAGGTCGTGTGGGCTTGTGTGTTGTGTTTTGAGTGTGTTTCTTGTTTAGACATGTTAGAATGTGGATTCTGGAAGTTCTTGGGGTGTAAAACGAGTGCGCGGAGCAGCCGGAGACTGCTCTGCACTCGGCAGTTGTGATCTACTGCACTGGGCAACTGGTTCTGTTCATGCGACTGAGCCGTGCGATTGGGTGAATCGCACGACTGAGTCATGCGTCTGGGTGTGTCACGCGACTGAGCAGTGCGATTGGGTGAATCGCACGACTGAGTCATGCGTCTGGGTGTGTGCGATTGAATGTGTGTGCGATTGAGTCCATGCGAGTGAATGTGTGTGCGATTGAGTCAATGCGGATGAGATTGTGTGCGATTGTGCATGAGTCGCACGACTGAAAGGCCAGTCACATGAATGAATGTTCAATCGCACGAATGAAGCTGATTCGTGCGAATGAAGGTTCAATCATGCGTATGGAGGTTGAGTCGCGCGATTGGGTGTTGCATGGTATGACTGAATGCTTAGTCGCACGAATGAAGGTTCAATCATACGAATGAGCTGATTCGTACGACTGAAGGTCCATTCGTGTGAATGGAGGGTTGAGTCGTGCGTCCGGTCCTGTTGTGTGACTGATGATGCGTGTATGTGTGAATTCCCTTTTTGAATGTCTCATGGTGATAAGGTAACATCAATAAAGTGTCATTGCTTGACCACAAAGATTAAAGTCAACGCTATTAACAGGCACATATTTTTTTCAATTTACAACAACCTAACCTTTTTAATTAACGGCAACCCATTTGGGACTATAAATATTTAACTAGCACTACCTTTTACAATAATGGGATCCCCAGACTACCCTTAATACTTGGATCTACATAAGGTCCGATATGTGTATGCCTGCTTGTGTGTGCTACCCACGACCGAACCGAAACAGCCTGAACTAATCGAATGTCATCTTATGCCTTATGCTCATATTAATGCTTGTCGGTAACTGTCAATAGGTGTTTGACCGTTCATAGCATTCTACCTTTGGGAATATTCATCATACGTGTTTGTCATCTATTCTATAAGTTTTGTAGCCCCTTTTACTCTATTAAAACCTTTTAAATTTTTTCAACTTTGGGGGAAAGAATGCTCACCTACTTAACTTGATTTCAAGCATCTTCCCTGAAGAATGCTCACCTACTTAACTTGATTTCAAGCATCTTCCCTAGTGGAAGCTGGCTGTTACTTTTATGAGTATCTTATCTTGCTTATCTTGTTGATTGATGCTATATGAACTTGACTCTATGCTATGTTACCACCTTGTATGCTACTTGGTGGTATTACATTACTATGTGCTACTACTTTGATGTTATGTGTTGGTTGATGCTACCTGTGATTGCTACTACTTGATGGATGCATCGGCTTGTGGTTCTTCTGTGTGGTTCTTCTGTGTGGTTCTTCTAAGCCGATCATCCATTACAACTATTAATCCCGGTAATAGGACCTAAGGATTGGTTTGGTTGTAACCTATACGTATGCGCTGCGTGGATCTTGCTACGTCATGTAAAACTTATGGCATGCTTTCTTTACAGCCATCAATTCCCGTGTGGAACCGATGTATAGGTTTGGCTGTAGCTAACTATATCTTGTAAAACCGCTTACACATAAGTGTAGTCGTGGTAACTCTTATTAAACTTACAAGTTGTTTACATCTTAACATCTTTTATTACTTAAAACCTGCGAAGCTCACCAACAATTATGTTGATCGTTTTGAGCATGTCTTTTTAGGTGATCAAGGTAATTGAAGATTCTAGGAGTGCTGCCTGTTACAGAGAACCCTAGGATGCATTTTTATGACTTATCATCTTTTGTTAAACATTAATCTTGGTTGATTAAACTTGATCATTTGTATACTTGTTCCCGGGTTGTGGGAATTTACAATACAAGTTATCATTAATGCTTATGTGATCATTCTTATGTTATGCTTATGGCTATGCTGTCGTGAACATGGACTGAACGCGAAACAAGTCTCCATTTGTGTTCGGGTGTCATCATGACACGCTTGTCATCATACTTATATTGCTTCTCTAACGTATACCATGTGTTATGACGATCCCGTCTCACTCGCATCCCCCTGTTTCCGCTATCAGCGGGGGTGTGACAACCCTGGGGAGCACCAGTTTTGTTTGTCAAAAAGAAAGATGGAACTTTTAGAATGTGTATTGATTATAGGGAACTCAATAAAGTTACCATAAAGAATAGGTAACCTCTCCCTAGGATTGATGATTTATTTGACCAATTACAGGATCTAGTTATTTCTCAAAAATAGATTTAAGATCTGGATATCATCAATTAAGAGTACAGGATGACGATATTTCAAAAACTCATTTAGAACTAGGTACGAACATTATGGATTCCTTGTAATGTCATTTGGGTTAACCAATACTCCAGCAGTGTTTATGGATTTAATGAATAGAGTGTGTAAACCTTATTTAGATAAATTTGTTATAGTCTTCATAGATGACATTCTGATTTATTCTAAGAATAAGGAAGACCACGAACAACACCTGAGGTTGACTTTGGAATTGCTACAAAAGGAAAAGTTATATGCAAAATTCTCAAGATGTGAATTTTGAAAAAGAGAAGTACAATTCCTCGGACACATAGTTAACAAGAATGGGAATCAGGTTGATCCAGCAAAGATTAAGGCAGTTAAGAAATGGGAAGTTCCAAAAACCCCAACTGAAATACGGCAATTCTTAGGTTTAGCAGGATATTACAGAAAATTTATAGAAAACTTCTCAAGAATAGCTCAACCATTGACAGAATTGACCCAAAAAGATAGAAAGTACTTATGGGAAGAAAAACAGAATGAAGCTTTTGAACTCCTCAAAAGTAAGTTATGTAGTGCACCCATATTAGCTTTACCAGAAGGGACAAATAATTTTATAGTATACAGTGATGCATCACGTCAAGGTTTTGGATGTATTTTAATGCAGAAAGACAAGGTATTGCATATGCATCCAGACAACTTAGAGGTAGTGAAAAGAATTATACCACCCATGATCTAGAATTAAGAGCTGTAGTATTTGCACTAAAAATTTGGAGACATTATCTGTATGGAACTAAGTGTATAATATATACAGATCATAAAAGTCTGCAACATATCTTTGATCAAAAGATGTTAAATATGAGGCAGAGAAGATGGATAGAATTACTAAGTGATTACGACTGTGAAATCAAATATCATCCCGGTAAAGCAAATGTAGTTGTTGATGCTCTGAGTAGGAAAGAAAGAACTAAGCCATTACGGGTACGTGCTATGAGAATGGAACTACGTTCAGACCTATTAAATCAAATTCGGGAAGCCCAACAAGAAGATGTGTTAAAACTAAAAGGGCAATTAAAAGACATAAAAGAAGAAGCAGATGGAATTTGAGATTTAAAGGAAGAATTTGGATACCTGACAATAGCATGATTAGAACAATGGTTCTGCAAGAAGCTCATAAGTCAAGATATTCTATACATCCAGGAAACAATAAAATGTACAAAGACTTGAAAAGCCAATACTGGTGGCCAGGCATGAAAAGATCAGTCGGAGAATTTGTGGGACAATGTGATGTCTGTTCAAGAATAAAAGCAGAATATCAAAAACCTTCAGGATACTTGCAGCAACCAGAGATTCCAGAATGGAAATGGGATCAAATTACAATGGACTTCATAACTAAGTTGCCAAGAACCAGGAATGGATACGACACAATTGGGTTATAGTAGATAGATTAACTAAGTCAGCTCATTTCTTACCTATACGAGAAGATTATAAGATTGAGAGACTAGCAAGAATTTACATAAAAGAAATTGTGTCCAGACATGGAATACCTGCATCCATTATATCAGATAGAGATAGTAGATTTACTTCCAGATTCTGGCAAACATTACAAAAAGCTTTAGGACCCAAGTAGTTTAAGTACAGCTTATCACCCACAGACTGATGGACAGAGTGAAAGAACAATACAAACTCTAGAAGATATGTTAAGAGCTTGTGTTATAGATTTTGGTGGAAATTGGGATAGTCATCTACCATTAATAGAATTTTCATATAATAACAGTTATCACTCTAGCATTGGGTTAGCTCCATTTGAAGCTTTATACGGGAGAAAATGCAGATCACCTTTGTGTTGGAATGAAATAGGTGATAGACAACTCACAGGTCCTGAACTAATCCAAGAAACCACAGACAAGATCACTGATATTAAAAATAGACTAAAAGCAGCTCGTGACCGACAGAAGAGTTATGCAGACAAACGAAGAAAGCCATTAGAATTTCAAATAGGAGACAGGGTCTATCTGAAGAGATCTCCCTTTAAAGGAATCTTTCGTTTCAAAAATCCAGTAATCTAAACCCTAGGTATATTGGTCCGTTTAAAATCATTGATAGAATTGGTCCTGTGACATATAAGTTGGAACTACCTCAAGAATTAAGTAAAGTACATAACACCTTTCATGTGTCAAACCTCAAGAAATGTCTAACCAATGAAACCTTAGAGGTACCAATTCAAGAAGTCAAATAGATAAGAAACTTCATTTTGTGGAAGAACCAGTAGCCATAGTAGACAAGGAGATAAAGAAGTTAAGAAGAAATAGAATTCCCATAGTGAAAGTTAAATGGAATGCAAAAGAGGACCATAATATACATGGGAAAGAGAAGATGAAATCAAGAAGAAATATCCCCACTTATTCAGAGGTAATAATCATTTAAGTTTCTCTAAAGTTTAAGAATCATACTCCAAGGAATTTCGGGATGAAATTCTTTTAACAGGGGGAGAATGTGACAACCCTAAATTAAATAAACGATCTTATTACGAATATTATTTAGTAAAATGCATTGTTATATATATATACATGTCATACTTATATATATTTACATATGCATGTTTTGCATGCACATAAATATAATTTTTACGTGTGCATGTTTACATGCATATATAAAAATGGAAAATTTACGTGTGCATGCAAGTATATATGAAAATGAAGCATGCATACATGTATTATATATATATATAAAAGTTGGACTTATAATTATCTGAGTGTGCTTATATATTCTGCGTATATGTATATATGTCTACATGTACAAAATTTGGACCCATTGGTTATCTATACTACTATATATGTATGTTATGTATAAACTTACTCTGCATACATCAAAACCATATGATAACCCAACCTAAACATCACAACACAAGTGACATTTAAACATCAAAACAAATCAAACTATAATACACCTAAACCATTATGTTTAACCTAGCTTAATGACTAAGCACTCTCGGCTAAATAACATCACCAAAACCCACATGAAATCACCATCATTGCAAGATGGAGGTGGCAAGTTTTAATAGCAATTCTTGGCTACTTCATGACACCAACCTAGCCACCTTATATTCCCACCATACCAACCGCCACCTTAACACCCTAAGTCTCGATTCATTGAACCCGATAACATAGAAGGCTTGCTAGCTCTCTTAAGTCAACACCTAGCTACACTTAATAAAGCTTCATCATTGCAAAATGGAGGTGGCAATCCCATGAAGATTCTCGGCCACCTAAGCATACACCAAGTTAACTCCTAGTAAGCCACCTAAACCTATGTATGACTAAGCAAGCCTAGACAACACACCTTGCAAGCCTACACCTAGGTTCATTGATGGAGAACTCCACTACTAGAAGCTCTCGGCTAGAGGAACACAATTCACACATCTCCATCTCAACTCTCTCCCAAGAACTTTCGGTCACCACCACCTTAACCGAACCACAACCATATTTTTCTTTACTCCATCTCTCGGCTCACACAACCACCATCGCACACATAAACCGTAGCCACACACCACCATCAACCATAGCAAACACCACCATCGACATCCATCATCACCCTATTTCTTTCTACCTCTCTGCTCATACAACCACCATCTTTAACCATCACACCCGTAACCACCCTAACACCACCTTCTACACCCACCATCACTAACCACGATCATCACCACCTTCACGGCTCTTTCTCTCGGTTTTTAAGCAGCAAACACCACTCAAGAGGTGTAGTTTCTTTATCTCTTTATATATCTTGAAAATCAAGTATTACATATGTGTTACAAACCATATATAACTAGTTTTGGTACTAATACACCAAGACTAACTTTAAAAGATTTTAAAACCCTCTAAGCACAGTAATGATTACTAAAAATTCAGAAAAACTTGTGATAATGGATATTTTGGATTTATAAAGATTAAATCTTGAATTATTAGAAAAATCTAGTAAAAATACTAAACAAATGAGATTGTGGGAATAAACATTAAAAAACCATCATTTAGATACTGAAACATTATTTATGTAAATTTTGACAAAAATATGATAAATTATAACAAATTATACAAGTTGTTTTAAATAATAAAAAAAGAAAATACTCAAAAATACAAAATAATTCGGGAAAATTCTGTAAAACTCACAGAATGACCATTTTTGAAGTATAAAAGCTCCAGGAATTATTGGTATTTTATTTCATGATTATGTTTGAAAAATGAATTTTTTAAGTGTTCTGTAGTAGAAAAATATAAATAAATATTTAACTGGACCATAAATCGTGAAAATTCACTTAAAATATGATAAATCAAAAGAAACAGATTGTGTAACTTTCATAATTTTTGGAAATATTTAAGTATTTTTAGTGAATTTGGGAATATTGTGAGATTTACAGAAAGAAATCTGTAAGGACTTGGACATCCAGAAAATTATGGAACGATTCAGATTGTTGAAATAACATTCTATAAATTTTTGGTGATTTTTGGATAACCGTAGCTATTTTGGTGATTTATGGAGACTTTGGGCTAAGTATAGGTATTTATGTATAATAAAATATAATGTTGAGAATTTTATGGTAACATTATTTATTTTACAGTTGAATTTTCAAGGATTAATTAAATCTGAGGTTCTAAAAAATTTAAAGAAATTTATGTCTAATTTTGTGAATTATTTTATAGGTTTCAATTTGGAGATACGGTGAGATTCATAGCCTCATTTTGATCTTTTGGTATTTGTAAAGTTTTTGGGAAAAAAAGCATATTGATTGCGTTGATGTATTATTTTAAAATATTTGATACTTACTGTCATTTGTGATACAACCATTAGTTCGAATGAGGAACCGTCTGATAATATTAATAGCGCTACTTCTGAGAAATATTTGCACACCAACAGGATGAGTGTTGTGATGCTATTTTCTGCACCTAACCGAATGAGGGTTGAGATGTAATATTATCTGATTTGTGAATATTTCGTGACAGATGATTATGTTGTGAATAGGTTTGGTTGTAATTGGTACATCAACAAAATATTTTGTCTGGAAATAACTTATGTTCTCACCAACTTTTTTGTTGACTATTTTGAGTATGTTTTTTCAGGAAACGATGATTAATACCTTTGACTTTAGTTTTGAGGTTCACAACGGTTGGGGAGAGATTGTTGGAAGGGTTTGTGTGACCCTAACAGTCACATAGTTGACTATAGTGTGTATGTAGATGCACACTTCCACCGTATCTGAAGACATGCAGTAGTTTTAACCAAGTTGTAGAAAGATTATTCTAATTTTGAAAACTTCTTATAAGATGTAATCTCGGATATATGAATACATGCATGTTCTACTTTATGATTTTAAGTGTGTATGTTTATTGTATTTACTCCGCAATAATTAATGTACTCTGATCAAGCAAGTCAACAACCCCACCCGCATCTTTCACAGCTTCCGCCGGATGTGACAATACCGGTCTGAGTACTCCCTTTTTTAAATAACAATTTTGGGTTTTATGCTTTAATTTTATAACATGTTTAGACATTAAGACTAACTTCCGTTGATATTTTTTGTTAAATAAGAGCAAATGATCAAAATACCCTTAATAATCATAAGTTCATTTAATTTTAATTTGGAGGATCATTTTTTAATCTACTAAAAAACCATCTCTCAACGCCATAACCACCCTAAACCTGTGCCTCTGAACCACGAAACAAAAACAATCGCCACCCGCAAACTTCGCCCACGCACCACCCCCACCATCGAAATGCACCGCCGCTCCCACAACCACCATCATACCCCACCACTTGAACTCCCTAAGCAGCGCCATTAAAGCCAACAGTTCATCAAACCACGTACCCATGTGACTACCACCGCCCACAATCTATCAGGGGCGTGGTGATGAGGTAATAAGACCATCGAGGAGCTTGATGAAGACGAGAAGGTGGTAGATGATAGTGATGATGATGAGGCAGTGACAGTGGTGCCCATGAGGGTGGTGGTGCCCATGGTGGTGGTGGTGCCCTGGTGGTTCTGAAATTGCAGAAGGTTGGTGTTAGTTTTGTGTTTTTGTTTTTTTTTTGTTTTTTTATTTTAAAGTAAGTACACAAATGGTACCTGGATTAAAATTGAGTTTATTACACAAGTAGTCCTTTAGTTTAAAGGGTATTTTTGTCTTTTTATCACAACTTGAAAGAAAAACTACCGAAGTTAGTTAATACTTAACATTACAAAATCGAAAACATAAAACCCTAACATGTTACCAAAATATTGTACTCAAACATATTATTTTCGCTAAACAATTGGGACTATTTGTGTAATTAACTTCGGTTAAAATGAATAAAGCTTTGACGTGACAAGAAATTTATATTTTTTAAAATGTTAATGGTGTTGATGTTTTTAACATTCACGTCTGTGTACATGGAGGGCTTTTCTGTTAAATTGCGAACATAGTCCTAATACCCATGCTGATAGAAGATTTAAAGCAGAGTACTTTCATTGTTATTTTTTCAACTTTAATACTCAAATGTTATTTTCTCCAAAGCATAGAGACCATAACGATTCATTCGTGTACTTAGCCCTTATATATACATTAATTAGATTAGTGACCCGTATACTATACGGTTTAATAGAAGATAAAAAAGTAATATTTTAATTAGTTGTAATTTAAATATCAATGTCATGTTAAACCATATGTTGTGTAAACTTTAAAATTTGAGTTGTGATTATTAAAAACAGGTTTTCAACTGTTAGGATATTATTATCCTAAATAAAAATTTATTTATATAAAATATTAACAAATTTGTAAAGTTTGACTTAATTAATTTTTTATTTATATGGTTTAAATAAAAATTAAAAGTTAAGATTAGTTTGAAAAGTTTGTCGTAATAATTTTTGTTTACATAATAAGTTTATTATGTTGATAACACATGAACAATCTTAAGGCGGATACCCTAGGAACATATCATGTGACACCCAAGTTAGTCTTTTATTAACATGTATACATTTGCCATATTGATGTATAAGTAAAAACTTGTTGTCACCTAGGTGGATTGTATACACCTCTTGCCACTTCATGGCATATTTTTTTTAAATAAGAACTTTACAAATTAAAGTTACAACCTAAAGCTATAAAGTGTTTGAAAATACATAAATTTAAATAAAACAATACTACAACTAATCTTCGTCATCCGCAACTGTGATATCCACATTCTCCATAACATGTTCCACGAGAACAAATCTAAGGCCTAAAATGTGAGTTCTCATCTATCAACTTCAATTTATTTTCATTCTCGACTATAGTGGTCGGTGGGATTTAATGTGCACGAAGAAATAACGTTGCTTTTATTATTATATATCATGTTGTGAAGTATAATGCATGTGTACATTGATTTCTTATTTTTCTATTTTCATCGCTCGAACCGGTCGAGCAAGTATTTGTCATTTTCTTTTAAAACATGAAACGGACATATGGGGCAGCTCTATTTTGTATATATAAGAATGGAGATTGATAAAGAACACTTATGTAGTTAGAAACGACTACACAAAATAAGCATGTCAAAAACATAAATCTTGTATCGCTATGCTTCGAGATTGATCATCGGATCATCATGATCACCTCGATGATATTGGTCTCGCAAAGTCGTATGACAATTTCTCCATTTCCCATATGTGCAATCAAAGGTACGAGCATTCCAGAAATGTTATGTCTATATTTATCTTCATCATACATAATGCAATGTTATAGCTAGTATGTCTTCGTAAAAAGTTTCATCACCGTGTATAAAATAATTATAGCGTTGTAAAAATATTCAAGGCACTCACATGATTCTTAGCAGACATAGCTAAATATTCATCGTATGTGTCGGCTTTCCTATTAAGAGTTGACATATTGCCAAGTGTAATTTTGTATTGCTGTCAAACTTTTTTCATCTTCCATCAAACTCTTCTTTAACCATGGAATATTCTTGCATATATCCCGAGGCAACCCAAACCTATTTCTATACATCTAGCCATTGTACCTTGGATCCTCCCCGAAATAATCGTTCATAAGAACATTATTAACCCCAACACAATCACGTTTCAAGATCCTTTACCTCGAACTTTCAGCCTCATTGACGTGTTCGACAAGATGACTAAAAAATCCAACTCATCGGACTCAGAACTTGCCAAAGATGAAGAGAATTATAATTTAATGTGATTTTTTTGTAGATTTGGAAATTAGTAAAAGAAATGTTTTACATTGGTGTATAAAATTTATGTTAATTGCTTGGTATTTATAGTGTTGAGAAATTAAAAAACAAATGGTTGTTGGGTTTTTTTTTTTTTTTTTTTTTTTTTTTTGGGTGGGGGGGGGGGGGGGTTGGATGGCTAGTTTGCAACAGCCAAATGGAGAAAACCTATGGCGCGGGTGTGCCGTGAAAGTAACAAATCACGGCATGAAGGGTGGCGGCGGCGGTGCTGTCGCTCGGCACCGGCCCTCGCTGAGGGCTCATGACACCTGCTCCCCCTTCACCCTTAGTTGTCACCTGAAGACTCTTTTGGTTACGTAGTGATCTAACAAACTTCCTCCTCGCAATGAACTTGAATTCTTCTGTTATCATGGCATATTTATCATCATTACTATTTTGATTGGTCGTCTTAAAAAGATTTTGAGTGTTAGAACATTATTAACCCCAACACAATCACGTTTCAAGATTCTTTACCTCGACCTTTCAGCCTCATTGACGTGTTCGACAAGATGATTAAAAATTCCAACTCATCGGACTCAGAACTTGCCAAAGATGAAGAGAAATTATAATTAAATGTGATTTTTTGTAGATTTGGAAATTAGTAAAAGAAATGTTTTACATTGGTGTATAAATTTATGTTAATTGCTTGGTATTTATAGTGTTTGAGAAATTAAAAACAACTGGTGGTTGGGTTTTTTTTTTTTTTTTTTTTTTGGGGGGGAGGGGGGGGGGGGTGGGATGGCTAGTTTGCAACAGCCAAAGGGAGAAAACCTATGGCGCGGGTGTGCCGTGAAAGTAACAAATCACGGCATGAAGAGTGGCGGCGGCGGTGTTGTCGCTCGGTACCGGCCCTCGCTGAGGGCTCATGACACCTGCTCCCCCTTCACCCTTAGTTGTCACCTGAAGAACTCTTTTGGTTACGTAGTGATCTAACAAACTTCCTCCTCGCAATGAACTTGAATTCTTCTGTTATCATGGCATATTTATTATCGTTACTATTTTGATTGGTCGTCTTAAAAAGATTTTGAGTGTTAGACATTTTGAGTAATAGATTTGCCATATTATTTATTCAGCTTGACAATATTTTCATCATTACTTTTCAATGATTAATTCTTGTACTTTGTCAAAAAAAATTGTTGATAAGTAAAAATAGACTTCACATGTGAAGTAGAGTTATTCACATGTAGAACAGTTTTCTACTTTAAGGTTTTCTATCAACTCTTTGCAATATATTTGTAATGTGTTTGAAATCCTTGATTCTTTAATAACGGTTGCCTTTGCTATTAACTCATCCATGCGTAAAATATTTGAGAATCATTTTATTCTTTAAAGACGGTTACTTTAGCTCTTTATTATACATGTAGGGTCTTAAGAAATTTTCTTATATATTTTTTTTGTTAAATAGATGTATAAAAGATTTAAGACTAGTACAGTGGTACTTGATTTATTACTACTCTTATCAATCTTTTTGTGTTCACTAGTATTGAATTGCTTATATTGTTGTACAAGCAATTCAACTTCTTTTTTCATATTCACAAATATTGAATTGCACATATTGTTATACAAGCAATTCATTGTGAAGTTAATTTTTCTTTATTATTTGAAATCATTTTCTTGTTCATAACTTTTCATTTTTTCTGACTTGAGGCTTACCTTGAATAGTAATGGCAAGAATGTTCCATACTTTAATTATATTTTCACACATAAAAACCCTCCATGCTAGCGCATTGTAAAATCAAATTGCTTCAAAGTTTTCATTTTCTTAACATCGGAAGTCTCATTTCCTTAACATCGGAAGTCCTCATTCCCTTAACATCGAAGTGTAAGGTGCTGTTTGTTTGTTTTTTTGCAGCAAAATATCTGCAGTCTGTGGATCACATCTACAGGAGAAGCGGTGGACCAAAGCTCTGCAGTCTGCAACAAAAAGAGTGTGTTTTTAACGTCTGCAGACTGCTAAATCAACTGGTTGTGGCATACGGCGGTGCTGGACGGTGGTGGTGATGGTATATGGTGGGTGTGGTGGACAATGGGTGGTGGTGGCAGCGGACGGTGGGTGGAGGCTTACGATGGTAGCGGCGGACGGTGGGTGGAGGCTTACTGTGACACCCCAATTTTTTTTTTTTCGGTTAATACTATCGCGAATTAATCCGTTTAGTAAGATTAATAATAATAATATAATAAAAATAATAAATAATAATAATAATAAAATAATAATAATATAATAAAATAATAATAATAATAATAATAATAATAATAATAATAATAATAAAGTCCAGGGGCTAATTTTGACCATTTTAAACTTAATTTAGAAGTTCTAGCATAAAATGATAACCTTAAACCGCAGGGACTAAAGTTGTAATTTTTTTAAAAACCCCCCCCTTTCCCCCGTCGACCCACTGTTCCTCCGGCCACCTATCCGGCCAAGTCCGCGACCCCCCCAAACACCCCATAAACGCTGCTTTCAATCCAATAACATTACCACCACCTTCGTGGACATGAATCGAACCTGTCCCCTCTTAATTGGATAATGGAGTTACCTGACCCACTAAACCCACTCGACCAAACTTTCGGCCGACCGTCCACCAAATCAAGCACTATGCTATAAACTAATCGAATTAATCGTGTATATAAGACCATATATCAGTTCCTATCGAATGAACCATTCTAAACCATCTGAAACACAACTAAACCTCTCGAATTAAACACTACTTCACCACGAACCTGCAAGTGGGTCGAACACCACCCTCTGACCTCTCTAACTCGAATTAAACAGAGGGCTATTCATCTTGGAGTTCATTCGAAGCTAACTGCAAAGTTGATTTGATTAACAACACCAATTAGGCATCGAACCGATCTCGTGACAGTCGCGACTTGTTCTTCGACTATCATCACCTATACATCTTCTAATCGGGTAATTGAATATATTAACACGTACGAAATTACATGGGGAATCAAAGCCCCATGTTAATTTCAGTAATAATTGTTGATTCGATGTTCAATTTGAACAGAATCGAATTAGGGTTCTTGGTGGATTTGGGAAAGGTTTGGGTTGTGTTTAAAAGAAAAGGAAACCGAGAACTCATGCGGCTTAGGCCTTTGGTTCACTGGTTCGGTGTGTGTATGCATGGAGAGGACCCGGGTTCGACCCCGGGCAGCCTCTTTTATTTGTTTTATTTTTTTTAAGCCTTTTAAAATACTCTAAAAATATGGAAAAATTCCTAAAAATTATAAAAAATAAATTTTATAAGTTCCCCTTATTTTAAATCTTACAAAACAGTTTCTTGTAAATTTATTTTATTTAAAACTTTAATAAAATTTTATAAAATATTATTTAAAGTATTACAAATACTTATTTTTTTTTGTAAAATAAATTGTAAATCGTGTATAACTATGCAATAATCATAAAAATCATAGAATTGTACATAAATTATTTATAAATATTATAAATAGTTATTTCTATAAAATAAACGTTATATTTAAATATAGATTAATATATTTATAAATTCACAAATTATTTATAAATGAAATTGTGGGTTATTTCTTGTAAATATTAATACCTTATTATTAATCAAAATACTATAAATGTGATTATCCTTATTTGTAAATATTCTTGGATAATTATAAATTATATAATTAAACCATATCATTTTCATATTTAATTCTAAAAATATTTAAATACATATATGAAACCCTTTTAGTGAAATCAAAATGTAAATAATTATTTGGTAAAACTTAATGCTTATTGATAATTATTTATTAATACAAATCTATAAAAATATTGTAACATATATACATCTAATTGTGTGTGTGCCACGTGTTAAACAAATCGACCTAAACCTTACCAAATATATTCGTATTATATTAAAGACTCCATTACAAACAATAATAGGTATTGAACGTGTTTGATCGTGCATTGCCCAATTCTTTGAAGTTCTTGTTCGTATACATTACATCGATCCAAGGTGAGTTTACAGCCCCACTTTTACTTTATACTATTTTGGGGGAGAGAAACATGCTGTTTTCATAAACGTTACATTATATTGAATTGTTGTGATACTGTATATACATGATACTATGTTCGTATACTTTTCATTCAGTCCGTTACTACGCAAGTAGAAACGTGGAAACAATTTCATTCGGTCCGTTACTACGCAAGTAGAAACGTGGAAACAATTTCATTCGGTCCGTTACTACGCAAGTAGAAACGTGGAAACAATTTCATTCGGTCCGTTACTACGCAAGTAGAAACGTGGAAACAATTTCATTTTCGTTGATCAGTATTATTGTAATATCACCGGTTTACTAGTGTGATACCATTAAAGTCCTCACTCTCGAACCGTTAATGTATGTAGTATAGCGAGGCAATTCTGAGTAGATCTACTGGGTTTGACAAACCCCACCCGGGCTAGTCGCGCTAGCACAACGTTCGTCAAACGGGTGTTTAATTGACCTAAGTTCTGTTGCTGTGACCTGGTATTCACAGCCGAGGCGTTCAGTTTCGATTGTCAGCTTCGGTTTGAACTTCGTACACTGAGTAACTGGTTTAGTAGACTAGCTACCTACTGATATTACTTTGTTTACTGTATCGGTTCACTTTATGTTTTGTTTATCAAAACATACTTGACGGATTACATAATCCGGGGATTTCATTACTGATACATACTGTTTTCTGAAAACCTGTGAACTCACCAACCTTGTGTGACACTTTAGCATGTTTCTTTCAGGTTCACAGACGCGCACGATTAGGAGCATTCACTCATGCATATCTCACGTGGCTTATTTAATATTTTCAGTAACTTCCATTTATTCGGTTTGCGCGTGTTGCGCCATTTAAACAATTAAGATTTACTATGCTTCCGCAACTTCTGTTATGTTTACTTTAAAAACTTGGTCTTTGGAATATTAAACTTCAAAAATGAATTATGTTTTACAATTAACGTGTCGTTTGGTGTAACTAATGGCTGAGATCCTGGAAGTCACACGCCTAACGGTAATACTCCGTTTGTGGAAATTTGAGGGTGTGACAGATTGGTATCAGAGCCATTGGTTATAGCGAACTAAATTGACATTGCATCTCATTTGCATTGCATTTAGACTATAGCCGTTGCCTTAGTTACACGCATATAGACACGTTTAGTTTTGTTAGTTTGGTTTTGTTTTCATGCCTTACTAGTTTTTACCTGCTCAAGAACTGTTTGCTTTGGCGTCTTCCTGTAAGTGTTCGTCTACAGGAGGGTGACTCACGGGAGGGTTTGAGTGCCTAATTCAAGTGATTTCAAACTCCAAAACCTCGATTGTTATTAATGGTTTCAAAGTCTCGTCAAAGTCTGTGTCTTACAACTTGAACACATGCAATGCTGGAAGAGTAAGATGCCTGTATCTCGGGGTGTTCTGTCTAGGCAAGGTATTCGCATATATCCAAATCAACCGATGGACCTGTTTACCTTACCTGGGAACCCTTGGGATGAGTATCTGCTTATAGGTACGCATGTCTTCAACAAAGTTGTGGTTGACCTAATACTTTGATTAGTCAACGTACTCGTTTTGATTCTCGAATCAAACGAATACACTCGGAACTTCTATCATTGATGACCACTGTACTTGACAAGATATGTTAACCTGACAGGAGGACCGGGGTGATCATGCAAAGCAAATTACCATTACGGGTGCACACGTAATTGTAATTTGTCGTGCATGCTAAGTCCGGTGAATTTGGTCGGGTGGTAACATTGTAGTCAGTATAAGTCATCATTCCTACACGTTGAGCAAGAAAGCCTCGGTTCTCATAGAACATAACCAATGATGTGGAAACTATTTATCAGTTCTACTTGTAGGAATGCTCACACTTACCTTGAATTTGGACGAAATTCAAACCATGAAATTTGTGTTAATCCCTCAGATTCGGACTGATTCTCTACCTTGACTATTTCTTTAAAACTTTGAATTCCTTTTCCTTTTCATTCCAAGACAAAAGGTCTATTTCATATGACTGATAGCTTTTGATATTTGGTAATGTAAAGAATGTCTGGAAGAGGACGTGGACGTGGAAGAGGTAACATCTCACTGACGCCTGCAGAATTGGCAGCAATAATCAATCATAGTATTACCGCAGCGTTGGCAAACCAACCCCCTCCACAGCAGAATCCTATTGGACAACCGACTTGCACCTACAAGTCCTTTATGGACTGTAAACCTAACCCGTTCAATGGAACTGAGGGAGCGGTAGGACTGCTCCGTTGGTTCGAAAAGCTAGAATCGGTGTTCGAAATCTGCAACTGCCCTGCTGGGAATAGAGTAAAATATGCTGCTGGCATACTGGATGGTGCTGCTCTGAGCTGGTGGAACACACAAGTTCAGATGCTGGGCGTTGAAGCTGCAAACGCCACAACATGGGTAGAATTCAAGAATCTGCTGAAAGAGGAGTACTGTTCACGGGATGAAATACAAAAACTGGAAACCGAATTTTGGAACCTGAAGATGGTAGGTTCTGAAATTGAAGCTTACACAACTCGTTCTCACGAGTTGGCTACTCTGTGCCCTACTATGATTAACCCGGCTTACAAACGGGTTGAAAGATACATCGACGGACTGGTACCTGAAATCCAGAGCATGGTCACCACTGCTAGACCAGCTACCATTCAGGAAGCTGTTCAACTGGCCCACAAGTTGACTGATCAGGCTGTCGCACAAGGTAAACTACCTCCACGTGGTTTTACCTCTACCACTACTGACGGCCATAACAAAAGAAAGTGGGAGTCAGGCTCACATAACAAGCAGAACACCTCCCACCAGCATCGGAAGTTCGACAACCAAATTTCTACATCTTCACAGCATGGTAGTGGCTACAATGGAACATTACCTAAGTGTGAAGAATGCAACTACCACCATATTGGGTCGTGTAACAAGAACAACTGTGAGAGATGTGGCAAGTTTGGTCATTCTGCTAAGAATTGTCGTGTGAATTTATCAGACAAGCAACCAGCTCAACGGGGGAACAAAGAGGCTGCTATGAGTGTGGTCAGACTGGGCACATCAAAAGGTATTGCCCAAAACTACAGAAGAACAATGGAAATGGCAACAGGAACGGAAATGGGAATGACAACGGTGGTGCCAAAGGCAGAGTGTTTATCATAGGCTCAGGTAAACCCTTAATGACCCTACTACAGTATCCGGTAGACTCCTTGTAGATAGTCACTATGTCTTCTCTTTTGATTTTGATGCCAATTAGAAGTAGGTATCCACAGGTTAGGAATAGTACCTACTGACTTGAACCCCGAACATGCCATAGAAATAGCTCTCACGAAACCTTACGGTTTGTTCAGAAACTCCCGAAGACCCTATCTTGCCTATGTCCTAGATAACTAATCAACTTACTCACTGACCAGCTTGCTTGCTAGTAGTTCGTTAACGCGTGTGTTCTAATTTTCGGGACGAAAATTTCTTCAACAAGGGATAATGTGACAACCCGAATTTTTTTTTTTTCGGTTAATACTATCGCGAATTAATCCGTTTAGTAAGATTAATAATAATAATAATATAATAATAACAATAATAATAATAATAATAATAATAATAATAATAATAATAATAATAATAATATAATAATAATAATAAAGTCCAGGGGCTAATTTTGACCATTTTAAAACTTAATTTAGAAGTTCTAGCATAAAATGATAACCTTATAAACCGCAGGGACTAAAGTTGTAATTTTTTTAAAACCCCCCCCTTTCCCCCGTCGACCCACTGTTCCTCCGGCCACCTATCCGGCCAAGTCCGGCGACCCCCCCAAACACCCATAAACGCTGCTTTCAATCCAATTAAACATTACCACCACCTTCGTGGACATGAATCGAACCTGTCCCCCTCTTAATTTGGATAATGGAGTTACCTAACCCACTAAACCCACTCGACCAAACTTTCGGCCGACCGTCCACCAAAATCAAGCACTATGCTATAAACTAATCGAATTAATCGTGTATATAAGACCATATATCAGTTCCTAATCGAATGAACCATTCTAAACCATCTGAAACACAACTAAACCTCTCGAATTAAACACTACTTCACCACGAACCTGCAAGTGGGTCGAACACCACCCTCTGACCTCTCTAACTCGAATGAAACAGAGGGCTATTCATCTTGGAGTTCATTCGAAGCTAACTGCAAAGTTGATTTGATTAACAACACCAATTAGGCATCGAACCGATCTCGTGACAGTCGCGACTTGTTCTTCGACTATTCATCACCTATACATCTTCTAATCGGGTAATTGAATATATTAACACGTACGAAATTACATGGGGAATCAAAGCCCCATGTTAATTTCAGTAATAATTGTTGATTCGATGTTCAATTTGAACAGAATCGAATTAGGGTTCTTGGTGGATTTGGGAAAGGTTTGGGTTGTGTTTAAAAGAATGGAAACCGAGAACTCATGCGGCTTAGGCCTTTGGTTCACTGGTTCGGTGTGTGTGTATGCATGGAGAGGACCCGGGTTCGACCCCGGGCAGCCTCTTTTATTTGTTTTATTTTTTTAAGCCTTTTAAAATACTCTAAAAATATGGAAAAATTCCTAAAAATTATAAAAATAAATTTATAAGTTCCCCTTATTTTAAATCTTACAAAACAGTTTCTTGTAAATTTATTTTATTTAAAAACTTTAATAAAATTTTATAAAATATTATTTAAAAGTATTACAAATACTTATTTTTTTTTGTAAAATAAATTGTAAATCGTGTATAACTATGCAATAATCATAAAAATCATAGAAATTGTACATAAATTATTTATAAATATTATAAATAGTTATTTCTATAAATAAACATTATATTTAAATATAGATTAATATATTTTATAAATTCACAAATTATTTATAAATGAAATTATGGGTTATTTCTTGTAAAATATATTAATACCTTATTATTAATCAAAATACTATAAATGTGATTATCCTTATTTGTAAATATTCTTGGATAATTATAAATTATAATTAAACCATATCATTTTCATATTTAATTCTAAAAATATTTAAATACATATATGAAACCCTTTTAGTGAAATCAAAATGTAAATAATTATTTGGTAAAACTTAATGCTTATTGATAATTATTTATTAATACAAATCTATAAAATATTGTAACATATATATACATCTAATTGTGTGTGTGCCACGTGTTAAACAAATCGACCTAAACCTTACCAAATATATTCGTATTATATTAAAGACTCCATTACAAACAATAATAGTATTGAACGTGTTTGATCGTGCATTGCCCAATTCTTTGAAGTTCTTGTTCGTATACATTACATCGATCCAAGGTGAGTTTACAGCCCCACTTTTACTTTATACTATTTTTGGGGGAGAGAAACATGCTGTTTTCATAAACGTTACATTATATTGAATTGTTGTGATACTGTATATACATGATACTATGTTCGTATACTTTTCATTCAGTCCGTTACTACGCAAGTAGAAACGTGGAAACAATTTCATTCGGTCCGTTACTACGCAAGTAGAAACGTGGAAACAATTTCATTCGGTCCGTTACTACGCAAGTAGAAACGTGGAAACAATTTCATTCGGTCCGTTACTACGCAAGTAGAAACGTGGAAACAATTTCATTTTCGTTGATCAGTATTATTGTAATATCACCGGTTTACTAGTGTGATACCATTAAAGTCCTCACTCTCGAACCGTTAATGTATGTAGTATAGCGAGGCAATTCTGAGTAGATCTACTGGGTTTGACAACCCCACCCGGGCTAGTCGCGCTAGCACAACGTTCGTCAAACGGGTGTTTAATTGACCTAAGTTCTGTTGCTGTGACCTGGTATTCACAGCCGAGGCGTTCAGTTTCGATTGTCAGCTTCGGTTTGAACTTCGTACACTGAGTAACTGGTTTAGTAGACTAGCTACCTACTGATATTACTTTGTTTACTGTATCGGTTCACTTTATGTTTTGTTTATCAAAATACATACTTGACGGATTACATAATCCGGGATTTCATTACTGATACATACTGTTTTCTGAAAAACCTGTGAACTCACCAACCTTGTGTTGACACTTTAGCATGTTTCTTTCAGGTTCACAAGACGCGCACGATTAGGAGCATTCACTCATGCATATCTCACGTGGCTTATTTAATATTTTTCAGTAACTTCCATTTATTCGGTTTGCGCGTGTTGCGCCATTTAACAATTAAGATTTACTATGCTTCCGCAACTTCTGTTATGTTTACTTTAAAAACTTGGTCTTTGGAATATTAAACTTCAAAAATGAATTATGTTTTACAATTAACGTGTCGTTTGGTGTAACTAATGGCTGAGATCCTGGAAGTCACACGCCTAACGGTAATACTCCGTTTGTGGAATTTGAGGGTGTGACACTTACGGTGGTGGCGGCGGACGATGGGGGGCGGGCGGTGGTGGTGGCGGGCGGTGGTGGTGGCGGGCGGTGGTGGTGGCGACGGTAGTGGTGGCGGACGGTGTGGTGGTGGCGGACATGGGTGGTGGTGGTAATGGTGTTTAATCCTCTACAGACTTTAAAAAACTTTAGAAGTGGTTGTGCCAAGTGTGCACCATGCAGACCTCATGCATACAGTTTTTAATGAAAGTCTTTCAAAAAACAAACACTCTGCAGATCTCAACGTCTGCACGTGGTCTGCGCGACGCAGACAAAAGAGATCAGAAAGAGTTTTACTGAAAAAATAAACATCCCCTAAGTTTGTTGAACCAAATCCTTGTTTTCAATGATTTTCCAAATATTTACATCTTTAGTTTTTACATAAGCTTCAAATATTTATTTCGAATAACATAATTTTTTTTATTTTCAAACAAGTGGTCCTACTATTGAATTTCTCTATATATAGCTTTGAGCCATGGATCTAACTTCAATTTTGAAAATTTGATTTGAGTAAAACTATAGATCAACTTACTCTATATGCTAAAAATTAGAGGGAGTGAATAATTTTTTAAAATATCCATACTAATAAAATAAAATAACTATTAGTCACATAATTATTTTCTAACAAGTTCGTATCATCTTCATCTAGGCTTCACCTATGATTCTCCATGTATAATCACTACAATAAATTTACTACTTTTGATAAAAAACCTTGATTCAAAATATTTTCTTAATAAATGCTTATTTGATACTATATTAAAAAATCGGAATTTTAGGCGCACCGTGCTTTTCCTGGAGAAAACCGACTCAAGCTGTCACGGTTAGGTCTCCCCGTGACCGCTAGGTCAGGTGTGACATCTAGCTGTCACGGTTTACCCTACCCGTGACAGTTAGATCTGGGGTCAATGATTGGGTATGTAATTATGGGGGTATTGATTGGGTATGTAATTATGGGGGTATTGATTGTGCGCAGGGGGGGGCTATATGTCACGGTTTGACCAAACCGTGACATATTGCTTTTATTTTTTTTATTCTTTTAAGCATTAAATATTTATTTTTATTTCGTGTATCTTCCTTAAAGATTAAACATTTATTTTTATTTCCGTAATTTTATCACTGTAAACTTGAGAATGAAAAGGCGGGAAACACCGTTCGATCGGAGTTTGATTTCGTGTATCTTCCTTAAGCATTAAACATTTATTTTTATTTTCGTAATTTTATCACTGTAAACTTGAGATAAAAGGCGGGAAACACCGTTCGATCGGAGTTTGATTGATTATCGATTACTAGTTTCACCGTCACATCATTTCTATCTTTTCGTGAATATATAATATAACTATTATTCGTATAATCTGTATTATTTCGTTAGATTTTGAAGAAGCTAAGAAATTCTGCTATGAAACTGGTGTGAAAGTTGCTGTTGCATATGGTGGTGCACCGATTTATCCTCAGGTTTATATACTTTTAAAATCATTTACAAACACTATTTTATGGTTTTAATCATTAACAAACGTGCGATTCAGTTCATCTTTTTTTTTTTTCTAATCTGCTTAATTAGTCTTTGTAATCTGTTATCTTTATCTTGATTCAGAACGCGTTGACTTTAATTTTTGTGGAGACAAAACGCAGTGCAGATACAATTAATATTATCACATGGTTAACCTAATCTACTGCAATTCATGGTCATATTACAAGTAATTTAAACAAGTTGGTTGTTATTTTATCACATGGTTAACCTAATCGTAAAAATCAGTTGTTATCAACATATACAATTAACATTATCAACATTGCAAATATAAAGCAAACAAACAAAGAAACACAACCAAACAAACCAACCAAATATACAAATCATCATAACTGAAACTGCACATATATATATATATACAACGAGTTTTTTACATACAAAAAGAAATAAAATACAAACAAAATATATATCTAATCCATCATCCCCGGATCGCTGCCCTGACCAGACCCGCCCGCGCCAGATGGGCCAGCATTAAACATTTATTTTATTTCCGTAATTTTATCACTGTAAACTTGAGAATGAAAAGGCGGGAAACACCGTTCGATCGGAGTTTTATTAACGTACTCACTGTAAGCTAAGTTTTGACGTTGATATATACGTACAGGCATGGTTTGAATGCCGGATATGCGTTTGTGAACTTTACAACATCTGAAGCAGCTTGGAAGTTTCATACGTCGGTAAAGGAAAACATTGGGATTTGTTTCAAAGCAAAAGATTGCGGATGTTAGTCGTGCTAGAATCCAGGTACTTTATTACTTTAATTTGTTGTTGTTTTGTAGTCGTCGAACTAACGCTGGGTTCGCGTTTGTTAACTTTACAACACCTGAACCGGCGTTGAGATTTCGAGACGCATTTAGTAGAAGTAGTGTGACAAGGATGGTTGGGGGAGAGGTAGGGTTGTGGCACTAGGATCTTGCACCATGGTCCGGTGGTGTAAAGCCGAGGCGAACTGCAACACGAGCGAGTTTTCACCACTAACATTGCGCGCACGGAGTTCAGAGAGTTTACCAGCGCGTATCGGGGTAAGTGAAGAAGAAAAAGCTTGAGATTGCGAGCCCAAGGAGAATCACCGAGGTCACGACATTCAAATCTGGAAGCTTCGGCTTTTGATAATGATCTCCCGAACCCGACATTGTTTTGAATTAAAGTGTTTTTGGAATGACGAAGGCTGAAAAATCTCGAGTGTGGATTATGAAATTGCGAATTTTAGTTTGGAAATGGATATGCGATTGTTCGAAGGTGAAATGTATATAAGGTGAAATTCTGGGGCACAAACGTCACGGTTTGGCCTCACGTGACGGTTTGTGCCGGGAATCCCGGCCTTTTGTCAAAATCAAGTCTACGTCATACCTTAAATGAGGACCGTGTACCCTAGAGGTCACGGTTTGGCCTCCACGTGACGGTTTGGTGACCGCTTTTCAACTTTACAGCCATTTGGTCATTTGTCGTTTTGTTGTCAGGAGGTCACGGGGACTACCACCCGAAAGTGGAAAGCAAGACCATGCTGTCACGGGGACAAACACCCCAACCGTGACAGCAAGTCCATGCGGTCACGGTTAGGTTCCAAATGTGACCGCAAGACCTAACCGTGGACCGTTGAACCGGCCCACCCCCAAAAACCCATGCGGTGTCCCATTAGGACCCTAAAAATACTTTAATAAGACTTAATTTTTGTTAAAATACAAATTAATTTGTAACTAATCATTGTTAAAACCGTACTACTTTATATATATATATATATATATATATATATATATATATATATATATATATAGATATATATATATATATATATATATATATTATATATATATAATATATATATAATAATATAATAGAAACAAACATATTTAAGTTATAAACAATATCATAAAGAAACAATTATAGTATCATAAATATCCATAAACTTACACACACAGAATATATATATATATATAATATATATAATATATATATATATATAATATATATATATATATATATATATATATATATATATATATTCTGTGTGTGTGTGTGTAAGTTATAGATATTTATGAATACTATAATTGTTTTTTTTTTATGATATTGTTTATAGCTTAATATTTTGTTATCAATACTAATAATATATAATAATTTCATTGATATGTTATCTATAATATATATTAGAGATTATATATAATCAATTATCTAAATATTTTTATTTCAATCGGTGTAACACATGAGTATCTAATCTAGTGTTAAATATAAAAGAACATTCTTAGAAGTGAAAGAAAGATTAAAAAATTATAACTATACATGAGTGAAGAAAGACAATCAATTTATAGATCATTTATAAATGTTCGAGTGGATTTTAACTAATTCATTCTACGTTCTCTCCTAATTTTCAAATCGATAGTTTGCTTCAGTTCCTTAAAATAATAAGGACCATCAATGCAATATGTCACTATTCTAAAGAAGTGATCACATTCTTAAAAAAAAAAAACATTCACAATAATTTCTTAACCCTTATCCCTTGTAATTAACAAAAAAATTATTCCTTAACAAATTTTGTTTATTTTTCTAAAGTGTCTCACATCAATTTCTCTATTTCTATACTTATTTCAATAAATAATACTTAAATTATTCATTTTTATTATCTTTCATCTTTCTTTCACTCACACAACCAATATAAAATTTTAAAATAATAAATATAAAGGGATGGATGGTGATTCCTAAATATGGGGGGGTTTTCATATGGTTTCCCTACAATTATAAGGATGGACATGGAGGGGGAAGACCTAATATAAAATAAAATTACATATTTTTACATGTTTTCTTATAATTAAAGATAAGGATGAGTAAATATGCTGATGTGGATGCTTATGATCGGATAAAACTAGTGATAAAAGTGAACAGTTTAAAATTATGAAACAATAATAAGAAAATTTGAACTATTGTCTTTTTTCTTCCTCATGATGTTTCCCATAGTGAACTTCACTTAATTCAACCTAGTTAAATAACAGTAGATGCTTCATGTTTTGTATGTTTTGTTTTTTCAGAATCGAACCATAAAAAATTGTTCTGTTTAAGCTTACATTAGTGTATTTTTAAGAAATATATAATAGACCATCGACTATAATAGTGCTTCTGCTGAGTATAAAACGATGAATCTAACATATTTTACGACCAATTTTGGGTTCTAATTTCAAGCTTCCATCTGTCACATTCAAAATTAATTTCACCCATTATAATAAAAAAAAACTACTTTCAGATTGATTGACTAAAAGCACACAATTACACATACATATATGCGAGCACACACATATATAAATACATATATACACATACTATACACGTGTACACACAATTATATATCTATATACACACACGTGTGTGGTGTGGATTTGATTATAAAACATCAATAACATATTTAACCATATTTCAATTAAATGAACTAGTAGGAAAATAAAGGGATCTCAAGTGTATTCAAATTTTCCTACGTGTCCTTGTTTCGGCTTTTATAGGTGCCAAAATATCACTCAAATATTGTGGTCTTATCATGTACTACACCTGCCACTATAAGATTAAGGTTGGGGTAGTTTACAATATCTAAATAATTAAATGCTAAGTGATCTGAACTATTAAGTGTTGAACCATTAAAATGTCTAAACCATTAAAAGCTTGTATATCGCTTAACTATTCAAAGGCAAATGTCTGACCAATTCAGATAAGAGGTCTTAACCATTCAGCATTAGACCTCTTAACCATTCAGCATTAGTATAATACTTAACCATTCGGAGGCAGACGTCTTAACCATTCAGACATTTTTCACGAAACAAACAGTCTGAACCATTAAGTGTTGAACCATTCAAACATCTGAATAATTAAGAGGCTGATTAAGAGGCTACCAAACAGCCCCTTAATGTCGTGTTTTTTTATTTTATTTGGATTTTGAAAAATGAAATTCCTAATTTTCAATGACCCAATAAAAGTTTTAACATTTTTAATAATTTAGTAACTTATGATACATATTTATTTATTAAGTGTTTATATTTTTTTAAAATGTAATTCACTCTAAAACATATAGTATTTTACAGTTTGCTTTTGATTAGACACATAAATATACTAATTATTTTTCTATATGACAATATCCGGTTCGACCGTCAAACCAATGAACCACTAGAGCAATCGGTTTGCTTTTTGTTCCGGTTTTAAAACCATTGCTACTTCCTATCATGTTTACCTGATTCTTATCATTGGGCTACAAGTCATGTGCCTTAAAAAAAACTCGGTCCAAATGACCAAACCGGCATAAACATACATATAGCTCGGTCAATTTGTGGACCGGTAAAATGTCAAACCAAAGTCACAAATTTGGAAAAGATCTAACCTATAACCATAACGACCATTAACGATAACACCCAACCATAATCGAACCGTATTTAACCGAAAACCAATGGTTATAGTTAAGGTTGTATGATTATAACGATAGATCAGTTATGGTTATGGGGTGTCCAAATAATTAAACTTTAACCGAAACCTAACCACACTTTGATTCTATAAAAAGCTCAATTTTTAATTTTTTCACTTTTAAATATAATAAGGTATACATGCAGTGTATGACTACATATATGTATTTGTTTTAACTTTAATATATATTTGTTACTATGTAATTAATTTAATTCAAAATATTATTTGATAGTTATTCAAACTTCCGTCATTTAACCATATAAATATAATGCATGAAGTCCAAAAAAAAATAAATAAACATACCCAAAGGCAACCACATGTGTGGTAACTTTAATTAACTGGAATTAACTGAAACCAACCTTACCATAACCAATCTATCGGTTATGGTTATGGTTATGGTTATGGTTATGGATATGAAATTGATCATAACCGACCAATAGGTTATGGTTATAGAAAAGGCCAAAACCCGACACACGACCGACTTTACACACCCCGTCAAATACGACCATGAATAGCCTAGTATTTTTATCAACTTGACTTTTGAAAAGAGTATTTGTTCAAGTTACTAAGTTAGTGGAATCAATTATTCGAATTCTAAATTTTAAATGCGAGTCAAGTTCGATTTGAGAAATACGATTCTAATACGAAATTTGAATTGGGCTGGAAATTGTAAGTTGATCCAAATTCGAAATTCAAGTTGATTCCATTAGAATTAATAAAATAATTAATGCTTATTTTTAATATAATCTCTTACTAATAAATAAAAATAAATCCGGACACGTGTCACCATTCTAAGCCATCTAATAATTGATTTTCCCGCTTCTCTCTTTATGTAACACCCGGCCTCTCACACCACAATATTGTCCGCTTCGCCCACGAGAGCTCACGGATTTGCTTTTGATTGCCCGGTGTGAAACTTCACAGGGAGGTCACCCATCCCTGGATTGCTCCACCTGAGCACGCTTAACTGTGGAGTTCTCCTCTCATCCACAACCAATACGCCAAAAACGCGTTGTTGATATTTAGAGGCCAGACATTCCTTATGAACCAGGAAACTCTCCTGTCCACGGCCGATGTGGGATGTGTAGGGTGTCACAAGCACCCCCTGTTTGGACTCATCGTCCTCGATGAGCTCGAGAAGTCACCATCCTTGGTGAGGTATGTCCCACACCCCGAACGCACAGGAGTGGCTCTGATACCATTCTGTAAACACCCGGCCTCTCACACCAACAATATTGTCCGCTTCGCCCACGAGGAGCTCACGGATTTGCTTTTGGTTGCCCGGGTGAAAACTTCCAGGGAGGTCACCCATCCCTGGATTGCTCCCACCTGAGCACGCTTAACTGTGGATTCTCCTCTCATCCACAGCCAATACGCCAAAAACGCGTTTGATATTAGAAGGCCAGACATTCCTTATGAACCAGGAAACTCTCATGTCCACGGCCGATGTGGGATATATGTAGGTGTCACAAGAAAATAGAATGGAGGTAGCCGGGTTCAAACCCGGGACCTCAACACACACTCCCGCACACATACCAGTAACCAAGGCCTCAACCACGATAGGATTTAGTTTCCAAATCTTAAAAAACAACCTTTTAAACAATTTTCCAATTTCCCCAAATTCCAAAACCCTAGCTTCAATTTTGATCAAATTGAAGATCAATTCGATGTTGTTAACATCTGCAATCATGGGGCTTTTATTCCCCATGAAAAATCGAACCCGTATGTGTATTTAATTTACCCGTATGATGATGGTTTGAAGATGAACAGGTCGTCGAGCAGCTCTCGCGGTTTTGATGAATCACAGAATGAACAAATGATGAAATTAATCGAATTAATTTCGTGGGTAGCCTCAGGAGCGGCTCCGGCCATCTTGCATAGCTATTTTAAGCTATTTTAACCCTAAAAAGCAGTCCCGAACATTTCTAGAACAAAAATCAAACACATGACCCACTTCAATTGTAAATAAATGTGAATTGTATATGTATATCTCCGATGACACACCAATCGTCGATGGGTGGGGGTGTCAACCCAGTAGTACTACCAATACCTAACCGCGGGTTCCAAACCAGGAATTAATGGTTGTAAGATGATTCATAGAATAACACCATGTATGTATGTATGTGAAATAGTATCACGTTGATTCCAAGTATGAAAATTGTATGTAAGATTGTACAGCATTGAAAAATGGGTGAGGATACTTTTCCCCCATGATTGAAAACATTGAAAACTTGTATAAGCATAAAAAGGGGCCACGAAACTCCATTGAATTAATGTAATGAAATGAACAAGAACTTCAAAGAATAGGCAGTGCACGATCAAACACGATCAACACCTATTAGTGATTGTAATTAAGTCTTTAAAATGTGTTCAATGAATATATACATTCGGTTTAGGTTCGGGTTGGTTCGGTTTGGCACACACGATTTGATATATATATTTGAGTTTGATTATAGACTTGGGTTTTATATATTTAAGTTTAATTTATTTAAAGTATATTTATAACTTATTTTATATTGGTAAATAATTCGTGAAATTATAAGTTGTATAATTCTTATGATGTTCATGGTTATTTCATTTATACACGATTTAGAGTCCAAAATAATATTTATTTTGGTTATTTAGCGACATTTATGTCCAAAATAATTATACATGTTTATTTCATTTATACATGGTTATTTTAATATTTATAAATAATATTTTATAAAGATTTTTTTTAAGGTTTTTAACAAAATAAATTTACAGAAAAATCATTTTGTAACATTTAAATAAGAAAAGTTTATAGAACTTATTTTTATAATTTTTAGGAATTTTATATACTTTTTTGAAACTTAAAAAGCTTTAAAAAAATAGTTTGTAGGTAGCCGGGTTCGAACCCGGACCTCCAACTCACAATCCCACCCACATACCAGTGAACCAAAGGCCGCAGCCGCGATAGAACTCGGCTCCAAATGATTTTAAACAGATTAAACCCATTTCCCCCAAATCGACCGAAACCCTTGTTCGATTTCAATCCAAATTGAACACGAATTCGATTATGTAAACGATTACATTCATGGGCTTTTGATCCCCATGTAAAACCGAGTATATGGATGTGTTTAATTACCTATTTGATTCGAATTAGGATAAGAACAGTGAAGAACAAGCTGCGGTTTAACTTGAATTCGAATGTTGATCAAACACTGATGAAAAGCAAATTGATTACACATAAAGCTTCGAATAGTTATAATGATTGAAAGCCCTTTGAAAATTTTAGGTTTATAGGGTCAGAGAGTGGTGTTTGATAGTGTTGCAGGTCACGGATGAGGGTGATGATCGAATTTGTTTGTATGGTTATTTTCTGGTGCAATTGAAAGTGGCAGTAGTTTAGCGACATTTATAGTATTGTTTTGGATCATTTAATTGCATTATTGTAATGTGTAGTGCGATGTATAATTGTAAAGTAGCCGAAAGTGGAAAGTAATTGAATTAGTGCGATTGTGAGCTGTATCTAATGATTAAGCACGTTGATTGATTCGAATCTCTCTCACGATTCGATTGGGACCGTTTCGTGTTTTAATATTGAGTATTGTTGCTGTTTCGAGGTCGCCGGGGCCGCAACGGAACAGTGGTCGGAGATGGTGCTGACGGTGGGAAAACGGGGCGAGGGTTGGGTTGTAATTTTAATAATTACACAAATGGTCCCTGAGTTTGTTTGATTTATTATTTAGTGAAAGTTTTTAAAACAAATTTCATAATTTACAACTTACCCCCTGGACTTATAAATTAAATTTTTATACATTTTTTTTATAAATCATTGTTATTATTATTATTATTTATATTATTATTATTATTATTAGTATTATGATTATTATTATTACTTTTGTAATTATTGGAACGTATTGAACTTAATTGTTTATAAATGTACGGGATGTTACAGTCTCCTTTGCTTTAGGAAATTTCGTCCCGAAAATTTAATCACGAGGAGGCTGAAACGAAAAGATGAGGATACTGGTGTTTTTATTTGGTCCTCACGTTCCCAGTGAACTCTGGGCCACGTTTAGATTCCCAGCGGACTTTGACAATGGGTATCCGGCTGTTTGAGTTGTTTGATTTTCCGATCCATAATTTCCAGAATATAATGTCTAGAATCAGGATAAGACCAACAATGATGAAAAGGTTATCCGTCAAATTTAAGAATCCCAACGTCACCATATGAAACGACCTTAACGCATATCTTGTGAATAGTATTCTCCTTTGACCAATCATCGGTCTAAGAATAATCGCTATGCGAAGATCTTGGAATGGGTTCACAATGATGGTTAAGAATATTATTAAAACAAAAATAATCAATCATTCAGAATAACGATTGATGTTTTAACGTCATACCACGGTGTACGAATATAAACAGCAGTGCAAGTTAATTTCTCGACGTTGTGAGATAAGTCGATTTGAATTTTTAGTCAATCGATCTATAAGCACCAATTGTCATTATGACCTCTAAGAGGCACTTAGTGAATGAAAGTTAAACAGGAGATTTTACGGGAACACGGAGGTTCGTTTTTGTTATATGTGAAGGTAAGACACTTGGACACATACCAAGTTACGTCGTCTTTTCCTTAGACCAAACCCATGTCTACAAGTTACGAAGGTTATGAACCTTTATATCTACATCGCAATGAGGATGATAACGTCTTGTTGTTCAAATCCAAGATAGAATTCTAATGATTTTTAAGGATTCAAAAGCGATTCAGAAGTGACGCGAATAATAGGAAAGGTATTTGGCCAAAGGAGAAATACATATTCACAATATAAGTGTTAAGATCGTTTCATATGGTGACGTTTGGGATTCTTAAATTCCAACGGATAACCTTTCTCATCGTTGTTGGTCTTATCTTGATTTCTAGACAACACCTTACCACGAAATTATATTCTGGAAATTATGGATCGAGAAGTCAAAAACACTAAAGCGTAGCAAAAATTCCTATTGTGCGCGTTAGGTGGAACTCTAAGCGTGGACCAGAATTTACCTGGGAACGCGAAGATCAGATGAAGAAGAAGTACCCACAACTGTTCAAAGATCAGACCTCTATTTCTTAAGAAACGTCAGAAAACCTAGCGCGTCTATGTTCTGGATAACTGACCTGTTGCTCATCACTAGTTTGTTAACCCTAGTGTTTTAAATTTCGGGATGAAAATTCCTGCACAAGGGGATAATGTGACAACCCCAATTTTTCGTTTAATACTATTAAATTAACTTTTTCTCCGTTTATCGCGAATTAATTTACTTTACTATTTGTAAGGATAATAATAATAATATAATAATAATAATAATAATAAATAATAATAATAATAATATAAATAATAATAATAATATTGTTTTATAAAAGTCTAGGGGGTTAAAATGTAATATATAAAACTTCTTTTAAAATTTCTGACATAAAATAATAATATAAAAACCCTAGGGACCAATGTGTAATTTTTCTTTAAACCCACCCCCCTGCCCGTCACCTTTCGTCACCCCGCCGGCCACCTCCAGCCATCTCTCCGGCGAGAGCCAAAACCCTCCAACAACGCGGTTTTGATCCGAATAAAGTCCCCGACATATTTCCATGGATGAATCGAACGTGGACCAAACATCCAATTTAAAATTGGTAGTGCAATTACCACTAAACCCGACCATCCCACGTTTCGGCCGACCATCCACCATTATCGCGCACTATGCTGTAAATTACTCGGAATAATCGCGTATAAAATACCATATATCAGTCCCTAATCGAATGCACCATTCAAACCCATCTGAACACAACTAAACTTCTCGAACTAAACACTATTTCACGCGACCTGCAACCTACTCCAACACCACTCTCCTCCGGCCTTCCTAACTAGCAATTAACAGAGGGTTTTTAATCCTTAGCATCATTAAAAACTTCATGTTCAAGGAATTGAATTATAATCACTGATTGGGCATAAATCGAACATCATGTAGTCGCGAACTGTTCTTCGTGGGTTAATCATCAAATCGACACCATTCTGGTAATAAACACACCCACACACGCTCGATTTTAAGTGGGGATTAAGCCCCATGAATGTTTTCGTAAACATAATCAAATCGAGGGTCAATTTGACCCAAATCAAATCTAGGGTTCATACGGGAATTGGGTTCGATTGTGTTTTGTTTAAAGGATTTAAAACCCGGGTATTACCGCGGCCACGACCTTTGTTCACCGGTTCCCTGCCCATTATCCATCCGAGAAGTCCCGGTTCGATCCCGGGCCACCTCATTTATTTTTTAATAGCTTTCTAAGCTTTTAAAAACTTACAAAAAAATACCTAAAATTATAAAATTATTTTATAAACGTTGTTTATTTTAAAACCACCAAATTAATTTACTGGAATTTATTTCCTAAAATATCTTAACATTCATTTTTAATTTCAAAACAAATGATATAATCAAACTAACATTTATAGATTTAAATATTATTTATTTTATTAAACATTACATGTTCAATTATACAATTGTATTATGTTCTTAATTTAACTTATTACTTATCATTTGTTTCAAATAATAGATCATAAATCTTTTGATCCAATGTATTTTTTAATATATCCAACCTTTATATTTAAATTGTTTTCTTTTAAGATAATTTAATGGATAGTCTTTTTAATTGAATCAAACATAATGATTACGTTAAAAACTTATTACTTATAACACCCCAAATACTTATCGAAACCCTAGTTCGCGTAAATCGTTAAACCTTATTATAACCTAAATCTTAAAATGTATATATACATGTTTAGGTACCTCGTGAAGGCGTTCGTTGGAACAACGATTATCATCCTATTTAAATCATCTTATATCATACTTACACGCCAAGTGAGTTTACAACCCCACTTTTACTATATACTCTTTTTGGGGGAGAGAAACATGCGGTTTCATAAATGCTACATTACATTGGGTTTTGTGATACTGCATATACATGATACTATGTTTGTATACTTTGCCCCCTTCGTTCGTTAATATGGACTTAGCGAGGTGATTGTTAGTAGTACTACTGGGATTGGCATACCCCGCCCGGGCTAGTCGCGCTAGCTGTCAAACGGGTGAACGTTATCCTAATTACAAGTGTTGTGGTGTGGGATCCACAGCCGGGGCCTACTTTATTATTTGATTGCATGTCAGCTCGGTCGCGACTTCATACACATAGTGATCATTATGGACTAGCTACCTATGATATGCTTTGATTACAAAATCCGGGAACTTCATTACTGATACTCTACTAATTTCTGATAAACCTGTGAACTCACCAGTCTTGTACTGACTTTTGCATGTTTTTTCTCAGGACATTGATGTGGCACGGTTAGGAGCACAGCATCCATTGCATGTCATTTCGCATTCACCACAAACTGTTTTCAAGCTCTCGATAGGTAGCTAGCCTATAATCATGTTACTTAGCGTTTCGACCGAAGCTGACTGTTTGTACGTCCAATATGTTTGTTGTTTACCCTCACGTCTCGAAGACAGTGACAAATGTTAGGTCAATAATGCACCGTTTGACCTCCAATCAAGCTAGCGCGACTAGCCCGACAGTAGTACTACTCAGAATTACCTCGCTACACATTACTAACTGTTCGAGAATGTTGGGACTGTTTGTATGTTTGCACTAACGTAACAGGCGATATCAATAATACTAAAAACCATTCATAAAATATGTTTGCATGTTTTCTCCCCCAAAAAGGAAAGAAAGTAAAATTGGGGCCGTGAATACTCACCTTGATTGCACAGCAAGGAATAATGTTCTTACAACGATTAGGGTTTCGATTAACCTGGATTTCATTTAATAGGAGTATAATTAATATTAGTTGTTATTCTCGAGTTTATGATTAATAATATGATAATCGTTCGAGTAAGAATTAAGGTTTTGATAGAATTGTGTGTTTTGTTTAAGTAATTAGATTTATAAAATAAATATCATATTTTTAATCTATTTGGTGAATTATTAAGTGTTTTAGAACCGAATTTAGATATAATGATGGAATCAACATATAGTTAAGTCTGTATGATAACGTGAAAAAATTACGAAAAATATTAATTTAACCTGTTCGTTGAAGTGTATTTTATAAAACATATGATATTTGTAAATAATTGATAAATCTTTTAATATAATCCAGAAAATTATTTGGTGCTCAAAAATATAACCAAGTTTATAAAAATTATTTTTATAATTTTTGTAATTTTTCTGTAATTTTTAAAAGCTTAAAAAGCCTCAAAAAATAAATGAGGTTGCCCGGGTTCGAACCCGGGACCTCTCGGATTGCAAATGGACAGGGAACCGGTGAACCAAGGCCGCAGACGCGATAGTACACGGTTCCTTTTAGTTTAAACACACCCGAAAAGTTTTCCCCCAAATCAAGAACCCTAAATTCGATTTTGAACCAAATTGAACATCAAATCGATTTTATTAACCAGATTAATGTTGGGGCTTAGTTTCCCCATGATGAACCGAATGTATAGGTGTGTTTAATTACCTAATTCGAAGTTAAATTGATGATGAACACTCGATGAACAATCGGGACAGAGTTTGAATCCAATTCGTGTGCAAATGTTAATGAAAATCAAATTAACAATCGGCCATTATTGTCATGCCAATTTAGGACTTACTGATCGCCTGTTCGAGCATACTTTATCACTTTATCACTGGTGAGGGTACAACGAATGCAACCCTCCTTTATCAATTGCTTGCAAGGCTTTACTTTATCACTTTATCAAGGTACATGTTATGGGCCTCATAACCTTTCTTTATGTTTCACTGTCATGTTTAAGTTATACATAATATAACACAACACAATACATAATAAGAAGCAAACTCTTAGTCTAAGCATTCACATTTCATCAATCATGAGAGATAAATCAGATAACTGACCCTCCGCGGGACAGCGGGGTTCGGGGGCGGCAGCCCCTGATAGCGGGGTTCTAGGGACGGCAGCCCCTAGTGGGGTCCAAGGGCAACGCCCCTGGCTGGGGCCGGGCTGCCAGGTCAGCGCGCCCGAAAATTATTTTGAACTATTTAAAGGGCACATTTTTTTAGGAAAATTTATTTTCTTGATAAAGGTCTTAAAGACCGTCATCATAAAAGTATGTAATTTAGTATGCATATCACCCAAAACATTGAAAACGGGTAAAGGAGGGTCTAGAACTCACCTGAACTCGTCCAAGTAGCTTAAATTCTAAGTCACTTAGGCTATAACCTGAATACTCTAGCTGCACGAAAGTTAACATGCAAAAACATCATTTTCTTCATAGTTTCGCCCATATTTCGCTACAGCGAAACTACAGTTTCGCTGGGCAGCACTTCTGCTAGTTTCGCTAGACAGATTCGCTGCCTTGAGCGCCCAACTTTCGTTGGAATTCCCTATTCTCGCAAAGTCTATAGGTCAGTCTGGGTCTTAGCGAGATTACCGGCGAAACTATAGTTTCGCCCCAGCGAAACTGTAGTTTCGCTGGAACTTCCCCTAGTCTCGCTGAACTAATGTGCAGTTTCGCTGGTTAAATGCTTAAATTCGCTGGATCGGGGCCCAGTTTCGCTGGATGAACAGAAACTCAGATCCAGCCCATTTTTAAACCCAAAACCATAACTTTTTACGTCCAAATCCTTAGTTTACCTTCCATGAAACCAAATCTAAGCTTTTTACACGTTTTCATACCTAAAAATTCGACCTTTATGTGTTTCTTTAAACTTTTCAAAACCCCAAAACCCTAGAATCCGGGTTTGATCTACAGAAGGCCTTAGAGGTCGATTCTTACCTTGTTTTGTTGCCCTTTTCTTCAGATTTGATGTTCGAATCTCCCAGAACTTCAATCTTTCCAACTTCCAAGCTCCAAATCTCAAGTTTCTCCACTTTCTCTCTCTACTTTCTCTCTCTACGAATTTGGTGGCTAGGGTTTGAAATGGTGATGATGGAGCTGTTCATGCATGTTTAAGGGCTGATTAGGGCCCTTAAACCCATTAAGCCTAGCCCATTAAGGTTAATTTGATCCATAGCCCACTAATTTACCCCTTTATTTCTTAAATTAACCCTTAAAAGCCCATTATTATTAAATGGCTCGTTTCGGAACATTTCGGGGCGTTACAAGTCTCCCCCCCTTATTTAGGTTTCGTCCTCGAAACCTGACTCGTCATTAACAGATTGGGGTATTGGCGTCTCATTTCCTCCTCGGATTCCCAGGTGGCATCCGACCCTTTTCGGTGTTTCCATTGCACCTTGACTTGCTTGACTACTTTATTTCTCAATTGTTTCTCTTTCCGATCCAGTATAGCCACTGGTTGCTCTACATAGTTCAGCTTCTCGTCCACCTCGTGTCATCTAGAGGTACGACTGCCTCATTTGGTGCTAAACATTTTCTTAAGTGCGACACATGAAAGGTAGGGTGAATCCCACTTAATTCTTCTGGAAGGTCTAGCCTGTAAGCTACGTCCCCAACTCGTGCTAGTACCTCGAATAGTCCGATGAACCTGGGACTCAGTTTCCCCCTCTTCCTAAATCGGATGATTCCCTTCCATGGTGACACTTTTAGCATTACCCTATCACCCACGCTGAACTCTATTGGTCTCCTTCTTTTGTCAGCGTATGACTTTTGTCTATCCTTGGCAGCCTTCATATACGCCTTGATTTTCTCCAACTTTTCCGTTGTGGCTTCCACAACTTCTAAGCTTCCTAGCTCCTTCTGTCCGACATCACCCCAACAAATAGGAGTTCTGCACCGTCGACCGTACAATAACTCATATGGGGGCATCTTAATACTGGCGTGGTAGCTGTTGTTATAGGAGAACTCTGCTAGTGGCAGATGATCATCCCAATTACCGCCAAATTCGATAACGCATGCCCGAAGCATATCCTCCAGTGTCTGGATCGTTCTTTCCGATTGCCCATCGGTCTGTGGGTGGTATGCGGTACTAACATGCAACCTCGCACCCATCTCTTCATTGAACTTTTTCCAAAACTTTGAGGTCAACCGCGTATCCCTATCTGAAACAATCGATACAGGCATACCATGTCGCGCCACGATTTCTCGGGTAAATAGTTCAGCAAGCTTTTCTGAACTAATTGCTTCCTTGATTGGCAGGAAATGCGCACTTTTAGTCAGTCTATCAACAACCACCCATATCGCGTCACGGCCTTTTGTCGTGCGGGGTAGTTTGGTGATGAAGTCCATGGTAACATGTTCCCACTTCCACTCTGGCACTTCTAATGGCTGAACATAACCATAAGGTCTTTGGTGCTCAGCCTTCACCTGTAAGCACGTGAGACATTTGTTTACATACGCAACCACATCTCTTTTCATCCCAGGCCACCAATAATCTTTCTTCAAATCATGGTACATCTTATTTGCGCCTGGATGTATTGAGTAGCGGGTCTTGTGCGCTTCATCCATAATCTTTTCCCGCAAGTCACCATGCTTCGGAACCCATATCCTGCCATGGAAGGTCTTAACACCCAAGGTGTTCTCTACCAATTCATCCACCTTTCCCACCATCCTTTCCTTATTGATTTGCTGCTCTTTTAAAGCATCTATTTGAGCTTTGCTTATCATCCTCATAACATCTGGGGTCACTACTAGTCGGCACGCCTTCACCCGGATCGGTTCATATCCTTCCTTTCGGCTCAGGGCATCGGCTACCACGTTCGCCTTACCCGGTGATAATGGATTTCATAGTCGTAATCCTTTATCAACTCCAACCACCTCCTTTGTCTCATATTCAGGTCCTTCTGCTCAAAGAAATATTTCAGACTTTTGTGGTCGGTAAATATGGAACACTTAGTTCCATACAAATAGTGTCTCCAGATCTTAATGCGAACACTACTGCGGCAAGTTCCAAATCGTGAACCGGATAGTTAACTTCTGTGTCCTTTAACTGTCTGGATGCGTAAGCTATAACCTTCCCTCTTTGCATCAACACACAGCCTAACCCGCAGTAAGAAGCATCAGAGTATACCGTTAGGTCTTCATCTCCCTCTGGTAGGGTTAGTATAGGAGCTTTGGTTAATCTATCCTTTAATTCCTGGAACGCATCTTCCTGTTCCTTTCCCCAGTCGAACACCACGTTCTTCCTCGTTAACCTTGTTAATAGGGAAGCTATCTTCGAGAAATCTTTGATGAACCTTCTATAATAACCAGCCAATCCCAAGAAACTACGGATTTCGGATGGCGTCCTCGGGGAATTCCATTGCGTAACTGCTTCAACTTTCGCTGGATCAACCATTACTCCCTCGGAATTTATAACGTGCCCTAAAAACTGTACCTCCCGTAGCCAGAAGGCACATTTAGAGAACTTCGCATACAGTTTCTCCCTTCGTAAAGTTTCTAACACCTCCTTGATATGACAAGCGTGATCTCCTTCGTTCTTTGAGTATATCAGGATATCGTCAATGAATACTATCACCGATCTGTCCAACATCGGGCGGCACACGCGATTCATTAAGTCCATGAATGCCGCAGGAGCATTGGTTAGCCCGAAAGACATAACCAGGAACTCATAGTGGCCATAACGTGTTCGGAAGGCCGTCTTTGGGATATCTTGCTCCCTTACCTTCAGTTGATGATATCTGGATCGGAGATCTATTCGGGAGAACCAGCTTGCCCCTTGCAATTGATCAACAGATCATCTATCCGGGGTAGAGGGTACCTATTCTTCACGGTCAGCTTATTCAACTCCCTGTAATCTATACACATCCTCATGCTGCCATCCTTCTTCTTCACAATAGCACGGGAGCACCCCATGGAGAAATGCTGGGCCTAATGAACCCTTTGTCAAGGAGTTCTTGCAGTTGTGACATGAGCTCCTTCATCTCGGACGGAGCTAGGCTGTAGGGTGCTTTGGCAATGGGTTGGGCTCCTGACAGTAAGTCAATCTGAAACTCTATCTCCCTGTCCGGTGGTACTCCGGGCAGATCCTCCGGGAATACGTCAGGAAAGTCCCGCACCACTGGTACATCGGACAACTCCTTCGCTTTATCTTTAGCATCCTTGACGTACGCTAGATAAGCTCCGCACCCTCGCCTCATACATTTCTCCGCCTTGATCATGGAAATGATCCTTGGAACTTTACAATCGTTATCACCGTAGATCGTAACCGGACTACCATCTGGAGCCGTTAACCGGATCGTCTTCTGTTGACATACTATGTTAGCATCGTGGGCAGCTAGCCAATCCGTCCCTAGTACGACATCGAAACCTCCTAAGGGCATAACAAACAATCGTGCGGGAAAGTAATGACCTCCTAGTTTAATGTGGCAATCCTCTATCACTCGGGCTATTCTAATGGACTTACCATCGGCCGTTTCTACTTCGAAGGCATCATCTATTTTCTTAGTTTGAGCATCTAGTGTAGCGCAGAAGGATACAGATACAAAACTCTTACTGGCACCACTATCAAATAATATGGAGGCGCAAACATCATTGACAAGGAACGTACCTGACACTACGTCCGGGTCCTTCCTTGCTTCCTTCTTGTTCATGGTGAAAGCCCTTGCCTTGACCTTGGGCTTTCCATCGTGCCCTTTGTCATCCTCCCCGCTAGTTCCCGAGCCTCCCGCCTTAGCTTTCTTGCAATCATTGCTGCGGTGCCCCGACTCGTGGCAGTTGAAGCACTTATCCACTTTCGGGCACTCTCTCGTCAAGTGACCAGTCTTCCCACACCGGTAGCACCCAGGGCTACCCATCCGGCATTCTCCAGGATGCCTCCTCCCGCACTTCCCACACTCCTTAATTTCTTCTACCCCCTTCACGATCGCTTGTTTGCATCCACTCTCGTTTTCTTGTTTCCCGGTTGGTAGTTACCACTTCCATACCTCTTCCCATTATTGTTCCAAACTTTCCTCGTCTCACCCACTGCCACCGGCCTGCTGATGATCGTACAACCTCCCACTGAGGTCCACTGCTGACCTAAAAGTGCTAGGTCGAGCAGTGACCATGTCCCTACGAATGTCTAGAGGCAACCCTTGTATGTACCTCTTGATCCTTTTGGCTTCAGGAGTTACCAAATCAGGCACCAGACGTGCCATTTCATTGAATTTTGTAGTATACTCCTGGTGAGTCATATTTCCAGCCTCCAAACTCACAAACTCTTGCTCGACCTTGTCAAACTCTCTTTCCGGGCAGTACTCCTCTATCACCAATCTCTTCATCTCCGGCCATTTCATCCTCTCAATGGCCTCCTCTCCGTATGTCACACCCCCGCTTATAGCGGAAACACGAGGATGCGACGGACGGGATCGTCATAACACTTGGTATAAATACAGAGATATAATACATGCAAACTTCTCGTGTCATGACGTCCCCCGACACAATGGTGACTTGTGTCGTGGTTAGTCAGTTCCACGACTATCATAGTCTTATTGATTCCAATCCAAATCACACAATGTTCAAATATGAAAACAAATGAAAAATATTACATATGCAAAACTATAGAAATCCTGAGGTCTCTGCTAAGGCATCTGCACTAGCTATCCTCTTTGATTATATTCACCTGAAAAGATATGCTCAAAAATGTCAACACATAATGTTGGTGAGTTCCGCAGGTTTAAATTGAAAACATGTTGTTGATGCTGTATAGAATTTGATATGGAATCATACTGTAAGCAAAAACCACATAACATGTGTTTAAGACAACCAACCTAATGATGTTATGCATATAAATCTGTCGGAATATATTCACCCTTGGCCTGATTGCTGGCAGCTGTATTGGTAACTCACAAGTTAACCAATCGTCGAAGGGTGGGGGTGTCAACCCAGTAGTACTACCAATACTTATCCGTTGGTTCCCAACCCGGGAATTAATGGTTGTAAGAATCGTAGAATAACACCATGTATGTATTAGAATATGAGAATAGTATCACGTCGATTCCAAGTATGAAATTGTATGTAAGATTTTACAGCATCAAAAACGGGTGAGCATACTTTTCCCCCAAGTTTGAAAAACATTGAAACAATTATAAAAGCATAAAAAGGGGCCACGGAAACTCACCTTGGATTGATGTAATGTATATGAATAAGAACTTCAAAGAATTAAGCAAGCACGATCAAACACGTTCAACACCTATTATTGATTTGTAATTTAGTCTTTAATACGAATGAATATATTTGGTAAGGTTCGGGTTGATTTGATTTAACACGTGTCACACACGCATTATATATATGTTACAATCTTTTTATATATTCGTATATGTTTTAATAAGTATTTATCAATAAATATTAAGTTTTACAAAATAATTATTTATATTTTGATTTCATTAAAAAGATTCATAGGTGTATTTATATTTTTTAGGATTAATATAAAAATAATGTGGTCTAATTATATAATTTATAATTATCCAATAATATTTATAAATAAGAATATTCACACTTATAGTAGTTTGATTAATAAATAGGTATTAATTTATACCTTTGGTTCAAATATATATTTTATAAGAAATAACCCCACAATTTCATAAATAATTTATGGATTTATAAATATATTAATTTGTATTTAAAGATAATAAAGTGTCCATTTTATAAAAATAATTATTTATAATATTTATAAATAATATTTATATGATTTTTGTGATTATTTCATAATTAACTGATTTAGAATTTATTTTATAAAAATAAGTTTTAATATTTTTAAATAATATTTTATAAAAATCTATTAAAGTTTTAAATAAAATAAATTTACAGGAAACTGTTTTGTAAGATTTAAAATAAGGGAAACTTATAAAATTTATTTTATAATTTTTAGAAAATTTTCCATATTTTTAAAGTATTTATAAAGCTTTAAAAAAATAAAACAATAAAAAGGAGGTTGGCCGGGTCGAACCCGGGACCCCAAGCTCACACACACGCGCGCCTAACCACTGAGCCAAGGCTCTGAACAGCGATAAGACACGGTTTTCATTAAATTTAAACACTGTTTTCAAAATTTCCCCAAATCCGAAGAACCCTAATTCGGTTTACACAAAATTGAACCCCATTCGAAGTTGATAATCAAATTGATGTTAGGGCTTTTATCCCTACATAAAATCGAGTATATGGGCATGTTCAATTACCTGTTTATGTTTCGGATTAGGATGAACACTTCAAAGAACAACCGTGGCTAACTCGGATTCGAATGGTGATCAACGTTGATGAAATTCAAATTGTTTGCACAGAAAGCTTCTAATGATATCAATGGTCAAAAGCCCTATGTTATTTGTTAGTTATAAGGCTCGGAGGTGACTGTTGATCGAGTTGCAGGTCGAGTATGAGTGTGATGATTAAACTCTACGATTGTGTCCTTATATAGCAATTGGAATTCAGTGGATGATTGGAAACGACAAATGTTCCTAATTATGCGATTTCTTTTGTTTATTTTTGTGTTTAGTGCTCGATTTAGTGCCCGCACTTCGACGAGAGTTAAAGTGGTCGATTATTGATTCTAGAAGCTGAAATTTGAACGATTAAATGCATGTGTTAGGTTCGATTTTTGTCCACGAGCGATTTGGTATAATTTTCGGTGTTTAAAAACCGAGTATTTCGTGAGTTTCGGCTTCGCCGGAGGTCCGCCGGAGTTGGCTGGACCGGTGGCCGGAAAATCGGGGGTGGGGAGGGGCCGGTTATGTGAATTTGTAATTTATATAATTGGTCCCTGTGGTTTAGTTTTTATTATTTTTAGTTTTAAAACTTCTTTGAAGTTTCAAAATTTGCAATTTACCCCCCCTCAACTTTTAATATTATTATTATAATAATTATTATTATATTAGTATCATTATTATTATATTATATAATTATTATTATTATCATTATAATTATTGAATTTAACTTAAAATAATTTTTAAATAAATAAAAAATAAAGAAATAAAGAAATAAGTGAATAAATAGATAAATAAATAAATACAAATTTTTTTTTTTTTACGAGATGTTACACCGTAAGACTCAGCAATGTTATCCCACCAACACAGTGCTGGATCCGAAAGGGAATGGGAAGCAAACTTCACCTTTTGGTTTTCACGGCACTCACTGATCTTCAGTACGGCCTCCATTCCCTAATCCTACGCTGAGCAGTGGCAGCGTTACCAGTACCATCAAACGTTGGGGCTTACACCTCTGAAAATCCCCGTAGCTGCACCTTTCGCCCTCTCTTCCACTTCAGGGCCATCATGGTTACCCAGACGATCTCCCTCGTCGCTCAACTCCTCAGTCTTGACTGCCCCTTCTTATCAACTTTTTCTGAAGCCATGCTCTTCTTACTGTCGCCTTAACCTGTCCACAAATTCCGCAAGCAGAGCGGGCATCACTCCAGACAGGACCTGATGCACCTCTTGGGCAATAGCTTCCTTTACTATCTCTTTCAAATTGGCCTGATCAGGGGTAGAACCCTCGGCTCCCGTTCCTAACTCAACCTCCTCCTCCTTAATCGGTTCCTCAACCGGCCTTCTGGTTGACCTTTTTGTTGGCTTCACAGCTGCACTTGCAGTTTCCTTTGCCTTAGTCGGGGGCCTTCCCTAGTGCTTCTCCGGGTGACCATGGTTGGAACTTCTTTCTTAGGTGCCATTCGTTCTACTTCCTATAAGATTCAGAATGTTAATATGGTCTTTCAAGGCAAGTTCAGTTCACGACAAGTTTTGTAATTTTAATAACAGTGGCAGTTGTGATTAGCTACTTACAGAACTTCCGTGCCATAAACTTTCTATCCTGACCACACCAACACCAGAACCCTAATACCTGTCTATGCACGTATAGTCACATAAATTCAGATAGGCATCACAGATAACATTATCATACTCTACCTCGGCTCTAACTTAAATAAGAAGGCACTATCCACTAGAATAACACCTATAGCATATTTGTTACCTCTGGGCATGGAGCTTCTTAGACTGGCATCCTTGACACTTGGTCCCATTATCTGTTTAAGTTAGGTTTATAAAATGGTTTTCCCAAATCCCTTAAACATTGGCTCTGATACCAACTTGTAAGGCCCAAGTTGGTCATTCACAGCAAAACATCGATTTAAAACAGTCATTTACTCATATGTGTATAAATATATATTGCAGCAGATAATAATGTAAAACTCAATCCATTACAATGAAATATAAACATTGTCTTTAATTCTTAAAATCTATTTAAAGTCCTCTTAATCTTTTCTTCATCAGGGATGCCAGTCTTCTAGTGCCAAGAAGCTTCAGTCCCATGCATCTATTCCGTAGCTCTAACTCTTACTGTCAACTGATATGCATACAAAAGTCAGCTTCGCTGAGTGAATTCTAGGTTTACTTTGCTAAATAACTTTTGTAAGAGATATTAGCTTTATCAGTTGAAAATAATTCTCATCTATCAAGCATCAATACATACAGGCTATCACTTTATTGATACTTTATCATTACATTTCATTTCTTGTTATTTATTACTCTTCTTTATCCGTCAATTCTCCGTCACTATCGGTGCCTAGGCTCGCCTGGGACTTTACCGACACGCCAATTAAGGGCTTACAGTCGTACTCGATCGGGCCATTATTGTCATGCCAATTTAGGACTTACTGACCTGCCTGTTCGAGCATACTTTATCACTTTATCACTGGTGAGGGTACAACGAATGCAACCCTCCTTTATCAATTGCTTGCAAGGCTTTACTTTATCACTTTATCAAGGTACATGTTATGGGCCTCATAACCTTTCTTTATGTTTCACTGTCATGTTTAAGTTATACATAATATAACACAACAAATACATAATAAGAAGCAAACTCTTAGTCTAAGCATTCACATTTCATCAATCATGAGAGATAAACCAGATAACTGACCCTCCGCGGGACAGCGGGGGTTCGGGGGTGGCAGCCCCTGATAGCGGGGTTCTAGGGACGGCAGCCCCTAGTGGGGTCCAAGGGGCAACGCCCTGGCTGGGGCCGGGCTGCCAGGTCAGCGCGCCCGAAAATTTTTGAACTATTTAAAGGGCACATTTTTCTTTAGGAAAATTATTTTCTTGATAAAAGGTCTTAAAGACCGTCACCATAAAAGTATGTAATTTAGTATGCATATCACCCCAAAACATTGAAAACGGGTAAAGGAGGGATCTAGAACTCACCTAAACTCGTCCAAGTAGCTTAAATTCTAAGTCACTTAGGCTATAACCTGAATACTCTAGCTGCACGAAAGTTAACATGCAAAAAACATCATTTTCTTCATAGTTTCGCCCATAGTTTCGCTACAGCGAAACTACAGTTTCGCTGGGCAGCACTTCTGCTAGTTTCGCTAGACAGATTCGCTGCCTTGAGCGCCCAACTTTCGTTGGAATTCCCTATTCTCGCAAAGTCTATAGGTCAGTCTGGGTCTTAGCGAGATTACCGGCGAAACTATAGTTTCGCCCCAGCAAAACTGTAGTTTCGCGTGGAACTTCCCCTAGTCTCGCTGAACTAATGTGCAGTTTCGCTGGTTAAATGCTTAAATTCGCTGGATCGGGGCCCAGTTTCGCTGGATGAACAGAAACTCAGATCAGCCCATTTTTAACCCCAAAACCATAACTTTTTACGTCCAAATCCTTAGTTTACCTTCCATGAAACCAAATCTAAGCTTTTTACACGTTTTCATACGTAAAAATTCGACCTTTATGTGTTTCTTTAAACTTTTCAAAACCCCAAAACCCTAGAATCCGGGTTTGATCTACAGAAGGCCTTAGAGGTCGATTCTTACCTTGTTTTGTTGCCCTTTTCTTCAGATTTGATGTTCGAATCTCCCAGAACTTCAATCTTTCCAACTTCCAAGCTCAAATCTCAAGTTCTCCACTTTCTCTCTCTACTTTCTCTCTCTACGAATTGGTGGCTAGGGTTTGAAATGGTGTGATGGAGCTGTTCATGCATGTTTAAGGGCTGATTAGGGCCCTTAAACCCATTAAGCCTAGCCCATTAAGGTTAATTTGATTCATAGCCCACTAATTTACCTCTTTATTTCTTAAATTAACCCTTAAAAGCCCATTATTATAAATGGCTCGTTTCGGGACATTTCGGGGCGTTAATGTTCTAGTAGGTTGCAGGTCGCGGGTAATGGTGGTGTTCGAATGGTGTGTTAGTGCATGTTTTATACGAAATTGAGTTCAGTGGAACATTATAATCGATTTAACTTTCGTTTGTGCACCATTAATTTGATTTTAATTTTGATCAGTGGGCGATCGTGGCCGGTTCTTTTGGCCGAAAGTGAGGTGAGTGGTTTAGTGGCTAATCGCACTTGAATTTTCAAATGGAAGTGGGGTATAGTTCGAACCCCGCATGCGATAATGTCGGGATGGTTGATTCCGTCAAAGGCCAAGTGGTTTTGGGTGTAATGGCTCACATTATTAACGGTTCGAGAGTGTCAGGACTGTTTGTATGTTTGCACTAACGTAACAGGCGATATCAATAATACTAAAACCATTCATAAAATATGTTTGCATGTTTTTCTCCCCAAAAGGAAAGAAAGTAAAAATGGGCCGTGAAACTCACCTTGAACTGATGTAATGAAATGAACAAGAGCTTCAAAGAATGATGGCAATGCACGATCAAACAAGATCAGCACCTATTATTAATCGTAATTAAGTTTTTAAAATGTGTTCAACGCGAATAGATACATTTAGTCGGATTCGGGTCGGTTCGGTTTGACACGCAACACGCACACAAATAGATATATGTATATGTTACAAGATTTAAGTTTAATAATACGATTAACGTTAAATCGAGGATTAGGATTTCATTTGATATTTGGGGGTTTTAATATCTAATTTAAAAAAATGATATAAACAGTTGTGTTGTGATCCCATGAAAGTGAAATATACTATTTGATCCTTTTAATTTAGAGAAATAAAAAGGAAACATTAAACTTTAAATACAAGTTTTAAATAACCTTTATATATATATATACATATATATATATATATATATTAATATTCATGCTTTAAACAATGACATATAGATAATGTTTGACCCTAAATAATAATTTAGTGATTTATCCCCTTATTTAAAGTCTATTTTTATAAAATGGCTATTTATAACATTTATAAATAATATTTTATAAATATTATTAAGGTACTTTTAATAAATAAATTTTATAAAATTACTGAGATAACTTTTAAAATAAAGGAAGTTTTTAAAAGTTATTTTTATAATTTTTGGGAATTTTTGTATATTTTTAAAAAGGTGAAAAGGCTTTAAAAAAAATAAGTGTGGGGGGCAAGGGTTCGAACCCTTGACCTCAAGGATTTCAGGGGACCCAAGAACCAGTGAACCAAAGGCTTATAGCCGCAAGAGTTTATGGTTTCAATTTCTTTTAAACATAAATCGAAACTGCTCATCCCAAACCAAGAACCCTAGATTCACGAATCAACCAAATTGAACACTAAATCAAACTACCCCCTGGACTTCATTATTATTATTGTTATTATTATTAATGTTATTATTAATAATTGTGATAATAATATCATTATTATTATTATAATATCAAATATATACATACATATATATATTATATATATATTTTAGTCAACGAAATTTTTTTCCGGGTTGTCACATCATTCCCCTGTTAGAGGAATTTTCGTCCCGTAAATTAAGATGTTCTGGCAACATCCTTGAACAGGTTAGGATACTTACGTATCATTTCGTTCTCTCGTCCCCGAGTGAACTCAGGACCACGCCGGGAGTTCCACCGAACTCTGACAATCGGAATCTTGCTATGCTTTAGTTGTTTAACCTCTCTATCCATGATTTCAACTGGTTCCTCAATAAATCTGAGTTCTCATCTACTTGTAGTTCCTCTAAAGGCACAACCAGTGATTCATCAGATAAACACTTCCTTAGATTGGATACGTGAAAAACATTGTGCAGACCACAAGTTCAGCAGGTAGATTTAATTCATAGGCTACTGGGCCGATCTTTCTGACAATTTCAAAAGGTCCCACGTAGCTAGGGTTCAATTTCCCTCGTTTCCAAAAGTTTATAACTCCCTTCTAGGGAGATACCTTTAGCAAAACTTTATCTCCTCCCTGAAATTCAAGTGGCTTGCGGTGTTTATCAGCGTAGCTTTTCTGGCGATCCCTGGCAGCAGTGATGCGTTCTCTTATCTGGACAATTTTCTCATGAGTTTCAAAGATCAGTTCTGGGCCAGTAAGTTGACTATCTTCAACTTCTGCCCAGCAAAGCGGTGATCTACATTTACGTCCATATAAGGCCTCGAATGGTGCCGCCTTGATGCTCGAATGATAGCTATTATTATATGAGGACTCATGTGTAATTTCTGTAAAATCCCAAACCCCCTTCCCCGTTTTCCCGACCACCTGCTCCGGCCGGTCTCCGGCGGCCTCCGGCGACTCCAAAAGCCACAAATCGCTCGATTTCACTCGGTTTAAATCGTCCCGACAGTTTCTTGTGGATGGCTCGAACCTGAGGCCACGATTAATTGAAAAATCCGAGTGCTATCCTTACCAAACCCACTCGACCGAAAGTTCGGCCGACCACTCACCAATTCGACCACTAAAACTAAATAATAATCAAAAGAAATGATGCACTAACAATCGTCTGACTATTTAAAAGCTTCCATCGACTTCAATTTCATACAAAAACACACAAACAAACCGAACCAATTCAACTCTCTGTCGCGACCTGCAACTTAATGGGATCCATGCTTAGAGCTTCCAAACACGAAATTGATAGAGGGCTTTGCATTAAGAACCTCATTGGAAGCTAACCTCAAAGTTAATTTGATTAAAACAACGTCTGGGTATCGAACCAATCTCATGACAGTCGCGACCTGTTCTGATGCCTTCTGCATCAATTCGAACTCAATTAAAGGTAATTAAACACAAATTTTACTCGTTTCAACCTTTAGATCAAAAGCCCTATGGTTCTGTTCGATAACAGATTTGATTTAGTGTTCAATTGGTTGATTCTTGAATCTAGGGTTCTTGGTTTGGGATGAGCAGTTCGATTTATGTTTAAAAGAAATTGAAACCATGAACTCTTGCGGCTATAAGTCTTTGGTTCACTGGTTATTGGGTCCCCTGAAATCCTTGAGGTCAAGGGTTCGAACCCTTGCCCCCACACTTATTTTTTTTAAAAGCCTTTTGACCTTTTTAAAAATATACAAAATTCCCAAAAATTATAAGAATAACTTTTAATAACTTCCTTTATTTTAAAAGTTATCTCAGTAATTTTTATAAAATTTATTCATTAAAAATACCTTAATAATATTTATAAAATATTAGCCATTTTATAAAAATAGACTTTAAATAAGGGAATAAATCACTAAATTATTATTTAGGGTCAAACATTATCTATATCATTGTTTAAAGCATGAATATTAAATATATATATATATATATATATATATATATATATAATATATATAAACGTTATTTAAAACTTGTATTTAAACTTTAATGTTTCCTTTTTATTTCTCTAAATTAAAATGATCAAATAATATATTCACTTTCATGGGCTCACAACATAACCGTTTATATCATTTTATTTAAATTAGATATTAAAATCCCCAAATATCAAATGAAATCCTAATCCACGATTTAACGTTAATCGTATTATTAAACTTAAATCTTGTAACATATACATATATCTATTTGTGTGCGTGTTGCGCGTCAAACCGAACCGACCCGAATCCGACCAAATGTATCTATTCGCGTTGAACACATTTTAAAACTAATTACGATTAATAATAGGTGTTGATCTTGTTGATCGTGCATTGCCATCATTCTTTGAAGCTCTTGTTCATTTCATTACATCAGTTCAAGGTGAGTTTCACGGCCCCTTTTACTTTCTTTCCTTTTGGGGGAGAAAACATGCAAACATATTTTTAGAATGGTTTTAGTATTATTGATATCGCCTGTTACGCTAGTGCAAACATACAAACAGTCCCAACATTCTAGAACCGTTAGTAATGGGATTAGCGAGGTAATTCTGAGTAGTACTACTGGGTCTGACAAACCCCGCCCGGGCTAGTCGCGCTAGCTTGATTGGAGGTCAAACGGGTGCATTATGACCTAAAGAACCTTCATATAGAATGCATGCTAGGGATTGTGTGCATTTGATTTTACCTAAATATCTTTCATGATTTGTGTGATACATAGACACCTGTATTCTGGATTTCCTGGCAAAAGACCTCCGGGCTAAGGCAAGCATATCGTATAAATCTTATTACGAGACCAGTATGCTTACCTGGGGATTTCTGGGATGAGTGATAAACTATGGTCAATATACACAAATATCTATGTCACCTGTATCATCCTCGACTAACCGAGGGGCAGGAGTCCCGCTCGCTCACTTCCAACATCTACATATGATTCTTCACTCTCGGAGTTGAAGCAACGACAAATCAAACTTAACATTACCACTTGGGAACACGAAACTCTTTTCTAACACACACGACAAACCTAATAATGGCGAACAAGGAGAACAACACACAATACTTTTCAAACTCTATCGTACTCGTTTCTACTTCCAACATGCCCTATCATCTTCGCTAGTCTTAACAGATAGCACCCGGTACTTGACAAGGTATGTTATCATGAATGGGAGGAACCATGAGTGACCATGCAAAGCAAATTAGAATCACGGGTGCACACGTAATTGTAATTTGTCGTGCATGAGAATTCTGGTAACTCTATTAGGTGATAACGGTCATAGTCAGTACAAATTTTCGTTTCTATACTTGGAGACATAAGGTCTCGGTTTCATGAAACCTCACTATCGATATGCAAACAAATCCTCCATTCCTACAAGTATGAAACAGATTATTGTTATCGATAGTTATTATTCGGTAGTGACTGTCGTGTATTGTGAATTGAAGAATCATGTCTGGAAGAAGACCTGGACGCCCGAGGGGACACGGAAACATCAACCTGACTCAAGCTGAGATGGATGCCATCATCAATGAGCGTGTTGCTGATGCGCTCGCACCCTATGAACAGACCCGCAACCAGAACCAGAACAACCAGAATCTGAATCAAGGAGGCCCAACAGCCTGTACCTTCAAGATGTTCATGGATTGTAAGCCTCACTCCTTCAATGGTTCTGGGGGTGCTGTCACCTACTTCGCTGGCTGGAGAAACTCGAGTCAGTTTTCACTATGTGTAACTGTCCGGTGGGAAGCTGCGTCATGTACGCCTCCGGCACACTAGAAGGACCAGCTCTGACGTGGTGGAACTCACAAGTCCAGACCCTAGGACTTGAGACTGCCAATGATATACCGTGGGAAGACTTCAAGATTTTGATGAAAGAAGAGTATTGCCCTAAAACGAGGTCCAGAAACTAGAAGCAGAGTTTTGGAATCTCAAATGACAGGCTCTGAGATTGACGAATACACGACTCGTTCACACGAGTTGGCTGTTTTATGTCCTCAGATGGTGACCCGGCTTACAAACGAATTGAGAAGTACATTGATGGTCTAGCTCCTCAAATCCAAGCTAGTGTTATGGCTGCTGATCCTGTCACTATTCAGCAGGCTATCCGGCTAGCTCATAAGCTCACCGATCAGGCAGTGGCACAGGGTACGTTGCCTAAACGTGGCGCTGCATCTGGCTCATCTGACAATAAGCGAAAGTGGGATGGTACTACTAACAAGTCCTCAAACTCCAACAACAACCAACAACAGCAGTTCAGAAAGTTTGATTCATCTAGAAGCTTCACAAACAATAATCAGAACAACAACAACAATGGTCAGGGATCGAGCAACTACTCGGGCAAGTATCCAAAATGCAACAAGTGCAATTTTCATCACCTTAGCCAGTGTGATCGATTCCGCTGTCAAAGGTGTGGAAAGATGGGTCATGCTGCTAAAGACTGCCAGGGTGAATTGATGATCAAGCAACAGCCTCAATAACACGACAGGGTGAAGCGACTAGAGGCTGTTTTGAGTGTGGTAAGGAGGGCCATTACCGGAAGGATTGCCCACGACTAAAGAATGGCAACAGGGGAAATAACGGAAACAACAACAATGGAAATGGCGCCAGAGGTCGTGCGTTTGTGATTGGTTCTGGTGAAGCAAGAAACGATTCAAACGTAGTTACCGGTACGTTTACTCTGAACGATTGTTTTGCTTCCGTGTTATTCGATACCGGTGCTGATAAGAGTTTTATATCAACTAAGTTTAGCAAGCTTTTAGATATAACCTTGACTGAAATGAACCCTAGTTATACGGTAGAACTAGTTGACGGTAAAATGATCGAGGCAACTCATATTCTTAGAGGATGTAAATTAGAGCTATCAGGACACAAATTTGGGATAGACCTTATGCCTGTTACACTGGGTAGTTTTGACGTAGTCGTTGGCATGGATTGGTTATCTAAAAACCAAGCCAAAATTTTCTGTCACGAGAAAATCGTTCGTGTACCACTCCCTAGTGGTGAAGTCTTATCCATTCAGGGTGAGAAAAGTGGTATCGTTTCTAGCATCATTTCGTATATGAAAGGCCAGAAGTGCTTGCGCAAAGGCCATACTGCCATTTTAGCTATGATCACAGAGAAGACCACCGAAGAAAAGAAGGTTGAAGATATTCTTGTTATACGTGATTATCCCGAGGTTTTCCCTGAAGACCTACCTGACCTCCCACCGCATCGCGAAGTCGAGTTCAAGATTGATTTGGTACCTGGAGCCGCACCTATCGCGAGTGCACCGTACAGATTAGCTCTAAAAGAACTGCGAGAGCTGTCTACGCAATTGCAGGAGCTATTGGATAAAGAATTTATTAGACCTAGTTCATCACCGTGGGGAGCTCCAGTCCTGTTTGTCAAGAAAAAGGATGGAACTTTTCGCATGTGTATTGACTATAGGGAATGAACAAAGTAACGGTTAAGAATCGTTATCCTCTTCCGCGCATCGATGATTTGTTCGATCAGCTTCAAGGGTCGAGTTTCCATTCCAAGATAGACTTGAGGTCAGGATATCATCAGCTAAGGGTTCGAGATGAAGACATTTCAAAGACTGCGTTCAGAACTAGGTATGGCCACTACGAGTTTTTGGTTATGCCATTTGGGTTTGACCAACGCGCCAGCGGTTTCATGGACCTCATGAACCGAGTGTGCAAACCCTATTTGGACAAGTTCGGCTACCACATTAGCCTTGCCTGGGTGATACTTAATCGCACAATCGTAGTCGTTCAACAACTCGACCTAACGACGTTGTCTCATGTTCAGCTCCTTCTGTTCAAAGATGTGCTGGAGACTCTTGTGATCGGTGTAAATGGTGCATTGGTACCGTACAGGTAGTGTCTCCATATCTTGAGTGCAAACACAACGGCTCCCAATTCTAAATCATGTGTCGTGTAGTTTTTCTCGTGAACTTTCAATTGTCGAGAAGCATAAGCAATCACCTTCTTCATGTACTCGAAACCTTAATACCATCGACTTCCTACCATCGCTCAAGCACCCTCCGTCACCGGTAGTTCCTCGACGCCCCTTCCCCGACTAATTCAATCGACGATAATAGTCGTGGCAGTCCCTTCTTCGTGACCGAGCACTCCCGGCGACTCTCTTCATTGTAACCACGATCTCTAGCCACCGGTATCCTTCCGCCAATCGCAATAGACAACCGAAACAACTTCATTCGGTATGAACTTTCTCATTCCTTGATCTGTGTTCGTTACATACGGTTCCGAATATTCGATCGGTTACGGTTTCGGTGCGTGCATGGTTTTGTTGCGTATTTATGGTCGCGTTTATGTTTTGCGATTATATGGCTGTGTTTATGATTTGTGTACGTATATATGTTCCTGCTGCATACGTATTCTGCGATATGTATGTATGTGTTCGATCTTGTGCTATACGTATATATGTTTCTGTGTATGTTTGTTTCAAGTGGATGCATGGGGGAGGGACAATGCATGTGGGCACATGGGGTTTACTTATTTTGTATTTGGTAGGTGTTGTGTGCGTGAGTTTTGTGTGTATATGTGTTACGTATATATATACAGGTGTGTGCTACTACGATTTATGTCCATATATGTGCTGAATATATACATGTGTGTGTGGTCTGTAACATGTGATTATTTATATATATATATATATAAGTATACACGTACGCATGTGTAGTTATGTATGTGTTCTCATGCATGCTATGTGTGAGTGTGATGTGCATGAGTATGTATGTATGTATGATGTGTCCATGCATTGCAGTAAAGGCCGATGGCCTGTTGTCAAGGTTGTGTGCTTATTTCATGATTATAGATATATAAATATGTATGTATACTTGTGCAGGTGTGTGCAAGTGCTACTGCATATATATATGTGCTTATTGTTTGGGGTTTAGCAAAGTTAAGGGATGGATTTTAGTTGGGTGCACGTGGGTTTTGAATTGGGGTTTAGATGTGGGTGGGCAGAAAGGTCATTGGATGCATGTGTGTTTTTTTTACAATATATATAAACCATTTAATATCTTATGTTTGAGTATGAATACGTAGTGTCTAAATTACCTAAGGGGTTTATAGTTAGCTAGAGAACTCTAATATGAATTGATTACGTGTTATTTACAAGTATGGGTTTATTATAAATAAGCCATGTAATCTAAGTGAACTTTTATACGTGATCACGGGGTTCCTCTCATTGGGTGTGAGTTTGTGTTTGATTGTGTTGCTTGGGGACGAGGAATATCGATATCGACACTGTAACCGAATCGTGAACGCGAAACCGTACGACTCATTGTAAATAATTAATATTTAATATTAATTATATATATATTAAATGACGTTCAGGTTAACCGAGAACTCTAATCTTTGTGCTTTCGTTTACTGTTGCTGTGCATTTAAGATGAGTTCTCAGCCCCGCTTTTAACTATTTTCTTGGGGTGAAAGAAACGTGGGAAACAAATTCATTTTCATTGATCAGTATTACTGTAATATCACTTGTTTACTAGTGTGATACCACTTAAGTCCTCATTCTCGAACCGTTAATGTATGTAGTATAACGAGGTAATTCTGAGTAGATCTACTGGGTTTGACAAAAAGCAGGCCCGGCTGTGGATCACACACCACAACACTTGTAATTAGGCTAACCGTTCACCCGTTTGACGAACGTTGTGCTAGCGCGACTAGCCCGGGTGAGGTATGTCAATCCCAGTAGTACTACTAACAATCACCTCGCTAAGTCCATATTAACGGTCGAAGGGCAAAGTATAACACCATAGTATCAAGTATATGCAGTATTACAAAAATCCAATGTAATGTAACGTTTATGAAAATAACATGTTTCTCTCCCCCAAAAGAGTATATAAGTAAAAGTGGGGCTGTAAACTCACCTTGAATTGATGTAATGAAAGCAACAAGAGCTTCAAAAAATAATGCACGATCAAACACGATCAACACCTATGATTTATTGTAACTAAGTCTTTAAAATGTGTCCATTGCGCATAAATATATTTGGTTAAATTCGGGTCGGTTCAGTTTGACGCACACGATTTGATATACAAACAACATCACGTATTAATAACATTACCAATATTGATATTAATAATAATAATGGCATGATCATTATAATAATAATAATAAATGTATTTGTAAATAACTGGTGAAATTATAAAATATAATTCCTACATTTATCATGATTAATTTAAAATTAAAATTATATAATGTCCATTAATAACTTGATAATTATTATTTAAAGTCCATTTTTATAAAAATAACTATTTATACATTTGTATTATTTATTAAAATATAAATAATTAAGGTTTTTAAAGAAATAAATTTCTAGAAATTCATCTAATAGCTTTTAAAATAAAGAAAGTTTATAAAAGTTATTTTTATAATTTTTGAGAATTTTTCTGTATTTTAAAAGGCCGGAAAAGCTTTAAAAAAATAAATGAGGTTGCCCGGGGTCGAACCCGGGACCTCAAGGACTTGCATGCATGTACTGAACCGGTGAACCAAGGCCTTAGCCGCGATATAAGCTGGTTTTTAAATCTTAAAAAGGAGTTTTCAAGAAATCCCCCAATTCTCATGAACCCTAATTTCGTTTCTGATCAAATTGATCATGTAAATGTTGTTGTTAACGAAAGCAATCATAGGGCTTTGATTACTCATGTTAAACTGAATGTATTGGTGTAATCAATTACCTGATTTGATGTTAGATTGGTGATGAACACTTGATGAACAAGCCGCGACCGAGGTTGAATTCGAATAGTGAGAATTTGATGATGATAATCAAATTAATTGCACATATAGCTTCAAATGATGCTAGCCTATACAGTGCGTTACCTACCGGGCTAGTGTTTCAGAGTACATAAAAGAAATGAATAACAGTACGGAAGCGTAAAACTGAAATATAAACAATACTGAAAGTCTGAAAATGTTATGCCAAAACAAAAATTCAATGCAATTAAATGAATCTGATGAATGAATGTCCTGAGTGCGTTCTTAATCGTGCGTCATGAGCTTAAGCGTTCCTGTGTCCTGAGAAAACATGCTAAAAGTGTGTCAACATAAAGTCGATGAGTTCACAGGTTTTATCACAGATAAAAATGTTTGTAAATGATCGAATGTTTGTAACTGTTCGACTGTTTGTAACTGTTCGACTGTCTGAATGTTTGTAACTGTTTGAAATGTTTGTAACTGTTTGAAATGTTTGTAACTGTTTGAAATGTTTGTAACTGTTTGAAATGGTATAGTAATTAAAGCATATCGATAGGTAGCTAGCCTATAATCATGTTACTTAGCGTTTTGAACCGAAGCTGACTGTTTGTACGTCCAACATGTTTGTTGTTTACCCGTCACGCCTCGCAAGACAGTGACAAATGTTAGGTCAATAATGCACCCGTTTGACCTTCAATCAAGCTAGCGTGAGCGGGGTTTGTCAGACCCAGTAGTACTACTCAGAATTACCTCGCTAATCCGATTACTAATGGTTCGAGAATGTTGGGACTGTTTGTATGTTTGCACTAACGTAATAGGCGATATCAATAATACTAAAACCATTCATAAAATATGTTTGCATGTTTTCTCCCCAAAAGGAAAAAAAGTAAAAAGGGACCGTGAAACTCACCTTGAACTGATGTAATGAAATGAACAAGAGCTTCAAAGAATGATGGCAATGCACGATCAAACAAGATCAACACCTATTATTAATCGTAATTAAGTTTTTAAAATGTGTTCAACGCGAATAGATACATTTGGTCGGATTCGGGTCGGTTCGGTTTGACGCGCAACACGCACACAAATAGATATATGTATATGTTACAAGATTTAAGTTTAATAATACGATTAACGTTAAATCGAGGATTATGATTTCATTTGATATTTGGGGTTTTAATATCTAATTTAAATAAAATGATATAAACGGTTATGTTGTGATCCCATGAAAGTGAAATATACTATTTGATCATTTTAATTTAGAGAAATAAAAAGGAAACATTAAAGTTTAAATAAAAGTTTTAAATAACCTTTATATATATATATATATATATATATATATATATATATATATATATATATATATATTAATATCATGCTTTAAACAATGATATACAGATAATGTTTGACCCTAAATAGTAATTTAGTGATTTATCCCCTTATTTAAAGTCTATTTTTATAAAATGGCTATTTATAACATTTATAAATAATATTTTAAATATTATTAAGGTATTTTTAATAAATAAATTTTATAAAAATTACTGAGATAACTTTTAAAATAAGAAAGTTTTTAAAAGTTATTCTTATAATTTTTGGGAATTTTTGTATATTTTTAAAAAGGTCAAAAGGCTTTTAAAAAAAATAAGTGTGGGGGCAAGGGTTTGAACCCTTGACCTCAAGGATTTCAGGGGACCCAATAACCAGTGAACCAAAGACTTATAGCCGCAAGAGTTCATGGTTTCAATTTCTTTTATACATAAATCGAACTGCTCATCCCAAACCAAGAACCCTAGATTCACGAATCAACCAAATTGAACACTAAATCAAATCTGTTATCGAACAGAACCATAGGGCTTTTGATCTAAAGGTTGAAACGAGTAAAATGTGTGTTTAATTACCTTTAATTGAGTTCGAATTGATGCAGAAGGCATCAAGAACAGGTCGCGATTGTCATGAGATTGGTTCGATACCCAAACGTTGTTTTTAATCAAATTAACTTTGAGGTTAGCTTCCAATTAGGTTCTTAATGCAAAGCCCTCTATCAATTTCGTGTTTGGAAGCTCTAAGCATGGATCCCCATTAAGTTGCAGGTCACGACAGAGAGTTGAATTGATTCGGTTTGTTTGTGTGTTTTTGTATGAAATTGAAATCGATGGAAGCTTTTAAATAGTCAAACGATTGTTAGTGCATCATTTCTTTTGATTATTATTTGGTTTTAGTGGTCGAATTGGTGAGTGGTCGGCCGAACTTTCGGTCGAGTGAGTTTGGTAAGGATAGCACTCGGATTTTTCAATTAATCGTGGGCCTCAGGTTCGAGCCATCCACAAGAAACTGTCGGGACGATTTAATCCGAGTGAAATCGAGCGATTTGTGGCTTTTGGAGTCGCCGGAGGCCGCCGGAGACCGGCGGAGCAGATGGTCAGGAAAACGGGGAAGGGGGTTTGGGATTTTACAGAAATTACACAATTTGTCCCTGGGGTTTATAGAGTTAACATTTTATGTTATAAGATTTTTTTTGGACTTCATTATTATTATTGTTATTATTATTAATGTTATTATTAATAATTGTGATAATAATATCATTATTATTATTATAATATCAAATATATACATATATATTTATGTCACACCCTCAAAATCCGCTAACGGGATTTTACCGTCAGGCGTGTGACACACCAGGATCTCAGATAAGCATCAGTTATACCAAACACAGTAATTACAAAACATAACATTAAGTAATTAGTTGTTTAAATCAAACATGAGTGTTTCAGACTTGCGGAAGCGTTTCAATATAGAAATCAACAGTGAATCGTTTCAACATGCGTTTCAACCATAAGAATTAATAGCGTTTCACAAATTAAACCAGTTGTGTTGTGATGTATGCCATGCATGCATCCTAGCTGAGTTCTTAATCTTGTGCGTTTCTGTGACCTGAGAAAAACATGCTAAAATATGTCAACATAAAGTTGGTGAGTCCACAGGTTTTAATCAACAAGAAATGTACCAGAAAGCGTTTCATATGTTTCATCAACCAGAACTGTGTCCGAAAAGCGTTTCACATGGTTTAGTATATAAAGCATATCGATAGGTCGCGAGCCTATAAACAAGTTAGTTAGTGTTTCAAACCGAAGCTGACTGTGTGTGTTTAGTGCCTTTCCACCACGTCTTAACCGACCGTGGCAATCGTTACAGGTCAATTTAGCACCGTTCGACCTCCAATCAAGCTAGCGCGACTAGCCCGGGCGGGTTTGTCAGACCCAGTAGTACTACTCAAAATTACCTCGCTAATCGTGTTACTAACGGTTTGATACTGTAAGGACTTTCAATTGCGTTTCGCACTAACATAACAAGCGATATCAATAATACTGGCAACCATGACAAAAATATAGTGTTTGCATGTTTCCTCCCCCAAAAAGAAAAGATAATAAAAAGGGGCCGTGGAACTCACCTCGAGTGTAGAGCAACAAGTAATTGTAAGCACAAAAGATCGGTTTTCCAATTAACCTGTGTTTCATTAATATTAATTATTAATTACAATGTAAGAGTCGTATGGTTTCGCGTTTTATGTCTTGGTTACGGTTCGATGTCGATTGTCGATGATACGCCAACACACTCAAATGCATTAACACCACGAAATATACACTTTCACAAGACACAGGTATTTATGAAAAAATATATTACAAACCTTTTTGTAAATAATAGATGTTACGTGACAATATATATTTTATTTATTAGCTTCTCAATTTTGTGGTTTTCAAAATGTCCGGTCCCGCATATATATTAATAATAGTCATTTCACGATTTCAACTATTTATAATTTATAAATAACTATTATATCATTTGTTAATAATATTTTATACATAGATTTATTAAGATGTTTAAAGAAATGATTTTCCAGAAATAATTATATAACTTCTAAAATAACCAAAGTTTATAAAAATTTTTTTATAATTTTTAGTAATTTTTCTGTATTTTAAAAAGTCAAAAAGGGCTTTTAAAAAATAAGTGTTGAGGGTCGGGTTCGAACCCGCGACCTCAAACACGCACTGCTACATACATACCAGTAAACCATGGCCTCAGCCGCGATGAAAACCCATTTTTAATTCTTAAAACACAACCTTTAAATCAATCCCCAATTTCCTCCAATTTCCCGAAACCCTAGTTCGATTTTGGATCAAATTGACAATCAATTCGATGTTGTTAACATCTAGAATCATAGGGCTTTGATTCCCCATGTTAAATCGAGTATGTTATGTGTTTAACTTACGTGATTAAGTTGGAATTGAAGATAAATTCAACCAGAACAAGCCGCGGCTTTGACAGAATCCGTTCGAATGGGAATTGTTGATGATAATCAAATTAAAGTCGTGTGAAGCTTCCACTGATGATCTTGATTCAAAGCCCTCAATCAATTGGGATTAAATCGCTTGGAAGATAGCTTTCGGGTATGTTGCAGGTCCGAAAGAAGGAAGTGATCGAAGTTGAGATTTTGTGTGTTTCAGGTTGATTTGAGAGGTGCATTCGATTAGGAACAGATCATTTAGTATTTATACTCGTTAATTTGATTAATTTAGTGCTATAGTGCTCGATTGGTGCGTGGTCGGCCGAAAGTGGTTTGAAGTGGTTTGGTAATGTTAGGTCACTCCATTAATCAAATTAAGAGAGGAGATATGTTCGAATCTTGTTTGCAAACGATTGGTATAAGTTTCGGGTTTTAAAACTGGGCATTTTGGGCGATTTGGCCTCGCCGGAGTCGCGGCCGGCGGCCGGATCCGGTGGCCGGAAAAGCGGGGGTTGGGCGGGGGGTTGGGTTGTAAATATTAATTTTACAGAATGGTCCCTGTGGTTTGAAATGTTTATATTTTATGTTTTAAGTTTTTAAAACTAAGTTTTAAAAATTGCAGAAATTCCCCTGGACTTATAAATCCAATAAATTCTTAAATTATTAATAATAATAATATTTTCATTATTATTATTATTATCATTATTGACATTATTTTAATAATATATTACTATTATTATTATCATTGTTTTATTGTTATTAATATATTCAAAAAAAATATAAATACTAATTTGTAAAATCACCTAATTATTATATTAAATAAAAAAAAAATTTCCGGGTTGTCACATCATCCCCCTGTTAGAGGAATTTTCGTCCCGAAAATTAAGATGTACAGACCGCATCCTTGAATAGGTTAGGATACTTGCGCATCATTTCGTCCTCTCGTTCCCAAGTGTACTCAGGACCACGCCGGGAGTTCCACCGAACTTTGACAATACGACTGTGTTTGAGTGTCTTGACCTCTCGGTCAATAATTCTTATAATTTAACTGTTCTTACTTTCTAGCTATTGCCATTTACTAATTCTGATTGTTTCTAACTTGTCCTTAGGTCCTAATCGACCTAGGGCACACTTATGGTAATGGTCAACCTCCTTAATGTCCATGTTTAACGCATGTTAGCTAAATCGTATTAACTAACATACCTAGGTTTACAATATTAGCATTCTTGTCTTCCTTACCGCTAGATTGCTTGTTCCACCCTCCAACTTCTTTCTACTAACTAGATTTCCCAGTGTCCTCCTTAATTCTAATTGGTCTAATGTCATAAGGTATGACATCAGCTTTGTCAATTCATGGAGTTTGTCGGTATAAAGAGCACGACCTAACCCTACTATTGCATGATTTTAGAATTACAATTTTAACTTTCTCATTCCTTAAGTAATGGTACTCAATCACCAAGGCTTTGAACTCACCCAATAACCCTATATATAAGCATTACCATATACTAAGAATGTGCTTAAACCGGTTACACGACATCCTAATTTTCCTTAGCATCATCCCAAAGAATATGTACAATAAGTTTCATCACTCTTCTATATTTCCTGTAGTTCACTTCCATTCTAAGTATTCAATCAGTTCTCAGTTACCGAAATACTAAGTGGAGGTATGTATCTTAAAATGATTGGAAATACCATGAAGGCTCTAAGTAGGACAGGACTTAAGTAATAGCAAGGGTTAGTAATGTTTTGTTACCCTTAACAAGGTCTTACTAGAATTACGATCCTAGCACCCTAGGGTATAGAGTAGAAACTTGTAATACTTATGATCATTATCTCATGGTAAGATTAACCAGACTTCTTATGACAGAAAATTTCGGCTTGGTTTTTAGACAACCAATCCATGCCAACAACTACATCAAAACTATCAAGTGTGACAGGCATCAGATCTATTCCTAACTCATGTCCAGGTAATCCTAGTTTACCTCCCTTAATGATGTGAGTTGCCTCAATTAGTTTCCTATCAGTTAATTCTACAGTGTAACTAGGTTTCATTTCAACTAAGGTTACGTCTAGGATGTTAACAAAACTCTTATCAGCACCGGTATCAAACAGTATAGAAGTAAAACCACTATTCAGAGGAGACGTACCAGTAACCACATCCTAATCATCCCTTGCCTCACCAGAGCCAATCACAAAAACTCGACCTTTGGCACCATTTCCATGGTTGTTGTTTCCATCATTGCCCCTGTTGCCATTCTTCAGTTGTGGGCAATCCTTCTTGTAGTGGCCCTCCTTACACACTCATAACAGCCCCTGGTCGCTCCGCCCTGGCGTTGTTGAGGTTGTTGCCTAGCCATTAGATCACCCCTGCAATCCCTAGCAATATGACCCGTCTTGCCACATCTTTGGCAACGAAAACGATCACACTGACCATAATGATGGAAGTTGCACTTGTTACACTTTGGGTTTTTGCCAACGTAGTTGTTCGATCCCTGACCGTTGTTGTTGTTATGATTGTTGTTTATGAAGCTTCTAGATGGATCAAACTTTCTGATTGGTTGTTGATCGGAGCTTGAAGACTTACTATTGTTACCATCCCATTTCCTTTTGTGTTCGAATGGTCCAGAGGTGGCGCCACGTTTAGGTAGGATACCATGTGCCACTGCCTGATCAGTGAGCTTGTGAGCCAGTCGAATAGCCTGCTGAATTGTGGCAGGATCAGCAGCTATAACACTAGCTTGGATTTGAGGAGCTAGGCCATCAATGTACTTTTCAATCCGTTTGTAGGCCGGGGTCACCATTTGGGGACATAGAGTAGCCAACTCGTGTGAACGAGTAGTGTACTCCTCAATTTCAGAGCCAGTCATTTTGAGATTCCAAAACTCTGTTTCCAGCTTCTGGACCTCGTTTCTGGGGCAATATTCTTCTTTCATCAGTGTTTTGAAATCATCCCAAGGCATACCGTTAGCAGCATCAAGTCCTAAAGTCTGAACCTGTGAATTCCACCATGTCAAAGCTGGTCCTTCCAGTGTGCCAGAGGCGTACTTGACACGACTTCCAGCAGGACAGTTGCACATGGCGAACACTGATTCGAGCTTCTCTAGCCAGCGAAGTAGTGTGACAGCACCTTCAGAACCACTGAAAGAGTGAGGCTTACAGTCCATAAACATCTTGTAGGTACAGGCTGTTGGGCCTCCTGATTCAGATTCTGGTTGTTCTGGTTCTGGTTGCGGATCTATTCATAGGCTGTGAGCGCATTAGTAACACGCTCATTAATGATGGCATCCAACTCAGCTTGAGTCAGGTTGATGTTTCCGTGTCCTCTCGGGCGTCCAGGTCTCCTTCCAGACATGATTCTTCAATTCACAATGTACGACAGTCACTATCGAATGATAACTATTAATAACATTAATTTGTTTCATACTAGTAGGAATAGAGGATTTGTTTTCATATCGATAGTGAGGCTTCATGAGAACCGAGACAAGTACGATAGAGTTAAGGAAGTAATGTGTGTTGTTCTCCTTGTTTGTCATCGTGTGTGTTTGAAAAGAGTTTCGCGTTCCCAAGTGGTATTGGTGGATTCGGGTTGTCGTTGCTTCAACTCCGAGAGTGAAGAATCATGTGTAGATGTTGGAAGTGAGCGAGCGGAACTCCCTACCCCTTTATTAGTCGAGGATGATACATGTGACCTAGATATTTGTGTATATTGACCATAGTTTATCACTCATCCCAGAAATCCCCAGGTAAGCATACCAGGTCTCGCAATGAGATATATGCGATATGCTTGCGTTAGCCCGAGGGCCTTTTGCCAGGAAATCCAGAATATAGGTGTCTATGTGTCACACAAATTTCTTGGTTCATGGAATAAAACTTTAGAGAGAAATTAAAGGCACGAGTTATCAGTTTCTTTTCCTCAGGTATCTATGTGTCACAGAAATATGTTAAAGCAACAGTTCTCAGGCATCTAAAGTTAATAAGTACTGCTTAGTAATCTATGTGTGTGTAACTAATGCAAATCCAGCTATAGTCTAAAATGCAATGCAAATGAGATGCAAAGTCCATTTTAGTTCGCTATAACTAATGCTCTGATACCAATCTGTCACACCCTCAAAATCCGCTAACGGGATTTTACCGTCAGGCGTGTGACACACCAGGATCTCAGATAAGCATCAGTTACACCAAACACAGTAATTACAAAACATAACATTAAGTAATTAGTTGTTTAAATCAAACATGAGTGTTTCAGACTTGCGGAAGCGTTTCAAATATAGAAATCAACAGTGAATCGTTTCAACATGCGTTTCAACCATAAGAATTAATAGCGTTTCACAAATTAAACCAGTTGTGTTGTGATGTATGCCATGCATGCATCCTAGCTGAGTTCTTAATCTTGTGCGTTTCTGTGACCTGAGAAAACATGCTAAAATATGTCAACATAAAGTTGGTGAGTCCACAGGTTTTAATCAACAAGAAATGTACCAGAAAGCGTTTCATATGTTTCATCAACCAGAACTGTGTCCGAAAAGCGTTTCACATGGTTTAGTATATAAAGCATATCGATAGGTCGCGAGCCTATAAACAAGTTAGTTAGTGTTTCAAACCGAAGCTGACTGTGTGTGTTTAGTGCCTTTCCACCACGTCTTAACCGACCGTGGCAATCGTTACAGGTCAATTTAGCACCCGTTCGACCTCCAATCAAGCTAGCGCGACTAGCCCGGGCGGGGTTTGTCAGACCCAGTAGTACTACTCAAAATTACCTCGCTAATCGTGTTACTAACGGTTTGATACTGTAAGGACTTTCAATTGCGTTTCGCACTAACATAACAAGCGATATCAATAATACTGGCAACCATGACAAAAATATAGTGTTTGCATGTTTCCTCCCCAAAAAGAAAAGATAATAAAAAGGGGCCGTGGAACTCACCTCGAGTGTAGAGCAACAAGTAATTGTAAGCACAAAAGATCGGTTTTCCAATTAACCTGTGTTTCATTAATATTAATTATTAATTACAATGTAAGAGTCGTATGGTTTCGCGTTTTATGTCTTGGTTACGGTTCGATGTCGATTGTCGATGATACGCCAACACACTCAAATGCATTAACACCACGAAATATACACTTTCACAAGACACAGGTATTTTATGAAAAATATATATTACAAACCTTTTTGTAAATAATAGATGTTACGTGACAATATATATTTTATTATTAGCTTCTCAATTTTGTGGTTTTCAAAATGTCCGGTCCCGCATATATATTAATAATAGTCATTTCACGATTTCAACTATTTATAATTTATAAATAACTAATTATATCATTTGTTAATAATATTTTATACATAGATTTATTAAGATGTTTAAAGAATGATTTTCCAGAAATAATTATATAACTTCTAAAATAACCAAAGTTTATAAAAATTATTTTTATAATTTTTAGTAATTTTTCTGTATTTTAAAAAGTCAAAAAGGGCTTTTAAAAAAATAAGTGTTGAGGGTCGGGTTCGAACCCGCGACCTCAAACACGCACTGCTACATACATACCAGTAAACCATGGCCTCAGCCGCGATGAAAACCCATTTTTAATTCTTAAAACACAACCTTTAAATCAATCCCCAATTTCCTCCAATTTCCCGAAACCCTAGTTCGATTTTGGATCAAATTGACAATCAATTCGATGTTGTTAACATCTAGAATCATAGGGCTTTGATTCCCCATGTTAAATCGAGTATGTTTATGTGTTTAACTTACGTGATTAAGTTGGAATTGAAGATAAATTCAACCAGAACAAGCCGCGGCTTTGACAGAATCCGTTCGAATGGGAATTGTTGATGATAATCAAATTAAAGTCGTGTGAAGCTTCCACTGATGATCTTGATTCAAAGCCCTCAATCAATTGGGATTAAAATCGCTTGGAAGATAGCTTTCGGGTATGTTGCAGGTCCGAAAGAAGGAAGTGATCGAAGTTGAGATTTTTGTGTGTTTCAGGTTGATTTGAGAGGTGCATTCGATTAGGAACAGATCATTTAGTATTTATACTCGATTAATTTGATTAATTTAGTGCTATAGTGCTCGATTGGTGCGTGGTCGGCCGAAAGTGGTTTGAAGTGGGTTTGGTAATGTTAGGTCACTCCATTAATCAAATTAAGAGAGGAGATATGTTCGAATCTTGTTTGCAAACGATTTGGTATAAGTTTCGGGTTTTAAAACTGGGCATTTTGGGCGATTTGGCCTCGCCGGAGTCGCGGCCGGCGGCCGGATCCGGTGGCCGGAAAAGCGGGGGTTGGGCGGGGGGTTGGGTTGTAAATATAATTTTACAGAATGGTCCCTGTGGTTTGAAATGTTTATATTTTATGTTTTAAGTTTTTAAAACTAAGTTTTAAAAATTGCAGAAATTCCCCCTGGACTTATAAATCCAATAAATTCTTATAAATTATTAATAATAATAATAATATTTTCATTATTATTATTATTATCATTATTGACATTATTTTTAATAATAATATTACTATTATTATTATCATTGTTTTTATTGTTATTAATATTATTCAAAAAAATATAAATACTAATTTGTAAAATCACCTAATTATTATATTAAATAAAAAAAAAATTTCCGGGTTGTCACAATTTATATATATATATTTTTTTAGTCAACGAAATTTTTTTCCGGGTTGTCACATCATTCCCCTGTTAGAGGAATTTTCGTCCCGAAAATTAAGATGTTCTGGCAACATCCTTGAACAGGTTAGGATACTTGCGCATCATTTCGTCCTCTCGTCCCCGAGTGAACTCAGGACCACGCCGGGAGTTCCACCGAACTTTTGACAACCGGAATCTTGCTATGCTTTATTTGTAAACGTATGATTGCGTGATGTATTACCTTTATTTCCATAATTTACCTATTCTTACTTTCTAGTTGTAGCCATTTCCTAATTCTGATTGTTTCTAACTTGTCCTGGGGTCCTAATCGACCTAGGGCACACTGATGGTAATGGTCGGAACTCCAACCTTCTTAATGTCCCCCGTTTAACGCATGTTAGCTTAATCATATCAACCAACATAGCTAGGTTCACAACATTGGCATTCTTGTTTACCTTACCGCTAGATTGCTTGTTCGACCCTCCAACTTCTTTCTACTACTCACTAGATTTTCCCAGTGTCCTCTTTAATTCTATTTAGTCTAATGTCTTAATTCTATTTAGTCTAATGTCATAAGGTATGACATCAGCCTTGTCAATTCATGGAGTTTGTCAGTATAAAGAGCACGACCTAACCCTATGTGACACCTCACAATATCAAGCAAAGAATATTGTGAGTTACTGTCACATTAGTGTGACAGTTCAGATGATACAGATGGAATTGATAAACAAAGTGCTAGAAACATTCAAGATATTCCCAAATCAGAAAGGAAACCTAATATTCTTTTGTTGAAGATCATGTGATGAATGTGATGGTGTGTGGCATCTGTCACCCATAGACCGTCGATCGACATTGAGCTAGTTAACTCACCGTGTGTGTATTAACGATCCTCACGCATGTTTATAATCTATTTATCGTGTTAACCGAATTATATCGTGTACATGTTCCATGTGCGTTAACTATCCTTACGTATCTATCATTTTTATATATACATATATATCGTTTTAATCGAAACTCTCGCATACACGTTCGTGTAATAATAAAAATAATAATAATAATGATAATAATAATAATAACAATATCATAATAATAATAATAATGATAATCTAATAATAATAATAATCGTAATAATAATAATGATAATCTAATAATAATAATAATCATAATAATAATAATAATCATAATAATAACAAATAATAAAAAAAATAAGTTCAGGGGGGTATTTTGTAATTTATGAAACTTCAAAAGAAATTATATAACATGAAATAATAACAATGAAACCGCAGGGACCAAATCTGTAACTTTGTAATTTTCAAATCCCACCCCCGCCCCTTTTGTTTTTCCGACCGCCGGACCGGCGAAGCTCCGGCAACTCTCCGGCAACGATCAAAACACAAAAATTACTCAATTTTGAAGCTCCGGTGCCAATTCATTTATAAGAAAGATTCGAACCCGAAGCACACGTCAAAATGCGTTGAATTGGTCCAACCAACGGCTATAATCCACTTTATATTTTCGACCGTTCTAACGGATAAATCACCCACTAAAATGCTACTTTAATCAAATTAATGCAATCTGAACATTCCTATACAAATTACCAATCGACTACAACTGGAAATAGCACCTGAAAACAAACAAACAACGAGTTCGATTCCCTCCCTTTCCGCGACCTGCAACTGATCGAACCCCACACTCCGAGCATTATACACTCAATTAACATGGGGCTTTTGATGATAAGCCTAATTCTAAGCTCTCTGTACAAGCAATTGATTTCCATAATCGTTTGATCCCTGTTCGATTTCGAGATAGCCGCGGCTTGTTCTTCACTGTTCTTATCATCAAATCGAAACCAATCAGGTAATTAAACATATCAACTTACTCGTTTGATCATGGGGAACAAAAGCCCCATGAATTTGGTCATTAACATTATTGAATTCGAGTCCAATTTAACCCAAATCGAATTAGGGTTTATATGAAAATGGGGGAAATGGGAAACCATGGTTAAAAACAAATCGAGCCGGGATCTGTCGCGGCTATAAGCCTTGGTTCACCGGCTAAACACATGTCCCCCCACCCGAGAGGTCCCGGGTTCGACCCCGGGCCACTGCATTCATTTTTTTTGAAGCCTTTTGAGCTTCTAAAAATTATACAAAAATTTCTAAAAATTATAAAAATAATTTTATAAACTCCCCTTATTTTAAATCTCATAAAATTAATTTCTGAAAATTTATTTTAATTAAAAACCTTAAATAATCTTTATAAAATATTATTTATAAATATTTTAAGCAATTATTTTTATAAAAATGAACTCTAAATCGTGTTTAACTATAAAATAATCATGGAAAATCATAGAACTTATACAAACGTAAATTTAAGTTATATTTTTAACCATAATCAATGTTAAATAATCCGAAGAATATATACATAATACTATGTATTTCTTTCGAATAAATCAAAATACGAGAAATATATTGTTAACCAAAATCTCACAATTCATTTTAATCCTAATATCATTAGGTATATAATCAACGTCAAACATATATATATCTAATCGTATGCGTCAAACCGAACTGACTCGAATTCAACCAAATATATCTATTCGCGCTGAATATGTGTTAAAGGCTTAGTTATAATCAATAATAGGTATTGATCGTGTTTGATCGTGCATTGCTTGATTCTGTGAAGTCTTTGTGCATTACAACAATTCAAGGTGAGTTTCGTGGCCCCTTTTTATGCTTATACAAGTTTACAATGTTTTCAATCAAATTGGGGGAAAAGTATGCTCACCGTTTTCAATGCTGTACACTATATATTCTGTTTTCATTCTTGGAATCAATGTGATACTGTTTTGCATGCATACATGGTGTTAATCTATGGAAAACTCAAACAACCATTAATTCCCGGGTTTGGGAACCAACGGTTAGGTATTGGTAGTACTACTGGGTTGACACCCCCACCCTCGACAGATCGGTTTAACTTGTGAGTTACCGACTACAGCTGCCAGCAAACAGGCCATGGGTGAATATATTCCGTCAGATTTATATGCATAACGTCAGTAGGTTTGGTTGTCTTAAACACATGTTATGTGGTTTGTGCTTACAGTTTGATTCCACATCAAAAATCTATACAGCATCAGTTATATGTTTAAATTTAAACCTGCGGAACTCACCAACATTATTGTTGACATTTTTGAGCATATCTTTTCAGGTGATCATAATCAAAGAGGATAGCTAATGCTGATGCCTTAGCAGAGACCCTCAGGATTTCATTAGTTTTGCATTTGTAATGTATATCATTTGTATTCATTCATGAACAATGTGTATTTTGGATTTTAGAATCAATAAGACTATGATAGTCGTGGAACTGACTAACCACGACACAAGTCACCATTGTGTCGGGGGACGTCATGACACGAGAAGTTTGCATGTATTATATCTCTGTATTTATACCAAGTGTTATGACGATCCCGTCCGTCGCATCCTCGTGTTTCCGCTTTAAGCGAGGGTGTGACAGATTGGTATCAGAGCCTTGGTTATAGAGATTTAGGTGGAGAATTCGACCTAGACTATAACCTAAGAACCTTCATATAGAATGCATGCTAGGGATTGTGTGCATCTGATTTTACCTAAAGTCTATAAACTTGATATACAGGTATATTCCTATATACCTAATAATACACAAGTATGTTCCTACATACTTGCTTTTGTATATATACACGTTTTATCCGAATATCCCAAAGGAAGACATTATTACTCTTAGACTATCTTCTTGGGATACCTTATTGCTAGAACTTTACGCTTGTATGCGCATAACATCATAGTAACAGGGAACTTCGGTGATCACACGTAGTGTTGATCTCGGATATTGAATCCGACCCTATCATAGTTATGAGTGAAATTCTGAAAATGTGACGAATATGCAGTTATGATTAGACATACTGTGCTTATGTGCTTATTTGCTATTACATGCTATTATTGGAATACTAGCTCATGGACATAAGGACAATACATTATTTGTGCTTGATGAATCTAAATAATACTATGATGTTAGCTTGGGGTAAGTGAAGCTAAGGGTGATCATGCAAGGTAAATTACCATTACGGGTGCACACGTAATTGCAATTCACCATGCATGAGAAGTCTGGTTAATCTTACCATGAGGTAACGATCATGAGTATCACATGTTTCTATTCTATACCCTAGGGTGCTAGGGTCATAATTCTAGTAAGTCCTTGTTGAAGGCAATCAAACATTGTAAGTCCTTGTTAAAGGCAATCAAACATTGTAAGTCCTTGTTGAAGGCAATCAAACATTGTAAGTCCTTGTTGAAGGCAATCAAACATTATAAGTCCTTGTTAAAGGCGATCAAACATTATATGTCCTTGTTAAAGGTAATCAAACATTATCAACATTTACTCAAGTCCTGTCCTGCTTAGAGCCTTCATAGTATTTCCAATTATAATATTGATTTTATGAGAAATATCTCCACTTAGCGTTTCAGTAACTACTGATTAATGCTTAGAATGAAAGTGGAATACATAAATGTAGAGGAGTAATGATACTCTCTACACATACAATACGTTATTCTTTAAGATCATGCTAAGGATAAACGGATGTCACGTAACTGGTTTAGGCATCGTTCTAGGTATGCCACGGATGTGGTGGGAACGCTGCGGGGAACCCTATATATAAGCATCCTTGGTATACCAAGAATGTGTTTAAACTGGGCTACGTGATGATCCCGATTGACTGAGGCATGGATTGGTTTTGTTGTAAACTATACATATACGCTTTGTGGATCTTGCTACGTCACATTAAACTATTTACACTTTGGAAATGTTTTCTCTACAGTCATCAATTCCCATGTGGAACCGATGTATAGGGTTGTCTGTAGCCATTTATATCCTGGTAAAACCGCCTATACATAAGTTACGGTAGCTCACATCAAACTTATATTACGCTATTCTTTGGAATGATGCTAAGGAAAATTAAGATGTTATGTAACTAGTTTAAGTATTATTCAAAGTATATCGTGGATGTGGTGGGAACGCTGCGGGGAACCCTATATATAAACATCACCGGTATACTAAGAATGTGCTTAAACTAGGCTACATAATGATCTTGATGGACCGAAGCATGGATTATTGAAACTTGATGAGTGGAACCATATGTGATTCTTTTTATACTTTGATTCCTATCAAAATGCCCACAAATCTTAATCATATTCTAAGGCATTGTGTGCCTAAATCAAATGGTTATCAAAATAAACTTTGAATCGTTATCCGTAGTTTTCAAAATCTCGTAAAGTCGGTGCCTCACCAATAAATACATGCAATGTTGGAAGAGTGGGATGAGTATCTGCTTATAGGTACGCATGTTTCCAATAAAGATGTGGTTGACCTAAAACTTTGGTTAGTCAACGTACTCGCTTTGATTTATGAATCAAACGATTACACTTGGAACATCTCATTGTTATTGTGCCAAATTCTCGATGGTCATTTCCATGTTGTATAGCTCATATTACCCAAATCTCATAAAATATCTTAATGATATTTCAAAATGTCTACTTGTCAAAACATACCCTGATCTGGAAACTCTAGCCGTAAGATTGTTACTATTATAGCACGTGAGGTATACCAATCCTCCTAAATCAACTGAATCAAGACGTGAACCCTGCTCAAATCTCAATCTGTCCTAACCGTCCACATGCTGTACCTACAAGCATTTCAGTTCTTGCAACCCCACTAAGCTCAGTGGAACCGAAGGAGCTACCGGATTACTACAGTGGTTCGAAAGTATCGAGAACACTTTCCTAAACACCGAATGGTCTTCAAAACTTTAAACCGTTACTTACGGTCCTCAAATCCTCTTAAGAATGTGTACTATAATTAAGAACATGCAATGCTGTAGGTGGAATTCCTACATCTCGGGATACTTTGTTAGTTGAATATTTTATATTATAAGTGGTCACTCACCTCAATAATCGAATAAACTAATTATAACCTAGTTACCACTTATAAGTACGCATGCTTCAATAAGGTTATGGCTGACATCATATCTTGAGGAGTACATGTATTCCCTTCGATTGTGAATCGAATGTTCACACCTCATTGTAATGTCGAATCATTCTTGCCCTTGATTCGTCTTTCTGATTTAAATTATTCAAGATTTGAACACCATTCTAACAAATTCTGCTATCTCAAACTTTGATCTTAAGCTTGTTAGCATGATCTTTCCTTTGTTACACTGATGTAACTTGAAATTTTCCGAATTCCTAATTGATATTAATTTCCCTCGTCATTAAGTCAAACTTCATAATGCTTGCACCGTGGGAAATGCAAGGGTTTGCAAGTCAACCTATGACTAAGAACACTTGTATCTTCTAAATGATTCTATCTCATCAAAGCAGGGAGATTTCCTTACTTTGGTGAATCTCTATTTCGATAAATGGTTCCCATTTGTTTGTTTTGTGAATTTCATCCTCTGGATTAGGGTGACTTCCTTATCTTGAGGATTGACTTCAATTATTCTCATTGGAACTTACATTTCACAAATGACATGATCTCACCAAAATAGGATTAAAACCCATATTTGGTGACAAATGTCAACCTTCGATTATTTTCTTGTTAGTAGCAAGCTAGGCATGAATTCCATACCTTGATGACTAATCTCAATTCTTGATCTTCAACTTACCATGGTTGTAATCAAGTAACGAGAAGCATGAAGTAACTTGAAGGGTGAACCAATGTTGGTGATTCGACCTATCAGGCCAAAGCATGATCTCCGAACCTGAAAGGAGACCCGATCGTATTAAGTTGATTTTGATTCCAAGCTTGGAGCACTTAAAATTCTTAAATCGATTTTCCTCCCTTTATCCTCATATTTTGACCTAGCTATATGGAAACGTTTATTCCTTCATTTTGAGTTATCATCAAAACGTGATTGTACGATGGTAGCATTCCTAAACAATCCCTCTGCTGAAGATATTATCAACTTATGAACATGACTTTCTAGTCATGTAAATGTTCTTAGCTGAACTCATGGTTTGTTGAACTGCGTATGTAAACTTACTTAGATATTGCTACCTTGCAAAACATGTTTACAAACACCTTTCCTATTATGCGCGTCACTTCTTGAACCGCTTTTGAATCCTTAACTTTGAAAATCATTAAAATTCTATCTTGGATTCGAACAACAAGACTTTAAAAGAGAAGTTCTGGAGAGAGTTACCAGCAAAGAGAGGAATTACTTTTGAGACTGAGTTATTTGGAGCCAAAACATTCTTAATATATGTTGAACCCGTGTTCAGCAAAGATGGGGAGAAAATTGGAGTTAATTACATGGGCATGGAAATCACTGATCAGGTGAAAAAGAGAGAAAAGATGGCAAAACTAAGGGAAGAAATAGTTGTGCAGAAGGCCAAAGAGACAGAACTTAATAAAACTGTTCATATTACAAAGGAAACGATGAGAGCAAAACAAATGCTAGCAACCATGTCACACGAGATAAGATCTCCATTATCAGGGATCGTTAGCATAGCAGAAATTCTATCAACAACAAAACTTGATAAAGATCAGAAACAACTTTTGAGTGTCATGTTGCGATCTAGTCCTTCAACTTATTAGTGACATCCTCGACTTTTCCAAAGTTGAGTCAGGAGTTATGAGGTTGGAGGCCACAAAATTTAGGCCAAGAAGAGGTGGTGTCCCAGTAGAGGTTATTGGTGATGTTTTACGGATTAGACAAATTCTCACCCCTTGATCAGCAATGCTATCAAGTTTACCCACCTAGGAAAGGTTCAGGGTAATCTTTATGTAATAGCAAACCCATTATCTCACAACGTCAAGAAATTAAGCTGCATCCATTACAAATATTCGTATACCGTGGTATGACATTAAAATATCAATCGTTATTCTGAATGATTGATTCATTTTCTGTTTTATTAATATATTCAACCAGCATTGTGAACCCATTCCAAGATCTTCACATAGCGTATTATTCTTAGACCGATGGTTGGTCTAAGTAGAAATACATATTCACAAGATACGCGTTAAGGTCGTTTCAGATGGTGACGTTTGGGATTCTTAAATTCCAACGGATAACCCCTCTTATCATTGCTGGTCTTTCAACGATTTCTAGACTTCACCTTGTCACGAGATTATGTCCTGGAAGTTATGATATTATAAGTCTAACATACCATGGTAACTTGTCATCGTGTTCTAACGTTCCATATTCCAAACCTCAAAGAGAGTCTCGCGATTCTCTGGAAGAGTTCAAATTGGCATACATTATGCCAAGAATCTTGTAACAGATTCTATACAAATAAAACAAAGCCGGATACCTATTGTCAAAGTCCACTGGGAATCTAAACGTGGCCCAGAATTCACATGGGAACGTGAAGATCAGATAAGACTCAAATATCCACATCTATTCATGGACGACGCTCTTGGTCCTAGCACCAGTTGAATTTCGGGACGAAATTCCCTCAACTGGGGGATACTGTGACACCTCACAATATCAAGCAAAGAATATTGTGAGTTACTGTCACATTAGTGTGACAGTTCAGATGATACAGATGGAATTGATAAACAAAGTGCTAGAAACATTCAAGATATTCCCAAATCAGAAAGGAAACCTAAGATTCTTCTTGTTGAAGATCATGTGATGAATGTGATGGTGTGTGGCATCTGTCACCCATAGACCGTCGATCGACATTGAGCTAGTTAACTCACCGTGTGTGTATTAACGATCCTCACGCATGTTTATAATCTATTTATCGTGTTAACCGAATTATATCGTGTACATGTTCCATGTGCGTTAACTATCCTTACGTATCTATCATTTTTATATATACATATATATCGTTTTAATCGAAACTCTCGCATACACGTTCGTGTAATAATAAAAATAATAATAATAATGATAATAATAATAACAATATCATAATAATAATAATAATGATAATCTAATAATAATAATAATCGTAATAATAATAATGATAATCTAATAATAATAATAATCATAATAATATAATAATCATAATAATAACAAATAATAAAAATAAATAAGTTCAGGGGGGGGTATTTTGTAATTTATGAAACTTCAAAAGAAATTATATAACATGAAATAATAACATGAAACCGCAGGGACCAAATCTGTAACTTTGTAATTTTCAAATCCCACCCCCGCCCCTTTTGTTTTTCCGACCGCCGGACCGGCGAAGCTCCGGCAACTCTCCGGCAACGATCAAAACACAAAAATTACTCAATTTTGAAGCTCAAAACCGGTGCCAATTCATTTATAAGAAAGATTCGAACCCGAAGCACACGTCAAAACGCGTTGAATTGGTCCAACCAACGGCTATAATCCACTTTATATTTTTCGACCGTTCTAACGGATAAATCACCCACTAAAATGCTACTTTAATCAAATTAATGCAATCTGAACATTCCTATACAAATTACCAATCGACTACAACTGGAAATAGCACCTGAAAAACAAACAAACAACGAGTTCGATTCCCTCCCTTTCCGCGACCTGCAACTGATCGAACCCCACACTCCGAGCATTATAACACTCAATTAACATGGGGCTTTTGATGATAAGCCTAATTCTAAGCTCTCTGTACAAGCAATTTGATTTCCATAATCGTTTGATCCCTGTTCGATTTCGAGATAGCCGCGGCTTGTTCTTCACTGTTCTTATCATCAAATCGAAACCAATCAGGTAATTAAACATATCAACTTACTCGTTTGATCATGGGGAACAAAAGCCCCATGAATTTGGTCATTAACATTATCGAATTCGAGTCCAATTTAACCCAAATCGAATTAGGGTTTATATGAAAATGGGGAAATGGGAAACCATGGTTAAAAACAAATCGAGCCGGGTTCTGTCGCGGCTATAAGCCTTGGTTCACCGGCTAAACACATGTCCCCCCACCCGAGAGGTCCCGGGTTCGACCCCGGGCCACTGCATTTATTTTTTTTTAAGCCTTTTGAGCTTCTAAAAATTATACAAAAATTTCTAAAAATTATAAAAATAATTTTATAAACTACCCTTATTTTAAATCTCACAAAATTAATTTCTGAAAATTTATTTTAATTAAAAACCTTAAATAATCTTTATAAAATTATTTATAAATATTTTAATTATTTTTATAAAAATGAACTCTAAATCGTGTTTAACTATAAAATAATCATGGAAAATCATAGAACTTATACAAACGTAAATTTAAGTTATATTTTTAACCATAATCAATGTTAAATAATCCGAAGATATATACATAATACTATGTATTTCTTTCGAATAAATCAAAATACAGAAAATATATTGTTAACCAAATCTCACAATTCATTTTAATCCTAATATCATTAGGTATATAATCAACGTCAAACATATATATCTAATCGTATGCGTCAAACCGAACTGACTCGAATTCAACCAAATATATCTATTCGCGCTGAATATGTGTTAAAGGCTTAGTTATAATCAATAATAGGTATTGATCGTGTTTGATCGTGCATTGCTTGATTCTGTGAAGTCTTTGTGCATTACAACAATTCAAGGTGAGTTTCGTGGCCCCTTTTTATGCTTATACAAGTTTACAATGTTTTCAATCAAATTGGGGGAAAAGTATGCTCACCCGTTTTCAATGCTGTACACTATATATTCTGTTTTCATTCTTGGAATCAATGTGATACTGTTTTGCATGCATACATGGTGTTAATCTATGGAAAACTCAAACAACCATTAATTCCTGGGTTTGGGAACCAACGGTTAGGTATTGGTAGTACTACTGGGTTGACACCCCCACCCTCGACAGATCGGTTTAACTTGTGAGTTACCGACTACAGCTGCCAGCAAACAGGCCATGGGTGAATATATTCCTTCAGATTTATATGCATAACGTCAGTAGGTTTGGTTGTCTTAAACACATGTTATGTGGTTTGTGCTTACAGTTTGATTCCACATCAAAAATCTATACAGCATCAGTTATATGTTTAAATTTAAACCTGCGGAACTCACCAACATTATTGTTGACATTTTTGAGCATATCTTTTCAGGTGATCATAATCAAAGAGGATAGCTAGTGCTGATGCCTTAGCAGAGACCCTCAGGATTTCATTAGTTTTGCATTTGTAATGTATATCATTTGTATTCATTCGTGAACAATGTGTATTTTGGATTTTAGAATCAATAAGACTATGATAGTCGTGGAACTGACTAACCACGACACAAGTCACCATTGTGTCGGGGGACGTCATGACACGAGAAGTTTGCATGTATTATATCTCTGTATTTATACCAAGTGTTATGACGATCCCGTCCGTCGCATCCTCGTGTTTCCGCTTTAAGCGAGGGTGTGACACCCTACCATTGCACGATTTTGGAATTACAATTCTAACTTTGCATTTCATTCCTTAGGTAATAGTACTCAATCACCAAGGTTTTGAACTCATCTTAAAGTACTAATATGTGATATAATGCCTACAACATCCTTAAATAAGTATACCATAGATGGCTTGTAAGACAGGCTATGTAATCATAACCAATAATGCATTTAAAGTATTCACATGTATATTGTTGTACACCTAATCCCATTATGCATACTACATGTGACTCTTCGAGGCAGCATCTTCTAATAGAAAAGTGTAAACATGTAAACTTTAGTAAACGTGTAAACCTGGTCACTTTAAGATATACGTATGATTTCCACTAATCAAGTTCCAATAACCCATGCTTCGGTCCATCAAGATCATTACGTAGCCCAGTTTATGCACATTCTTAGTATACCGGTGATGCTTATATAAGGTTCCCCGCAGCGTTCCCACCACATCCACGATATACCTTGAATGAGTCTTAAACCAGTTACACGACATCCTATTTTCCTTAGCATCATTTCAAAGAGTAACGTACTGTATGTGTGGAGAGTATCATCACTCCTATACATTTCTTTTAGTCCACTTCCATTCTAAGCATTCAATCAGTTCCTTAGTTACTAAAATGTTAAGTGGAGGAATGTCTCGTAAAGGATAAGGTCAATGTCATGATTGGAAATACCAGGAAGGCTCTAAGTAGGACAGGACTTAAGTAATAGCAAGTGGAGAGTATCATCACTCCTATACATTTCTTTTAGTCCACTTTCATTCTAAGCATTCAATCAGTTCCTTAGTTACTAAAATGTTAAGTGGAGGAATGTCTCGTAAAGGATAAGGTCAATGTCATGATTGGAAATACCAGGAAGGCTCTAAGTAGGACAGGACTTAAGTAATAGCAAGTGTTAGTAATGTTTTGTTACCCTTAACAAGGTCTTACTAGAATTATGATCCTAGCACCCTAGGGTATAGAATAGAGAACTTGTGATACTCCTGACTGTTACCTCATGGTAAGATTTGCCAGGCTTCTCATGCAGTGCAAATTGCAATTACGTGTGCACCCGTAATAGTAATTTACCTTGCATGGTCACCCTAGCTCCACTTACCCCAAGTTAACATCATAGTATTGTCAACCACTCATCAAGCATGGTTCGTGTAATGTCCTTATGTCCATTAGTATTCCAATAATAGTATATAGTAACAAGTAAACTCCAAGCATATAAGCACTATATGTTTAATGATGGTTGCCTATCCTTCATCCTTTTAGGATTTCAGGCATAACCATGTTAGGGTCGGATTTAGTATTAAAGATGTCAAGGTAAATTGACCCATTCGCCTTAGAAACTTGTGTATGTTGACCATAGTTTATCACTCATCCCAGAAATCCCCAGGTAAGCATAACTGGTCTCGCAATGAGATTTATACGATATGCTTGCTTTAGCCCGAAGGCCTTTTGCCAGGAAATCCAGAATACAGGTGTCTATGTGTCACACAAATGGGTAATGTTTGATCGTTCAGTAATGTAATGTTAGCATGCCAGGAGAATGTTCGTACAATAGTTGCAATCATGTAAGAGTGTCCGTGCAAGTGCGATTAGCCACTAAAACACTCACCTCACTCTCGGCCAAAAGAACCGGCCACGATCGCCCACTGATCAAAATTAAAATCAAATTAATGGCGCACAAACGAAAGTTAAATCGATTATAATGTTCCACTGAACTTAATTTCGTATAAAACATGCACTAACCACCATTCGAACACCACTATTACCCGCGACATGCAACCTACTAGAACACCACTCTCCGGCCTTTGTAACTTGCAATTAACAGAGGGCTTTGCAACTAGAACATCACACGAAGCTACACACGAAGTTAATTTGATTTTCATTAACATTTGCACACGAATTAGATTCAAACTCTGTCGCGATTGTTCATCGAGTGTTCATCATCAATTTAACTTCAAATCAGGTAATTAAACACACCTATACATTCGATTCATCATGGGGAAACTAAGCCCCAACATTAATCTGGTTAATAAAATCGATTTGATGTTCAATTTGGTTCAAAATCGAATTAAAGGTTCTTGATTTGAGGCTTTTAAGCTTTTAAAAATTACAGAAAAATTATAAAAATTATAAAAATAAACTTGGTCTATATTTTTGAGCACCAGATAATTTTCTGGATTATATTAAAAGATTTATCAATTATTTACAAATATCGTATGTTTTATAAAATACACTTTAACGAACAGGTTAAATTACGTAATTATTCCACGTTAATCATACAGACTTAACTATATGTTGAATTCCATCATTATATCTAAATTCGGTTCTAAAACACTTAATAATTCACCAAATAGATTAAAATATGATATTTATTTTATAAATCTAATTACTTAAACAAACACATAATTCTATCAAAACCTTAATTCTTACTCGAACGATTATCATATTATTAATCATAAACTCGTGAATAACAACTAATATTAATTATACTCCTATTAAATGAAATCCAGGTTAACCGAAACCCTAATCGTTGTACGAACATATTTCCTTGCTGTGCAATCAAGGTGAGTATTCACGGCCCCTATTTTACTTTCTTCCTTTTTGGGGGAGAAAACATGCAAACATATTTTATGAATGGTTTTTAGTATTATTGACATCGTCTGTTACGTTAGTGCAAACATACAAACAGTCCCAACATTCTCGAACCGTTAGTAATGTGTAGCGAGGTAATTCTGAGTAGGACTACTGGGTCTGACAAACCCTGCCCGGGCTAGTCGTGCTAGCTTGATTGGAGGTCAACGGGTGCATTATTGACCTAACATTTGTCACTGTCTTACGAGACGTGACGGGTAAACAACAAACATATTGGACGTACAAACAGTCAGCTTCGGTTCGAAACGCTAAGTAACATGATTATAGGCTAGCTACCTATCGAGATGCTTGAAAACAGTTTGTGGTGAATGCGAAATGACATGCAATGGATGTTGTGCTCCTAACCGTGCCACAGTCGAACAGTTACAAACAGTCAAATAGTTCGAGAATGTTGGGACTGTTTGTATGTTTGCACTAACGTAACAGGCGATATCAATAATAGTAAAACCATTCATAAAATATGTTTGCATGTTTTCTCCCCCAAAAGGAAAGAAAGTAAAACGGGGCCGTGAAACTCACCTTGAACTGATGTAATGAAATGAACAAAAGCTTCAAAGAATGATGGCAATGCACGATCAAACAAGATCAACACCTATTATTAATCGTAATTAAGTTTTCAAAATGTGTTCAACGCGAATAGATACATTTGATCGGATTCGGGTCGGTTCGTTTGACGCGCAACACGCACACAAATAGATATATGTATATGTTACAAGATTTAAGTTTAATAATACGATTAACGTTAAATCGAGGATTAGGATTACATTTGATATTTGGGGGTTTTAATATCTAATTTAAATAAAATGATATAAACGGTTATGTTGTGATCCCATGAAAGTGAAATATACTATTTGATCATTTTAATTTAGAGAAATAAAAAGGAAACATAAAGTTTAAATACAAGTTTTAAATAACCTTTATATATATATATATATATATATATATAATATAATATATATAATATATATATATATTAATATTCATGTTTTAAACAATGATATATAGATAATGTTTGACCCTAAATAATAATTTAGTGATTTATCCCTTATTTAAAGTCTATTTTTATAAAATGGCTATTTATAACATTTATAAATAATATTTTATAAATATTATAAGGGATTTTTAATAAACAAATTTATAAAAATTACTGAGATAACTTTTAAAATAAAGGATGTTTTTAAAAGTTATTTTTATAATTTTTGGGAATTTTTGTATATTTTTAAAAAGGTCAAAAGGCTTTAAAAAAATAAGTGTGGGGGCAAGGGTTCGAACCCTTGACCTCAAGGATTTCAGGGGACCCAAGAACCAGTGAACCAAAGGCTTATAGCCGCAAGAGTTCATGGTTTCAATTTCTTTTAAACATAAATCGAACTGCTAATCCCAAACCAAGAACCCTAGATTCACGAATCAACCAAATTGAACACTAAATCAAATCTGTTATCGAACAGAACCATAGGGCTTTTGATATAAAGGTTGAAACGAGTAAAATGTGTGTTTAATTACCTTTAATTGAGTTCGAATTGATGCAGAAGGCATCATGAACAGGTCGCGACTGTCATGAGATTGGTTCGATACCCAGACGTTGTTTTTAATCAAATTAACTTTGAGGTTAGCTTCCAATGAGGTTCTTAATGCAAAGCCTCTATCAATTTCGTGTTTGGAAGCTCTAAGCATGGATCCCCATTAAGTTGCAGGTCGCGACAGAGAGTTGAATTGGTTCGGTTTGTTTGTGTGTTTTTGTATGAAATTGAAATCGATGGAAGCTTTTAAATAGTCAGACGTTTGTTAGTGCATCATTTCTTTTTATTATTATTTGGTTTTAGTGGTCGCATTGGTGAGTGGTCGGCCGAACTTTCGGTCGAGTGGGTTTGGTAAGGATAGCACTCGGATTTTTCAACATTACATACAATGAGTAACACACCTACCATACAATCATATACATAACCACATTAACAACTAATCCACGGAGTAACACACCTACATATCTATATGCATTCATGCATATATATACCATGTTACAGAAAGCATAACTCACAAGAACACACAATTACATACATATCGCAGAGACATACCCATGGTGATCACACGCACCTAAACACATGAAACATGAGCCGACACATGCAATACAATCATGAACATCTGTATCACAGCCCACCCATAACCGACATAGTGTTATCAACAAAACCGTAACCGAAACTGGAAAAATACGAGAGAAGAACCGTACCGATCGTTTACAGGTGGAATAAGAACTTGAACGGAGGGTAATGTCGATCAACGAGTACACACGGTTGCGAAAGAGGATGTCGCTAGAGGCTGTCGTCGCAAGAATTTATGAAGCTAAGGTTTCGAGTACATGAAGAAGGGGAAAGCCACACGGTTTCTCGGTTCGCACGCACGGGACTCGCCGGAGATGAGTCGGAAGTGGTTGTTGTTTTTCACGGAAGGGAGTAGTTCACGCAGGTTCTTGGAGAGCTTCTCTCTCCGAACGTTGCTGCAATTGAAGGCTATCGAAGTCGTGAGAGGTGAAAGGCTGCCGAGTTGCACCCGGTGCTAATGTTGACGGCAGAAAACTATTAGAGATAATGGTGGAGATATTCGGTGAATGATGGGGAAGATGAAGTAGTCTATGGGGAAGATGAACTATTAGAGATAATGGTGTAAATAAATGTCAATTGGGATATACATATACAATTCATGCATGCATATTACATACACACACAATTATGCCTTCATTTGGCAGCCCACTATTTATTATTTTTAAACAATTATATACATGCATCTATATATATGCAGCAGCACCACCACACATAACCTATGCATAGCATATATATATACACACACTAACCTCACACACTCATAGGAATAACTACAAACACACACACACACGATTCACGCACAGGAACACACATCATAGTTCACACACAGCACGGTTCACACATACATACAACCCACATTAAGGATCATAACACCCACAACAAACGCATACGCGCACAACAAATACAAATCGCAGAAGCATATGAATACATACATTCGCAGAACATATACATGTTTATACATATGCATGATACATACCATTTAAGCAATGGTATGCCACGGTTATTACAACACACCGGGACACGAAACACCAAACCGTGCACCCCGTATCGCTAACCGAGACACAATCGAACCCGAAAACGTAACCGTATGAATATGATTAGAGATCTGAGAATCATACCGAAGGTGTTCGGTTGCAAGAGAAGGGCTGCCGGGAATGATTCACGTGATAACCCTCGCGATACTATGCTCACGGTTGAGAGAGACGTCGAAGAAGCTTAACCAGAAGCAAATAGTTGTCGAGAAGGACTTTACGCAGGAGGTTGTCGACCGAGGGAGTCGCCAGAACTGGAGTCACCGGGGGGGAATGCTACATTCGAGAATGGCTGTCGTACGTGGCTGTCGTCGGTGATGGAGATCGGGTGTGGAAGAAGGCTGCGAAGGGGAGGAGTTGGTTTTGTGAATGTAGCCGAGAGGGGGGTCGATTGTGATGTTTCGAGGGTGAGTATTAACTCTACTCCAATCATCCTTATATAACCATTATAAAGTTGTTGAGCACTAACCATTACAAAGTTGTTGAACACTAACCATTACAAAGTTGTTGAGCACTAACCATTACAAAGTTGTTGAGCACTAGCACTTGTTGGAACTTCTTTACAGATAGTGGTTGAGCACTAACCATTATCGACAAATAGTTGGAACTTCTTTACACATCCTAATATAAATATCTATATTATTGTTTAATTATTATTATTATTTTACTAATGTTTAATTGTGGTCAAGTTAATTATAATTATATACTAATAATATTAATATTTCGAACTAATAATAATGTCGAATAACGTTGATAAATAGTAATGATAACGAAACAGTCGGAACGGTGTTAACATGGAATATACGGGTTGTCACATTATCCCCTTGTTGAATGAATTTTCGTCCCGAAAATTAGAATGTTACGCTCAGTTAAACGCATGAGTTTCAGTTAGGGTTCAGTCAAATGTGTGAGATTCGGTTAGGGTTGGTGATTAGTAACATGTTTGACATGTTTGACAGAGTTGTGGCATCATCTCCTTGTTGAAGGGAATTTCGTCTTGAAATTTAAAGGAGGAGGTATCTCAAGAATGAATACCTTACGAAGTAGGTGTCTGATTAGGTGTCTGATCGTTGAACAGTTGTGGGTACTTCTTCTTCATCTGATCTTCGCGTTTCCAGGTGAACTCTGGTCCATGCTTTGAGTTCCATCAGACTTTGACAATAGGGATGCGACTATGTTTGAGTGTCTTGACCTCTCGGTCCATAATTTCTACTGGTTCCTCGATGAAATGTAGTTGTTTGTCCACATGTATCTCGTCTAACGGAACGACAAGAGTCCTGTCTGCAAGACATTTCCTCAGGTTCGAAACATGGAACACATCGTGCACTCCACTGAGTTCTTCGAGTAGGTTCAGCTGATAGGCTACGGGGCCAACCCGTTTGACAATCTCAAATGGCCCCACGTACCTAGGGTTTAGTTTTCCACGTTTTTCGAAACGAATCATACCCTTCCAAGGTGACACTTTCAGAAGTACTTTGTCGCCGATTTGAAACTCCAATGGCTTACGACACTTGTCGGCGTAACTCTTTTGTCGGTCACGTGCTGCTGCCATACGGTTACGGATCTGCACGATCTTCTCAGTCGTCTCATGCAAAAGTTCAGGACCGGTAAGTTGACTTTCTCCAACTTCCGCCCAGCAAATAGGTGACCGGCACTTACGCCCATACAGTGCCTCAAATGGAGCAGCTTTGATCGACGTGTGATAGCGATTATTGTATGAAAACTCAACTAACGGTAAGTGAGTTTCCCAACTGCCGCCAAAATCAATCACACAAGCGCGTAACATGTCTTCCAAAGTTTGGATCGTACGCTCACTCTGGCCGTCAGTCTGTGGATGATATGCCGTACTCATATCTAACCGCGTTCCTAATGATCGTTGTAGGGATTGCCAGAAGTGTGAAGTGAATCGAGCATCACGATCAGAGATAATGGAAATTGGCACACCGTGCCGAGAGACTATTTCCCTTAGATAGATACGTGTCAACTTTTCCATTCGGTCAGTCTCCCGAATTGCCAGGAAATGTGCGGATTTCGTCAAACGATCTACAATCACCCAAATGTTATCACATCCGTTGGGCGTCCGAGGAAGTTTCGTGATGAAATCCATTGATATCTGTTCCCACTTCCATACTGGAATTTCCGGTTGTTGGAGCAAACCAGATGGCCTTTGATATTCCACCTTAACCTTAGAACAGGTTAAACATCTGCTTACATAAGTAGCAATACCAGCTTTCATATTTGGCCACCAGTATAGAGTCTTCAAATCCTGATACATCTTATCAGAACCAGGATGAATAGAATATCGTGACTTGTGGGCCTCGTCCATTACCAGCTCTCGTAGATTTCCATACAAAGGAACCCATATTCGGTCCATGAAGTAGCGAATTCCGTCAGGTTTGACCTCTAATTGTTTCTCCATGCCTCGCAGTGACTCGGCTTTTAGTTTCTCCGTCTTCAAAGCCTCAGATTGAGCAGCTTTGATTTGCACTGGTAAGTCAGAGTGGATAGTCATTTGTAATGCGCGCACCCGACGAGGCTTTAGGGTTTCCTTACGACTAAGGGCATCGGCCACCACATTAGCCTTGTCTGCATGATACTTGATCTCGCAATCGTAGTCGTTCAACAACTCGACCCAACGACGTTGTCTCATGTTCAGCTCCTTCGGTTCAAAGATGTGCTGGAGACTCTTGTGATCGGTGTAAATGGTGCATTTGGTACCGTACAAGTAGTGTCTCCATATCTTGAGTGCAAACACAACGGCTCCCAATTCTAAGTCATGTGTTGTGTAGTTTTTCTCGTGAACTTTCAGTTGACGGGAAGCGTAAGCAATCACCTTCTCGCGTTGCATTAGCACACAACCGAGACCTTGGATAGAAGCATCACAGTAAACTACAAAATCGTCTGTTCCTTCAGGCAGGGATAGAATCGGTGCCGTACAGAGTTTCTGCTTCAGGACCTGAAATGCGGATTCTTGTTTGTCACCCCAATTGTACGTAGTGCCTTTATGAGTTAACGCGGTGAGAGGTTGAGCAATCTTTGAAAACCCTTCAATGAATCGTCGATAATAGCCAGCCAACCCAAGAAACTGTCGTACCTCAGTCGGAGTCTTAGGTGTCGCCCAGTTCTTGATGGCTTCTATTTTTGTCGGGTCAACATGTATTCCTTTCTCATTGACCTCATGACCCAAGAATTGGACCTCTCGTATCCAGAAGTCACACTTTGAAAATTTGGCATACAATTATTCCCGTTTCAGCAGCTCCAGAATCAGTCTAAGGTGCTCCTCGTGTTCTTCCTTATTCTTTGAATAAATAAGGATGTCATCGATGAAGACAATGACGAACTTGTCCAAATAGGGTTTGCACACTCGGTTCATGAGGTCCATGAAAACCGCTGGTGCGTTGGTCAACCCGAATGGCATAACCAGAAACTCGTAGTGGCCATACCTAGTTCTGAACGCAGTTTTTGAAATGTCTTCATCTCGAACCCTTAGCTGATGATATCCTGACCTCGGATCTATCTTGGAATAGAAACTCGACCCTTGAAGCTGATCGAACAATCATCGATGCGCGGAAGAGGATAACGATTCTTAACCGTCACTTTGTTCAGTTCACGGTAATCAATACACATGCGAAAAGTTCCATCCTTTTTCTTGACAAACAGGACTGGAGCTCCCACGGTGATGAACTAGGTCTAATAAATCCTTTATCCAATAGCTCCTGCAATTGCGTAGACAGCTCTTGCAGTTCTTTTGGAGCTAATCTGTACGGTGCTTTTGCGATAGGTACGGCTCCAGGTACCAAATCAATCTGGAACTCGACTTGGCGATGCGGTGGGAGACCAGGTAGGTCTTCAAGAAAAACCTCAGGATAATCACGTACAACAGGAATATCTTCAATCTTCTTTCTTCGGTGGTATTCTCTGTGATCATAGCTAAGATGGCAGTATGGCCTTTGTGTAAGTACTTCTGAGCTTTCATATACGAAATGATTCTAGAAACGACACCACTTTTCTCACCCTGAACGGATAAGACTTCACCACTAGGGAGTGGTACACGAACGATTTTCTCGTGACAGAAAATTTCGGCTTGGTTTTTACATAACCAATCCATGCCAACGACTACGTCAAAACTACCCAGTGTAACAGGCATAAGGTCTATCCCAAATTTGTGTCCTGATAGCTCTAATTTACATCCTTTAAGAATATGAGTTGCCTCGATCATTTTACCGTCAGCTAGTTCTACCGTATAACTAGGGTTCATTTCAGTCATGGTTACATCTAAAAGCTTGCTAAACTTAGTAGATATAAAACTCTTATTAGCACCGGTATCGAATAACACGGAAGCAAAACAATCGTTTAGAGAAACATACCGGTAACTACGTTTTAATCGTTTCTTGCTTCACCAGAACCAATCACAAAGGCACGACCTCTGGCGCCATTTCCATTGTTGTTGTTTCCGTTATTTCCCCTGTTACCATTCTTCAGTTATGGGCAATCCTTCCGGTAATGGCCCTCCTTACCACACTCATAACAGCCCCTAGTCGCTCCGCCCTGGCGTTGTTGTTGAGGTTGTTGCTGAGTCATCAGCTCGCCCCTGCAATCTTTGACAGCATGACCCATCTTTCCACACCTTTACAACGGATGCGGTCACACTGGCCATGGTGTTGGAAGTTGCACTTGTTGCATTTTGGATACTTGCCCGCGTAGTTGCTCGATCCCTGACCATTGTTGTTGTTGTTCTGATTCTTGTTTGTGAAGCTTCTAGATGAATCAAACTTTCTGAACTGCTGTTGTTGTTGTTGTTGTTGGAGTTTGAGGACTTGTTAGTAGTACCATCTCACTTTCTTCGCTTATTGTCAGATGAGCCATATGCAGCGCCACGTTTAGGCAAGGTACCCTGTGCCACTGCCTGATCGGTGAGCTTATAAGCTAGCCGGATAGCCTGCTGAATAGTGACAAGATCAGCAGCCATAACACTAGCTTGGATTTGAGGAGCTAGACCATCAATGTACTTCTCAATCCGTTTGTAAGCCGGGGTCACCATCTAAGGACATAAAGCAGCCAACTCGTGTGAACGAGTCGTGTATTCCTCAATCTCAGAGCCTGTCATTTTGAGATTCCAAAACTCTGCTTCTAGTTTCTGGACCTCGTTTCTAGGGCAATACTCTTCTTTCATCAAAATCTTGAAGTCTTCCCACGGTAAACCATTGGCAGTCTCAAGTCCTAGGGTCTGGACTTGTGAGTTCCACCACGTCATAGCTGGTCCTTCTAGTGTGCCGGAGGCGTACATGACGCGGCTTCCCACCGGACAGTTTCACATAGCGAAAACTGACTCGAGTTTCTCCAGCCAGCGAAGTAAGGTGACAGCACCCCCAGAACCACTGAAGGAGTGAGGCTTACAATCCATGAATATCTTGAAGGTACAGGCTGTTAGGCCTCCTTGATTCAGATTCTGGTTGTTCTAGTTCTGGTTCTGGTTGCGGGCTGTTCATAGGCTGCGAGCGCATCAGCAACACGCTCATTGATGATGGCATCCATCTCAGCTTGAGTCAGGTTGATGTTTCCGTGTCCCCTCGGCGTCCAGGTCTTCTTCCAGACATGATTCTTCAATTCACAATACACGACAGTCACTATCGAATAATAACTATTGATAACATAATCTGTTTCATACTAGTAGGAATGGATGATTGTTTGCATATCGATAGTAAGGTTTCATGAGAACCGAGACCTCGTCTCCAAGTTTAGAAATGAAAATTTGTACTAATTATGACCGTTATCACCCTATAGAGTTGCCAGAATTCTCATGCATGACAAATTACAATTACGTGTGCACCCGTGATTCTAATTTGCTTTGCATGGTCATTCATGGTTCCTCCCATTCGTGATAACATACTTTGTCAAGTACCAAGTACTATCTGTTAAGACTAGCGAAGATGATAGGGCATGTTGGTAGTAGAAACAAGTACAGTAGAGTTAGAAAAGTAATGTATGTTGTTCTCCTTGTTTGTCATCGTTAGGTTTATCATGTGTGTTAGAAAAGAGTTTCGTGTTCCCAAGTGGTGCCACTAGTTCCTATGAACAAACCCGAACCAGAACCAGAACACCAGAATCTGAATCAAGGAGTCCCAACAGCTGTACCTTCAAGATGTTCATGGATTGTAAGCCTCACTCCTTCAGTGGTTCTGGGGTGCTGTCACCTTACTTCGCTGGCTGGAGAAACTCGAGTCAGTTTTCGCTATGTGTAACTGTCCGGTGGGAAGCCGCGTCATGTACGCCTCCGGCACACTAGAAGGACCAGCTCTGACGTGGTGGAACTCACAAGTCCAGACCCTAGGACTTGAGACTGCCAATGGTTTACCTTAGGAACACTTCAAGATTTTGATGAAAGAAGAGTATTGCCCTAGAAACAGGTCCAGAAACTAGAAGCAGAGTTTTGGAATCTCAAAATGACTGGCTCTGAGATTAAGGAATACACGACTCGTTCACACGAGTTAGCTGCTTTATGTCCTCAGATGGTGACCCGGCTTACAAACGAATTGAGAAGTACATTAATGGTCTAGCTCCTCAAATCCAAGCTAGTGTTATGGCTGTTGATCCTGTCACTATTCAGCAGGCTATCCGGCTAGCTCATAAGCTCACCGATCAGGCAGTGGCACAGGGTACCTTGCCTAAACGTGGCGCTGTATCTGGCTCATCTAACAATAAGAGAAAGTGGGATGGTACTACTAACAAGTCCTCAAACTCCAACAACAACCAACACAGCAGTTCAGAAAGTTTGATTCATCTAGAAGCTTCACAAACAATAATCAGAACAACAACAATGGTCAGGGATCGAGCAACTACGCGGGCAAGTATCCAAAATGCAACAAGTGCAATTTTCATCACCTTGGCCAGTGTGATCGATTCCGCTGTCAAAGGGTGTGGAAGATGGGTCATGCTGCTAAAGACTGCCAGGGTGAATTGATGATCAAGCAACAGCCTCAACAACAACGACAGGGTGAAGCGACTAGAGGCTGTTTTGAGTGTGGTAAGGAGGGCCATTACCGAAGGATTGCCCACAACTAAAGAATGGCAACAGGGGAATAACGGAAACAATAACAATGGAAATGGCGCCAGAGGTCGTGCTTTTGTGATTGGTTCTGGTGACAAGAAAACGATCAAAACGTAGTTACCGGTACGTTTACTCTGAACGATTGTTTTGCTTCCGTGTTATTCGATACCGGTGCTGATAAGAGTTATATATCTACTAAGTTTAGCAAGCTTTTAGATTAACCTTGACTGAAATGAACCCTAGTTATATACGTAGAACTAGCTGACGGTAAAATGATCGAGGCACTCATATTCTTAGAGGATGTAAATTAGAGCTACCAGGACACAAATTTGAATAGACCTTATGCCTGTTACCTGGTAGTTTTAACGTAGTCGTTGGCATGGATTGTTATCTAAAAACCAAGCCGAAATTTTCTGTCACGAGAAAATCGTTCGTGTACCACTACCTAGTGGTGAAGTCTTATCCGTTCAAGGTGAGAAAAGTGGTGTCGTTTCTAGCATCATTTCGTATATGAAAGCCCAGAAGTGCTTGCGCAAAGGCCATACTGCCATTTTAGCTATGATCACAGAGAATACCACCGAAGAAAAGAAGATTGAAGATATTCTTGTTGTACGTGATTATCCCGAGGTTTTCCCTGAAGACCTACCTGGCCTCCCACCACATCGCCAAGTCGAGTTCCAGATTGATTTGGTACCTGGAGCCGCACCTATCGCGAGAGCACCGTACAGATTAGCTCCAAAAACTGCAAGAGCTGTCTATGCAATTGCAGGAGCTATTGGATAAAGGATTTATCAGACCTAGTTCATCACCGTGGGGAGCTCCAGTCCTGTTTGTCAATAAAAAGGATGGAACCTTCGCATGTGTATTGACTATAGGAAATTGAACAAAGTAACGGTTAAGAATCGTTATCCTCTTCCGCGCATCGATGATTTGTTCGATCAGCTTCAAGGGTCGAGTTTCTATTCAAGATAGACTTGAGGTCAGGATATCATCAGCTAAGGGTTCGAGATGAAGACATTTCAAAGACTGCGTTCAGAACTAGTATGGCCACTACGAGTTTTTAGTTATGCCATTTGGGTTGACCAACGCGCCAGCGGTTTTCATGGACCTCATGAACCGAGTGTGCAAACCCTATTTGGACAAGTTCGTCATTGTCTTCATCGATGACATCCTTATTTATTCAAAGAATAAGGAGGAACACGAGGAGCACCTTAGACTGATTCTGGAGCTACTGAAACGAGAACAACTGTATGCTAAATTCTCAAAGTGTGACTTCTGGATACGAGAGGTCCAATTTTTGGGTCATGTGGTCAATGAGAATGAAATACATGTTGACCTGCAAAAATAGAAGCCATTAAGAACTGGCTACACCTAAGACTCCGACTGAGGTCCGACAGTTTCTTGGGTTGGCTGGCTATTATCGACGATTCATCGAAGGGTTTTCGAAGATTGCTCACCTCTCACCGCGTTAACTCATAAAGGCACTACGTACAATCGGGTGACAAACAAGAATCCGCATTTCAAGTTCTGAGCAGAAACTCTGTACGGCACCAATTCTATCCCTGCCTGAGGGAACAGACGATTTTGTAGTCTATTGTGATGCTTCTATTCAAGGTCTCGGTTGTGTGCTAATGCAACGCGAGAAGGTGATTGCTTATGCTTCTCGACAATTGAAAGTTCACGAGAAAAAACTACACGACACATGATTTAGAATTGGGAGCCGTTGTGTTTGCACTCAAGATATGGAGACACTACTTGTACGGTACCAAATGCACCATTTACACCGATCACAAGAGTCTCCAGCACATCTTTGAACAGAAGGAGCTGAACATGAGACAACGTCGTTGGGTCGAGTTGAACGACTACGATTGCGCGATTAAGTATCACCCAGGCAAGGCTAATGCGGTAGCCGATGCCCTTAGTCGTAAGAAAACCCTAAAGCCTCGTCGGGCGCGCATTGCAAATGACTATCCACTCTGACTTACCAGTGCAAATCAAAGCTACTCAATCTGAGGCTTTGAAGACGGAGAATCTGAAAGCCGAGTCACTGCGAGGCATGGAGAAACAATTAGAGGTCAAACCTGACGGAATTCGTTACTTTATGGGACGAATATGGTTCCTTTGTATGGAGACCTGCGAGAACTAGTAATGGATGAAGCTCACAAGTCACGATATTCTATTCATCCTGGTTCGGATAAGATGTATCAGGATTTGAAGACCCTATACTGGTGGCCAAATATGAAAGCTGGTATTGCCACTTATGTAAGCAGATGTTTAACCTGTTCTAAGGTTAAGGTGGAATATCAAAGGCCATCCGGTTTGCTCCAACAACCGGAAATTCCAGTATGGAAGTGGGAACAGATATCAATGGATTTGATCACGAAACTTCCTCGGACACCCAGCGGATGCGATACCATTTGGGTGATTGTAGATCGTTTGACGAAATCCGCCCCATTCCTGGCAATCCGGGAGACTGACCGAATGGAAAAGTTGACACGTATCTATCTAAGAGAAATAGTCTCTCGGCACGGTGTGCCAATTTCCATTATCTTTGATCGTGACGCTCGATTCACTTCACACTTCTGGCAATCCCAACAACGATCATTGGGAACGCGGTTAGATATGATTACGGCATATCATCCACAGACTGACGGCCAGAGTGAGCGTACGATCCAGACTTTGGAAGACATGTTACGCGCTTGTGTGATTGATTTTGGCGGCAGTTGGGAAACTCACTTACCGTTAGTTGAATTTTCATATAATAATAGCTATCACACGTCAATCAAAGCTGCTCCATTTGAGGCACTGTATGGGCGTAAGTGCCGGTCACCTATTTGCTGGGCGGAAGTTGGAGAAAGTCAACTTACCGGTCCCGAACTTGTGCACAAGACGACTGAGAAGATCGTGCAGATCCGTAACCGTATGGCAGCAGCACGTGACCGACAAAAAGAGTTACGCCGACAAACGTCGTAAACCATTGGAGTTTCAGATTGGTGACAAAGTACTGTTGAAGGTGTCACCTTGGAAGGGCGTGATTCATTTCGGGAAACATGGAAAACTAAACCCTAGGTACGTGGACCGTTTGAGATTGTCAAACGGGTTGGCCCCGTAGCCTATCAGTTGAACCTACCTGAAGAAATCAGTGGAGTACATGATGTGTTCCATGCTTCAAACCTGAGGAAATGCCTTGCTGACGAGACTCTCGTCATTCCGTTAGACGAGGTACATGTTGACGAACAACTACGTTTCATCGAGGAACCAGTGGAAATTATGGACCGAGAGGTCAAGACACTCAAACACAGTCGTATCCCTATTGTCAAAGTCCGGTGGAACTCAAAACGTGGACCAGAGTTCACCTGGGAACGTGAGGATCAAATGAAATTAAGTATCCTCATCTTTCGTTTCAACCTCCTCGTGAACAAATTTCAGGACGAAATTTCCTAAAGTATGGGAGACTGTAACATCTTGTATTTTTCGGTAAATAAAAGTTAATTTTATAAACAAAAGAGTTTAATACGTTAACGTTAATGCAAACATACAAACAGTCCCGACACTCTCGAACCGTTATAATGTGAGCCATTACACCCAAAACCACTTGGCCTTTGACCGAATCAACCATCCCGACATTATCGCATGCGGGGCTCGAACTATACCCACTTCCATTTGAAAATTCAAGTGCGATTAGCCACTAAACCACTCACCTCACTTTCGGCCAAAAGAACCGGCCACGATCGCCCACTGATCAAAATTAAAATCAAATTAATGGCGCACAAACGAAAGTTAAATCGATTATAATGTTCCACTGAACTCAATTTCGTATAAAACATGCACTAACACACCATTCGAACACCACCATTACCCGCGACCTGCAACCTACTAGAACATCACTCTCCGGCCTTTGTAACTAGCAATTAACAGAGGGCTTTGCAACTAGAACATCACACGAAGCTACACACGAAGTTAATTTGATTTTCATTAACATTTGCACACGAATTGGATTCAAACTCTGTCGTGATTGTTCATCGAGTGTTCATCATCAATTTAACTTCGAATCAGGTAATTAAACACACCTATACATTCGGTTCATCATGGGGAAACTAAGCCCCAACATTAATATGGTTAATAAAATCGATTTGATGTTCAATTTGGTTCAAAATCGAATTAGGGTTCTTGATTTGGGGGAAAACTTTTCGGGTGTGTTTAAAACTAAAAGGAACCGTGTACTATCACGTCTGCGGCCTTGGTTCACCGGTTCCCTGTCCATTTGCAATCCGAGAGGTCCCGGGTTCGAACCCGGGCAACCTCATTTATTTTTTTGAGGCTTTTTAAGCTTTTAAAAATTACAGAAAAATTATAAAATTATAAAAATAATTTTTATAAACTTGGTCTATATTTTGAGCACCAGATAATTTTCTGGATTATATAAAAGATTTATCAATTATTTACAAATATCGTATGTTTTATAAAATACACTTTAACGAACAGGTTAAATTAATATTTTTCGTAATTATTCCACGTTAATCATACAGACTTAACTATATGTTGAATTCCATCATTATATCTAAATTCGGTTCTAAAACACTTAATAATTCACCAAATAGATTAAAAATATGATATTTATTTATAAATCTAATTACTTAAACAAAACACATAATTCTATCAAAACCTTAATTCTTACTCGAACGATTATCATATTATTAATCATAAACTCGTGAATAACAACTAATATTAATTATACTCCTATTAAATGAAATCCAGGTTAACCGAAACCCTATCGTTGTACGAACATTATTTCCTTGTTGTGCAATCAAGGTAAGTATTCACGGCCCCTATTTTACTTTCTTTCCTTTTTGGGGGAGAAAACATGCAAACATCTTTTATGAATGGTTTTTAGTATTATTGATATTGCATGTTACGTTAGTGCAAACATACAAACAGTCCCAACATTCTCGAACCGTTAGTAATGTGTAGCGAGGTAATTCTGAGTAGTACTACTGGGTCTGACAAACCCCGCCCGGGCTAGTCGCGCTAGCTTGATTGGAGGTCAAACGGGTGCATTATTGACCTAACATTTGTCACTGTCTTGCGAGACGTGACGGGTAAACAACAAACATATTGGACGTACAAACAGTCAGCTTCGGTTCGAAACGCTAAGTAACATGATTATAGGCTAGCTTACCTATCGATATGCTTTAATTACTAAACCATTTCAAATAGTAACAGTCGAACAGTTACAAACAGTCGAACAGTTACAAACAGTCGAACAGTTACAAACAGTAGAACAGTTACAAACATTTTTGTCTGTGATAAAACCTGTGAACTCACCAACTTTATGTTGACACACTTTAGTATGTTTTCTCAGGTCACAGGAACGCCTAAGCTCATGATGCACGATTAAGGACGCACTCTGGACATTCATTCATCAGTTTCATTTAGTTGCATTGAATATTTGTTTTGGCATAACATTTTCAGACTTTCAGTATTGTTCACATTTCAGTTTTACGCTTCCGCACTGTTATTCATTTCTTTTATGTAATCTGATTTAAGTGAAACGTTTATTTTAAACTCATATAATGTCGTTCGATATGACCGTGTCTGAGATCCTGGTATGTCACACGCCTAACGGTAAAACCCCGTTTGTAAAAATTGAGGGTGTGACAGATTGGTTGTGACACCCTACACATATCCCACATCGGCCGTGGACAGGAGAGTTTCCTGGTTCATAAGGAATGTATGGCCTCTAACATCAACAACGCGTTTTGGGCGTATTGGCTGTGGATGAGAGGAGAACTCCACAGTTAAGCGTGCTCAGGTGGGAGCAATCCAGGATGGGTGACCTCCCTGGGAAGTTTTCACCCGGGCAACCAAAAGCAAATCCGTGAGCTCCTCGTGGGCGAAGCGGACAATATTGTTGGTGTAAGAGGCCGGGTGTTACAGAATGGTATCAGAGCGACTCCTGTGCCGTTCGGGGTGTGGGACATACCTCACTAAGGATGGTGACTTCTCGGGCTCATCGAGGATGATGAGTCCAAACAGGGGGTGCTTGTGACACCTACACATATCCCACATCGGCCGTGGACAGGAGAGTTTTCTGGTTCATAAGGAATGTCTGGCCTCTAACATCAACAACGCGTTTTGGGCGTATTGACTGTGGATGAGAGGAGAACTCCACAGTTAAGCGTGCTCAGGTGGGAGCAATCCAGGGATGGGTGACCTCCCCCGGGCAACCAAAAGCAAATCCGTGAGCTCCTCGTGGGCAAAGCGGGCAATATTGTTGGTGTAAGAGGCCGGGTGTTACACTCCAATGCTATAATATCTATTTATTGATTAATAACTATCCATAATTAAAATTTCAAATATGTTAACTTTAAATTTTAAATGTGTAATACATGTGTTTATTCAATCCGTATACTAAGAACTTTTTCTTTATAAACAATGTAACAATAAACTTATTTATTCCGTGTATCACACGGGATTGTAACCTAGTATGTATATATATATATATATATATATATATATATAATATATATATATATCTATATATATATATATATATATATATATAGAGAGAGAGAGAGAGAGAGAGAGAGAGAGAGAGAGAACAAAAAGAATCACATGTTTGAAATCAAATTAAAATTCAAAATCAAAATGTTGCTAATTTGATTCAATTTTTTAAAATTCAAATTCAAGATTTAAAAATATGTAGTTTCTCAATTCTGATTCGAAGAACACTACCAATTATGATTCAAATATTGAACATTCCTAACTAGAAGCAACCTGATTAATATTTTTCAATGATATATATATATGTGTAATTAAGTATGTATGAACCATTAAGACGCCAACTGAACCTCAAGACTCGAATCACATGGAGAATAAGCAAATGATAAACTGAATGACCGATTGGTTCAGTGGTTTAGTGACAAGCAAAGTGACACTGCTCGAGACTCTTAACTCTATAGAAACCAGGCATATTAGCAAAGCACAGTGGGCTTTTTGATACTTAAACTTGAGCTCGTGTTGTTATGACTTTATTAAGAACACTATATGCACCCACCCTACCCCCACCGGAATGAAAGAAAGACATATATACATAACCTGGAAGGATTCATCTTCACTTTTACATTTTTTTTTCATCTTGATAGAAATATATTCACGGCTATGACTCAGAATGGAGGATAGAAAAATGCGGTTGAATCATGTTTGGAACAAGGATGATATGCAAGAAAGCATCAAGACATTTAAGTTAAAACATACCTCAAATCAGCTTTCAAACAGCCTTCGGAATGTTTGACCAGCAAGTATAAGTAGCCAGACCGGAGTTTGCTCATCCACACTTCATACTCAAGAATATGAAGAGGGTTGCGTGAATCGACGTCAATAGTTCTGTCATTATGTTTGAGCAATGGCTAAAGTTTCGGTAAAGACATCAAGAGCATTAGTTGACAAAGGTTAAAAAAGCTAGTGATGACTTTAATGTCCAACAGCTGACATCACTACTATCTGTACCAACAAAGCAAACCAAAACAAGATTAAACAGCCGATACCAACAATCCTAAACCAGAATGTACCTCCTGTCTAGATAGTTTTATTGGCCGACACAGCCAACTGTTTATATAGTCGTATATAATATTATAGATCGTAATAGCTACTTACCAAAACCAGGTTGATACAAACTTATTTACCATGGAAAAGCATTCCAGTTTGTTGTTCTAGTGCATTCTTTTCCTCTTATTTTGATGATAGTCATCATCTGAATTATTCATGATCTTCCATCTGTCTCCACAGAACCCATTATCAATGGCCTTTTTTCTGCCCTCCATCGGTCTCGTTTTAACATACTTGTCTTTTTTGTTTGATGACGGCTATAACTACAATCACTGTCCGACTGCTCCCTGCTGTTATGATGCCTTCTAGAGCTTTCATGGTACTTTTTATGCGTCACTTCATCAGACCTATGGTAACCACTATGCACATCCTCTATTCCTGAAACTGATCTATCCGTATGATTAGACCCATGAGAACGTTTTTCATATCTTGAGTGACCAGATTTCATCTTTTGATGATCCTTTAGCAACTTTCGTCCATGACTTCCATCTGAATTGCTCAGGGCTGTTCCCCTGTCTCTATGGGATTATATTCTGATGATTTTTCTGGCTCATGGTAGTCATGGCGCTTCTGGATGTCGCTACCTTCATAATCAGAAGACCGTTGTCTAGCAAAAAGAGCTCTTGTAAGTCGAAAGCCAACTCTTATTTGATCATAATACTTCTGTTATATTATTAAAAAGGTACCTCTTTTCATGGGAATATTTTATTCGGTTATCACTGTTTTCATGCTCAAAATTCTCCGAATATCTAAATTGCTGTTCTGCTCTTGATCCTACTGGTGCCATGCCTCCAATCCTTGTTATTCCACTGCAAGGTTGCCGATAATGCCAAATTAATTGCAAGTTTGCAACACATGGACAATAGAGTGACTTTGAAAATGATAATACAAGTATAACCAAAAAATTGCATATAATAAGGTCACCTAGGAACAGGTAAGCTGCCATAAGTAGATGGAACATAAGGTGGAACTCCATACGGTGAAACAGGAACCACAGCGGCATTAAAAGGCATCATCCCTTGGTTTCCATACATGTTCATGTAAGGGTTGACATGAGGGAACGCGGCAGGGTTCCAGTAGGGCATTGCATAACCTGACATGCCTCCTTGAAACATATGATCTCCTGAAATTCACACAAATTGATCATCGGATGGTCAACACAAAAGTCTAGGACTCTTACCAAAGAAAACAGAACCGTTACCTGTATGAAACATTGGGCGTTCAGCATTAGCCATGGGGCAGTCTCTATAAAATGGCCCGGAGATCCACACATGTAACAAGTACGACCCAACTGATCTCAACAAAAAAAGTGCCCACATCAGATAAAGTTAGTTTTTAAGCATGTTTTCTGCCACTTTCTAGCATATGTAGGGAACTTATTGCAAATCAAAAGAAGGTAAGATATTCTTCAAAATCTTTTAATTTGCACCAAGTCTAATGTTTTCTTTACCGCTTCTAAACTCAAAACAATAATATAACAGTTCAACTGCCTTCTAATTTCCATGTCATTGGCAAACCTAGTTAAGCTAGAGCCAAGGCCAGTTTTATGTATTTGGGTGTTAATTGTTAAAGCATGGGTAAGCCTATAACTTGTTCCCATAATTACATGATCATTGATTGTAAAGAAAATTAGTCTTTGATCAAAGAGTACCTTTTGATTCTATTGTCAGCTGCATAACTTTGATCTCCACCTATAAATATGAAAACCAGGAAATAGTTTAAGATCAAAAACTAGTAACATAGTGTGTGTTGTGATATTCTCAAGCAGATTTGTACCTCCAAAACTAACCACGGTCCCCTTTTCCTGCTGGTGGAATCGGCTGGATGGGAGTAGCAAACATAGATTTTAATATAAATACACATAGTAAATAAAAGTAATAAACATAAATTCATTCTGTTTCTGGGATGGTATACACATGACTTTTACGTCATGTAGGTTACTTTTCGGGACTTAAAAGACAAATCAAAAAATCAAAATTGTGTTGGCCACTTGGTGGTTCATTGGAAACCAATTACTAGATCAAAAACAATATATTGTGATAACATTACATTTTGAAACCAAGAGGCCAAATTATCCCTGATCCATGTCACTTGAAAAGTATGCTAATAAGTCATTTTTTCAAATTGTAAATATATGAAGAAAATACCTTCATCAGGCATGCAAACTTGGGGCATAACAGGCAGGTTTTCACCTTCAGAATCCACAGAAGGCACCAAATCATCATGTTTATTTCTACCTATATTCAGGAGGTTAATTGCACAGGATTTACCAGTATGGAATCCTGTTCCCTCCAAGATTTTCCTGTTACGTGACTCATAAACAGAATCTGCCATGTTCTGTTCTGATCCTTTATCCGTCGCAGATGTAGAATAAAGCATATTCAGTTTCCTTTTAGTGACAGCGGAAAGCTCCTTCCCTTGAATACCAGATTCTCCATCTGAAACACAAACTCAAAGTATAAGGAATTATATTGTGATCTATTTTGGCCAGATATATCAAAAAGACTCACCTGGGACATATTTCTGTAAATCACTTTCTGGAGTAGTGGCAAGAATCTGAGATTCAAGAAAATGCTCAATGGCATGCCTAAGAGATAAATTTGGAAGCAAGTGCTCCACTCTGTACTTGGTAGAAGAACATTTAGGGCACCTTGCCGTCAGTGGAAGTACTTCACAGATGCCTGTGCATGCAAAATTGAGAGATAGGACTTTACTTGTGCCAACAATTTCAACATCAACAATTTAAGGGCTTACATTTTTCACAAAAGCTATGCTGACAGCACGGTATCATCACAGCATCCTTGAAATATGTGAAGCAGATAGGGCATCTTAATTCTGACGGCAGATCAATTTTTTGCAAATCAATACCCTTTGCATTAGCCACTCTATTATGTCAAGTCAAAATTTGAAGAAGAGAAAAACAAATTGTTTAGGATAGACTTAAGAAATTAATCATGAAAAGCTTAAAAGATCATAAGGCACCAAAACTTACTTTTCCAATTTTACGTGTTCACGGTCTTCAGGTGCAAGGTTATACTGTAGAACTATTTCTTCTGGTTTATTGTCATCCATGCCTGCAATCATGAATGAATTAGCTAGAAGAACTAAAAAAAAAATTTGATGAGTATTAGCTTGTAAATTACCTTTTAGAACATCCTCGCTAAGCTCACTTGCATCAAGCTTATGATGTCTTAACATGGACAAAACAAAGTATTAAATGCAAAGTTCAAGACAAGAAAGATAAGAATGGATAAAATCTAAGTATCTAAATATGAGTAGGTGTGCCTCTAGTTCATGTATTAATACTCACTGATCAAATTGTATGGTCTATCATCTGGTACTCTCTTTCTCTAAGTTCAAAGGTAGTATAACAGCATAACATGTGGATTTTTACATAAGTCAATATTAATAAGAATGGCAAGGTGTACGAACAACCCGCCTTCTATGACATGCTACCTAGATCATTTATCTATTCCTTCCTTAAATAATCTATTCCACACATGTAAAATAATGTGTTCTGCAATGCGTTACTAAACAAAACGAATTATTACCTCCGTTCATACTGCATAGCGCATAACATCTATTATATAACAAACACTATATGACCTTAAAAGTTAAAACTCGGTAATGTAATTACATGTGTTCATAGTACGTAATTAATATATAAGAAAACTGCACGACATTAAAACTTAGTGGTGGGTTCTTTCATTCATACAAATATACAATACCATCATGTGGTATAACTAGAAGACATTATAGTGTTCATGTATGGAAAAGTAGCTTCCGGCTTTGAATTTAAGTGTGGGGTCTTTGGGCACTAGGTACTAAATTGCGAGATATTCATTGAATATTTGATCAATTAAACCGCAAGCAAGCTGAAGACAGCTTCCCTTGTAATGCTATAAAACCACATAATACACTGCTATACACCAAGTATATCGACCAAACTTATTGCAATCATTCATCAAAAGATTATATATTATACAGCCTACAGATACAATCAACAGGGTTTATTAAAGAAATTCGATTCAATTGAAAATGTATAAACTTACATAGCTGAAGCCACAGGTTCTGCTGGAACCCTCTTTATGATCACGCTAGAACCACTAGGAATCTTGAATTTATCGCCATTATACTCTGATAACCCACAACGAAAACAATAAAACAAACAAAACCCAATTCATAATCCACAAAACACACTGTATACAACACAATTTTGCAGATTATAACTTGTAATTAATCAAATGTAAACACCAAATCATATATATGAATACAGCTAGAAAATAACCTTGACCGGTGAGCTCATCCAAGAAAACGAGATCAAAGTCTTTATGGCATACGCCGTTTATCTTCTTTTGACACATGATTTTAGATCTCAGATCTCCTACCGATATGTAAGGTTTACCACCATCGATTTCGATCGTATCGAAGTTGACAGAACTCCTGAATTTGAATCTGATAGACATAATCTACTCCGGATGCTTTGATTGTTTGAATTCGATTTTGCCACAATATTATGTAGGATTGATGATTATGAGCTGGGGTTTGCAGAATAATATGAAAAGATGAACGAGAGAGACGAAGAGGAAGTCGCAAAGGTTTGAAACCATGGGAAGATTAATATTAGTCTTGAATTGGTTTTATAAATCTTGAATTCAATATTGTGTATCAAATTGAATTCATAATTTTTATATTTTTTTTTACTTTTGTCCGGTTCAAATCGAAGATGGTAAATCCTACATATTAGTGGGAGAACTTAGATATAAAACTAGAAATGTACATCCACATGTGTATTTGTGGTTAAGTATCTCAAATGTATCTTTAGAATCAAAAGTATGGACAGTCTTGTATTAAAAATATTGTCAGTCAAATCATATTTTTCTAGGAGACTATGTTAGTTTTACAGGTGGCTAACCAATTCATTCCTAATATAACATCAAATCCTCCTAAGGTAATAACAAGTAGACAAACGGAAAATCTACAACTTTTCATTTACATGTAACGGTCTTTTATAGCATCACTTATCCTAGTGGAGCTATCAATAATAGTCTTTACTTCAAACACAATTTCTATTCTCCTGCTCCTTATGTTTAGTATATTTACAAAACGTTGCAACTAAGAACCAAGAAACACTAACGTTGTCATTCTAGGTAATAATTCAAATTACAAATAATGTGTAAGTTTTTAATTACAATGACTAGTTGTAATTAGTCACTTACTTTAGTTTCATGTCGTAAACATTACCCGTCATGAGTCATATAGTATTCGGGTTTTCTACATCCTAAGAGTTGACTATATTATTCAGTTATGAAGAAACACACTTTCATCCTTGAAAATATTCCAAATATGTTCACGTGTGAAGGAACAAACTTACATCCTTTAGAATACTTTATATGCTCATAAGTGAAGGAACAAACTTAACATCCGTAAAAAAATTTCTAAGTAACTCAGAAGTGCTTACACCCTATCCCACGATCATTAGAATGTATACACGGAACTCTAATCTTTTATTCAACCAAATATCTTTCTTTCTATGTCAGTTGAATTAACTATAACTCTATCTAGTCGTAATATAATCTGTGTATTATAACTTATGTTTATCAAAATATGAAAGCACGCATGTTGTTCGTAAATTATGTATTAACCGGTAAGTTTTGTCTACAAGTGCTAATTTCAATGTTACTAATGAGTATCATATTTGTTCTTACATACTTAAAATCTTAAATGATAATGATAAAATTTATAAAAAAAAAATACAAAATACATACAAAAGATAAACATATCAATGAAAGCCATTTAATCATTCATAGGTTAGTTTAATGCATGTACTCAATTTTTCCACGTATAACACGTTGGTTATTTATAAAATAACTAGGTGTGCAACCCACGCGCATTGCCGCATGGGTTATTTGAATATCTACGGGCACTAGTGTTAAGTAGTCGTCTGGATAAAATTTTGCATTAGGATACAAGTATAAATAAGAATATGAGTGAAACCTACGTGTTACTGCGTAATCATCTCAATAAAATTTTCAAATCTAACAGGTGCATGTTCAAATTCACGTCTCGCAAACAACCATCAGTCACAAATGGAAGATACTATTGAATCCTATTGCTTTGTACTTCGTAAAAAATCAACTTATAATAGTTTTCTAAAAATTATATAGAATCAATAAACAATAATTAGCATTGAAACTTAACTAATCAATGACAAATAAATCAAAATATTTTGGTTGCCACTTGCCATTTGCTTAAGCACAAATGATGCAGCGGTGGGCATTGGAAAGAGATCCGCCCATCAGCGTCGGCAAGGGATTGGTCATGGTGGTGATCATCGGCAGTAATGATGCACGGTTCTTGTCTGTTGAGGTGGTGGAAGCCATCGTTGGATGCAACATCACTGGTTAATGGATCCATAGTTTGATAATGATGTTAAGACTCAACAGTGGCGGAGCTTGAACATCCCTGTACGGGGGACGGGGGTGAAATTAATTTCTTTTATGAGGGCGAACTCGATATTTATATAAAATTTTACACTACCGTGCCAAAAATTTACACTAACGGACTAAAAATAAACATTACTGACGAAAAAAATAGAGGGGGCGGCCCCTGATCCCCACTATCCTCCGCCCCTGAGACTCAAGATGAAGAAATTTACAAAAAAAATTAGTTTATGTTGAAGAGACAAAATAGTCTCTCTCTTTAACACGTGTGTGGAGGGGTGTTTTTGTAAATTGTTAAACTTTGTGGCCAATTTATGATATCCTAAAGGTGAATGTTGTCATCGACATCCGTTTTTAATATGATATATAATTCTATGTCAAGGGAAGATAAATGCTTATTTCATATAGATTTTGTTCTCGTCTTCTCTGATAGGCTCATGGGTCAAAGTATTTTCTAATTGTGTTCGTCTGCGTGCTTTGGTGTCAAAATTGATTAAATCACGAGTCGTTATATTGTTATTCATTGAAAGTGTGTTACAAATGAAATGAAATTAGAAGGAAGTGTAATTGGCTAGCAACTCTGATAATGGATCAAGTATATCTTTGATAACAAAAGAAGTCAATCTATCAAATTGTAACAAGTTTACTAATAAGCATGATGAATCATAATTAAACCATAATTCACTATATATTAGAATAAAATATAAATGTTTTAACAAACGTTAGGATAAAATGATAAACAATAAAGTAAGTATATCTATGATAGCTAATATGTATCCATACAATTATATATAATATAATTTCAAATGGTCGGTACCTACAGCGTAGCTTGAAGGTTTTATAATTGTACCACTAAAATCAGTTATGTGTGTCCACGAAAGTTATGTGTGTCCACGGTGAGAGAAGACAACTCCATCACACTATTGTTGCTGCCATTACCGTTGTTTGCCCTAATCAAAGTTCAGATGTCAAGCCTATTTGATATTTTCAATGGAAGAAGACTTGCTATCTATTGATGCACGGTTGCATGTGATGATTTCGGACAAGCGATCATCACAGTCATTTTATTTGATTTCAAGTCAGGTGCTGTTGTTTCTGAAGAGGTAAAACGTCTGCTGTCTGCAGACAACATCTGCAGACATCTGTAAGAGAAGAGGTGGACCAAACCTCTGCAGCCTGTATTAAGAAGACTGTTTATTTTGTAACGTCTGCAGACTGCTGAAATAAACTGAAATTAATAAAAAAAGAACTAATTAGGGCCGAGTATTTTACTTTAACTGAGAGCTATACTAAACCGGTTTTATACTATACACTGTGAACAGTACCATACTGAGTACTTTCCACTCCTCTATGAACCGGGTACTATACAGGACGAGTACTTATGTCATGACTAGGAACTTTGTTATGAGCCAAGAACTTTAGCTCGTATTATTAATCAGCCCAAAAACTTATTAAAGTTGTTCCGAGTTTCTGTGTTCATATCATAAGAATCAAAAACTCAAATCAATATAAAATAATAATTCTGTTATACCTCGATTCTATAGCATCACAAAAAGCATCAAAATTCATTAACCATCACATTTGATTTATATAAATTATCATAAATAAACCACAAGATTTTGCAATTGAATTATATCTTCAAAAACCAAAATGAAACTACAGTCCAAAAACTCTCTTACAAGCTTTTAATATACTGCGTCTTTTCTTCATCTTCTTCATCTGCAAATCTTCATCTTCTTCATCTGCAAATCTTCATCTTCTTCCTCATTACCATCATCAACATCAAACGGATTCAAACACTGATTCGATACATGAGGCTCCGGATCGATGCATTGAAAGCTAGGGTTTGATTAGCGTCGTTGGTGAAAGGTTGAACAACGCCTTCGGCGTCTGATGACGTGCGGCTGACGGAGTCTTCTTCGTCTTCGTCCGGAAGAAGTCGAATTCCGGCATCTGAGGGAGGCAGAACTCCGGCGCCGGCGGGTGGTGGTGGTGGTGGTGGTCATGGTGGTGTAGAATCAACGGGTTCGGGTCTCCGATCGGGTCGAGGTGTTGGTGAAACAGATCCTCTTCGAGTTTACTTGCGTTCATGATGTGTTTGTGGTGAATTTGAAGTTGGATTCTGACGTTTGTGACGAAGAAGACGACGAAACTTCAGTCTACCTGACACGATGAGGGGAGCAGAGAAGTAAAAATCAGGGAATGGAGGTGGGGTGTGGGTATTTGGAGGAAGAGTAGTTTAGGGTTGAAATGTGAAGAGGTGAGAAGATTTGTGAAGACTTTAGTCCACCTCTTCTCCAAGAAGAGGTCACGCAGACGTTTTTTAATGAAACGTCTTCAAAAAAACAAACACTTTACAGACCAGAAACATCTGTCCGCCTCTTTTTGGCGCAGACAAAAGAGCTTTAGAAGCTCTTTTTTAAAAAAAACAAACACCACCTTAGTGTTTGCTTAAAGGTCCTACTAAATATGAACTTTTACTATGATTTATTTTCATGATTTGGTTACTTTAGAATATTTATGTTTCTTTTAATGTGATATTTCAAATATATTGCATTATAGGACTATTGTACTTAAGGATCTGTCAATCTGGGGTGTGTGTGTTTGTTCAATGTTTAGTTACGTATTATATTTGTAGCCAACTTGGTTAGTATTCGTGTAGATGCTGTGAGAGGAGGAAGGGACTTGTTTCAACTGTTGCTTGATGCCTTTAAAAGTATCAAGCATTAAGCATTATAAGGAGTTCTCGGGTATGTAATTTTATTACCATTATCGATTGGTTTTTTATTTTATTATTTAAAAAGTAGACTCATTTAATTGGTAACTGAAAATTTGTTATTTCAATTTAACAATAGACTGATTCATTTGGCTATTCTTGCATTTCGTTTTGTAAAAAAGATTGGCTTATGAAAGGGGTTGACAGATTTAGACCATCATATAGTCTCTAAACATAGCTTCCGTTACTTTTAACATGTCTCTTTTTATTGCATGTTTATGATTATAAGAATTTTTCACACATGAAATCAAACAACATTGTTGTACACTTGGACTTTCCCATAGGTTTGTTCTTGGTCATCTGCAATTAGTTGGCTTGGGTGTAGGTTGTAGAAAAAGATCAACTGCCTAGATTAAAAAAAAAACATTGTTTTAAGATACCAATAGGTAAAGATGTGGGGTGTATAAGATCATTCTTGGTGGCATGTATACTCTACGATAAGTACTTAATAGATATTTTGATGATTACAAGCCTAAAGGCTCAAAACCCCTTTAAGCATGGCGTCCCATGTTAATAAGAGGCTATTAGGTTTGCAATTGGTTTGTTTGAGACTTAAGGAAACTGTAAGAGGTATTCTATTCTTTGTTTAACCTTTTAGTTTGATTTGGTGTAATGAAAACAACCCCTAACAACACGTGGATTTCAATCTAGTTGTTACAAAAATACTCGAGAACCACAATGAATAATATTTAAAACATTTGTTTTAGTAAACTTGGTGATGTTGCCTATTTAACTAGGCTAAAGACTACATTATAATTATAATTATAATTATTATTATAATAATAATAATAATAATAATAATAATAATAATAATAATATTAATAATATTAATAATATTAATAACAATCACAACAAACAACAATAATAATAATAATAGTAATAATAATTCGATTAGTCGTTTACTCTCAATAAAAACCTTACTAAGTCAGACATTGAAGAGAAAAAAAAAATGCTAACACATGTAATATTCTTTGTTTTAAGTGATGAATGTTAATCACCTATGAAAACCATCAAAACTTTCATAGCCACTAATTTTGTAAATAAGATGTTAACTTTCCATTTGATCTTTATATGTATAATTGTTTATGGTCATCGGTGTTGTATCATCTACACGTAAGGTTCGTGCCTTTTATCTATCAAATTGTTCAAGTTCATCATGCCTCGTTGTGATCCACTTGTTATCATCATAGTTTCTTGTATTTCTTTTGGGTTCAACCTCATATATTAAACTATAATACAAATACTCATTAGCAGTAATCTTTCTGTTCTAGCTATTGCACCTAGATCGTCAATCACTCTATGGCTAGATAATCTTTCAGCTACATTTTTGATGCATTGTGATTGGTGTTAAAAGTTAGGAGAAGAAGGAGATTATGCTAGTTCTAAAGTGGTCCAACTAACAATCCTCAATTCTCCAACTCCTGCATTTTTCTTCCATCTTCTCACATCTTTATGTATGAAGTACTCTCCTTCTAACATTTTGATATCTCTATGGAAAACTAGAGCGGGTGAATGTTTGTTTAAATTATTGATTAAACACTTATCTTTGAAAGTAAAATATTGTAAATGAGCTAACATAGGCAATGATACAAGAAATGTACAAAATTTAAGGGAATGAATAATAAAACCGATAGAGGTTTAAGTAGATGTTAACTAATCCACTTTACAACATTTTCTAGATTTTCTTCAATCGAGGGTTTGTTCCACTAAATTATATTCAAATTTCAAGTCAGAATTGATTATCATTACACCACTTCTCATTTTAAAAAGAAAGTTATCATTTTAGTATCACTATTTAAAAGAAGTGATTACCTTCTGCCCATCACTTCACAAAGGAAGGGACCACCTAGTTAACAAAGACAATGATCACCTTGTTTTTCCTACTTAATAAAGAAAGCGGTCATCTTGATCTCACAATCTTTCAACAAGTAATAGCATTTCCCTTACAAAACTCAAGCAATAATGGCAACAAACCACTAATCAAATACAATATAAACGAAATAACAGGATGTATGCAAGTTAAAGCACAACTTCTTCTTTCCGCTCTTGATTTTCTCCCTTCAAATTGATATTTGAATATGATAGAATCAGAGAGGTATGTTCTATGAATATTAGACAGCGTTTAAAGCAAAACAGGTGAACAAAAAGATACGTGGGAGGTTTCTGTTTATAACCACAACACAATAATCCTCCGGTGATGGATTGACCAAATCATGGTCGCTGGAGCATGTCGCTTAACCAACCGCCTAGCGGCTAGTTAAGCATGTCATTGTTTCTAGTGTTGTGAATATTATTTTAGTCATATCCATACCTTTAAATCATTCATCACCATAAAATATTTACATTTTAAGTTTTTAAAAAGACTAAGTATTGTGTGCTTTGACAAGAGTTTGTAAAAACATAGATAGAAGTTTACCTTGTAGAATTTCAAAATAAATAAAAAGGTTATCCACTTTCGCAAGATTTTTATAGCTAGATTGTTTGTGTGTTTAATGTAAGATACACTTTGAATATATTTGTAAAATGATAGATTTCATCTATCAACCATTTTAAAAATCAAATCTAATTAAAATTTTAAAATATCTAGTTGAAACTAATTATCGGATTTAGGTTTACTAATGTAAAAAAATGGTTTTCTAAAATCATTTTGCTTTGATTGAAATTCCATTTTTGTGAGATTAGTTATTGAATTTCAAATATTTTTTTAAACATCTCGTAATTCCAATCATACCTATTCTATTCATCTTGATCTTCAAATGTTGTTGACGTCGTTGCGCTTTGTAAACTTAAACATACTTGTTGCGAGTGGATTGGACTTGATTCTTCACACTTGATTATTAGCTAGTAGTTTAATCAAATGTAATGATCAAAATGTGAACACCAAATGACATATATGAATACAGTTAGAAAAAAAACATTGACCGTTGAGGTCATCATTAAAAACGAGATAAAGGTCTTTATGGCATACGCCATTTATCTTCTGTTGGCGTAGGATTTTAGAACTGAGTTCTCTCACTGATATGTAAGGTTTACCACCGTCAATTCAACCGTATCGTAGTTGACATAACTCCTGAATTTGAACCAAAACATAATCTACTTTAAATTATGTAGGTTTGAGGATTATGAGTTAGGGTTGTAGAAAAAATATAAAAGATAAACGAGAGAGACGAAGACAAAATCACAAAGGTTTGAAATCATGGGAAGATGCATATAATCTTGAATTTAATATTACGCGTACCAAATTATATTCGCAAGTTCTTCCCACTTGAGCAATATTGAAATCGACGGTGGTAAACCCTACATGTCGGTGGGAGGACTCGAATCTAAAATTCGATGTCAAATGTAGATAAATGGCGTATGCCATTAAGACTTCGATCTCATCTTCTTTGATGAAATCTTTATGGTCAAGGTTACTTTCTACCTGTGTTTGTGTATGTGCTTTGGTGTTAAGATTTAATTAAACCAGAGTCATGATATGTTTATTTCAATGAAAATGTATTACAAATGAAATGGAATGAGTAATATATAGAAGGAAAGTTAATTCGCTTACTACTCTAAATCTTCAACAATCATTCAGATAAGATGATAAAGTGTGCAATAAGTTTATTTGTGATAATTAAAAGTTTATCTATAAAGTTGTTACAACAATATTGATAAGCACAATGGATTAAAATTTAAACCATAAGCCATGATATGTTTATTTAATTGAAAGTTGTTACAAATAAAATAGAAACAACTCTAATAACCATTAGGATTATGAAAAACTATAGATCAAGTGTACTAATAACAGCTAAAGTCTATTTAGATGTTAGAAGAATATTGATCATTATAATGAATAATCTTTGAAATAATATTTCTTAGTTATTAGCTTAATAAACTTGGTAACGCCTTGTAAAAATTGCATTAAAAAAACTACTAGGAAAAAAACACATAAAATATAAAAATAGTGCAGCATCACACAAATGTTAATATGGCTTAGACAAACAACTCTAAACCATGAACGTCCGCACTGTGTGGGATTTTCTGTGGCCTTTGTGAAGTCATTTACAGGGGGTAGATGAAGACACGAATGAGATTGTAGTCTCTTTCATATTTTTTTCTAGATTCGATGAGTGAAAAGAAGACAACAAAGACAAGAAGAAGAACTTAGGGGCTGTTTGGCAATTTTTGAATGATTAAGTGCTGAACCAATAAAAGGTCTGAACTATTAAGTGTTGAACCATTAACAGGTCTGAATCATTAAGAGCTAGTATATCGCTTAACTATTCAAAGGTAAATGTCTGACCAATTCAGATAAGAGGTCTTAACCATTCAGTATTAGAACTCTTAATCATTCAGCATTAGTATAATGATTAACCATTCAGAGGCAAATGTCTGAACCACTCAGACATTTGCTCGCGGAACAAACACTCTGAACCATTAAGTGCTAAACATTTCAAATATCTGAACCATTTAAACATCTAAACCGTTAAGAGACTGATTCAGATGCTGTCAAACAATCACTTAATAAAGAAATACACAGACGAAAGAATGGAAGCACGAATATGTGAGATGTGGAAATACATAAAATAGGAAGTAATTGAAGATGTGGAAAGTAATGTAAAACTTCATGTTAACATCTCCGTCTTAACATATTTTCCATTCATAAGTCATTTTTTTTGTTTACTTCTATTTTAACAACATTATTTATTGTAGTAACTAGTAAAGAATATATGTTTTAATGGAAAAAAGCTTTATTTAATTATTATTGTGGAAAATATAAGGGTATTAGTGTGATGGGTATATTGCTTATAAAAAGTTTATAAACAATTACGTTAAAAACTTATGTATTACGTTATTTGAATAGAAAACATCACAAAATTATATGTATTAAAAAAACAAAATTGTTACATTAATTTAAACGTAAGCAATTGAAGTGAAGAATTCACCAATGTTAAGCGCTCATAACTGTACGATGGAATTGTAATTGTACATTTATTGTGAGTCTTTAACGATATGACAATGTTATTGCATTTGTGATTGAGTTTTTTGTATTATTTAAAGTGAGATGATCATTTAATATTACAATTTGTAACACCCGTAAATTTTTAGTAAAGAATTTAAAAGAATAAAATAGAAAGAGAAAGGAAAGAAAAACAAAAGTTACTTTTGTTTAAGGGCCAAAAGTGTAAATTGGGCAAACTTTCTATTAATTCTTTGTACAAAAGGTGGTATGGCACCCACGTTGTCTGCATTTTTTACTGCATTCGATATCTTTAGAGAGAGAAAGTAGAAGGAGCAGAAAACCATCGGAATTTTGAAGAAGGATCTGAGAAATTCGAAGTTTTTGGTAAGAAATCCCGAATTTATGATGTTAGGACGATTCTAGAACCATACATGAGCATATAAATGTGACTAGTGTGTTCGGGTTGCTCTGTGTGTGTGTTTTAGGTGTATAAACGACTGAGAAGTTCAATGAAAGGGCATCCAAAACCCGAAGACCAATTAAGGTGAGTTCTAGACCCCTTTTTACTGGTTTTTAAATGTTTGGGGCTGGAAAATGCATGCAAATATATTTTTATAAAGTTTGGGTTGAAACCCGTATGAACGATTGTATGTATGTTTATGTTTATGTTAGATTTATGCTTAGAATCAGGTGTGTATGTTTAGGATGAGGCATTATGATGTTTGGGACTTGGATTATAAATTAGACACATGAATATGTTGTTAATATGTCTGAAATTGGGACTTGGAATAAATAAGAAAAGTTGATGTGTCCACCAGTGCTCATACGACCAACAGTGGTCGTATGATCAGGATTTTTCTAAGTGTTGATGAGTCTAATAGGACTCATACGACCAACAGTGGTCGTATGAATATGTGAAATTTTCTAAGTCTGAGGCCCACAGGACTCATACGACCAACAATGGTCGTATGATCATGATGAAAAGTTCTAAGTGTGGACTCATACGACCAACAGTGGTCGTATGATCCAAATATGTTCCCAAGTCCAGGGGTGATACGACCAGCAGTGGTCATACGACCAACAGTGTGGTCGTATGACCAGTTGATAAATCTAAGTGTTAAGTGAAAAGTCCAGCAGTGCTCATACGGCTAATAGTGCTCATACGCCCAGAGGGCTTATACGCCCAACAGGGCTAAAACGCCTAAACACTTAGAAATTTTCAGGGATTTCCAGTAAGTCCGAAGTTCGAGGTTTGACCAGGGTTGACTAGGGTTAATAAATGATGATGTCTCATGCATATAATGATGAGTATGATTAACCCTAATTGTTACTAATATTATTATTAGTATATTATTGTTAACAATATTATTAAAATATTGTTAAGTAAGGTATGATGCTATGTATGATGATGAATGTATGATGATGAACGTATGATGATGAATGCATGATGAATATGTATGATGTGTGTATGTTCCTTGTGATTGTGTATGCTTATCTTTCTGAAACTTTACGAATAACGAGAAATGAATTAATGAAGTATTATGTATCGTAAAGTGAAAGATAATGAAAGAGGAACATGATGATAAATGCATGTATTAACGAATGAACGAAAAGAAGAATGATGATGAATACATGCATTAATGAACGAACGAATTATGTCTTGCAAGCATTGAATAACGCGATTGGTCCTTCTATGTGATTGACCATGGTCATGGTACCTCTACCGCTTACCTCTAGTACCGTGGCATACGTTTTGTTGTTCATATGTTGACTTCGGCCCGGTAGCTAATAACGTTCGGGGTGTAGCCTATGGTATTGGTACAATTCACCTTTCAATGTGCGCAAGTAAGTATGAACGGGATTCTTGTCATTCGACCACAGTAATCATAGCCAAGTGCTATGAAGTGGGTAATGCCTGACAGAATCCATACGAGAAGTTAAAGATAACGATGAATAACGAATGATGAAGATAATAACGAATATTATCTCTGTGTACGTATGATGTATGAACGCACGCACGAAAGGATACTTTTAAATAAGTAAAAGTATGTTTTATTACAAAACTAGAACTCACTCAGCAACGCTGACTTTTATGTATTTTCCAGTTGGCAGGTAGTGTTGCTGAGGATGGCACGAGGCGGCTACTCAGCTCTTTTGGGATGGCATTCTTTTGTTAATGTTTTTGTATTGTAATGCAAACAAATGATATTTTGTAACGGGTGTTGTATTACTTTGCAAAAGCATTTATAGTAAATTTAAAGTTTCCGCGGCATGGTTTTTATTAAGTTATATGAAATGTATGTTTTATGGGTAATGACGACCAACTGTGAGGTGCCCGGGAACGGGGCCTTACAAGTTGGTATCAGAGCCAAAGTTTAAGTGAAATGGGTAAAGTTTGTAAAATAAACCTAAGACTTAAACTGAGAATGGGACAGGGAGAATGAGAATGCCATCTGAGTAGCTGCGTGCCATCAGGTATTTTCTTGAAAATTAATCAGTGTTACGTGCGCATGTTATGTGTTTATGTGTACTGTTAGACTTAGATACTAATGTAGTCAGGACAGGTAATGCTCGGGGTGTGAAGAGTAGAGTAAGTGGCTAATCACAACTGGCCACTGTAATTAGGGACTTAATGTACTTGACATAAACTGAGCTATTTCCTTGAATGACCGTGTTGGTGTTTAAATCTTTCAGTGTAGTAGAAGATGGTCGGTGGTAGATCATCTAAAGCCCCAATTGGTGGAGGCAGTGGTGGAAGTGGTGCGGAACCACGAGCCACAAGAGGTAGGCCTAGAAAAGAGAAGAAGGTTCCCGAAGAACCTAATACTACTCCCTCGGGGGGAGTGGATGAGAGTGATAATGTGAGAGCCTCGGTGAAAGAGACGGTGATCGAGGAGGTGCACCAAGTCATGCAGACGATCTTACCGTCTGTAGTGACTGAAGTGATAAAGGCAGTACGTGAAGACGATAGACGAGGGAGGAATCGGTCCTCAGGGAGACAACAACAGACGGAAGCAGAGACGGTACTATCTGATGATGAAGAGGAAGAGGAAGAAGAACAACTACGGGAGACCGCCCGGGGTTGTAACTACGGGGCATTCATGAGGTGCAAACCCCAACTTTTGATGGGTCGGGTACTGCTACTGATGCTCACCAATGGGTGATGGAAATGGAAGCTGTCCTCGATATTAGTGATTGCCAGGAGGACAAGAAGGTGAAGTTTGCTACCCACTCTTTCACAGGATCGGCTTTATGCTGGTGGAAAAATATAGTCCAAGCCGAGGGTAGTAGGGCTATAGGGAAGATGAAGTGGGCTGAGTTGAAAAGGCTGGTGATCGAGGAATTCAGTCCTCGTCGGGAAATGGATAGAATAGAAAGGGAGTTCCTGCAGCTGGAGGCGGGGACGATGACCCACCAACAATATACCACCAAGTTTAATGAATTGGCGCTGTTGGTGCCAGAGCAGGTGACGCCGGTGTCTCGAAAGATCAACCGGTATATTCAGGGGCTGCCAGCTGAAATTCGTTGGCACTTGATTTCTGCCCGACCAAGCACTTTCAGGTCGGCACTGGATTTGGCGGGAAGGTTATTCGATGAACGTGCTGCTTTGGTGAAGGCTGAGGGAAGCAAGAAAGGAAGCGGAGAGAAGAACTGGCAGGGGAAGAGATTTGGTCGGGGTGATACTTCGACAAACAACAAGAAGGCAAGGGTGGATGACCGCCGAGTGGTCGTGTCTGGGGCTGGGGTGAGGAAGTGTGGCAAGTGTGGAAAGGAGCACTCAGGGGAGTGCAAGTGGGGATACAACATCTGCTTCAAGTGTGGGAGGACTGGGCATATGGCCAAGGATTGTCGGATGGGCAAGTGCTTTAACTGTGGGGAAAGTGGTCATATGAGCAGAGATTGCAAGAAGCCGAGGGCTGAGGGCTCGGGGGAGAAGAAGATGGGAGGAGAAGCACCAAAGGCAAAGGCTAGGGCTTTCACTATGACGCAGGAAGAGGCTAGGACGAACCCCGATGTGGTGTCAGGTACGTTTCTAGTAAACCAAACTCTTGCTTCTGTGTTATTTGACTCTGGTGCTAGTAGGAGTTTCATTTCTGCTACTTTCTGTGCTAAATTGCCTGTTAGTAGCAAAAGCATTAGTGAGCCTTTTTATGTAGAAACTGCTATTGGTAAGTCCACTAGAGTTACTGATGTGATAGAGGACTGTACCATAGAATTAGAAGGTCATAGGTTTGCTGCCAAGTTACATGTGATGCCTCTAGGAGGATTTGATGTAGTGTTAGGAATGGACTGGTTAGCAACCTACGAAGCGAATATCGTGTGCCGAAAGAAGATGATTAGACTGACGGCGACCGACGGAAGTCCGGTGACAATATATGGCGATCGAGCTACGACGATTCCGAAGGTGATCTCGATGGCGGTGGCGGGAAAGTGTATGAGGCGCGGATGTAGCGCCTACTTATGTTATGTAAAGAATGTAGAGACGCCAACACCACAGCTACGCGATGTACCAGTGGTGTGTGACTTTCCAGACGTGTTTCCCGAAGACTTATCGGGATTGCCACCTGACCGAGAGATCGAATTCCAGATCGACCTGATACCGGGTGCCCAACCTGTCGCAAAAGCACCGTATCGCTTGGCTCCGACGGAGATGAAAGAGTTGATGGAGCAGTTGCAGGAGCTGCTGGATAAGGGGTTTATCCGACCGAGTATCTCACCTTGGGGTGCTCCGGTTCTGTTCGTAAAGAAGAAGGATGGTAGTATGAGGATGTGCATCGACTACCGCGAGCTGAATAAGCTGACGGTGAAGAACAGATACCCCTTACCAAGGATCGATGACTTGTTTGATCAACTTCAGGGTGCCAGTTGGTTTTCAAGGATAGATCTTCGATCGGGATACCATCATCTAAAGGTGAAGGAACAAGATATCCCTAAAACAGCCTTTCGTACGCGCTATGGTCACTACGAGTTTCTTGTCATGTCTTTTGGATTGACCAATGCGCCGGCTGCTTTTATGGATTTGATGAACCGAGTGTGCCGACCAATGTTGGATAAATCAGTAATTGTATTCATCGATGATATTTTGATCTATTCAAGAAGTGAAAAAGAGCATGCCGGGCATATTCGGGAAGTGTTGGAAACGTTGAGAAGGGAGAAATTGTACGCCAAGTTCTCCAAGTGCGCCTTTTGGTTACGTGAGGTGCAATTTCTGGGTCACGTAGTGAATGCAGAAGGAATAATGGTGGACCCAGCAAAGGTTGAGGCTGTGATGCAATGGAAATCACCAAAGACGCCATCCGAGATCCGTAGCTTCTTGGGATTGGCGGGCTATTATAGAAGATTTATTCAAGACTTTTCAAAGATAGCCTCACCTTTGACAAAATTGACTCGTAAGGACGTGAAATTCGTGTGGGGTCGGGAACAGGAGACGGCCTTTGAGGAGTTGAAGGCAAGACTAATGCAAGCTCCTGTCTTGACTTTGCCTGAGGGGAGTGAAGACTTAGTGGTCTATTCGGATGCATCTTATTCTGGGCTAGGTTGTGTGTTGATGCAACGTGGAAAGGTGATAGCCTACGCATCTCGACAGCTGAAGACCCACGAAGTCAACTATCCCACACACGATCTAGAATTAGCCGCGGTGGTTTTTGCGTTGAAGATTTGGCGGCACTACCTATACGGAACAAAGTGCACTATCTTCACAGACCACAAAAGCTTGAAGTATTTCTTCGAGCAGAAGGATTTAAACATGAGGCAAAGGCGATGGTTAGAGCTCATAAAGGATTATGACTGCGAAATCCATTACCATCCGGGCAAGGCCAATGTGGTGGCTGATGCCCTTAGCCGAAAAGAAAGGCCTGAGCCGATCCGGGTGAAGGCTTATCAGCTGATCATGACCCCCGATGTGATGACACAGGTTAAGGAGTTTCAAGACGAGGCTTTGAAAGAAGATCGTCTTAACTCCGAAAGGATGAGAGGTCTAGTGACGGAGTTGGGTGAGAACACTCTAGGTGTTAAGACCCGATTTGGGCGAATGTGGATTCCTCGATACGGGGATCTACGTAGTAGAATTATGGATGAGGCCCATAAGACACGATACTCCATTCACCCCGGTGCTACCAAAATGTACCACGATATGAAGAAAGACTACTGGTGGCCGGGCATGAAACGCGACGTAGTGGAGTACGTAAGTAAGTGCTTGACTTGCTTACAAGTGAAGGCGGAACACCAGAAGCCATACGGGAAGATCCAACCATTGGATATACCCGAATGGAAGTGGGAACACATCACCATGGACTTCATCACGAAGTTACCGCGTACCCCGAAAGGGTATGATGCTATATGGGTGATAGTTGATCGATTGACGAAGAGTGCCCACTTCCTACCGATCCGCGAGACGTATTCATCTGAAAGATTGGCGTATCTATTCATCAAAGAAATTGTAGCTCGTCATGGTGTGCCGGTGTCTATTGTATCTGATCGCGACACCCGGTTTACCTCTAAGTTTTGGAAGAGATTTCACGATGCAATGGGGACGAGACTACACATTAGTACAGCATATCACCCTCAGACGGACGGTCAGTCTGAGAGGACGATCCAAACACTCGAAGACATGCTTCGGGCATGCGTGATCGATTTTGGAGGAAGTTGGGATGATCACTTGCCGTTAGCAGAATTCTCGTACAACAATAGCTATCATGCCAGTATTGGCATGCCACCTTACGAGATGCTATACGGGAGGAGGTGTAGGACGCCCGTATGTTGGGGAGACATTGGGCAGAAGGAATTGGGAGGTGTTGAGGTGATTGAAGCAACGACTGAGAAATTAGAAAAGATCAAAGCCTTCATGAAGGCGGCGAAAGATAGGCAAAAGTCGTATGCTGACAAGAGGCGGAGGCCGATAGAGTTCAAGGTTGGTGACCGAGTTATGTTGAAGGTCTCACCTTGGAAAGGAATCATTAGATTCAGGAAAAGAGGTAAGCTAAGCCCGAGGTACATAGGACCTTTCCGAATTATCGCACGAGTAGGAGAGGTGGCCTATCGACTTGAATTGCCAGATGAGTTAAGTGGAATTCATCCCACATTCCATGTATCTCATCTGAGGAAGTGCTTACCTGATGAAGACATGGTTGTACCACTGGAGGATATTGAAGTAGACGAACGGCTCAACTACGTGGAGCAACCAGTGGCAATCATTGATCGTAAAGAAAAGAGGTTGAGGAATAAGGTGGTTCCTCTTGTGCGTGTACAGTGGAGGCACAGGAAGGGATCCGAATCTACGTGGGAGACTGAAGAAGAGATGAGACAACCCTACCCACATCTGTTTGAGGAATAACAGGTTTCGGGGACGAAACCTATATAAGGGGGGTGGACTTGTAACACCCGTAAATTTTTAGTAAAGAATTTAAAAGAATAAAATAGAAAGAGAAAGGAAGAAAAACAAAAGTTACTTTTGTTTAAGGGCCAAAAGTGTCAATTGGGCAAACTTTCTATTAATTCTTTGTACAAAAGGTGGTATGGCACCCATGTTGTCTGCATTTTCACTGTATTCGATATCTTTAGAGAGAGAAAGTAGAAGGAGCAGAAAACCATCGGAATTTTGAAGAAGGATCTGAGAAATTCGAAGTTTTTGGTAAGAAATCCCGAATTTATGATGTTAGGACGATTCTAGAACCATACATGAGCATATAAATGTGACTAGTGTGTTCGGGTTGCTCTGTGTGTGTGTTTTAGGTGTATAAACGACTGAGAAGTTCAAGGAAAGGGCATCCAAAACCCGAAGACCAATTAAGGTGAGTTCTAGACCCCTTTTTACTGGTTTTTAAATGTTTGGGGCTGGAAAATGCATGCAAATATATTTTTATAAAGTTTGGGTTGAAACCCGTATGAACGATTGTATGTATGTTTATGTTTATGTTAGATTTATGCTTAGAATCAGGTGTGTATGTTTAGGATGAGGCATTATGATGTTTGGGACTTGGATTATAAATTAGACACATGAATATGTTGTTAATATGTCTGAAATTGGGACTTGGAATAAATAAGAAAAGTTGATGTGTCCACCAGTGCTCATACGACCAACAGTGGTCGTATGATCAGGATTTTTCTAAGTGTTGATGAGTCTAATAGGACTCATACGACCAACAGTGGTCGTATGAATATGTGAAATTTGCTAAGTCTGAGGCCCACAGGACTCATACGACCAACAGTGGTCGTATGATCATGATGAAAAGTTCTAAGTGTGGACTCATACGACCAACAGTGGTCGTATGATCCAAATATGTTCCCAAGTCCAGGGGTGATACGACCAGCAGTGGTCATACGACCAACAGTGTGGTCGTATGACCAGTTGATAAATCTAAGTGTTAAGTGAAAAGTCCAGCAGTGCTCATACGGCTAATAGTGCTCATACGCCCAGAGGGCTTATACGCCCAACAGGGCTAAAACGCCTAAACACTTAGAAATTTTCAGGGATTTCCAGTAAGTCCGAAGTTCGAGGTTTGACCAGGGTTGACTAGGGTTAATAAATGATGATGTCTCATGCATATAATGATGAGTATGATTAACCCTAATTGTTACTAATATTATTATTAGTATATTATTGTTAACAATATTATTAAAATATTTTAAGTAAGGTATGATGCTATGTATGATGATGAATGTATGATGATGAACGTATGATGATGAATGCATGATGAATATGTATGATGTGTGTATGTTCCTTGTGATTGTGTATGCTTATCTTTCTGAAACTTTACGAATAACGAGAAATGAATTAATGAAGTATTATGTATCGTAAAGTGAAAGATAATGAAGAGGAACATGATGATGAATGCATGTATTAACGAATGAACGAAAAGAAGAATGATGATGAATACATGCATTAATGAACGAACGAATTATGTCTTACAAGCATTGAATAACGCGATTGGTCCTTCTATGTGATTGACCATGGTCATGGTACCTCTACCGCTTACCTCTAGTACCGTGGCATACGTTTTGTTGTTCATATGTTGACTTTGGCCCGGTAGCTAATAACGTTCGGGGTGTAGCCTATGGTATTGGTACAATTCACCTTTCAATGTGCGCAAGTAAGTATGAACGGGATTCTTGTCATTCGACCACAGTAATCATAGCCAAGTGCTATGAAGTGGGTAAAGCCTGACAGAATCCATACGAGAAGTTAAAGATAACGATGAATAACAAATGATGAAGATAATAACGAATATTATCTCTGTGTACGTATGATGTATGAACGCACGCACGAAAGGATACTTTTAAATAAGTAAAAGTATGTTTTATTACAAAACTAGAACTCACTCAGCAACGCTGACTTTTATGTATTTTCCAGTTGGCAGGTAGTGTTGCTGAGGATGGCACGAGGCGGCTACTCAGCTCTTTTGGGATGGCATTCTTTTGTTAATGTTTTTGTATTGTAATGCAAACAAATGATATTTTGTAACGGGTGTTGTATTACTTTGCAAAAGCATTTATAGTAAATTTAAAGTTTCCGCTGCATGGTTTTTATTAAGTTATATGAAATGTATGTTTTATGGGTAATGACGACCAACTGTGAGGTGTCCGGGAACGGGGCCTTACACAATTAGGGTGTACCTCGTGACATGATATCAATCTATAGTATCTAATAAAACAAGGTTTTCTTTGCCACTTGTCATTCTCTTATCCCACTTTTTTGACACTTGTCATTCTTCTAGACATCCACATATTAATTTCTCTCCAAAAGGGTATTATAGTAATTTAAATACCTATACAAATTTCTCTCTCTTATTAAAATTGAATGTTATTAATTGCTATATTTCTCTTTATTGTCTAACTTTTTTAAAAAGATTTTATTGAGAAAATTAGAAATCAAATCTTTTAATTAAAATCTAAATAATAAAAAAACCTAAAATTTTGTATAATATGAAGTTTCTAAAACATCAAACATTTTTAAATAAAACATTTTAAATCGTTTTGTTTTTAAAAAGCATTATAAACTGGTGAAATTATTTAAAACCTTATTAAAACAACCACAATTATTACAATCAAGCGCTTTTAAAAAACACTATTTTTATAAAAAAAATATTTATAAAAAAATCTTAAAACGAATGTTTAAAAGTGAAACTATATAGATAAGAGAGTTAAAAATAGTATAATTGTTTTATCTTTTGAATTATTACGTATAAATAATTGTAATCATATTTTATATTAAAATATTATATTGCAACTCTTCGAGTTTATTACTAACTATAATACGTTTAATTAATGGTTTTTAGCATATCCATCTATCTATAAAAAAACTAAAATAAACGTGAAACAATTGTAAGACTTATTATACTTACTTTCTTATTTCTCTATATTGTTAATAATAATATTGAATACTAATAATATTACTCGTACCATATTCAAATAAAAAATATACAATTTAATAAATTAAAAACCTATTTTTTATTTAAAACACACTTTTTAAAAACAAAATTTTTATAAAATACAGAATACAATGAACTTTTTATCATTGTTCTTAAACAAAATATTTAGAAATCATAATTTTTGATAAAATAAAAGTTTAAGAAAAATACATAATTGTTTATTTACTTAAAGTAGCTATTTGTACGTAACTATAATCATATTTTATCTTCGGATATGATTTCATAATGCATAAAATTTAGTACTAATTATTTAATATTTTATTAATTCAATTCGTGTAATACACGGGAGCTAACCTAGTATGATGTATATAACTATTTGAGTTTCTCAAGTTAAATAGCTTTTATATGCACCAAACATTCACATATAGGCATATATATAATCATATACTTGTTAACACACGGTATATGCTAATATTAGAATGTTGTAATAAAAATATATAATTATAAGTTAATTAGATTTACTTGACTAGATCACTCATTAGTTTTAAAATTTCCGTTGGTGTACGTGGCTTATATGTAATTAACTCTCAACATATACGTATATATGTTATTCGTATAGTTAAGCCTTAAGATTATCATCGTATGATAAAAGTAGTATTAATATAACTAATAATAATAATTACAAGAGTGATAGTTTTAGCATTTTCAATACTAAACTTAATATTATTAATTAAATATTTCTATAGATCAACCTAAAGTTGCAATAAGTGTTGCACCATAAGCAATAAAGGTTGTGCATATCCTTTTTTCTTTTTATTAATTTTTAATTCTAAATCTAATATTTTTACATCTTTTACGATTTAAATCCTACAAATTTTCACTTGCAAAGGTTTTCAAAACAGAGTGATCGACGCCTATGAAGCTGTAACCCCAGTCTTAACTTTGCTTCCCTGTGCTTTTTATTTTTTTATGATTTTTTCATTTTACATTTCGATCTAAATTTTGAGAGTTAAAATGCCTTAAAGTGCGTGTATTGTTCAACGTTATTACACCTACTTTTCTCATTTAACGGTCCGTTGTAACGTGTGGGTATTAGATCAACTTAGTTGTTATTTTCAATGTTTTATGTTTCCAGTGTGCTTTAACGTTTTTACATCTACTTTTTATTTAGTTTTATTTTTTTATTTTTGTATTTTTTTAGTAGGAGTTTTTTCGGTGATAGTGGTCACTGGCAATGGTGTGAAGTTGGTATTATGTTGCACGGTTTTACGCCCCCGCTATAATAGGAGGGCTTAGTACTAGTTGAAACTATTTATCACATCACCAATCACCAATTTAATAAAAAAAATAAAATTTTATCACATGTCATCTTCTTTTCGATAGATAGCATGTTGTTTCACATTTCTTGTCACATGTTATGTTCACACACTTCCTTGCTAGGTGTCACTAGCATAAAAAAGCTAATCATTTAGTGATGATATTAAATGCTAAATATATTATTTATATTCTTTACAATTTATAAAACATATTTTTATTAAAAAAATATCATTTTTTTAAAGTAAAAAAATGAAGTTTTTAAAAATATTATGTTAACAAAAGTTTTCTAAAGACGAAAGTTTAAAAAGATATTGTTATTACTTTATTTCTTAAGTTAGTTGATTATATGTTATTCAAGTCATATCTTATCTAAAAAATATTTTATAAGTTCTAAATTCTAATTATTAACTATTAATTTAATATTTTAATTCAACCAGCGTAAAACACGGATTTCTAAACTAATTGTTTTAAGTATAGAACGATATTGTTAACATTAGTGATGCTATTAATAATAAACTTAAGGGAAAATGTCATACAATAGTAACCACGTTTCAAAAGTATTCTAATTTAGTCACTTATGCATATTTTTCTCAAATTGGACCACCAAGCGATCAAATTGAATCATCTTTAAATTTTCTTATGTCAAAAAAGTAACGGTGGAGAAGACTTGAGGGTCAGAATTTTCAATATATAAAAATTATATTAAAAAATAAAAAAACATGTTAATTATAAAAAAATAAAAAAATACCTAAAATTTACATTAACGTTTTATAACAGCATCAGAAGATAGAAAAAAATATTTTCTAATATAAACCAAAAGCATAACATGCTAAAAAACATGCTAAGACTTTTAATTTATATAAAATATAAAAACTGAGTGACCTAATTGGAACACTTTTAAAATTTAAGCTACCTAACACTTTTAAAAGTTGATTACTATTTTATAAAGTTACCTCTAATCTTAATAATAACATAACTATATTATTACTGATAATAGTAATAATTATGACAACGATATTAGTAGTAATAGTAACTAAACTGGTTTTAATCACAATATTAGTACATATAATAATATGTTTCACATAGATAGTGATGATGTTAAATATGGTTATTAAAATATTTAAAATAAATGGTTTCGAACAATAATGATAATAATAAGTAATTAAACACTTTGAATCAATAATTATTTTTGATGTAATACTCGTCTTAATAATACTTTATACTTACTAGTATTAAGTTCAATTAGCACGTGTCACTGTTCCGGTCGTTGGAAACGCGAGACGAGCCGTTTATCATTACGATAGGTGTCAAGTGAAAGTGCAGTGATGTAGTTGATGAGTTTTTAGGATATAGTTTTATACATCTCATTCTATGTCTCATATATATTTATAATAAATATACAACAATTACGTACCATGGTTGTTTTTAATTGTAGCAACCAGTATATCACCCTTACTATAATTTGTTTCGTTATAATATTTGATTTTACTAAAATATACTAACATCTACATTATTAAACTTTGAGCTCAACACACTTGATTAAATAACAAAATATATAACAAACATACTCAATAACTTGTAACATGCCGATATACGTTTTACTCGATTCACGTACTCAAACTCACTCAAAAGAGACTCGTTGATAGCATTCACACTATTGGTCTTGTTTTCATGTCTCGAACGTTTCTTCGTTGACTGCCTAATGTCGTCTATCACATTAACAGTCGGTTGACAATCTTTGACTTAGACTAATTCACCCGTCTTCCCTCGTTTAACTTCAAAACCATCACCATCAACCTCCTACCGCCTATAACGTTGAAGACAACGCCATCGACCGTCAGGAAACAAGTCGGCACCTCAAATCACCACCACTTCATCATCTTCGTGTAGCATCCTAAGTCCGCAATCATCTTTATTGTCACCTAAGACCACCTCCACAACAAATATCCATGAGCAACAACCACCATTAACCGTCATCAACCACCATCACAGCCAGCATCAACACCACTGTCAACCACTATCACATCCACATTCATCACCACCACTACAACCCAAGCCAAAAAATTGACACCAATAACTACAATCATCACTTACCACTACAAGAATTAAGAGAATTTGCGGCGATATAGATCGTCGCAAAAGCCCCCCATTGTCGTCGCAATATGTTTTTTGCGACGAAATTGTCGTCGCTATTAATTCGCCGTAATAAAGTGGTCGCAAAAAACTTTTTGCGACGATATTTGCGACGACATTTTTATGTGGGTCCACAGCATTTAAAAAAAGGGAAATTAAATTTTTCTTTTTTGCGACGAGAGTTTTTGCGGCGATTTATTCTCTTTTGCGGCGATATATCGCCGCAAAGTTTTTGACCAGATCTTTTTTGCGGCGAAACTTTTAACTTGGTAAAATGTTTTTTGCGACGAAGTATCGCCGCAAAAAAGATCAATTTTTTTAAAAAATTTTTGCTGCATTTGCAGCAATCCACCCAGATCCGCCTGGGTACCATACCTGCTTTTGAAATTGCTAATACCATCAAACCATTCCCAAATACAAAATCATTGCATATAAACAAAATATTGTTTAAAGTTAACAAGTTAGATATCATACAAACACAATGTTCTAAAATGTTTAAAAATATTCATAACAACCTCAAAGTGAACATTTTATGACGACCCACCTTCATCGTCTTCATCATCTTCATCTTCATCATTTGGTTGAGAATGACCACTTCTCTTCAACGCGCTCTGGACTTGACTTTGGATTTGACTTTGCATTTGTGCCATCATATTAGCCATCATCTGTGACTGCCATTGTTGTTGCTCACTTGCCACTCTCGCTGCTATCATCTCCTCAACCTCAGATTGTGAGAACATCCGCTGATCTGTTCTATGAGGTGGAGGTGGGGGTTGTGAAGGCACGCTCGGTATTGGACCGATGCCACGTTCCCACCCGGGCCGCTCCCCCAAGACCTGCCGCATGATCTGCCTCTCTGACATTTCAGGGTGTTGTTGTTGAAGCGCGACCATTTGCTCCTGTATAGTTTACAAAAAACAATAAACAATGTTACATATATGGTGATGTTATACATTACTTTATTTTTATAAAATTTTAAGATGTGTACATTACTTACATAGTATGCAGCGGGTTCAGGCTGATAGAAATTACCGCTTGAATCGGTATAGAAGCGGCGGTATGCTAATATGGCACTCCCAGTTTCATCAGAACCCTCTTCACGCTGTAAACACATTAAATAGTTATATAATCATATAAAATTAACTTACAAACACATAAAACAAATTATAAAACAAATTAGATTAAAACAACTTACAAACATATAACGACACTGGGCTAGAGATGTCCGACCGCCTTGTCCTTTGATCGTCTGCTTCCCTTTGTTTGACTTGTTGGTTGCAGACCGAGCCTTGACTTCAGGAGAAGTGTAGTAATCCACATAGCCTTTCCATTCAGATTCTTGCATATCAGGTGGCACAACATCAGAAATATCAACTCTGTCTTCCCCGCCTATTTTGCTAAAATGTTTTTGCTAAAATGTTTTTGCTTGAACCGGTATTTGTGATCTTTGTACCGGTTTGCAGCATATTTCTCAATGCCTGCCCTCAATCCTTCGTGGGGAGTCATATCAAAATACATCTGCATATTATGAAAACAAATAGCTTAGTGTATATATATTTAATCACTGAATTTAATTATCAAAAACTTAACCTGTAAGTCAGGCCAGATAGTCGCCTTCAACTCTGCAGGTATCTTTCTCCAGCTCTTGTAGTTTTGAGGAAATCTGTCAACGAGTGTGCCAACCAGTGAAGCAAAGGTCGCCTGATTGACACCCACAGGTTTGTAGGTGTCATGCGTACCTTGCTCAAATTCAATTGTGAGCAAATTTCCTTGTGGGTTTCTCTTTTGCAAACCTTGAAGTGTGGTCTTTCCACGCTTGCCTTGTCCTGCAAATTGATAATAGTATAAAAATTCTATGTAATTATATATTTTCATTTTAAAAGATAATAGTATAAAAAATTCGTCATACCTCGTCCGTTGCCGCTGCCGGAGTCATCACTGGCCTCGCACTGTCGTGGCGGCTGCCACGATCGATCATCATCGGGAGGACCACCACCAGGTGGACCACGGCCATAGGTATCCCCACCGTGACCTCGGGCCACGTCTGCCATCTGTAAAAAAGATTATATAAGTATACAAATGTACCGCAATTAAATCAATAGCTAAACACACAATTGAAAAAAACAATTCAATAAACATAATAGATCAAACATAATAAATGATTCGGTTAAAATAAAAAATTACAATCAATCGGATTCATCGGTGTGATAAGAATCTTCTCCACAATCATTATTAAATTCGTCTAATTCATCATCTGAATTGTCAGAAACGTCAACAGCTTTGTCTGCATCGTTGTCTTCACCCTCATCCGTATCTTCATATGTCTCGTCCTCTACATTGACATGCTCAAGGGAAACATCGACTTCTGTAGCTTCATCTCTACTCATACCATCATAAGTTAAATTATCTAAGTCAGCAGACAACAAAAGCTCAGATGAAGTGCTGCCATGAATTAAATCTGCTTCGTTATTTTCCATTATAATATCTCGGTCCCAAATCTTCCGATGATTCACCTCTTGGACGACCTTCCAATGTCTGATTGACTGAACTCTTTGACTGGCTTTAGACGGTTCGTCAAGATAAAAAACTTGCTCTGCTTGTGTTGCAAGAATGTATTGGTCATTTGTAAACCATTCAGTTTGGGTAGAAATACTGGTTATGTTATTCTTAATGACACAAAGTTTGTTGTTATTAGTTTTAAACCATTTACATCGAAACAACACAACCTTACAATGGTCTAGATAGCCTAGCTCCAGAATCTTCCGTATGCTTTGCAGTGTGTAACTTACCATAAGCCGCAGTCATCTCCTGATCACGATGATAAACAGATGTTCGTCAGGAGAATGTCCCACAACGGTCTAGATATCCACCGGGTGACGTAACTTACCATCTTCCGTGCAACGTCCAGAAGCATGCCATGTCATATGCTTTGCAGTGTGTCTTGAGCTATAAATACGCTTTAATCTAGGAATTAATGGAAAGTAACGCATAACCTTGTTGGCAACTTTCTTCCCCTTAGTGTTTGCGTCCTTCCATCTACTTTCATAACATATTGGACATTTTTGCAAATCTTTGTTATCCTTCCCCCAAAATAAACAACAGTCGTTCTTACAAACGTGGATCGATTCATATCCTAACCCAACTTTCTTCATTATCTTCTTGGCTTCATAGTTTGACGGTGGGATTTTAGCAAGCGGAAATGCAGTTTTCAGAAATTCTAACAATTGGTTAAACGATGTATCGGTCCATTTATTGATGGCCTTCATGTGACTCAGTTTTGCCAAGAAATCCAATGAAGACATCCCGTCACAACCAGGGTATAGTTCGGTGTCGGCAAGTTTCAGTAATTCAGCAAGTTCATCATTTGTATCACTCGGTGTATCTGTTGTGTTCATTGGCTCGTCGTCGTCGTATGTGTTGTCCTCTTGTGGGACATTCTCCTGACGAACATCGTTAATAAAATCATGTATTGGGTCTGTCGTTTGAGGTATGACTGGAACTACCGGTGACGGAACATATGATTCACCATTATACGTCCACGTTTTGTAAAATCGACAAAAACCATTATTATGTATATGGCGCTCTATTGTTGGAAGAGGAAACCAATAACTGTTATTGCAATTATTACACGGACACCGAGCTTTATTTTGGCCATTCATATAATTCTTACACCTTTCCATGAATGCTTTAAGACCAATCAGATATTCTTTAGAAAATTTATTTTCTAAAGTAGTCCAAGTCTTATCAATCGTAATAACTGCGTCTACAAACAAATATTAATTATCTTAACACATTTAAAACTAGGGAAATACAAACATATATACATTCTTATATTCAAACAATAGCTACATATTAATACAATTTAACATACCAAATACATATATACATTCTTATATTCATACCAAATACATACATACATTCTTATATTAACATACCAAACACATGTTATTTCAAACAATCTTAATACAAACATACACACATGTTAATACAAAATTAACACAAAATTAACATATCAAATACATACATTCTTTAATACAAACATACACACATTTTCTTTAATCTTAACTAAATATCTACTTTTTAATAACTATAAAACTTGCTAAACCTAATTCAACAATAACTACATATTAACACAAATTTAACAATCCAAATACATACATTCTTATATTCATACATACAAAATAAACTTCAAAACCCAAACAACTACAAACTGACACACTAAATACATACATTCTTTCTTATATACATACATACAGACATACTATTTCATCTTAAATAAGTTAAAATATCCATTTTTTCATAACCATAAAACTTGCTAAACCTACTTTCAAACAATAACTACATATTAATACAATTTAACATACCAAATACATATATATATTCTTATATTCATACCAAATACATACATACATTCTTATATTAACATACCAAACACATGTTATTTCAAATAATCTTAATACAAACATACACACATGTTAATACAAAATTAACACAAAATTAACATATCAAATACATACATTCTTTAATACAAACATACACGCATTTTCTTTCATCTCAACTAAATATCTATTTTTTCACAACTATAAAACTTGCTAAACCTAATTCAACAATAACTACATATTAACACAAATTTAACAATCCAAATACATACATTCTTATATTCATACATACAAAATAAACTTCAAAAACCTAAACAACTACAAATTAACACACTAAATACATACATTCTTTCTTATATACATACATACACACATGTTAAACATCTATTTTTCATAACTATAAACATCTATTAAACATCTAATTTGAAAATATTAACTAAAACTTAACATAAAATTAGGTAAAATTGAGTTTATTACCTGAAATCAAGAGTGGTGGTGGTGGCTACGGTGCAAAGGAAACGGCGGCGGCGGTGGAGTGACGGTGGTGGAGCAGCGGTGGTGGAGCGTAGTAGCTTTGAAAATGGCGGTGGTGGAGCGACGGTGGTGGAGCAGCGGGTGTCGCCGGGGAGTTGGGTGACGTTGCTGGTCGCCGGTCGCCGGTCGCCGGTCGCCGGGAGTGGGAGTGGGGTGGGGGTTGACGGTCGCCGGTCGCCGTGGGGGTGGGGAATGCGGTGAATGGGGGTGAGGGTTTTGAGTGGGGGGGTGAGGGTTCTGAAAATCCCGTATTAAATCTGAGCTGAAACCTTTTGCGGCGATTTGTCGCCGCAAAAAGCTGTTGCGACGACAATAAATCAAATAAAAATAAAGTTAATTTTAAATATTCTTTATTGCGACGATATAACGCCGCAAATAAGATGCCGGGAATTTTCCCGCTCTTTAAAAAGTTGTCAATAAATGAAAAAAATTAAAAGGAAAATAATTATGGTTATTTGCGACGAAATATCGCCGCAAAAAACCTTTTTGACCGGAAAAGTCAAAAAAGCAAATATTTTTGTCGTTTACTGAAGTTTTTGCGACGATTAAACTATCGCCGCAAAAAATATTGTCGCAAAGAACGGTTTTCTTGTAGTGTACCACCAACATAGTCATCATCGATCACCATTGTTGCTTCTCCGGAGATTGTTGTGATCCTTGTTCGGTGGTTGTGACCACAACACATCACCCTAATCGGCCATCACCTGGTGGTCTCCTAGATTGAGGTCTGTCATAATTAACAACCACCACCCATATGAATCACCACCACGTTGCCCTTGAGATAGATCGCTTATACTGTCGTCTCTAACATTGGGTACTACCAGGGGTTAAACCACCAAGAACCCCTCTGATTTCTTTGAGGATGCAACTAGAAAAAGAGGTCGACGAATGCAGGGGAGGTCGACTGTAACCAAGAAGGGGTTGCCACTATCGACCGCCTCCAGTAGCTGCATGATTGCTAAAATCAAGAATGGGAGATCGGGTTAGAGGCTTCCATCCCCCTTATCTCTAACGCTATGTTTTGAGTTCATTTAATGAGACAAAAGAAAGAAATTGAAAGACAAAAAAACTGTTATGTTCCCAAGTTTTTTTAATGGAAGAATATAAAAGAAACATAAGAAAGTTGTGTTTTATGGTTCACTTAAGAAAAAAAAGTGGAAGGAAATAAAAGTTAAAATCAATCCTTTAAAGTCAGAAGAAAAGAAAAAGAAGAGAAAAGAAATAAAAAAGAGAGAAAAAAAGGAAAAGAAACTTTTTCTCCATAAGTTAACTCGAGATCACAACGTTAAAATAATGATAGAAAACCTTAAATAAGGATAAGGTTGTTTGTTTATGAAGGTTTAGATATTCACCGCATAAGTTCATGCCACGTTTGAACCCGTCTCGAGTTGCGTTATAATTTTTATCTCACGATGGTGTTAAACGTTAAACTTATAAATATCCCAGAAACGTTAAACATTAATATCGCGTATTTAACCCATTTAAAGTGTTTTCTCACGACAAACCATAATATTAGTATGTTAATACTAACAATATATAAGTATCTTGTTATACTTTACACGTTAATCCATGCATTAGTAGCGTTAAAACTGATACCACTAACGTTCGTGCATTGAAGGTGCTTTTATCGAATGTGTGTGCGTAAATTGTGGTTAATCGTCTGGATTAGGTTTCTAGGTGAATAATAGTATAAATATTTCTACTCCATTGTCATGACACTTAATGTGACACAATTTTGATAAAAGCGGCTACTTCTCGCGTTAATTATATATTAATCTAAATGTTTATTTGTAAGCTTACAGTAGTTCATGTTATGACTTGTTAAGCTCATCTAGGTATCGTTTGAGCTTAAGGTTATATTCAAGATTTCAATGGACTTTAATATCTTAATCGGCCTTATTGGGCCAAAATTGTTTATTTGGATTCTTTTGTTGTGATTGACATACAGGTTTTGTTATAACAATTTGGACTTCTATATATGTTGAGTGTTAGGGTTATCGTAATATTCTTCGGGAACATTTATATATTTCTCTCTCTTAATATCATTAATTATGTACTTTCTCAAGTTAAAAAATCAAATACATATTTCTCCTTTCTAATATATACATACAGCCTAACCACCCACGCGTTATACATGTTGAAAAAATTAAATAATATAAATAAAAACATAAATTATCAATTACTATTAATAATTTATAATATATACACATGTGAAGATAGATTAAATAGATATATATACATGTAAATTACATAAATGAATTAAATACACAGAAAAATAATATTAATGTTTACGATCTCTAAATATTTTTTGTATACAAATCTTTAATCAGGTTTTGTTAACAATTATTCAAACTTAAAATCCATCTTTTCAGAATATTCTCCTATGTTATAAAAATAAAAATTTAAAAATTTTAAAATATATGTTTTATAAGATAAATTTCAATATATATATACATATATATATTAAATAACTGTTCACTTTTATATATATATTTTAGAATGTCAAAACAAATCTTTCTTTTGTTTTATTTTTTATCATATTGGATTGACCCACTGTGACATCCGTCACCACAAGGTCCGTCATTTAACGTGAATTCCGTTAACTATTATTAGAACATTCATTCCTCACTCTTATAAACCATTCGTGTGGATATCATACTTGATTTATTCTCTTTTTCAGTGGTGTATCATTATTTGTATCACTTAAAACGCTTATGAATAGCACCGACGACATCACTAACTAAATTATGTTATATAATATAAACATCATTAATAACATCATTTTCAAGATACGAACAACATTAAATACTTCCCTATAATTAATATAACGCGCGTATTTACGTCGTTTTCAACCGAAACAAGTTTGGGAACTCGGGGGCTAAGTGTAGGGACTAAATGTGATAAATTGCCAAACTAGGGCTGGGTATAAATACCCACATACCAGCCCTAGTCTTCATAATTTCTTCTTCTTTCTTATCTTCTTCTCCACATTTCTTCCACCTCCTTGCACCTAGAACCGCCCGTTTTCTTCGTGATTTCACCGTTTAGACTACTACTACAGCCTAGACAACACGTTTCAAGCAGGTAGACGACCTTGGTCGTCCGTTTTTGCTCGTTTTACTTCTGCGAATTCTAGGGTTTCGAGTGCTCGAGTTCAACCCGAGCACAAGAGATCGTGGGGGTGCGTGTGTTGCCTTTCTGAGTGTGCATCTTGCTTAGATATGTTAGATATGTGTTTCTGGAGGTCCTTGATGTGTGAAACCCATGCACGGAGGCTCAGCACTCTACAGTCGCGAACCTACTGTTTAGACGACTGGGTCTGTCATGCGACTGAGTCGTGCGACTGGGTGAATCGTGCGACTAAGTCCATGTGATTGGGTCTGTCGTGCGACTGAGCCCATACGATTGTGTGCGTGCGATTGAGTCAATGCGGATGAATGTGTGCGACTGTGCGTGTATCGCACGACTGAAGGTCCAGTCGTACGAATGGAAGTCTAGTCATACGAATGAAGCTAATTCGTACGAATGAAGGCTGAATCGTGCGAATGGAAGTTGAGACGTGCGATTGGGTGTTGTGTGGTACGACTGAATGCTTAGTCGCACGAATGGGGGTTCAGTCGTGCGAATGAAGCTGATTCGCACGATTGAGAGTTGATTTGTGCGAATGGAATGTCCAGTCGAGCGTCTAGTCATGTCGTGCAATTGGAGTCATTGTGTGTGGATTCTTCCTGTGTGCGGTGTGTGTGGTCGTGTGATGTTAAGATGATATCGACACGGTTGCCATTGCTAATGATGATTTTTAAGATTAACACTATCAAACTTATTAATGTTATATCAAATCAAATCAACTTAACATTTTACAATTAGCAACAAACGATTCATAACACAAGTGCTTACCAAGTATTTCTCTGACAACAATAACACTTTTACACAAATATCATCGACAATGGCAACCCTTCTAGTACTTAGATCTACATAAGATCTATTGCGCGTGTTTGTGTGCAAGTGTTACCCATGACCGAACCGATACGACCTGACCCAACTAAACAATATTGTTGACATCAGACGCATTATTAATGCTTAACATAACTGTCAATAGGTGATTGACCGTTCATACATACATACAAGTTTGGGAAGTTACATCATACATACTTACCACTTAACAAGTGAGTTTCGTGGCCCCTTTTTACGCTTATACAATGTTTCAATCTTTTACAAACATGGGGAAAAGTATGCTCACCCGTTTTCAATGATGTATAACATACATACAATTTTTATACTTGGAATCAACGTGATACTGTTTTGTGAGTATATATCTGATGCATACATGATGTTACTGTGTGGTTCTTCTTACAACCATTTAATTCCGGTGTTAGAACCGACGGATAGGTATTAGTAGTACTACTGGGTTGACACCCCCACCCTTGACAGATGGTTACTCGTGAGTACCATCACACTGCCAGGAACGGGCCTTGGGTGAATATATTCCGACAAGTTGCTGTGTGTACGTCATTAGGTTTGGTTGTATAAAACTCATGGTATGTGATTTTGCTTGCTTATAACTGTATGCATGGTATTCCATTACAAACACAATACAACATCAATTACATGTTTACAATTTAAACCTGCGAAGCTCACCAACATTATTGTTGACAATTTTGAGCATATCTTTTCAGGTAACAATGAGAACTGAAGATCTAGGAGTGCTTCCTTAGTGGAGACCCTAGGATGCATTTTTGAGACTGAACATACATGATGAACAATTATTTTATACATTGTTGTAGTTCATTAAACAATTAACATTCTTTTGGATACTTGTTCCCGGGTTGTGGGAATTTCATACAAGAATACAATTATTGTGATTATGTGAATCGTTTATGTGAATCAATTACAAGTTTCTGTTTATGCTTATGGCTATGCTGTCGTGGATATTGACTAAACACGACACAAGTCTCCATTTGTGTCGGGTGTCGTCATGACACGCTATGTCATCAATTACATATATATTCCATCTCTATTGTTAACCATGTGTTATGACGATCCCGTCTCGCTCGCATCCCCGTGTTTCCGCTCTCAGCGGGGGTGTGACACCCACCTTTAGCAATCCAAAAAAATATAGTTTTCACGGGTGAATATTTACTTTTCTATTTTTATTTCAGTTCTATCATTAGTTCATAACTTTTTCAAATAGATGAATTGGTCTCTAGCTGGATAACAATTCGATTAGTTGAACAATAAAAATTGGTTTTGATGCATGTAAAATATAGTTATATAATGGTATATAATGCATGTAAATATTATACGATATTGTTTAAATATATAACATTTTTAAAAATCTTAATTTATAGCCCAGAATATTAGATTGATTGTTATTGTTAGAATATATTTTTAATATTCAAATTATTAGTTTTAAATTTTAAATTTTAACTAATTTAGTTAGTTATTTTTTTATAAAATTTCTAATTGAATAGTAAATTAAATTTGAAGTTTGAAGTTTTAAAATTTGCAGTTCAATCATTACATTTAAATTCTAATTTTAAAATCTTGTTATAATTAGACATTAATACTATTTAAATAGCATCAACAAGTTTCATTCTATAACCATATATTGTTAATATAATATCATGTGACAATTGTATGCTATAAAAATGTCATGTGACAACACAATACTTCAAATTATGTCACATGACTAAACCCCTTTCATCTATAGTATCTAATAAAATAAAGTCTTTAACCACTTTTCATTCTTTTAACCTATTTTTTTATCACTTGTCATTTTTTATACATACACATATTAATTTTTCATTCAAAAGGTATTATAGTAATTTAAATACTCATACAAATTTCTCTCTTATTAAAATAAATGTTATTAAGAGTAAATTTTGGTTTTGGTCCTTATGGTTTAACCGTTTTAACTATTTCAGTCCAAAATGGAATCTTTGATCATATCATGCCCTGTGGTTTCATTTTTATAACGATTTTGGTCCCTAACACTAACTCTATTAGTTTTCTTGGTTAAATCTAAGGGTATTTTGGTCCTTTTACATCTAAAATTAAATTAATAAAATTAAATAAATTATAATAAAATAAAAACCCTAAGGTCAAACCTAACCACATTTATCTTCTTCCTTCTTCATCCTACTTCTATCATCACATCTTCACCGCCACCATCCACAACCAAACCCTTGCCAACCACATCAACCAATTGCCATCCACCGCCTGCTCCGCTCACCATCCACACCCAGGCTCCACTCACTCGTCATCTACTCATGAAACCCCACAGCTCTACACCTCTTGGCCCCTCTGTGGCCCCACCTTCTTCAGATAAAGCTCGTGAGATGGCACCAGCGCCCCCTACTCTTCCCCCTGGGCGACGATCTCGTCCCGATTTTTGAAAACTGTCATCAAAATCGAGTGTTTGGATCTTTCGAGCTTCTATTGCTAGACAGATGATGTTCCTCCGTTGTTAAAGGTGCACCCTTTGGTGGCGTCGAGGATTACGTTTCTTAATCTGCTCAATCCCGCGTTTCGTGAGGGGCTTAAGGCTCTGGAGCTTGAGGAGATTACAAAAGCGTGCTCTAATCTGAAGAAGCCGTTGATTGCTCGTGTCTTTGATCCCAGGTATGTTGGGTTTGTTGGGGATGAAACGCTCCTTTCGCTTGCCGTGAATTGTAACCATCTGTATTTTTCATATTAACTTCTGTTAATTGTCGTTATTTCTTGTAAGAGTTTGTTTGTTTGTTAATAATACAATCACGGGGATTCAATTATAAAGCTTTTGATAATTAATAATAATAATTAATAACAATAATAACAATAATAATAATAATAATAGTCATAATAAAAAAAACATGTAAACAAATAAAGATTTTATAAGTTTTATTATTTTAAAACTTGTAGATAACTAGTTTTAACATAAAATAATACCATCTTAAACCTCAGGGACCAAACTGTAAATTTTAATTAAAACAAAGCTTTGGGTTTAAAGGGGTTAAATCATAAACCGCAGGGACCTAAGTGTAATATCTTAAAACCAGCCCCCCTTTCTTCATCCGTTTTTCCGGCCACCGCCGGCCAAACTCCGGTCGCGGCTCCGACCAACCCGCAAACCACCAATGGAGGACATTTCGTGTTGCCAAAATGCACCAAAGCGCTCGTGAATCAATTTCCAACATTTATAAATGAAATAATTGAGCTTTAAAGTGGGTTATTACCGCCCACGAGTTCGAAGCCGAAACCGTCGAACACCACAAACGTTTTCACACTTAAATCACATTAACGATGCAATTAAACATGTATACACGTTCGTATAACCGTTTAGAAACTAATATTGTGTCCAATTTCACCTGAAAAACGCATCTGATCCACATTCAATCCTCATCTTCGTTCGCGACCTGCGTCTGAATCACGGTCCATGTTCGACGCTATACTACTCACAATTGACAGAGGGCTTTTGCTTGTTATCGACCTTATAATCTATCTGCAAGGTTAATTCGATTAACAACGACGGTTGCACTTTGAATCGACATATACATTGTGGCGACTGTTCTTACCATCATCTCCGTCAATTTGAACTCAATCACGTAAGCTTCATACACCAAGATGCTCGGTTTCATCTAGGGATCAACAGCCCTATGTTTGATTTTAGCAACAATAACGAATCGGGGTTCAATTTGGAACAATTTCTATCTAGAATTCTTGAGTAATTTGGGGGATTTGATAAATGATATTTTTAAACATTTTAGATGAGCTTACAACCAGATCGGGCTGTAGCCCAACTGGCAACTAGCATGGATTATGACCCAAAGGTCCCGGGTTCGAACCGGGCCTCCACCATCTTTTATTTTAATTAGTCTTTTTTAACATTTTATAATTTAGAAAATTACTATTATATTAATAATCAAAATAAAAATTATTTTGGTTAACTAAAATATTTTAGAAATTATTAAATTAATTCCAAAAGTATTAAAACTTATGATTGTAAATTTAATTATTTTTTTAGAATAACAAAGGTTTTAAAACATTAGTAATTCTTTTATGCAATTTAAATGCTAAAAGGCTTTTATGATTCAAATTTAGAGTATTTCAAAACATTTTAAATTTACATGTTAAATAACTAATTATTCAAATAGTTATTTAATAATTCAAATATTAATTATTCATCTAACTATGTTACATATAATTAGTTAATAAGTTATTCCTTAAAATTTTATTTAAATTTTTGAAACTTATAAAATAATAAAACTTTCTATTATAATTTATTTTATTTTAAGAATTGATATTATAAGACCATTATATCTAATCATATAGAAGCTCCAAAATTTATAAAATGATTTTAGATACTTGTAAGGTCATTTAGTTACCTTTATTAAATTTTAAATAATTAATTATTAAATTAATTATTTCTTTTCACACATCATGTCTAATCTTTAATAATTCAATAAATCAAATTATTGCATTCTTATTTATAATTGACTAATTCCAACTTTATTTAACCAAAACATAAACGATTGCTTCATTTTATTTTATTAGAATTAGTTATTAAAAACAACCAAATTCCAATTGAAACCCTAGTTCACGTTTATCTGTTAATCTTACCTTTAAACTTAACTTTGAAATATATATACGTTAGGTATCTTGTAAAAAGGAATCGTTGGAGCATCGTTAATTTCTTACTATCATCTTATTTATATCATGTGAGTATTTCTATACCCCTTTTTCATATTTTCACATTTTGGGGTGAAACATGTTACGTTATAATCATTGCACTTGTAAATGTTTGATTCTTGTAAACTTATGGCAATTTACTTGTGTGTTGTGGTTAGTTGAACCTTGTAGATACCATGTAATATCGAATATATGTACAATCATTAACTATTGCTAGTCTGGTGGCGTCATGGATCTATGGGCCTGACAAGCCTGCTTGGTTGATCCAAGTACACTTAGCTAATCGTATATACTTGTAAACGTTTGAGACTTGTAAAACTTTATCAAGGTTTGATTGTGCATTCTGTCTTACATCCCTATTTACTTTGTTCTCTAACTTACAACATGAATTGCCATCTTTTATATACTTATGTATTAAAAACTATGGAAATCTCACAAATATTATTGTTGACCTTTTATTTTTAACATGTTTCAGGAAATACTCAAGTATGATTACTACTTTAAAGCTTATCACATCTAGGATTGGACCTAGAGAAATAAAAGGATGAACTTGTCACATTTAACTTTTATATCATGATGTTATCTTTGTTTGAGACTTATGTTTGTAATGTTATATTTGAAACTTATAAATAATATATTTTGATTTAATAATAGCGTTATGTGGCTGTGAACGAGCTTAGCTCTCATATCTCGACGTTTCCGCCATCAAGGTTGGGGTCTGACAGATTGGTATCAGAGCCCATAAATATAGGGATGTAGGTTATTAGAAATGGTGACCTAGACTATAGCGTATGCATGAACCTTATAGAATAATATTTCTATTCTTGTAAAAATACATGGTTTGCATGCTACATAATGCTATGACTTCTTACATGCAACTTGATGCCTTAGCATAGGATTGCCTTATGTATGCTTAAACTTTGTTACATGTCTCCCCTAAACTTAACTTTGACTCTTTGATTCTCCCCGATGAATGAACCTTCTTAAACTTATTCTCGACGACATGTGGAATCTACACTTGTTATCGTGGGTTTAATTCCTTAGACTCTATGTCTAATCTATGAAAATCTCATCAAGGTTTTGATTTCATGAACCTAAGAAATTTGTGTGACACGTAGACACCTGTATTCTGGATTTCCTGGCAAAAGGCCTTCAGGCTAAGGCAAGCATATCGTATAAATCTCATTGCGAGACCAGTTATGCTTACCTGGGGATTTCTAGGATGAGTGATAAACTATGGGCAACATACACAAGTTTCTAAGGCAAATTGGTTAATTTACCTTGACGTGTCAACGTTTTCAAATGGTAATGCGTTACCAAATGGAACCATCCGGTTTATATTCGAAATATCAAAAATCCTTGATTCCTTGGACGGGTTTATCATCGAAAACTCTAACATCTTCTCATTCCCATTTTATAGAATGTTCTCGTTAATATTCAATTCGTTATGCTCCTCAATTCCTATGATTAAACATCGTTATACGTTGTGCGCTTTATGTAACTATCTTTATACCTTGACCAATGTGTACATGGATCTTAACATATCCAAAGATATTGGTTGTCTAAACTGAATGGTTTTCAAAACTTTAAATTGTTACCTAGGGTTTTCAAATGTCCTTAAGGTGTGTTCCATAACTGCAATTATGCAATGCCGAAAGGTGGAATACCTGCATCTCGGGATACCTTGTCTAGGCAAGGTATACACATAAATCTGATTCGACCGTTAGATTCGTTTATCTGACCTGAAAGTCATGAGATGGGTGTTCACTTATAGGTAAGCGTGTCTTCCGTAAAGTTGTGTCTGACGTAACACTTTAAGAAGTCAACGCATTTCCCTTTTATTTCGAATTGAACGTTTACATCTCATTGTTGTGTTGAATCATTTCCGTCATTGATCTTGTTTTCCTGACTTAAACCATTCAATATTTGAACACCTATCACGATTGACTCTGTTATCCCGAACTTCAACCTTAATCCTAGCAAGCATGATTTTTTGTTCTTTTTACGTCGATGTAATCTGAAGTTTTTGAATTTCTAGCCGATAATCTCTTCGTTTGCTAAGTCAAGCTTTGTAAAATCTTCTAACTGTTTTGCGTCGTGGGCAATGCAAGAGTCCGCAAGTCAACTTATGACTAAGGACACTCGTATCTCCTAAATGATTATATCTCATCAAAACAGTGGTGACTTCCTTACTTTGGTGATGATTTTTCATCCGTCATTATTGTTCTTATGAAATTGCATCATCAAGACAGGAGTAAATTCCTTACCTTGATGACCATTTCTTCTTGTTCTTGTGAAATTCGTATTTCACCAATGGAAGTACCTTCTTAAAATAGGAGTGAATTTCACACCTCGATGATGTTTTTCAACTTTTCTATTATGTGTTTTATGAAGATCTCGTTCTCTGAATCAGGGTGATTTCCTTGTTTTAAGGACAGATTTCAATCAGTTTTCTTTGGAACTCGTATTTCACGAATGAAATGACATCACCAAAATTGGATTGAATCCCGTACTTTGGGTAACAAATATCAGTTCTCGATTGTTTTCTTGTTATCATGAAATTCAATCATCAAGATAGACGTGAAATCCATACCTTGATGATAATTTCACCTGTTTAAAATTTTATGGATGGTATTTTCCTCAAATGAAATGACCTCATCAAAGTAGGAGTGAATTATGTACTTTGATGAAGCCTTTCATTTTGCTATATATTGTTTTTATAAAACTTCACCGTTAAGATAGGAGTGATTATCCTTACCTTAATGGTAAGTTACCTCGTTTTATTCTTATGGATCCTTAACAACAAACACTCGCTTGCTAGTTAAGAGTCATACCTTGGGAAATACACCACCAAGCTAGGAGTGATAACCATATCTTGGTGACTAATCCTATTTCTTGATCTCAAACTTACCAAGAATCTTAAGACTTCAATTGACAAGAAACATGTAATAACTTGACGGGTGAACACTGTTATCTGATTTATCGACGATAGTGTTCCAGCCAGTCAAGCTAAAGCATGATTCCTAAATTCAAAAGAGGTCTTTTTCACTTTAGGGTAACCCTCGTTCCAAGCCTGGAACATTTAAACTTCAAATCGATTTCTTTCTCTCACACTTTTATGTTTCAACTTGTCATTTGATCTAACTTTATGGAACCTTTTATTTCTTGTGTATCGATTTTCCTTCGGGTTATCATCAACACCTAATTGCACAGTGATAACACTTCTAAAACGATCATTCGTACAAGATAAAGTCATTATAAATCGATGTCATACCTTTCTGGTTATACCAATGTGCGGTTATGTTCATGGGTTTGATAAACCTCGTGTGCAAGCTGTATTTGGGAAGCTACTGTGATTGTCTTTATTGTCGATATTCTAAATTATTTAAATTCTGATCCGATCATAAATGACATCTTTGTTTCATTCTTTACCCATAATTAAGAATTCAATTCCCATTATTTTGGATAATCTTTGAACTACTAATCTTGCAAATCTCTAAACCTCTATCTTGATTACGACTCACAAGACTTGTTCATTCCGATGTGGACAAAACGGATCCTGAATTTCCGCAATTGGCATTTGTGGTTTGGCGTAAGGGAAGAGTGGACATAGCTTGGTGTATGTTCAAATTGCCTCGTAATTTCTTGATGACATAATGACGTTTGGTGCATTATTAATCGATTGACTAGTTTCGCGCATTTCATAACTCATGTGAGATGACGAGTTGAGAAATTAACTCGTACTTACCTCAAATAGTCAGTCAACGTGGTGTGTCATTAAACACCGATCGTTAATTTTGATGATCGATCCACCTTCTGTTTTTAGCAATGTCTCTAATCATCTTTGGGAACCCAACACAAAATCTCAGCTTATCGTATCATTTTTAATCCGACGGTTTGACAGAAAGAACAATACATATTCACAAGATATACGTTAAGTTCGTGTCATTACATATAGTGGCACTTGGGATTCTTAAATTCCGTCAGTCAAACTTTCATACAATTACGAGATTTATTCATTGATTTCAAAACGTCATCTTATTACATAATTTCATACTAGATATTTAGAGTAGTGTGACTTGTAAGTCTAATATACATCTGGAACTAATCATCGTTTCTCAACATTTCATGTGTCAAATTTTAAAGTTTTGGTTTGCTGATAACTTTCGCATTTCACTGGAAAAGTTCAAATTCGGATGCATCGTGTAAAATTCCATAAATCGCAAAGTGAAGCATCTCACCCGTAATCAAACGTCTATCACTGTCCGTTAGTACACTTATATTTCATCTTAAGTCTCCTGTTCGTTTAAGGTTCATTCTTAATTTCATGACGAAATTCTTAAAAGTTGGAGAGACTATAACCATCCGTATTTTTCATATTAACTTCTGTTAATGGTCGTTATTTCTTGTAAGAGTTTGTTTGTTTGTTAATAATACAATCACGGGGATTCAATTATAAAGCTTTTGATAATTAATAATAATAATTAATAACAATAATAACAATAATAATAATAATAATAATAATAATAATAGTCATAATAAAAATAAACTTGTAAACAAATAAAAATTTTATAAGTTTTATTATTTTAAAACTTGTAGATAACTAGTTTTAACATAAAATAATACCATCTTAAACCTTAGGGACCAAACTGTAAATTTTAATTAAAACAAAGCTTTGGGTTTAAAGGGGTTAAATCATAAACCGCAGGGACCTAAGTGTAATATCTTAAAACCAGCCCCCCCCCCCTTTTCTTCACCCGCTTTTCCGGCCACCGCCGGCCAAACTCCGGCCACGGCTTTGGCCAACTCGCAAACCACCAATGGAGCCCGTTTCGTGTTGCCAAAATGCACCAAAGCGCTCGTGAATCAATTTCCAACATTTATAAATGAAATAATTGAGCTTTAAAGTGGGTTATTACCACCCACGAGTTCAAAGCCGAAACCGTCAAACACCACAAACATTTTCACACTTAAATTACATTAACGATGCAATTAAACATGTATACACATTCGTATAACCGTTTAGAAACTAATAGTGTGTCCAATTTCACCTGAAAAACGCATCTGATCCACATTCAATCATCATCTTCGTTCGCGACCTGCGTCTGAATCGCAGTCCATGATCGACGCTATACTACTCACAATTGACAGAGGGCTTTTGCTTGTTATCGACCTTATAATCTATCTGCAAGGTTAATTCGATTAACAACGACGGTTGCACTTTGAATCGACATCCACATTGTGGCGACTGTTCTTACCATCATCTCCGTCAATTTGAACTCAATCACGTAAGCTTCATACACCAAGATGCTCGGTTTCATCTAGGGATCAACAGCCCTATGTTTGATTTTAGCAACAATAACGAATCGGGGTTCAATTTGGAACAATTTCTATCTAGGGTTCTTGAGTAATTTGGGGGATTTGATAAATGATATTTTTAAACATTTTAGATGAGCTTACAACCAGATCGGGCTGTAGCCCAACTGGCAACTAGCATGGATTATGACCAAGAGGTCCCGGGTTCGAACCGGGCCTCCACCATCTTCTGTTTTAATTAGTCTTTTTTAACATTTTATAATTTAGAAAATTACTATTATATTAATAATCAAAATAAAAATTATTTTGGTTAACTAAAATATTTCAGAAATTATTAAATTAATTCCAAAAGTATTAAAACTTATGATTGTAAATTTAATTATTTTTTTAGAATAACAAAGGTTTTAAAACATTAGTAATTCTTTTATGCAATTTAAATGCTAAAAGGCTTTTATGATTCAACTTTAGAGTATTTCAAAACATTTTAAATTTACATGTTAAATAACTAATTATTCAAATAGTTATTTAATAATTCAAATATTAATTATTCATCTAAGTATGTTACATATAATTAGTTAATAAGTTATTCCTTAAAATTTTATTTAAGTTCTTGAAACTTATAAAATAATAAAACTTTCTATTATACTTTATTTTATTTTAAGAATTGATATTATAAGACCATTATATTTAATCATATAGAAGCTTAAAACTTTATAAAATGATTTTAGATACTTGTAAGGTCATTTAGTTACCTTTATTAAATTTTAAATAATTAATTATTAAATTAATTATTTCTTTTCGCACATCATGTCTAATCTTTAATAATTCAATAAATCAAATTATTGCATTCTTATTTATAATTGACTAATTCCAACTTTATTTAACCAAAACATAAACGATTGCTTCATTTTATTTTATTAGAATTAGTTATTAAAAACACTCAAATTCCAATTGAAACTCTAGTTCACGTTTATATGTTAATCTTACCTTTAAACTTAAACTTGGAATATATATACGTTAGATATCTTGTAAAAAGGAATCGTTGGAGCATCGTTAATTTCTTACTATCATCTTATTTATATCATGTGAGTATTTTTATACCCCTTTTTCATATTTTCACACTTTGGGGTGAAACATGTTACGTTATAATCATTGCACTTGTAAATGTTTAATTCTTGTAAACTTATGGTAATTTACTTATGTGTTGTGGTTAGTTGAACCTTGTAGCTACCATGTAATGTTGAATATATGTACAATCATTAAGTATTGCTAGCCTGGCGACGTCATAGATCTATGAGCCTGACAAGCCTGCTTGGTTGATCCAAGTACACTTAGCTAATCGTATATACTTGTAAACATTTGAGACTTGTAAAACTTTGTCAAGGTTTGATTGTGCATTCTGTCTCACATCCCTAGTTACTTTGCTCTCTAACTTACAACATAAATTGTCATCTTTTATATACTTATGTATTGAAAACTATGGAAATCTCACTAACATTATTGTTGACTGTGACATCTGTCACCGACAGATCCGTCAATTAACGTGACACTCGTTAACTCTCATTGTGTATTTACTTTGTCACGTAATTAATTCGTTTTGACCTCAAAATTCTTGTCTCATTCGTTTTGCACGTCCATTTTAATATTGTGTAAATTATAAATAATAGAATTAGTTACTAAAAATGCAATTAATTTTATTATTAATATTAATAAAATTTTGTTATTATTAATATTATTATTATTATAATTAATAAGTTGAGGGTTTAAACTGTAATTTTATTAAACTTAAGGGATTAATTAATTGAAAGTTCGGGGGCTAAACCGCAAATATGGAAATTATATATTTGAAACTCCCGAACCCTCGGCCGACTCCCAAACCCTCGACCACACTACCGCCGTGACCACCCCTTTCATGACCAAAGCTACTCCCGGCCAAGCCTCGCCGTCGTGAGCCACCGTTCGACGCCGTCGTCCCTCCGTCGTCGCGTTTAGAAGGTAACCTGTTGTTGTAGTTTTCGTTTCGTATCGTTACGTTTCGGATTCGTGTTTCGTTCGGTTGAATCGGGCTGCGCGGTGGCCCTGCACGCGGCCATTGTGCGCGTATGTATATGCGTACGTATGTACATGCGTGTATATATGCTTGTATATGTGCCTATGTGTGCGACAGTATGTATATGTATGTATATATTCCGTGTGCATATGTGTATATAGATGTCAAATGTGTGCGCAACGTGTATATATGGATATATGTGTGTCGCCTGTGTATGGATATGATGTGAGTGTACAGCCGTGTGTATCTATATGTATGTATATGTGTATGTATGCTGCTGCGTGTGTATGTGTTTGTATATAAGCGGATGTATGTATGTATCCGTGTATATGTGCATATATGTCGATGCGTGTGTGCGAAACTATGTGTGGGAGTGCATATGTGCGGGTATGTATATGCAGTGTGTATGTTTATAACCGTGTATATATATGTGTGTGTGTGTGTGTGTGTTTGTATGTATATATATGTGTATGCGCTGATCCGTATGTATATGTATGTATATTCGATGTGTTCGAATGCTTATGTACGACTGCAGGTGTGTATATATATATATACATGTATACATGCGATGTGTGTACGGTGGTATTATCATGTGTTGTATGTGTGTATATATGTTGTTGCATGAGTTGGTATGTATATATATGTTTGGTGGGTATGTGTTTATATATATGCGTATGTGTTTGTAACATGTGTGTTTGTATGTGACAGATTGTGTGTGTGAATTTTGTGTGATTTGGGAGACACAGCAGCCCACGGCTGCTGCTGTGCACTTATAATGTATTTATTATATATATATATATATATATATATATATATATATATATATATATATATATATATATGTTGTGTGCTAAATACATATAAATCTGAATGTAAGTCGAATATATGTGTATGTTATAAATGTGCGCGTGAGTTTAAGTGTGTGTTTTGGTGTGTGCTAGTTGTGTGTCGGGTTGTATTATTGCCATTATTATGATTATTATTACTAACATCATTACGATTATTTTATTTTATTATTAATAATAATATCCTTATTACTACTACTACCAATATTGTTAGTATTATTATTATATGGTGTGTTGGTCGTATATCTAATTGTGTATGTGTCGCGCGTTAAACCCGAACCGACCCGAAACCGATCGAACGTACTTTCTCTCATCGAACGTGTTTAAAGTTTTATTTATAATTATTATAGGCGTTGAATCGTACATTGCTCACACCATTTGGAAGCGTTTTTTTCTCGCTTTATTTTCTAATCATTTCAAGGTGAGTTTCACGACCCCTTTTTAATATATTTTCTTGGGGAAAAAGCTTGCTCAAATGTTTTGTTCTGAGCCGTGTCATAAATAACTTGTGTGTGGTTTGGACCATATGATTTAGTCTAGAGTTCTTACAAATGTGCTATCTGTACTTAGATTGCATGTGGACTGGACTGTCATGGAGAGGTATTGTTAGTACTAATGGGCTGACACCCCACCCTTGTTGTTGGTATGCTAGCTAAGACCAACTTGGCCTTTGGCGAGCCCTTGGGTGAATATAATCCGGTTGTGGACATGGGCATGACTATTGATTTGTATGGATTCTATGGCTACTATGTTCTCTTACTCACACACTCTCTTTTCTATTTTACATGGATACACGGTATGTTTTGTACATTAAACCTGTGAACTCACCAACGTATGTTGACCTTTATGAGCATGTCTTTTCAGGTAACAATACATAAGTGGATTGGATGTGGACTTAGATGGGACCGCTCTCTCGAGAGCATTAGACTATTTTGGATTTTTATTTGGTCTTATTTACTTATGGCACTTTTGGTCCAATTATGTCTGGATGTTTTGATGGTGTGCTTGTTGGATCTGGGACTATTTATTGTGTTTTGTACTATGTGGTTTTGATGAAACTTTTGGTGAACATATTGCATTGGTTATTCGTAATGGAGTGATTGATCTTGACACTTGTTCATATGTGTCGGGCGTCGTCATGACCCATTTACGGAGAACGCATTATAGTGATTCTCTTAGACCCCCAATGTGTTATGACGATCCCGTCCGTCGCACTCTCTTGTTTCTGCTAACAGCGGGGGTGTGACAGATTGGTATCAGAGCCATTGGTTATAGAAAATTAGGTGGATTATTCGACCTAGACTATAACCTAAGTACCCTCATGTAGTATGTATCATAGGATTATGTGTGTACTGTTATACATGAGAATGTTTTATGTGCATTACCAGTAGTGTTGTGTTGCCTACCTTATGTGTTATCTATAATCTTCTTTTTGAGAGAACTTTGTTCGTCATGTTATCTGTGCGTACCTTAAGAAAACATTAGGTAAGGATGTTCTCCCGTTATACGCTTGATTAGTATTTGCTCTGGATTGATAAGTATGAGTGTAAGGATTCTTTTAAAGGACATTGGGCGTTAAGCAAACCCTTGTTATATGTGCCTACGGGTGTTGGTGATGCTGTACGAGCTTTAATTATAACTTGCGAGTTGAATATTAGGAGATGGACATGCTAGCTTAATTGACGACAACGTAAAGGGTCGTGGCGTATTCAGGACTGGATGACAACTTTATTGGATCTCGGTCTATACTGAATAGACTCGTTTGACCGTCCCTTATCTAAGTGAATGCGTTCTTGATCAATTCCTCTATACAACTTCGGTTACTTAACCTTCGGTTAGTGACCATATCCTTGGTTCTCCAATCATAGATAACACTCTGTACTTAACAAGACATGTTGACTCTGGTGGGAGGAGCTAGTGTTGACCATGTAATGCAAATTACCATTACGGGTGCACACGTAATTGCAATTTGCAGTGCATGCGAAATCTAGCAACCCTTTCGTGAGATAACATCATAGTTAGTACGAATCTTCCATTCTTTACATGGGACATTGGAGTTCATGTTCTTATTATAATCAATGGTGTAGAAACACCTATATCCTTTATCCTTCCATAAGTACAAACCGATCTAGGACCTTCATGGGAATCATACCTTGACATTTTAGCTTAGTATCTATGGGACATTGAAATCGCCTTTGTTTCTATGGTCGTGGAAATTGACTACATGTTCAAGATGTACTTGGTCTTTAAAGAATTGTAGTAGAGAGGTAAGGCTCTTTGTACCTATGTTGCTTTATTCGAACGGATCCTAAGACTTGGGGCATTCGACATTTGGATGTTCTAGCATTAAGCTTGATAGAATAAGTGGATGTCATGTAACCAGTTTAAGCATCGTTCTTGGTATATCGTTGGTGTGGTGGGAACGCTGCGGGGAACCCTATATATAAACATCTTCGGTACACTAAGGATGTGCTTGAACTAGGCTATGTGATGATCCTAGCAGTTTAGAGTTGGACATGGTGGAAGTAATAACCTGGAAGGAAATAGTACTAGAGGCATGACTGGTTGTACATACATGGAGCTCATGATGTGCAAGCAAAAGTGGTACTGCAGGAAAGGGTGGAGCTATACTCTTGACCTGTTGGATTGAAAAGATGGAGACTGTGATGGACATAAGTGACTGTGCTAAGAATCAGAAGGTGAAGTATGCTTCCTGCTCTCTGGTAGGTAAGGCTTTGACGTGGTGGAATACACAAGTACAAGCACAGGGTAGAGAAGTGGCAATGGCCATGACTTGGGCCGATTTTAAGGCACTAATAACCGAGGAGTATTGCCCCATGAATGAAATGCAGAAGCTGGAACATGAATTCTGGAATCACTCTATGCTGGGGGCGGAGCATGCTGCGTATACTGACCGGTTCCATGAACTGGCAAAGTTAGTGCCACACTTAGTGACGCCTGAGTCAAAGAGAATTGAAGGATACATTTGGGGTTTGGTAACATAAATCCGAGGAATGGTGACTGCTGCTGCACTCCAGACTATACAGAATGCCATATTGAAAGCGGGTAGTTTGACAGACGAGATGGTTCGGACTGGGGTCTTAGGCAATGGAAGTGAAAAGAGAAAAGAGGCTGGTGAGTCTAGTAGGCAGGCGGGTGGTAACACGGACAAGAAAGCGAAGGTGGTTAAGGGTTATGTGGCTACACAACCAGCAAGGAAGGATTATGCTGGTGCCTACCCAAAATGCACCAAGTGTAATCGTCACCATCCGAGCACTGCACCATGTCTGGTTTGTTTTAACTGTAAGCAAGTGGGGCATCTAGCTAAGAGTTGTAAGGTGGTAGTGAACCCAGTTGTGCCAATCAATGCGGCCAGACAAACAGGTGGACAACGTGGGTGCTATGAGTGTGGAAGTCTAGAGCATTACCGCAGTGCATGCCCGAGATTGAACCGAGCACCGGGGCAAGCGGTCAACCAGAATCCCAGGAATAACCATCAAAATCAGGTGTTGGCAACCGGGGCGAATCCAGCACAAGGCAACAATGGATATCCTGCTCGTGGGAGAGCATTTGTGTTGGGAGCCAATGAAGCTCATCAGGAACCACAAGTGGTGACGGGTACGTTTATCTTGAATGATCATTATGCTACAGTATTATTTGATACGAGGGCGGATAATAGCTTCGTGTCCTCTAAATTTGTGAAAACGTTAGATGTGGCCCCCAGTTATGTGCAAACCCCTTATGTAATTGAGTTGGCTAATGGTAGTTTTGTAGAAACTAAGGAGGTAATCCGAGACTGTACCCTAATATTAGATGATCATGTCTTTAGCATAAATCTTATTCATTTTGGGCTTGGGAGCTTCGACGTAGTGGTGGGTATGGATTGGTTAATAGAGAACAAGGCTGAAATTGTCTGTAATGAAAAGATTGTACGATTTCCACTACCGAGTGGTGAGACGCTCGAAGTGTACGGTGAACGGCCAAAAGTGCAAAAGGGACTTATTATGAGTATGAAGGCTGAGGCAAAGAAAATCGAGGACATACCAGTGGTGCGAGATTTCCAGGAAGTCTTTCCGGAGGATCTTGCAGGATTGCCACCTATACGACAAGTGGACTTCTGAATTGATCTGGTGCCTAACGCGACGCCCGTGGCTAAGGCCCCGTATCGACTGGCTCCGTCGGAAATGCAAGAGTTGTCCAGTCAGCTTCAAGAACTGTTAGATAAAGGTTTCATACGACCTAGTCATTCACCATGGGGAGCACCGGTACTTTTTGTCAAGAAGAAGGATGGATCTTTCAGAATGTGCATAGACTACAGAGAACTGAATAAACTGACGATTAAGAACCGATATCCTTTGCCAAGGATAGATGATCTATTTGACCAATTACATGGGTCCAAGTACTTTTCAAAGATTGATCTCCAATCGGGGTATCATCAACTTAGAGTACATGAGGATGACGTACCGAAGGCAGCATTTAGAACTCGGTATGGACATTACGAGTTCCTAGTCATGCCCTTCGGGTTAATGAACGCACCAGCTGTATTTATGGATTTAATGAATCGCGTGTGTAGGCCGCATCTGGGTAAATTTGTCATAGTGTTTATCGACGATATTCTAATTTACTCTAAGATGGAAAAGGATCACGAAGAACACTTGAGAACAATTTTAGACCTGTTAAGGAGAGAGAAGTTATATGCCAAGTTCTCCAAGTGTGAGTTCTGGTTACGAGAAGTGATGTTTCTTGGGCATGTGGTGAATGAGGAAGGAATTCATGTGGACCCTTGTAATATTGAGGCTGTTAAAGATTGGGAGACACCCAAAATACCTTCGGAGATCAGACAATTTTTGGGTTTAGCGGGCTACTACCGACGTTTTATTGCAAATTTTTCGAGGATTGCACAACCTCTTTCACAATTGACTCAAAAAGATAAAAAGTTTGTTTGGGGTGTTAAGCAAGAGGAGGCCTTCCTGACCTTGAAAGACAAGTTGTGTAATGCCCCAATATTAACACTTCCAGAAGGGTTGGAGGGGTTCGTGGTGTACTGCGACGCATCGCATCAAGGGTTGGGATGCGTGCTCATGTAAAATGGTAAAGTAATTGCATATGCGTCATGACAACTCAAGAATCACGAGAAAAACTACACTACCTATGATCTCGAGTTGGGCGCGGTAGTTTTTGCGCTCAAAATATGGAGGCACTATTTGTATGGTGCAAAGAGTGTAGTCTACACAGACCACAATAACCTCCAACATATTTTCGACCAGAAGGAATTGAACATGAGACAGAGGCGATGGATGGAGTTACTCAGTGACTATGACTGCGAAATCCGGTACCACCCGGGAAAAACTAATGTAGTGGCCGATGCCTTAAGTCGAAAAGAACGAATTCAGCCCGTACGTATTCGGGCAACAAGTATGACAATTCATCCATGTATAAAAAAATTGTATCATCTCCGCCGAGGTACAAGCAATTAAGGAATTGAACGAAAAAGAGGAAGCACTGAGAGGGTTGGACAAACAGTTCATGAAGAAGGACGATGGTGGGCTGTACTTCGTCAAAAGAATTTGGGTTCCGTCCTTAGGAAATACGCAGGAAATGGTACTAGACGAGGCTCATAAAACAAGGTATTTGGTACATCCCGGTGCAGATAAAATGTATCACGACCTTAGGGACTTGTATTGGTCGCCTGGAATGAAACGGGATATCGCTATGTATATGAGTAGATGCTTAACTTGCTTAAAGGTTAAAGTAGAACATCAGAGACTGTCAGGTTTGTTACAACAACCTGAAATTCCCGAATGGAAATTGGAAAGTATTGCTATGGACTTTATTACCAAGTTACCTAAGACCAGTAGTGGGCATGATACGATTTGGGTTATAGTGGATCGGATGACCAAATCTGCACATTTCTTGGCTATACGCGAGGACTACAAAATGGAAAAGTTGGCAAGGATCTACATCTGTGAGATGGTGTCTAGACATGGGGTACCCGTGTCAATCATATCCGATCGGGACGCACGATTCACATCCCGATTTTGGCAATCCCTGCACACGTCTTGACATGAGTACTGCCTATCACCCTCAGACCGACGGTCAGAGTGAATGTACGATTCAGACATTGGAAGACATGCTGAGGGCTTGCACGATTGACTTTGGTGGTAATTGGGATGCTCATCTTCCATTGGGGGAGTTTTCGTACAATAATAGTTACCATACAAGTATCGGGTGTGCACCATTTGAGGCATTATATGGGCGTAAGTGTAGGTCACCGGTGTGTTGGGCAGAGGTTGGGGAAAGCCAAATGACTGGACCTGAAATCATACAGGAGACTACCGATAAGGTGTTTCAGATTAAGGACAGGCTTAAGGCAGCGCGAGATCGTCAGGAAAGTTACATCGATAACCGTCATAAACCTTTAGAGTTTAACGTTGGTGATCGTGTCTTATTAAGAGTTTCTCCGTGGAAGGGAATCGTACAGTTTGGAAAGAAAGGGAAATTAGCTCCAAGATATGTTAGACTGTTCGAGATCATTCAAAGAATTGGTCCTGTAACATATCGATTAAAGTTACCTCAAGAACTTAGCGACGTGCATGATACCTTCGATGTATCAAACCTTAAGGAACGTTTAGCTGATGGATCTCTTCATGTTCCGATTGAGGAAATCAAGATTGACGAGAAACTCCATTTTATGGAAGCACCGATAGAAATCATGGATCAGGAAATCAAACGATTAAAACGTAGCAAAATTCCGATGGACAGAGTACGATGAAACTCTAAACGAGGGCCAGAATTTACGTGAGAACAGGAAGACCAGGTGAAACTTAAATACCGGCATCTGTTCACGGATATAGCTTTAGGATCTAACTCCGGCTGAATTTCGGGACGAAATTCTCTCAACTGGGGAATACTGTGACATCTGTCACCGACAGGTCCGTCAATTAACGTGACACTCGTTAACTCTCATTGTGTATTTACTTTGTCGCGTAATTAATTCGTTTTGACCTCAAAATTCTTGTCTCATTCGTTTTGCACGTCCATTTTAATATTGTGTAAATTATAAATAATAGAATTAGTTACTAAAAATGCAATTAATTTTATTATTAATATTAATAAAATTTTGTTATTATTAATAATATTATTATTATAATTAATAAGTTGAGGGTTTAAATTGTAATTTTATTAAACTTGAGGGATTAATTAATTGAAAGTTCGGGGGCTAAACCGCAAATATGGAAATTATATATTTGAAACTCCTAAACCCTCGGGCGACTCCCAAACCCTCGACCACACTACCGCCGTGACCACCCCTTTCGTGACCAAAGCCACTCCCGGCCAAGCCTCGCCGCCGTGAGCCACCGTTCGACGCCGTCGTCCCTCCGTCGTCGCGTTTCGAAGGTAACCTATTGTTGTAGTTTTCGTTTCGTATCGTTTTGTATCGTTACGTTTCGGATTCGTGTTTCGTTCGGTTGAATCGGGCTGCGCGGTGGCCCTGCACGCGGCCATTGTGCGCGTATGTATATGCGTACGTATGTACATGCGTGTATATATGCTTGTATATGTGCCTATGTGTGCGACAGTATGTATATGTATGTATATATTCCGTGTGCATATGTGTATATAGATGTCAAATGTGTGCGCAGCGTGTATATATGGATGTATGTGTGTCGCCTGTGTATGGATATGATGTGAGTGTACAGCCGTGTGTATCTATATGTATGTATATGTGTATGTATGCTGCTGCGTGTGTATGTGTTTGTATATAAGCGGATGTATGTATGTATCCGTGTATATGTCGATGCGTGTGTGCGAAACTATGTGTGGGAGTGCATATGTGCGGGTATGTATATGCAGTGTGTGTATGTATATAACCGTGTATATATATATGTGTGTGTGTGTGTGTTTTTTGTATGTATATATATGTGTATGCGCTGATCCGTATGTATATGTATGTATATTCGATGTGTTCGAATGCTTATGTACGACTGCAGGTGTGTATATATATATATATGTATACATGCGATGTGTGTACGGTGGTATTATCATGTGTTGTATGTGTGTATATATGCTGTTGCATGAGTTGGTATGTATATATATGTTTGGTGGGTATGTGTTTATATATATGCGTATGTGTTTGTAACCTGTGTGTTTGTATGTGACAGATTGTGTGTGTGAATTTTGTGTGATTTGGGAGACACAACAGCCCACGGCTGCTGCTGTGCACTTATAATGTATTTATTATTATTATATATATATATATATGTTGTGTGCTAAATACATATAAATCTGAATGTAAGTCGAATATATGTGTATGTTATAAATGTGCGCGTGAGTTTAAGTGTGTGTTTTGGTGTGTGCTAGTGGTGTGTCGGGTTGTATTATTGCCATTATTATGATTATTATTACTAATATCATTATGATTATTTTATTTTATTATTAATAATAATATCCTTATTACTACTACTACCAATATTGTTAGTATTATTATTATATGGTGTGTTGGTCGTATATCTAATTGTGTATGTGTCGCGCGTTATAAAAAATCATTTTTTAATATCTTAAACGTATGTTAAAAATGAAACTATTTAGATAAGGTGGTTAAAAAATGGTATAATTGTTTTATATGTTGAACTATTATGTATATATAATTTTAATTATATTTTATATTAAAATATTATGTTTTAACTCTTCATGTTTATTACTAGCTATAATCCATTTAATTAATGGGTTTTTAGCATATCTATCTATTTATAAAAAACTAAAATAAGCGTGAAACCATTGTAAGCGTCATTATACTTACTTTCTTATTTCTTGAATATGAAGAATATTACTCATGCCATTTTCAAATTCAAAAAATGTATAATTTAATAAATTAAAAACCTACTTTTTAATAAAAACACTTTTAAAAAAAAAATTATAAAATACTAATACAATGAACTTTAAAAAAATCATTTTTTTAAAACAAAACATTTAAAAATCACAACCTTCTTATTTAAAATCATAATTTTTGATAAAAAAGTTTAAGAAAAATACATAATTGTTTATTTACTTTAAATTGCTATTTGTACTTAATTATAATCATATTTAATCTTCATGCATGATTTCATAATGCATAAATAGTTATTACCAATTATTTAATATTTTATTTATTCAAACCGTGTAATACACGGAGACTAACCTAGTTTATTATATATAAAGATAAAGACACACACACGCACATATATATATCATATTTATCTATGTCACTAAAATTAACTTATTGAATGAATATCTAAGATAAGTTAAGGGCATGTTAATAAAAAAAAAGCTTCTCCCCTTTCTTCTTGATTTAGAAATACTGTAACTAACATAATAGACTAATCAAATAGAAAGTCAAGACTCGTATAGAAGATAAAGACCCTCTACATATCTCTACTAGTAGTTATATTTCAGAACCATTTGGTTGACAACTTAAACTAGACCCTGAATTTGATTAGTAGCTTTCGGTCCTAATCAAAGATAGGTTAAGGGCATGTTAATAAAAAAAGCTTCTTAGTCTCATATGAGAGTCTAATACCCAGTGTTGTTAGATTCGGCACCCGGGCCGATCCGATCCTATATGACTTGTTTTCTTTGCTTTGAACCAGGCGAGTGAACCCGAACCGCCGGTTGGACCGGCGAACCGTGCTGGTTCGGGCCGGTTTTCAATTTTTTTTTAGTTTAGTGGGTAAAAACAGGGTGATAAACCATAAATTAGTACGTCGGATATACAAATATAGTTAAGTTTTATATATAACTATAAAATATACGTATAAATCATATATAAATTACTTATATTTAATTACATATATAAATATAATTAAAATATAGTTAAATCCGGTCCAACCGGTCCGACCAGTCCGACCGGTCCGACCACCAAACCAGTAAGGCGTCTGGTTCGACGTCCGATCCGGTTCTGAAAACATTGCTAATACCACTGTATTGTTTTTTATCTAAAGTTCGATGTAGGTTCTTTCATTTCCACCACATAGCTTCAGTAACAATAACTAACAGCCTCACAGCCTAACATTTAACCGAGTATCTGATCAGTAGTTCCATAAAAAACTCTCATTCGTTGAAGCGAAACATAGAACGCTTTAGGCGCCGAGCAACATACTTTTTAATAAATCATGATTTTATCTTTTGGTCTTCCATTTTTTCAATGTCATTGTATTTTAGACTAGTTTTAATAAACTCGTGTATTACATCGAACAAATAAAACATTAAATATAATAAACATTTATTAATTTCAAAACGATATTTTAAAATAAATATGATTAAAATTATATATAAGCAAGGACTATAAGGTGCTGTTTGTTTCAGAAGAGGTAAAACGTCTGCAGTCTGCGGACCACATCTGCAGACATCTGCAGCAGAAGAGCTGGACCAAATGTCTGCAGTCTGCAAGAAAAAGACTGTTTGTTTTGTTTAACATCTGCAGAATGCTGAAATATTCTGTAATTAAACTAAATTTATTTTTTAAACTTTAAAAACAACTAATACATTAATATATAAATAAAAGTCATAGAAATACATTAAAATATAAATAAAAGTCATACAACAGTACAATAATATTCATAAAATCATACAATTACATTTATAAATCGTTTACATGTGACAACATAACCGATGCTCAATGACATACCATCTCCTTTTTGATCTTCTTGAGGTCCTTATCGGTCAACGACTCAATATCAAAATCATAGTAAAACCCGTGTTCGATCCATGGACCAATCGTCACTTTGGCATCTGGGAATACCTTTTGAACAGCCATTGCCATGACATGAGCACACTGCACACAAATTAACAGCATAATTTCTCCATTGCTAATTGTTCTTACAAGGGTTAACATCCTAACAAGAATCACACTCAAACACCAACATAATCCATCTCAATTTTTCAAGTTTGAACAACATCATCATCATCAACAACATCACCAAACTAACTATTACCAAATGGAATACTCATATCAATGATCAATTGAACAAGAAACAAAAAACACACAGTGAATGTGTTTAATTGAAGTGTCAAGGGCAGATTTGAGCAGATTTAAACAACAACAGAAATCATCATCAACAACATCATCATCAACAACAACAGAATTGAAACAAAAAACATCATCATCATCAACAACATCAGAATTGAAACAAAAAACATCATCATCATCAACAACATCATCATCAACAACAACAGAAATCAGCAACATCGAGCAGATTTGAACAACATCATCAACAAGATCAAACAAGTTCAACAAGATCAGATTTGAAACAACAACAAGAAATCAGCAGTATTAAACAAGTTCAAACAACAACAGAAATCAGCAGTCAAACAACAAGAAATCAAACAACAACAACATCAGATTTGAAACAACAACAAGAAAGTCAAACAACAACAACATCATCATCAACAACAACAACAACATCGATCAAACAGGTGCATCAAGAAATGGTTGAATCTTGTAACATAAATCAAACAACAACAACATCATCATCATCATCAACAACAACAGAAATCAAACAGGTGCATCAAGAAATGGTTGAATCTTGTAACAGAAATCAAACAGGTGCAGATTTGAAACAAATTCAAACAACAAGATCAAGAAATCAGGTGCATCGGGGGGGAGGCGACGGTGAAACATCATCGCGGTCGAGCAGGTGCATCAAGAACATCATCAACAATATCAAGAAATCAGCAACAAGATCAAAAATTTACCTCAAGATTTGAGCGACGGGAGCAAACGGTCGAGCTACATAGGCCGAGCAGACGTTCGAGCGACGGGGGGTGGAGTGGCGACGGTGGAGTGGCGACGTAGGGGAGTGGCGACGGGCGACGGGGGAGGTGACGGGCGACGGGCGACGTAGGGGAGTGGATCGGGAGCAGACCTCTGTGGGTTGGGTAAAAATGGGGGGTTAGGGTAATATGTTAAGAAGAGGTGGGAAGAGGTGGGAAGACTTTGGTCCATCTCTTTTTGGAGCAGAGGTCACGCAGACCTTTTTTAGTGAAACGTCTTCAGAAAAACAAACACTCTGCAGACCATAAACGTCTGCCCGCCTCTTTTTGACGCAGACAAAAGAGCTTCAGAAGTACTTTTTCAGAAAAACAAACACCACCTAAGTAATAAAATAATGATATCAACTTTTTAATACTTTTTTTATTTTTTACAAAATAAAATAAAAGAATTTGTTTCAAAATAAACCGTTTTAAACAAACATCATTTAAAAAAAATTCTTTATCATAACTATTAATTTTATTTGTTTATAAAAAAACTTTTTAAAAACACCAATCTTAATTTTTTCATATTTTTAAAAAGTGTTTGATGTTAAAATAATTTTTTATTTTGTGAAAATTTATTTCTATAAAAATAACATTAATAAAAATAAATATATATATGTTTCTTAATTTATCAAAAACTATTCTTAATAGAGTTAAATAATATGATTAATAATTAAATAATTATTTAATAAAGAAAAAAACAAAAACAAATTTGGTAAAAAAATGCTATCACATATCAATTCCAAACTAGATTTGTGCCCGCGCGTTGCCAAAAGTAATTTAAAAACTTGACTTTATGCACTTAAAATATAAATAATAGTTACTCACCTTTGGACATCTTTAGTAACAGACGAGTAGTGATAGTGAAAATAGTTTTGGTATTCATCGAAGTCAATCACAATACAATTAATGGAGGCTGGAGGCGACCAAGGCGACCAAGACAACCAAAGAAGAACGGCAACAGCGACTAACACGGAAGAGGCAAAGTTCTACGTAACAAACATTCCAGAGAAATGCAGCGGATTGGATTTGGCAGAAAGAGTCAGAGAGTTTGGTGTCATTGCAGGGATTTACATTGCGAGGAAACGGGACAAGTTCGGAAGACGGTTCGGATTCATTTCATTCAAGAATGTTAAAGACAAAGAGGAACTGCAAAGGAGAATGTCGAAGATCAAAATAGGGGACAATTGGTTGAAATCTAATATCGCTTTGTTTACTGATGGGGGTGCGTTGCCAAGAGAAGACAAACCACGAAGGAAGAAGGATGACGAACAGGAGAAAAGACAAGTGCGGAAGAGAGATCATGTAGGAGCGACGAGGAAGAAAGACATTTCTTTTATAGAGGCGTTGACGGGACGTGAAATAAAAAAGACTGACAAGAAATTGGTGATAGTCAAGAATGATACCATGGCGTTTCAAGACATTCAGGGTAGATCGTTTGCCGCACGATTGAAAGATTTTAAACAATTGAGAATGATTAATGAAACGATGAAAGATGTAATTGATAATGGGGGAAGAGTTCAATATGTCGGGGGAATGGTGGTGCTCATTACTTGCTCGACGAAAGAAGAGAACTTACGGGTTTTCTATATGGTGAAGGAGATGGGTGAAGTGTTTGCAGCGGTGCAATTGTGGACGGGGCAATCGTTACCGTATGAGAGGATCGCCTGGCTAAAGATACAAGGAGTTCCCCTGCATGTGCTTTGCAACGAAGTGTTGAACAACATAGGGGGCATTTTCGGGAAGATTATTCAGCATGCACAACATAATCCGGGAGATGGTGATTTGTCGTTCGATTACATCGGTGTACTGGTAGGAGAAGGCAATCGTATTAATGAAGAGGTGGTGATTTGTTGGAGAGGGAGACGGTACCTTGTATGGGTGATGGAAGAACTCGGGGATTGGATGCCGGAGTTTACTAGTGATGATAATTCAAGGCCGAACGGGGATGAGAAGAAGGCCGGAGATCGAAGCTCCGATGAAGTAAACGGTGACAATGATTATGGAAAGACAGATAATGTTGGAAGGCCATTGAATGAGGAGATAATTACGGATAGCATAGATGTTGTAAATTCAAATTTTGAAGCACAAAGTAATGAAGGAAATAAAGGTGATACTCCTTCCAAAGATGGTAATCAGGAAAGTGACAAAATTTATTATTTTTCATGTGCTAAAAATAACAAAAGGAAAAAAATAAAAAAGTTTAAAAAACATGGAATGGGCCAAGATAAAGTGGGTAGTAGTGAGGAACGGCCCAAAGCAGGGAAACGGGCTCGAGGAGGCGATCCTTTTGGGCTGAATGCAATTATTGGGATTCAAGATTATTCACAGGAAATCGAGGATGTTGGGTTGAATGATAACCCGAGGCACAAAGAAAACTATGGGGTGGTTAATATGAGTGTCGAAGTGGAGGAGATGGGGACAGAAGGCACGAAGGGTGATGAGGAAATTATGAAGTCAAAAGAAGGTAATTTGGTAGATAAGTTCGACCTGAACTCACAACCGAAAATAAATACAATTGAGGATAATGGGGTGAACTTGGTTGAGGTTAACGAAGGGAGGCAGGATAGGATTGCTATCCATTCTGAGAATGAGGTGATTAACACAGTTAATTTGGGACGTAAACTGGGGGCGGAATTACAAGATTTTCAAGATTTAATCCGACACACAATTTCCAAAGAAGGCGTACAAGTGGTTAAAACATGAATTATCTATGTGTAAATATTAGAGGAATGGGGGTTGAAGGAAAAGATGAATGGGTTCGAGGTATGAAAAAGGAGCATGACATTTCGTTCTTGGCGATGCAAGAAACTAAGACGAGTGACTTGGATCGGGTAACCATAGGACGGTTCTGGGGAAATGGAGCATTCGAGTTTGAGGTTAGTGATCCTTTTGGTTTATCGGGTGGTTTGGTGAGTATTTGGGACCCCGATGTATTTTTGAAAACAAACGTCCAGAAGAATCGGCATTATCTTATGATTAGTGGAAGGTTGAAGGACAACAATGTGAAGGTGAACATCATAAATGTTTATGGTCCTCAAACTAATGTACAGAAACGTTTGTTGTGGCAAGAGCTTAGAGATAAGATGAGAGGTAACGATGGTTGGTGGATTTTTTTAGGCGACTTTAATACGGTTAGGAGTGCGGAAGAAAGGAAGAACACAAATTTTAATGCTACAAGCGCTATGGATTTCAACGCTTTCATTGATGAGACGGGTTTGGTAGAGTATATTATGAAGGGTAGGAAGTACACGTTTTTGGCGGGGAAAGGGAACGGAAACAAACAAAGTAAAATCGATAGAGTCTAGGTTTGTATGGATATGTTTAACAAATGGCCAGAAGCGTGTTTACGAGCGCTACCAAGGGGTTTGTCGGATCATTGTCCATTAGTTTTAAATATGGTTAACAAGAAGTTTGGCCCGAAACCGTTCCGTTGGTTCAATTCGTGGGGTATAAAAGCTGGATGTGTAGATGTTGTTAAGGAAGCCTTGGGTGTTCAAGCTAGTAATAGATCGGCTGATCGAAGCCTTCATTACAAGCTGCAGAATGTTAGAAAAAAATTACGCAAATGGAGGGATGATATGTTACAAAAGAGAATGAAGAAGTGGAAAATTGTCAAAAAGGAATTCAGAATTTGGAAGTTCAGATGGAAAGTAGGGACCTTAATGAAGAAGAAGTTTGGATTTTGGAAGAATGCAAGTGTCGTATTGGAGAGATTTATTCAGCGCGTAACAAAGATGTAAAGCAGCGAGCTCGTATCAAGTGGGCTTCGATGGGGGATGATAATACTGCATATTTTCACAGAATTATTAATGGGCGAAAGGCGGCGAATTCTATTCCGGGGATTGATGTAGATGGGGTGTGGAAGACGAACCCAAACATTGTTAAAAGAGAAGTGCTAATTTTTTTTCGAAATCATTTCAAAGAAGATTGTAAACAAAGGCCTCGGCTTCTTTGTGAGGATGTTCAGAAAGTTTCTAATGATAAAGCCGAAGACATGGTGAGGCATTTTTCTAAGGAAGAGATCAAGAATGCTGTGTTCGAGTGTGGTAAAGATAAGGCGCCCGGACCGGATGGGTTTAATTTTCAATTTGTGCAGAAATTTTGGGTAGACTTGGAGGCTGATTT